>OV651814.1:36897482-38129186 GCA_927349885.1 Psylliodes chrysocephalus
TCGTTTGGTATAAAAAGATAAGACCTATATTCTTATAATATTAACACCAAATCCACTGCAGGCGGTGATATCCAATGAATTACTCCGTGAAGTGATGACGTAGCAGTGTTGTTTTTATCATTATCGGACCCTTGTTCCGCTTTAATTTTTAAGTCAATCCAACTATCATATCAATAGAAAATATGTATATATGTAAATAGGTATAGATCCCCGGTGGTATCCCATATCGGATAGCTTGCAATCCACTGCAAACTCCATTTACTCTTACTGCTTGGAATCTATCACTTAATATCAAATAATCAGTTATAAGAATTCATAAAAGTTCATAAGAAAATATCACTGTCATAAAAAATTGAAAATCTTGGGTGAAAACACATGACCTGTTGCACATAAATATTACTACAATTTTAAGATATGTGAAAATTTTCCATTGACTTCGGTGCGGTAGTCCGATATTTGCAATTAAGCAGTATCGATTAGGGTACTTCGAGGGGTAATATCTGGGAACATGGTAGGTAAAATACAATGACTGAGGAATAGTACAGTCTGTTCGCTATACTTACGCGGGTTTCGAATTAACAAAATTATGCAAATTAGTCATTGACAACCAGTTCCAATAAGCCTCTTCCCAAGAAATTAGGTAAAATTGCCCTTATGGTCAGATTTAAATTAAAATAACATTAGGGTAGGTACTAAATTTGTTACAAATATTGCAGTTGAATTGATTCTTTGCAGATGTTGACATTGTATGTATATTGTAAATTTAGTGGAAATTTTAAAAATGCCTAGACGTGTGTTAGATGTAGATAGTCTAATTTGTAGTGTACATAAATAAGTATTTTACGGATGAAAAAGAAAATGGCGGTCCTTTAAAATCGGTAATGTCTGTACAACAACGCGTATGCGATGCTCTAGAAATTAGTGAAACCAAATTAAGAGGAGTATTACAAAATCACAATAGTGAACTGCCGAAAGAAGATCACCGCAAAACTCGCCCATCATTGAAAACGAAAGATATTCCAGATGGAAAGAAATTTGAAATTGGTGATACCATTTATCGAATGAGGGCCAACAAGGAACATGTGACCTTAAATACAATTCTCTCGGAATTAATAGATAAAAAATTTGACGGCATTGGCAGAACAAGTCTATGGCAAGTGATACATAACTTGGGTTTCACATTTCAAAAGGAGGATAACAGAAAGGCCCTTTGTGAAAGAAGTTCTGTCGTGCACAAGAAAATTAACTTTCTAAGAAAATATTCTAAATTTAAAGAAGAAGGGGCGAATTTTATATATTTAGACAAAACATGGATATTTTCTAGGGGTGCAACCAAGAAAATATGGCAAGATGATAACGTAAAGTCCATCAAACATACCGATGGAGAAGGGAAGTGACACATAATTTTACATGCAGGAGGGAAATCGGGTTTTATAGAAGGTGCTGATTTAATATTTGCATCTAAATCAAAATCCAGTGACTATCACGATAATATGAACACAGAAATGTTTGTAAAATGGTTGCATGAAAAACTTCTCCCAGGTTTAAGTGAGCCCAGCGTAATTATTTTAGACAATGCACCTTACCATTCTGAAGTATTAAAAGTCCAACGAATTCTTGGACTGTTGATAAAATTAAAGAATGGTTGACAAAGGAACATATACCATTTCCTCAATATATATATTAAAATCAGAATTATTACGCTTGGCAAATATACACGCAAAACCAAAAACCTTTGTTTTGGATCAGATTATTGAAAGTTACGGTCATCAAGTTTTACGTCTGCCACCGTATCATTGCCAGTTTAATCCCATCGAATATATATGGGGAATAGCAAAACAATATTATGACAACCATATTGGGCCTAATGGTTATAGTGACGACGCAGTTCGGGAAACTTGGCGAAAAGCACTTTCAATTGCAACTCCAGAAGTGTGGCGGAACTGTATATCCAAGTGCGAGAAACTAATAGAAGATTGGTGGTCTCGTGAAAATAAAATAAACGAAATAAGTCCAATCATAATAACAATTAATGGCGATGACAGTGATGGTGACGATTATGATATTTTGGATGATAATGACTGATTTTCATTTGTTGACAAGTTCAATTTTTTTATTTTTCACTTGAAATTCTCTACATGGAACAAATTTTTATGTTAGAAAATATTTTATTTGAGCTAAATAATCCTCTTATTATACTCGTACATAGACCATATTTTCTGTGTGAAGTGTAATATAAAATTATCATTAGGTTTATAATAGCCACATTAGACTCCATTAATGAAGAAGTTTAATTCTGCTCTCAATTATACAAAAGATTCTCCATTATTATTTAATTAAAAAGTTGTACATTATTTTTCATTTCATTTAACCAGTTGATATTTCCCCAAGAACAGGTCAAACTTTCGGGTACTTACCTGGAAATACTCATAAAATTTTTAATCCGAAACCCGCGTAAGCGAACAGACTGTATACTATTATTATATAAAATTGCAACGACCAGCATTGTGTAATATACCATTCCCGATTTGTCTAATAAAATTTTCCTAGATCTGATCAAAAATCCTATTTTCTACATTAATAAACAATGTCTCCATAATTCTTTTGCGCACGAATCTTTATAGAGGCATACTAATACGTCTCATAGCGCAGAATTGATATCACGCGGATATTTGGTGAGCGTGTAGACCTTTAAGTCTGCCAATGTAACAATATATGGACTCCTTACTCTTCAAGTAAACATTCTTTTTGTGCACTATACCTTTTGATTCTAATATCAAATTTAGATACGAATTCCATTCTAAAGTTCGTTAAAATTCATTTAAAAAGCATCGTTACTCCACCATCCTGTATGTAATTCGCATAAGTTCCATATTTATTTCAACTTAATTATCACTTTCAGTTAGAATAAATAACCACTCAAATGAAATCCTTCAAGAGGCATTAAAAAAAATAATAATCCTGGTAAAATCAGTACCCATACCGCAGTGAATAAAATAAGCGCCATAAAGAAACACTGATATTTAAACACTAAAGCTAAAACCGAAAATTCAGAAAATCAATAGGGTTCTCGGCTACAGAAAATTATCAAACAAAATTAAAATCGCAAGTCAATCGGGTTTTCGTTCTAGAGTTATCGTGTCGGTGCACATATATAATTTTATACGCACGCATACCCGTGCAGGCGAGAAAAGCGTAAAGAAGTAGGAGTAAGAAAAACATTTCGTCGCCACAAAGACAATACTGAGGTCCTATAGATAGGGAGCCTCAGTAAAATGTTATACAATTTTAATTATAAAAATATCAGTAGCCAACAAAACAACATAACTCAAATACATAGATTCCTATACGTTTAGATAATTCGTTTAACCTTTAATTTGCAATAAAATTTTATGTAATATAAAAATGCATTTTCTAGTTCACCCAGACGTAATCGAACTGTCTAGATGCCATAAATAAATTCTCGTGGTCGATAAATAACAGTGGCATGTGTGTTGTTGATAATGAATTTATGTGTATTATTATCGTTTATTACATTGTCACTTGGAGCGTTATTAGAACGACTCAAATGTGCAATACATCAAACTTATAACGTGGTTTGCTGATTCTCTAACAAGTCGATGAATGATTTCAATTAGACAAATCATAGCCAGGTGAAACCGTTATTGCTGTTCTAGAACTTTTTACACATGGTGATATCAAGCCCAAGTTCATGCAACACAAGCTACTTCCGATAAAATGTGTCACCGCTATGCGAAACAAAAAAAGTAATCTTTGAAAGTAATTGTTAAAATATAATACTCTACCATAATTAGTATCCGCCTAAAAAACAATATTTACAATTAATTATCTTAAACTGTGAAATATGTTTCTGTTCAACTGGCAAAAAAAGATATTTATTAGTTTGCTAAGATACGCAAAATGGGCCATTTTTAACCGAGAGGATATTGTTTAACGGTAACTTTATATCAACGATTTTATGATTTCTTGTAAAATAATTAGGACTGTGCCGGGGTAATATTTGAAATTGCAGCATTTAGCACATGAAGGGTTCACACCACCTCGGTTTACAAGATGAAACATCAAGGTCTATTTTAAACTTTCGATGGCATAGGGGTCTATTCTGTAACAATTCCTTTATATTTAACGGCCTTTAAAAATATTGGCGGCCTTTAAAAATAGTTTCTTATTCGTTAATTTACTTCTATCATTATTTAAACAGATTTGATTAAGATATTCCTCTAATGTATTTTAAAGATCCGTTTAAATAATGACAGAAGTAAAGGAGAAAATATTTTTAAAGGCCGTTAAATATAAAGGCATTGCTACAGAATAGACCTCATTGTGTCTGAATATAAAGAAAATGGCCAAAAACCGTCCACATATACAGGGTGGGCCATTAGTGCGTGGGTGGAAGATTGCGGGTTTATAAAGGTACATTTTTAAAATTCATTTTTGGAGCATGGTGTAGGACCTCTAAGGCTACAACCTAAAAATATTTTCGATGAAATTCCAATTGTTCTACGGGGTGATTTATATCAAAGTTATGTTTTTTTTTTAATAGGAACCCCCTGTATATTATTGTATATTTGGATTCCTCGGTCAATTTTAGTGTGACTTTATGTATCACACATGGTATCTAAAATGAGTCGTTAAGCAGCAATTCATTCTTTTTCAAAAGTAGATGTCTAGTAAAAATTGAATATCGCAGTTATTATAAAACTTAGAACGCCGTGACTCTACAGTGTCAATAAGCATGAAATGTACTAACATTTGCCAGACTATCAAAGTAAAACCCTTTTCGTGTTTAAAGTAATCGCTACGACAATTTGCAAAATTTCAATCCAAGGTAACTTGATTATTTTAAATGGGACTACCAAATTTTTTTTATTTCATTACATGCAGAATTCGATTACCTTTCTAATGATATAAAAATATGTTGATATTTATCTTTTACAGTTTTCTTTTTATTTAAAAAAATCTGATATTTCACAGTATTTTTTTAATTTTAAAACCTTTTAATTACTAGGCTGTGAAAATATAGTAAATCTGTCACTTTCTGTGACATTAGAAATTAGTTATTAAAACTTTCTAGTTTTGCTCAAGTCGATTTAAATTTAGGTGTTAATAATGGCACATATTTCCCAAAATGAATTAATTGATATGATTTTCATTCTCGGAGAATGCTCTAGAAATCCGTTTTTAGCAAGTCGTGTTTATAAAGAAAGATAACCTGAACGAGAACGTCATCCAAGAGAAGAATCATTTAGAAATCCCTTGGACAGGAAATGTTTCTTATATCCAAAAACAAGAAAGAACTAAATTTGTTGTAAATGAAGAAAATGAAACTAATATTTTAACTGCAGTGGTAGAAAACCCTCATACTAGTACTCGCCAACTTGAAAGAGATGTTCAAATAAGCCGAACCTCTATCAGAAGAAAAATAAAACTAAATTCCATCCTTATCATATTCAACTTCAAGAGCTCAAAGAAACAGATTATCAACACCGGATAAATTTTTGCATTTGGGCAGAAAAAAATTAAATGAAAATGAATATTTTTTTTTAATTTGTTTACAGATGAGTGTACCTTTCACCGAAATGGTCATATTAATCGGCACAATTTTCATTATTATTCAGATGAAAACCGTCACTATTTCAGAGTCAATAATCAGGAGAAATGGTCGGTTAATGTTTGGGCAGGCATAATAGACACTTATGTTATTGGTCCTTTCTTTGTTGATGGTGTTTTAAATTCAGAAATTTATTTAAATTTTTTACATAACCATTTATTTGGTCTCCTTGAAGATGTACCACTTGCTCAAATTAGAGATATGTACTTTCAACAAGATGGAGCACCTCCACATCGTGCCCGTGTTGTAAGCGCATGGCTCAACAATGGAATGTGGATTGCAAGGGATGGACCATTGCGATGGCCAGCTAGATCTCCAGATATTACTCCAATGGACTTTTTTTATGGGGTTATATCAAAGAAAAAGTATATGCGGAACAACCAAACACATCTGAAAATCAGAAATATTGGATAGGGTTAAAATTTCTTTTCGTCGAAAAATCCAAGTTTGTTTAGAACAGGGTGGTAGACATTTTGAACATTTATTAAAATAATTGCTTATTGTAATTTTTAACGGTCTACTAATTTCAAAGAGATTAGAAAAATTGAAAAATTCTGTGAATTAATAGAATTTTTTAAATAAAAAGAAATCTGCAAACGATAAATATCAACATATTTAAATAATTAGAAAGGTAATCGAATTCTGCATCTAATGAAATGAAAAAAATTTGGTAGTCCCATTTAAAATAATCAAGTTACCTTGGATTGAAATTTTGCAAATTGGCGTAGCCGATTACTTTAAACACGAAAAGGGTTCTACTTTGATCGTCTGGCAAATGTTAGTACATTTCATGTTTAGTAACACTGTAGAGTCACGGCCGTCCAAGTTTTATAATAACTGCGATATTCTATTTTTACTAGACATCTACTTTTTGAAAAAATAATGAATTGCTGCTTAACGACTCATTTTAAATACCATGTGTGATGCATAAAGTCAGGAATTCAAATATGCAATAATATACACGGGGTTTCTATTAAAAAAACATAACTTTGATATAAATCACCCTGTAGAACAATTGAAATTTTATTGAAAATATTTTTAGGTTGTAGCCTTAGAGGTCCTACACCATGTCCCAAAAATGAATTTTAAAAATGTACCTTAATAAACCCGCAATCTTCCATCCACGCACTAATGGCCCACCCTGTATAGAGAGCTAACCTAACCTAACTATGGTACGAAACTTCAGAGGGTGATTCCTTAGGTTGAGGTTGTTTTATGGAATAGTTTCTAAAGTTTAAAAACTGTCGGAATTTTATAAATATAAAGCAAGAGATGAATCCTACACGAACTTTTTGCGAGATCATTGACTCATTTTGTTAGAAGATATACCTCTGTAAGAACCAACACGTGGTTTATGCACGACGGGGCTCCAGCTCATTTTAGTTTCGTTATTTTGACACAAACATCTCTACTCAAATGTCATTTGTCGTTTATGCCTTGCGTCAAAAGTTCCTAATTCATTCGATTTATATCTGTCAACGAATCAAGTTGATTTAAATTTTAAATTATCTTGGACATCCGATGTACTAATTGTCTTTTAATATTCTTATTGGTCGTCTGATTTTATAAGGTAAGCTTTAATACCGATATATTGTTGAAAATATATATTTTGTACAAGAATTTCTTAAATGAAATGTAAAATTTTAAACATAACCTCAATACATGAATAACACGTTTTATATAATTTTATATATTATTTTGTTTGGAATGAGATATTATGCTTTACTATTTTTAAATATGTTAAATAAGATTTTTCCTTTTCATATTAATTTTGGTCTCTGTGAAATTATTCACTTAATAGTTTAAATTGTTCAATTATTAGTTAAATGCATTTTATCTGGTTCCTGTGCAAATTTCCTATTTCCTTTCTTAATATTTTTACCTTTTCCTTTTAGCCTGGCTATATCTAGACGGTTTAGTTCGAGTTGTATCTAAGAAGTTTAGTTCAAGTTGTATCTAAGAAGTTTATTTCGAGTTCTATCAAGAAGTTTATTTCAAGTTATATCTAAAACAGTTCATGGAAATTTGTATCTAAACGATTTATATCAAGAAGTTTATGAAGATTTATACCTAAGAGTTTGGTGCCATCCGAAGACCGAGGTTTGGTTCACCTATAGAAGATCGTTCGAGTCCAGAATAAGAATCCCTTTGAAGAAGGCCTAGAATTCCATACAAATCACCCTAATATAACTACCTCCTGTTATATCAGATAAGTTTTTATTTTTTCAATAAATCATCTAAATTTGAATTAAGTAAATCTCTGTGAATTAGAATTTGTTACTGCCTTATCTAAAACTTGGTTTAAATATAATATCTTAATGGTTAGTGATTTTTTATATTTTTATCACTAATCTATAGTCAAGTATAATAAGTTTTAAATATAGTGGTGCCCAACTTCTTTTTCAAGGTAATACGAGTTATTTAATAACCTGACCCACTCCCAAAATCAATTGAGCTTAAAACACTATAACAAATAGATAAAATAACGTTACAACATCACCTACCCTAATTAATGGATTAAACGTGCAGGACCTCAAAATTGGCCAGCTCGCAGTACTGATATGAATCTTCTAAATTTTTATTTATGGGGTCATCTGAAAGCTCTTGTTTATAAAATTCCTGCACTAGATGTGCATGACGTGAGGAATCGGGTAATTAACAATTGCAATGTTAAAAGGAACACTCCTGGTATTTTTGAACGTGTCAGATCAATGACAAATCGATTGCAGTTGTTTATTTTATCAGAAGGTCGTCAGTTTGCTAATTTACTTAATTTAATTTTTTATTTTTATTTTTTGTTGTCCACGGATAGTTTTTAGAAGCTAGATATGAAGAAAACACAAGAGATCAAAGTTGTATTTTAGTTGCCTAATCTGAAAAAAATAAAATAAAAACTGCATAAAATTCAGTGGCGTACTTTTTTGTCTCAATAATATTGGCAATGGTGCCCACTGAGGCGCCAATGGACTCAATAATTTTAATCTAGTTAGGACTAAATAAGCCTTATTACTTCAAATAAATGTATCAAATTTAAACCAAATTGATTTAAGGATATTTTTAATATTTATAAAATACCCATTTTTTTTAACTTAACTCCGGCCATATGTTCATAGGAACTTTTTTCAAAAAACGACCTAAGGATTCACCCTCTGAAGTTTTGTACCGTAGTTAGAAAACACATTGTATATATGAGCTTCAAAGTTTGCATCGTCTAGGGCAATGAATGACCACTCTTCCACCCCTTGAATTTCGAGAGAAATAATAATAATAATCATAATGCATTCCAGTTAATTTTTTTTTTTTTAATAATAATAATTTTTTCGACATCATGTAATTTTTTATGTTGGACCGTAATCGTTTTTACGTACATTGTTAATTAAAATTTGACCAATTGGGCGTTCGTTGCTGCTCTCTTCTAGATAATTATTTAATGTTTGACATTTCATGGCATACATGATTTTATTAAAATAATTATGGAATGACATTTTTGTGTAATTAAATAAGGATCTGATATGGAAATTATTAATGTTACCAGAATTATCAAATAAAGAAATGTACCTCTCTTCTTAATCAACATTAGCCGAGAAAGTAAAGTTTTGTATTATAGCCGTATAAAAAATGTATTTTCTACATTAAATTTATTTATTAGGTACTCGTTACAAAAACTTTACACTAATTATATGTAATGGCATAGACTTAATTGAAAGAAAGCCAACGGAACGATGAAAAACACCGAGATTTAGACTAAATTGGCAAAGAGTAAATATATGTACAAGGAGAACCACAACACAAGTAATGTTCTACATCGTTATCGCCGCTTCTAGTTTTATAAACTTATAAGGCAATCGCGAATATGGTTCGTCATTATTTTTCCTACATTATTATATTCATCACGGCCAATCAAACTGTCACAAAGTGAGTCAGTGCGAGTTCAATTTGAAGACTTAATATTTTCTTCAAGATGCAATCAACATTTCGACGGCGATTGGATAGTTGTAGATAGGAAAGATAATTTATAATTTAATGATCTTGATAGTTATTATATTTCTATTCCACTAAACTTGACATCTCAAGAGTTGAGTTTGCTATGTTGCCTCTCAAAAGTTTCGAAAAAGGGATAAATATCAGTTGTCAAAGTATTTGTAAAAGTTATACGATCGTTTTATGTATAAATCTTATTAATTAGACATCCGTGACCCTGACAATAATAAATTTATTTAACTCTCTAAGTGTACATGCATTTTTTTACATTTATAAGTAAGACAAGCACTCAGTTCTAAAATCCCTAGAGCTCTGCCCGTATGAATGTCAGAACTGAGGCTTTCACGTAGTATGTACCTACTTAAATAAATAATATGTTTTGTTATTTAGGACTATGACTATGATATTTGTAATTACTCTTATTTTCTTGTGTTTAGATATGAATGCGAACCTAAATGAAATACAAAGCTTATGGACCTTCAGTACTTTATTCTCTGAAACTTCTTTGTTAATATCTTGGTGGTTATATATAGAAATATTTTTCCGTTTTAATTATTAATTATACGTTTTTTTTTTTAATGGCATTTTTTATTAAATATTTTTTTATGTGGTAATTGAACATAAACGAACCACACAAAGTTTGTTTTTACATCAAATAAATTATGAGAGATTTATGAGAATTTAGTTAATACTCTTTATACATATTGTTCCTAAATGTCATGTCAATATTAAAGGTCATTCCTTGTGTTAATTTATTTTGGTGATGCGTTAGTTGCTGATCCAGTGTCTAGATATTTTGGAGGATTTCTGAGTCCGTACGTTAAGTTTTCACTGATGAAGATTATAGTATAGTATTTTTTATAAATTGTTGGAAATTTCTAAATATACATTTTTCAAAATTACCACCTCGAAATAATGAAAATTTTTGCACTCCCAAAGTGTCTTACCAACTCGGCCATCAGGATTATAGAGTTGTCTGCGATTGGTAAAGTAATTGTCGGTAAACTCGAGTTCCTCACAGACGTCAAAAGATGTCTTATCGGTACCTTTAAACTGACCCTTATAAGCCGACGACGGAGTTAAATACTTATAAAATTGAGGACAGATCAGTTCCGTCACGAGTACCTGAAATTAGACCCATTCCCAAAAATATTAACGACGTCCACAAAGCTCTAGAGACCATTTTTTCACTGTTTCAGGCATTCCTCTGGTCCTCCCGAGGGATTACAACAGACTCCCCCCCTAATCAGGTTTGGATCCAGTAACTGGCTCCCCTAAATTAGACTTGGGGTCCAGTATGCTTTCCCTCTATTTGGATTCGTATGGAGGCACTGAAGCGCAGGCCTATTATGCCACCATTTGGATGTCCTAATTCATTCATCATTCATTCCACGTCGTCGATGGTTAACCGCTAGTCGGCTACGTCAAGCGGTCACTCATCCAATACGTGACCGAACACATCACAGCTTAACTGCTGCGAGAACGTGAATGCACATTAGTCTCGCGGCTAGCCTCTCCGGCTATCTAGAGAGCTTTTTTGTTGAAAGAGATTTTTTTATTATTGGTTAAGGATAAAAAACAATTATTTTTCGTGTTTCGTCAATTGAAGACACAAGTGAAAGAAGGGCCTATGTAGCAAAATAATTTTTACAAGATATTTCGTGTTCATTGTTTAGCAGTTATTCCCTAGTACATGAGTCCTTTATCCACTGGCAACTTCTATATTTGATGATATATTGTCACGGAAGACATTTTAAACGAATTTTAGGTACATAAGCTCTTCATTCACAGAAAAACAGCATTTAAAAAAAATGTTACATAGGCCCTTCATCCACTTGTGTCTTCAATTAGGAATTCCTATGTTTAGCAGAGAAAATGTTAAATATTCAAATATTCTTGTCGGCATTTTTATCAATTTTATACTTTACATGGATTTAAGAACAGTTATGTTCCATTAGTATTTGGATTGCAGCCTAATAACACGTTGTTGACATAATATGAGCTACTGTTTAAATGCAGAGCATATAAACTTAAATTTAATCATAAAACAATTCTTGTTGATTTCGAAATTGCAGTTCACAAAGCTGTTTCAGCAATTTTCTTAATGCTAAAATGGCATGATGCTATTTTTATTTGAAACAAAGTTTCGTTTCGTTTAGATAGCAGAGTTGGGCTTATTAAAGGAATATAAGAATACTGACAGGCAAATGGCTGAGACAACTTTTTAGCTACAAAACCATATTGTGAAAAAAAAAAACAATGTTTTGAGATTATAATACATATAGTAACAATCAAAATTAAAGATGAAGAGAGCCAAAGCACTAATGCGTGTGATTCGTTTCTTTAACACAAAAGAATATTTATGTACTATATAGAAACGCTCTTAATTGTTCAACCACATGCAAAAATTACAACTATTAAAACAATGTAAATAATTAAACACTAAATTAATAAACATATATTTTCCAAGTAACTCTGTATCTGTAACCCGGCACTTAGGCCGTACTAGACCCATTGTGCATCCTCTTAAATCGATAGGCACCTCCTAGCTTATGAGCTAGCCTACAGATTTGATGTAGTTGACAACGTCGCCATGTGCTTCTCTTATATCGGCCGGTGTTAAACAGTTCTCGCCGAACACAAATCTTCTAATAAATAAGAGCATCGGGCAATTGTAGAGGATATGCTCGACGGTCTCATCTTCTTGTTAGCACCTGCAGTAAGCAGATTCTGACAGCCCCATTCAATGGCAATGACCAGTCAATGACCATCAGGCGCAATTTCTGTCTAGTCATATTTGATTTTTTGTTTAAATGTTGTCAGGATAACTTAAGTTTCCTGGAACTCTGCAGCTTCTTGTTTCATCCCATTTTTCTTTGAATTACACAAGGGCATGTTCTTTAATTAGGTTCGTCACTACCGATGTTGTCAGTCTAATAGAAGGGCCAGGTCCAAAAAGTATTTGTATGGCTAGTGAATCAGCAAGACGGTTCTTTTCGATGTGGCGTGACCTTTGATCCATCTTAAGGTGATCACATTTGATGGATTCTTCTTCCAAATTTTCGTGACATTCTAGTACTAACCCTGAGTAAATTGGTGATCTATCCAGGGCGAGTAATTCTTGTCTGCTATCTGTATAGATGAGCATGTTCCTTCCAATGATATTGTTTCTGGTAACTTCATTTGCTGCTAGGAGAATCCCCGTAAGCTCCGTTTGAAGTACACTGGCACTAATGCTCACAGCCAATTTTATGTTTAGGTTTTAAAGATATGGAGCATATTCCACATCCTGACCCTTGTTTTGTTTTAAAACCGTTGGTGTAGATATAAATCGTACCTGCCACTTCCGTCTATTTTATTTGTTCTGTTATAACTTTATATGGTTTATGGAAGATATATATCGGTGATATGGAGCCCATGTTCGATTGAAGCAGTGGAAGCGTACCGAGCGCCTCCTACCAAAAGCGAGGTCTCGCCTCACCACATCCTAGATCAGGTTCTATTCCAATAGTGCGGAGGCGTGTCATTGTCATCAGAGCCTCATTGATATAAATATCAAGGGGAGCAAGACAAAGAATGACTTCTATGGCTCTGGTTGGTATGGTTTTCATGGCTCCTGCGATGGACAAGGACAAATAATGTCCAACTACTTTTAAAATCTAATCAATCTAAGTTGAGACATGCTGTTCTTTGAATTTGTTCTAGTTTGCGGATAGCTGTCCATTTTGGGGTTTTCGGTACCCAGGCAACTGTACCGTATGTGAGCATAGGTCTTATGTTGGCCGTGTATACGACGATACTAGGGAGAAGACCCCAGGTGCGCCCTACGGCTCGACGACTGTTCATAAGAAATGTATGCTCTTTTGACTGTTTCCTAAGTGTGATTTCCAGCTTGCTGTCAAAGATGAGAACTAGGTACTTTACCTCTTAAGTTTAACTTTGTGTTTAGGAGTTCTGGAGGACGATTTCTGTATTTTTGGGATCGATAGACAGTGAATGGCCCTTACACCATTGTTTTTTTTTATAACTTTAAGAACTACTTGCATTCTTCCAATTGATTATGTTAGTATATACTGAACCTTTATATTTAAAATCCAACATTTATACTTATATACCCTCTATCGTTCGCCTGTGATTAACTTATCACCTTTAAATCAGGCACAGGTTGTGAGGAACTTGGTACTGGCCGTAATTGTGATCTGTAAGTATAAGGATAAGATAAAGAAAGAGGCCCAAAACCTTGTCTTTAGGGTTAATCTTGGTTAATCTCATATCTGCAGAAATGTACAAAAATTTGTCCCCGAGAAGATCATGTCCACAAAAATAGGTTCATGAATTCGTTTCCATAAAATAATTTGGACGAGTAATTGTTTATAATTATTTTTCATATTCCACCAAACATATATTACGAATCAAGTACAATGAGTACAAAACTGTCCATTTATATACTAGTACTTACAGTTGTTTTAACGCTAGTTGTTGGTAAAGATGGTAGAGTTTTCCATTTGTTGTTATATAGATTGTTACGAATATAATGAATGCATTTGACCGTGATAGTATTTATTTGGCCACCATTTCCTATTAAAGCTGAAAGTATTTTTAAAAGATTTCTCACAAATGTCATCAGTTGCTTTTAAGTTTAACACTAGCACTTACTATCTGCCTATTTAACTTTTATTATATGAGCATGTTAAATTTCTATTTTAAATTTTCGGAACCCACAGTATGAACTTTCGCCTTCCAAAAGCGATCCGAACATCGTCAACATATTTTAATATTTAACTTTTCAATTCTCTGTATTTGGTAAATTTCACACTATTATCACTGGTTTTTCACTTTCACTTAAACTTACAAAGCTTTCCATATATATTTTTTTATAAGTAAAGTTATATTATTCCAGAATGAAGGCTAAACTAAATTAAAATTTTAGAAAATCTTGCATTCATAATACTAATTATAAATATTCCCGGAAATTATAATCCCCTGCTCGAAGACGAATTTAGTTGTGGGATCAGAGCACCGTATGGGTACAAATTTAGAGTAGGATTATCTGTTACTACCTGCTCGGTGACGAAATTAGGGTTGTCCGCCTTTAGGTACTCCTGATTTGATAGGCTAATAATAGAGGTTTCAATAGAAATTAGTTTTGAAGCAAAATAATTAACTTGTAAAATTTTAATTTTAAGGCAAAGTGGAAAAAATAATATCAAATTTGTCAAGAGGTAGTTTATTAACTAAAAAAAGCATTTTCTAATGTTTTAAATATTTAACCAGCAACTATCATTTAAAATCTTTCAGAAATCAACTTTAAGCCAACTCTGTCCTAAGGAGAATCTGTCCAATTTAAATAAGGACTATTTACCGGCAGAACTTGCCTGATACGAATATTGAAATTTGAAATTGCGCGAAATAACAAGTTTCCAGCTATATTGGAAAAGCGAATGGAAGATGTTACGATAATATTCCATTCAAACGTATATTTGGAAATATATTTATTTTTTTTTTTTCGAACAAACTAAATTGTAGCATTATCATGCAAATTTGACTACAATTTCAAATTCAAAAATCTTCGTTATTTCATAAAATACTTTTACCATTTTATTGGATACTATATAAAGTTATTGTGTCGGATTATTTTTTAACTAAGTTATATCAGAGTCTACTGCAATTTGTGCTTTTTAAAAATGTCAGATAATAATCTAGGGACTAATAAACACTGACTAATTGATTTTTTTTTTGGGACGGTTCGTATCCCGATATCATTTTTAATGAATAAGTTAATCGAAAGATCCTCACAATAATTTGCAACCTGTCGATCAACTTTTTATCATTTCTAATTAATTATTCAATCAATATTTCAATAGAGTTGCCTCTCAACGGTAATCAACTGCAATTATTCTACATAAAATGTTCCTTAAATGAGAAATTATTAATTATTAATCATTAATATTAAAAAATATCTAACAGGTTTGTGCTGGTTATCTAAATTTGGTAAACAAAATGAAAGAATTATTGTATATCAAAGTGTGATAATTTATGTTTTACTCTTGTTTCTATACCAACTAAATACAATGTATACAGAGACCTGCATGTTCCTTGAATAGAGAACAAAATTATGCGTTCGTGGTGACTACAAAATTTTAGAAAAAATTCGTGAATGTTAAGCTTGATTTGGAACAATATATTTGTTCTATAATAAAGTTAAAATATAATAAGAAATAACCGTTAAGATATAAAGGATAGGAAAACAAAAAATACCAATAAATAATAAGGTAGCTAAAAAAATGAAATTTTGAATTAACGGTTTAAAATGTATAAAGAATATTTTTTTTAGTAAATTTATTAATCATCTTGTTTATTAAATGAGTGCCGATACTTAATGAGACGTCCGTACGGTGGGGTTTGAAAACCAAAATAATTATTGAAATCCTCCTTTATTTTGAAGCAAATTTGGTCTAAAAACTTACTTTTGTACGCGCCATTTTCACTTAAAAAAATAAAAACCAAACGATTTAAATTTTTTACTTAAGTTCACTGAAACTGCTTTTGATATTGTGATGAAATTTGGTAGGCACCCACCATATGTGGAAACACTTTTTTTTTGGAACACCAGTGACGTCCACGTAGGCATGATATTGAATATGTCGATAGAAAAAATGGTGTCTCTAATTTTTTAAATTCTATTTTAAAAATCGCGATTCTTTTAGAAAACGATAAACTCAAAATCTTAAATCTAGAGCGAAATGAGAAGAGCATAACTTTTTCGATTTGAATCGGTACCGCGTACACTAATCTAGCCCCCAGAAATAGTCTAAACTATTAATGTCGGGAGATCTAGGGGGCCATGATTGCGTTCCTCCACGACCTATCCACCGATTACGATAGGTGTGATTTAAACATGTGTTATAGTACAAATACCCTGAAACATGTCTATTTATTGACGATAAGTAGCTACAATTTATTTTATTTATTTTTATTTATTTTTTATTTTTATTTATTTTTATTTATTTTTATTTTTATTTATTTTTATTTATTTTTATTTATTTTTTATTTTTATTTATTTTTTATTTTTATTTATTTTTATTTATTTTTATTTATTTTTATTTATTTTTATTTATTTTTATTTATTTTTATTTATTTTTATTTATTTTTATTAATTTTTATTTATTTTTATTTATTTTTATTTATTTTTATTTATTTTTATTTATTTTTATTTATTTTTATTTATTTTTATTTATTTTTATTTATTTTTATTTATTTTTATTTATTTTTATTTATTTTTATTTATTTTTATTTATTTTTATTTTTTATTTATTTTCATTTATTTTTAATAATTTTTAATAATTTTTAATAATTTTTATTTATTTTTATTCATTTTTATTTATTTTTAATCATTTTTATTCATTTTTATTTATTTTTATTTATTTTTATTCATTTTTGTTTATTTTTATTTATTTATTTTTATTCATTTTTATTTGTTTTCTTATTTTTTAATATTTTTTATTTATTTTTATTTATTTACTTATAATGGGTAGCTACAATTCCAATTTTCAAGTTCTTACCTTTAAAAAATAGATACTTTCATACAAACTTTCAACCCACATTCAAATGTGAAATTCCAAAAACCCTGAAACACGTCATTATTTATTGATGCTTAGTAGCTGTATTTTAAATTTTCATGTTTCACTACCACTATGCAAAAAATCATGTCTGATCCCTTGCTCTGTGAAAAACAAAAACAAATCCATCCCACGGGAACTGTACATTTTCCGGGATAAAAAGTAGCCTATGTGCTATTCCATACTATAACTTATCTTTGTGCGAAATTTCATCCAGATCCTTTCAGCCGTTCTGACGTCATTGAGCAACAAACATTCATCCATCCAAACTTTCGCATTTATACAGGGTGTTTCAAAAAGGTATGTCATAAATTCTTTCTCAGATAGATTGCCAAAAAATTAGTGGATTTGGCTATATTCACCTATATCAAAAACTGGCTCCTAACAAAGTTACAGGGCGTTAAACTAACATTAAAAAAAGTTTTGTTTTTGTAAAAAATGTGCTGTTGCGATTTTTCTTTGAATTTTTTGCCAGTGCTGTAGATTTGAAGGCCCAATATTTTAAGGAGAAAAAAAAAATTAAAGCGACCCCCTTAAAAAAAGTTGGGGGTTGGGTACCTTTTAACACCCCCGTATTTTTGTTGACATAAAGAAACTTGCTTTATCGTTCTTAAAATCAAAAAGAACTATGAATTTTTAATTTTTTTTATAGTGAAATGAACTTTGTATCATCTTTCTTAGTTAACGAGCTATTTACAATTTGTTTAACTGAATTTCTAGAGCAATTCGTCCGTTCTGGACTTAACGTATCAAAAAAAAAATACGGGGGGGTTAAAAGGTACCCAACTCCTCCAACTTTTTTAAAGGGGTCGCATTAATTTTTTTTTCCTTAGAATATTGGGCCTTCAAATCTAATCTCAAAGAAAAAATTGCAACAGCAAACTTTTTACAAAAAAAAACCGTTTTTCTGAATGTTAGTTTAACTTTTTTGGGAGCCAGTTTTTGATATAGGTAAATATAGCCAAATACACTTATTTTTTGGTAATCTATTTGAGGAAGAATTTATGACAAACCTTTTTGAAACACCCTGTATATTAGTAGGATAGGATTATTGAATTTAAAAATAAAAAACTGGTGATATAATGAATTTTTCGAACCCATTTTCATAATGTGCAACATTATGCAAATGGTTGCCGTAGATCATTTTGATTTGACACTTGCTATTTAAACGTGCTTATATGACTTTTATGTTAATTTCAAGTACTAAAATGTTAAATTTTGCAAATTTTACTAATTTTTAGGAAATTAAAAAGAATTTGGCATCCTTCCGCCTTTGAGGATCCAAAATCAATAATCTGTTTTTCGGTATCCGTTGGATCTCTCCATAACTACCAGTGATAACAGCAATCATAAACTTCAAAGAGTTATGACATCACATATTATCAATTATAAACCGAATATTGGTTATATTTTAATATATTATATTATGGACATTACAAATCGATTTCATGTAAGTAATAACTTTATTTGACTATATTTCATATCTGTCAATCAAAATAATTATACCAAAGGGTCTGTTACTTTGAAATTTATAATTTAAATATTTGTTTACCATACTGCGTGTTATTTTTTTATTTTGCGATTTGTTAATAATAAATATGTTAACTTTTACTTTTCATTATTGCACAAATTTTAAGGTGTATCTTGATAACATGACAGTAAGTACTCGTATATAGTCATTTAAATATACCATCATAGAATTTCCTTGTGAATCATCAAATGTCATTAAAAGTAACATTTCCACAAATTGTACGCAAAAAGACCTTTACTACTCTGACAAAAAAAAAAGATAAAACTGCTTTTTAATTTGTCAGACATAAAACAACGCTTTACACATTAAATTAATTTAATTTTCTTGTTTTTAATTTCATAATTTTTTACCCATTCTAATGAGAAAACCCGCCACTTAATTTAAATGCAACTGTTAGTTGTTAAAGATAATGAAACCCATTAGTTATCCACTAATTATTTAGAGTGCCGCTTCTAAGACTGTGCCGAAAAGAAAAAAACTTTCACAATATCGACCGTGACCCTGACCTTGCTAACGATAAATAATTGCCAACGACTTCCAACTTTCCACTTTAAAAAATCTAGCTCATTTTCTTGCCAATGCCATTAAGTTTTATAGACAAATTTTTGGCATCTATCGCGCATTACAGACATATAAATGAGAGCAATGGATATTTCGCTGTAGTTGACATAGTATATTTCATAAAGAAATTTTGTCTCAAACTATAATCAATTTCACGTGATCATGTGTTATGTACCTATTCATATTTAAGAAGCATAATTTGTTTGAGTGGTACAAATGAATTACTAAAAAAAAAAAAAAAAAAAAAATAGAAAGTGGTTTACTTTCATTACGAGCAAGTCCTTCTGAATATCAATAAACAACTTCCCTCTAGAGCAGCCATACTCAACCTGCGACCCGCCAAGCTTTCTATGTGCGGCCCGACAACTATTACTAGGAAGCTGATTTTTCAAAACTCTGGATTTCTAAGTTTTTAAAATCTTGGGTGAAAAGAACATTAATTGGTCGCTGGACTAAATACAACGCTAATTTTTAAATAAATGTTTGGATGTATTTATGTTTTGTGTTTTATTTAGTACATGAGCAGTAAATGTAAAATAAGGTCCCCACTAATTTTAAATAGTTGACCTAAAAAAAGGGCATCACCCAAAAATATTACGACCCGTGTAATATAGCAAACATATGTGGCCCGGACGAAAAAAGGTTGACTATAGCTGCTCTAGAGGAAACTTAAAATGATTATTTTTCAGGAATGTGTCAATCCTACTAATATATGAACGCGAAAGTTTGGATGTATAGATGTTTGTTGCTCAATCACGCCCGAACGGCTGATATGATCTGGATGAAATCTAGCACAGAGATAGACTATAGCCTGGAATAGCACGTATGCTATTTATCTCGGAAAAAGTACGGTTCCTGTGGGATAAATTTGTTTTTGTTTTTCACAGAGCACGGGGTCGACATTTTCTGGTAGTGAAATTTGACAAACAGCTTTTGAGACTAAATAAATATTTACGTGTTTCAGGATTTCGTATTTTCACATTTTAAGGGGGGGAGGTGAAAGTTTGTATGATAGTATTATTTTTTTCAAGGTAGGAACTTGAAAATTTGAATTGTAGCTACTCATCACAAATAAATAATGACGTTCAGGGTTTTTGGATTAGCATATTTTAAAGAAGATAGGGACAAGGGGGTGCAAGTTTGTAAGCTAATTTTTACATTTTAAGGGGGAAACGGGGGGGGGGGAAGTTTGTATGAGACTTTCTGTTTTTAAAGGTAGGAACTTGAACATTGGAATTGTAGCTACTCATAATATGTAAATAATGACGTATTTCAAGGTTTTAATTTTCACATTTTAAGAAGGGGGAAATCGTAAAAATAATTAAAAATAAATAAAAATAAATAAAAGTAAATAAAAATAATAGATATTAATAAAAATTAATAAAACTAATAAAAAATTAATACAAATTAATAAAATCTAATAAAATTTAATAAAAATCAAAAATAAAAACTCATGATCATGTAATTTTTGATATTATAAACACGAGACTACGCCTACAAATCCGTGGGCAACAGCTAGTTAGGATCCGATTACAATTAGAAGAACACAGCTACGTCATCAATTGGCAACGTCATTAAGGGGGAAATGGGGAGTATCGTAAAATAAATAAAAATAATAAAAATAAATTAAAAATAAATAAAAGTAAATAAAAATTAATAAAAAATAATAAAAATTAAAAAAATTAATAAAAATTAATAAAAATTAATAAAAATTAATAAAAATTAATAAAAATTAATAAAAATTAATAAAAATTAATAAAAATTAATAAAAATTAATAAAAATTAATAAAAATTAATAAAAATTAATAAAAATTAATAAAAAGTAATAAAAATCAAAAAGAAAAATTAATAATCATGTATTTTTTGATATTATAAACATGAGACAACTCGTGCAAAGCCGCGAGCAACAGCTAGTTAGGATCCGATTACAATTAGAAGAACACAGCTACGTCATCATTTGGCAACGTAATTAATCGCTGCCTAATGGGGGTTTAGTGGAGTGTTAATATTATAAAAATATAGGAAATATTGTTTTACACCTTACTTAATTTTTGTTTATTGAAAGTTATAGATAATATGCATTCGAAATTCGAAGTAATGGTTATGACGTAGCTGTGTTTTTCTAATTGTAATCGGACCCTAGCTATATTAGTCATGCTTTTTAAATGGTTCATAGGAAAATCCATAATTTATACAGTACTTTTGGTACAGGAGGCTCGATAAATAATTATTAAGATTTAAAATGTTACGTTCCGTCCCGTATGTCTTTTGACGTGTACCTACCAATAAATTCAGAGAAATTAAATTTTGCTGCGAAATGTCTGCTTCTATTTTTCTATTAATCCCATCTCTCTGGGTGTATTGTAGGAAAATTGAAATGGAAAACTAATTTGGCATCTATTCTTTATTTTAACAATTTTGGATAATGCTTGAAGTGGCTTGGCTACATATAATAATAATTTACTAATCTACAATTTTTTTGTTAGATTGGTGGTTAATTTTGTAAATGAAAATGTAAATTAAACATTTTCTTGGGAATTCTACCGCCAGTGCCTCTTATTTGCAATGCTGTTTGGGGTTAAGAAGAATGCTGATATGTACTAATAATTAATAATTCTTTTTTTTGTAGTTTTAATATTAAATTTTCATTACAATCATAAAATGTATTCATATAGACCTCGATAAAATCATTGTTATAGGCTGATTTAAAATTTAGGACAGTAATTAAGATGAAAATAAGAATGATTTGATTTAATTGTGGTACCTATAAAAAATTAATTAGCTATTGTATTAAATATTAAAATTTTTTTTTTTTTATTATTGTGAAAAATAAAATACTCTAGGGAATTCTTCCAAACCCTGAGGACAAATCTAAAGTAAATCTTGACAAAAGTCTTTCGCAGTCTTTCCGCTATACTTTCAAATCCCGAACTTACAATACTAATTTTAACACTATTTGGTGTAAATAAACAATAATAATTATGTTGCTATAAAATTTAACCAAACATTTTTGGTGAACGCAAAGCTGAGACCTCAGATAACTGTAAATAAAAAAGATAATAATGAAAATTATTAACAATGCATTTTAACACAAAATTTTTACAAAAAATAAAAATCATCGATATTGTAACGTTTTCCAAGTATAAATCAAACACCAACTATAATCAAATCAGACACTGTTAGAATACGGTATTAATGGCGTATTTATTCTAATCGCGAATTCTCGTTGACAATGTTTTCGGATCGCAAACAATTCAATTTCGAGAAGAGCGAAAGCGTTTCGCGACGCTTTCAATTCTTGTGCCACTTTCTACGGTTCACCGCAGGTGACTTCTTAAGTTCTGAGCAGGATCTTCCGTAGCGGATGTAATCAAATTAGTCACAGCATATACATTGTTCCGATAAACGTTTGCTTGAAAAACCAAATATTAAAAACGGATGAATAAACACAATTTAATAAAGTCTAGTCGCAGTCTTAAAGAACTTTTATATATGAAGGTTCAGATGATGACCACTAGCTGGCTGTTTTATTTAAAAATTAATATGAGCTAAGATGCTTTAAAATATAATTTGTTAAACTTTGTAACGTGCATTTTTAGCCGCTCAAATTACTAGAGAAAAATTTTACTCACCTTGTTTTAATATACGAAAAAAAGGTAAAACGTTATTGTTATTTTTATGTTTATTTCAATGTATTAGATTCTCCTAAAAATAGACAGTCTCGTTGCGAATTTACTTACATATTATGTATTACTTTAGGTAATTATTTATGATGCCAATTTCATCGAATTTGTTTTCTTTTTGTTCAAAGTAACTATTTTAATTCAATGTTATTGTTTTAGTTTGGACAGTACGAATTTGAGTACGAGTAAATGTCAGTCAACGACGGGACACGATAGTTGACAGAGTCATGAGTTTGTATGTCGTTCCATTTCTGGTTCCGAGATCCACGTAATGGTAGCTCCGCAGAGAGCGATTTTAAATCGCATTCGCTGTACGAGGTGCGTTCGTTTAACTGTAGGTTTGTACGCGCTTAGGATATTTTTCTAAATGTAGTTATATTGTATATAGATCTAGTTCGTAGGGTAATTTTTCGTAAATAGTCTTTAAGATATATGCTGTGGTAAATTATTAAGGATGAATTTCTAAACCCACTCGGCTGTCATTTTCCAAAAACGGAAATGAAGACATAGGGCCATTTTTGTGTTTTGGAGAGGGGAAGAAGACATGCAACATCAAATTTTGTCTTACGAGTAAAATCTTTATTTTATGTAACCATCGAGTTATCCTATTAGAGGGAATTTTAGATTTTACTCCAGTATTACAAAATAGTACAAAATTTTCTTCAACGAACATTCAAAACTTTTTAGATGATTTGGATATTTACTTGCATCAAATCGGAAAACAAGATCTAGAAATATTTCTAGGAGATATCAATATAAATCTACTAAAAACAGAATGTAATGATACAACTAGATATCTTAACATATTAAATTTACACTGATACTATTCCTACATTAATAAACCAACAATAGTCACAAATCAACCCAAGATCATATTTTCATAAGACAACACACTAAGTTAGGAAGTCAAATTGAAATAGATGCTGTAGTATTTCAAAGTGATATTACTGATCATTTTACTCCATTTGTGTTACTTTCCTTTAAACGCAACCTTAATAAAACTGACAATGAAAATAAAAAAATTAATTTTAAAAAAATAAACAATTGGCTAAAAAATGAGCGTTGGGATGAGGTATGTGAAAAAAATGAAGTTCAACAATCATACGACATTTTCATTGATAAACTGCATAAATATATTTATAAATGCATAAAAAATAAAACAAAAGACTAATTAAAAATCATACCGTAGAACTAGAAACACAGTACAAAGAATATAGAAATCAACTAAATACATTGATAAGAAAAACCAAAAACAATTATTATAAAAGTAAATTAAATAATGCAGCTGGAGATTGCAAAAAAAAATTTAATATTATTAAAGAGGTATCAGGATGTAAAACTTTTTCACAAATTTCAAACACAAACATAATCAATGAACACGGTGTTGCCGCTAAAAGTAACATTGATAAAGCAAACTTATTTAATTTTTTTTTTTTTACTAATTTAGGATTTAAAATGGCAAATGACATAGAAGAAACAATTCTTCCTAAAATATTTTTTTTAACGAAAATACCGTACAGTCTTCACTTTTTTTAAAGCCAGTATCAACAGCGGAAGTAACATCTTGATTTCAGAACTTAAAAATAATTGCTCATTGGGACCTGATGCAATTGATACAAACTGTCTAAAATCTATACATTCACATATTATACATATTGGTTCATATTATAAATCTGTTTCACAAAAGGTAAAATACCTTTGCTTTGGAAAGAATGTCTAGTAACACCGATTTATAATCTTATATCTTATATCGGTTATAAATAATTTAGCAAAAGTATTTGAAAAAGCATTTTTAGATGACCATCACATCAAAAAATCAGTTCGGTTTTATTAAAAACTCGAGTACCAAAGATGGCATATTGAGCCTGCTATAACCCGTGATTGGAGCCTTAGACAGCTCAACGAAATGTCTCGCAATTTTTCTGGACCTAGCCAAGGCCTTCGATACTGTTTCACATAGTAAACTTATAGATAAAATGAATAATTACGGTATTCGAGGAATAGTATTAGACCTCTTCAAACATTATCTATCAAACAGAAGACAAACAAAATAGGGGATGTATTGAGTTCCGAATCAGTGGTTAAGACAGGTGTACCCCAGGGGGCCGTATTAGGTCCGGTTTTATTTCTAATATATGTAAATAATATTTATAACATAAAAAATGTCAAATTATCTTTTTTTTTTTAATACGGCCACTTTGGAAGAGGACTACGACAAAACAGACACTAGGTCTAGGTCACGCCTCCTCCGAAGAAGCTATTTATCAATTTAATTACAATATAATTTACATGTACATACAAACTGGGGTGTAAGAATAAATTTGAATTAATTGTGGAAGAACGGGTAAATGGATATTTTAGGGGAATTAGTGTTTTTGATAAATTCCCATGTTTTTTTTTTTACCCAATCCACACCCGCTAAAGGAATTTATAGACATAAAAATTGTGAGTATTGTGAGATTTTGAGTTATTAGTTCGTTGTTTCATATAGGGAGATCCATCAGCATTTGAGTGTGTAATATTGAAGTGGATTCTTCAATAGGGGTTGCTGTGGACTGTCTCGCTTGTTTTTCACCCTTGGAAGGCTACCAGTTTAACTCTTTACAAAAAAAGGTATGTTTTGTATATATTTGATACATTTTGATTGTCGATTTCTTTTATGTTATGGCTTGGTGTACCAGAATTTTAATTAATACTGTTTATGACTCTTGTTAATAGTTTCTAGCTTAGATACATTTTGGGAAAATTAATTGTATAGTTTGGGAAATTTGTGTCAATTTATATCGATACATTTTGTAATATTTTAAGGGTTTACCCGCAGGGTATTTCACTCCGGAGATCAACGTAGACTCAATCGTGGGAACACAGTACATCGGTTGACCAGAACATTGATTTATTTACTACCGGGCTTACTTATAGCTGATTTTGCATGGATGGTTCTTTGTCTGGATAGGTGATGCTGTCAATGGAAACATTCTACTATCAGGTTTTTTATATTATAATGAAGGTTTCATATTGCATTGTGCCTGCTGATTTATAAAATTTATACGAATATTCCTAAGGTATTATTTATATTTTTGCAGACAAATGTTCTAGAGTTTTTGTTTTTGTTTTTGTAATTCAAGCACTTAGCGTCTCGGTCTGGGTATTGATCATAAATACCTCGGGAACTAAGGGCTACGGTCAACATTTAACTTTTTTAGATTGCTTTTTTTTTCATTCTTGATATAAAAACAAGACAACTATAAGTTAAGCTGACTCTTAAGGGGGGAATTTCAGTAAATAACCTCTGCGTCTCGTCTTTTGTGTGTTATTAATATTTTTTTGTGTCTATTACATTTTCTTTTTATTTTGTTTTATGATTTACATTTAATTATAAAATTTAATCGTCTAATATTTGTCTTACAAATAATTTGGACTTAATTAAAAGTTAAGCAGGTAACTTCTTCCAATTTGTTTAGATATGTGCGGATATGCATGATTTTTTTATATACATTTTTTTTTTATTTCACTGTTTATGTAAAAGGTAGAAATTAAGATCTATATTTTTGCCTGGTACCAAGCGACCGACCGTGCCACCTGTTGGTGAATTTATTTTCTTTTTGGGTTCATGCATATGACTTATACATTATTTTAATTTCTTACCAAATTTAGTCGTTAGTTTATTTGATTATAAATTCATCAAAAGCCATTAGGTAAATAATTTGTAAGACTGTTGTACAATTTAATTGGGAAAATTGGTAATTTTTTTATAAATGAACATAAGTTAAGGTTTGTCTTTTATTTCTTTCCTCATTTATGGGGTTTTTGGAGAAATAGGAACATAGTTTGGCCACTATATAGACCCAGTTGGCGCCTTTCATTTGTCTACTATCCACCCCCTAGCTGCCGTCTGAGCGACGTCGAAGGCCCGAAGGTTGACACCGGAACAACCGAAACTTGTGTAACCGAATTAGACAGGATTCTATTGATAAAATTTTTTTTTTTTTTATTTTCACAGTTTAATTTTAAGCAATTCCCCTCAGGAAGTTGCTTAGAACTTTTGGTAAGTTACATCTTCAAATAATTTTCTCTGTTTGCCTATTTCATTAATACGAAAGTATAATATCAAATAGGAACAATTTAGAGATTGTCATTTAATATAATCTAATAGAAAAAACACGGTCGATTGTAAAAATGTTCTTTAAAATTTATGGCATGAACTTTAAATTACTCACAGTCTAATAAAGTCATGGCATCATTTGGCTATTGAAAGATTTAACAAGCGTTCTTACAATCTGGTGGATAAGTAGTATCATTAATAATAAAACAGCCACTAATGAAAGTTGGACCTCTAAAGATTACAAGAAACGTCAATAGATTAGCATAAAAAAACAAGAAAAGTAATGGCTATAATTTCTTGGGAAGTGTAACATATTTTGCTAATTAATTAACTTCCTAAGAATCTAGTAGGATAGAAAATTAAAATTAGTGGTAACTTTACCTAGATACTATTAGGGGATAGTGACAGTATTGAATAAAACTAACAACAATCAACCCAATATTAAAAAAAAAAAAAACAAAATAATAATGCTACAACTTCACGGGCGTAAAATAATCTATCCTTACAGTTTAAATTAGAATTAGTCCACACCGAAATTGCAAATTATATATCTATTTAAGCGTTAACCTCGAAAACGAAACCAATTTTTTTAATTTAAAACAGGGACATGACAGTCGCCGTATTTACAATAACTAGTATAACATTGGAGAAGGTCATATTTTCAAGCAATTGAAAGTGATTGTACTTTATTATAGCACACATTTTAATTTGCAAGAAGAGTTATTGTTATGGTAATTTTTAGAAGCAAATACTGACATTAAGCATTTCCGAAACGAAATTGATTTTTGACATTTTGATTGTGATTATACCCTTGCAACATTGTAACATTTCCTATTTATTTTTCACAAATTTCAAGCTAGCAACGTCTTAAGGTTATAAAGGTTTTTATTTTATCTGCTAATAAAAGTGAAAATCCGGATTCAAGGATTCCTGGCCTATTATATAAACAAAATATAAATTATGTTTGTCGTGAAGTAAGCGCACATAGTTTTAAGCGCCTAAAGCGCTTAACAGTTCATCTAATTGCAAATGCGGTTAACCTAATGTAAGAAGTGTGAAGATTTAGACCCTTTGATAAAACTAATATAATTTAAGATTATTCTATAGTTAGAAGCACTACTAAATTTGTTAATTCCTTCTAATAACGAGTGATCCACAAAAAATGTAGTACGCCATCTGTAGTGCTTCAGTTGCACTACATACGTTGTTACTTTAGAATGTCACACACTTGTCACTTTTTAGACAACCATCATTATGTAGCAGCCTTGGTAATGAAAAACGTTAAATTCACTTCCTTGGCAACATCCGTTACCACGGATCTATTAACATTTATTGATATTTTCATTAGGACTTTTAATATTCTATTTTTTATACAGACATGCCACGCCGTTCCTTATACTAAATCCATTGATAAAGAAACACCCTTTATATCAAATTTACAAACAACATTTAGGACTCTCAAAAGGAGTTGTTCGGTTTTACAAATTTACAAATATATTATTATACCAAATTTAGTAATAAAAAAAAATTAATTATTCAGTATTTTCTTCTGTATTTGTACTTGTACCATCAGAAGAAGAAATAATAAAAACCTGTACAGATTGGCCCGAGACCATGATTTTAAAATCTGAGCTATGAACACTGGAGAATTTGTACAATATAGATACCTACTTTAGTGATAGCAATAAGAAATCAATTTTTTTAACAAAATATTTAATTGAAACAATAAAAAAATGATTTGCAAATAATATGTTTATAAATATAATTTATTGTTTTTTGCTATTTATTACTGGTACATTCATAATTCTATATACACTCGAAGTAAGAGTTATTACGCATCTTCCAATATTAATTTTACAGAACAAAAAAAAACTGTAAACAAATAATATAAACGATTACTAATGAACCGAATAATACTACCCACTACAAAATGTAAAAAAGGTAATCTTTGGATTACCTTGTAAAGTAAAGATTAATATTTAAAAATAACGATGTGTGGATAATTTAATTTTTTTAAATACCGAAAAAAAGTTAGGACTGATACAAAAGTTTAAGATTTAAGAACAAACCGGACCTCTCACGAAAGCAATAATATTTTAAGTATTTTCTAATATAAAATTGTATTTTTTTATATACATGCCACTGGGAACACTGATATTCTGGGCCTCATTTAAAAACTACTAGATGTTTATTAAAACAAAGAGCAGCAAATTTTTATAGATTTAATACAGAATGGCGCGTAAATATTTTTTTGAAATTCCTTTTAAAATTTTTTAAAATAAATACTTTCCAAAGGTTTACAAAAAATTCAAGGTTTCTCCACCCTACGTTTTGTTATTATTGGTATTTCCTGAAAATTTCACAAAAATCGGGCTAAAAATAAAGGCTCAGAAAGAATAATAAATTTTAGAGGTGTTCGGTTTGCTCTTTATGCAGGTACGGAAATATGAATTACAATGAATTAAACAAAGTATATGATCACGCGTGAAACAAACAACGACAACTGAGCAGCGCATTTCTATTCTGTTGCATTGAGCACGGTATATGCTACTTCCTATTCACTCCCACTTAAACTGATTTGGCTTGTATGGTCCCCGTTTCAATTTTCGAATTCGTATTTGTTATATTTACAGCTCTCACTAAGCCCTGTAGGACTAAACATAATGAAAGCTAACAAGGATTTCAGATAAATAAAATTCCTATTAAATTTTTTTTCACTGTAATAAAGTCAATATCGTCAATAACATTGAATATACGTAAACACATCCGGCAAATAACAGTTTAAATGGCAGCTTCATTTATATATTATGTCGCCTGTTATTTATTTTTTTTATTAATGTTTACATTGTATTATGCTCGTCTTAATATCTGTTTACGTAGTCGAAGTGACAGTGAATAAAAAACAAACTCGCAGTAGTTAAAGCAGCAATTTTATCGCAAGTAGGAATGAACAAGTAAATTTATGGGTTCAGTAAAGTAAATAAATATTGTTAAACATTTAATCATAATGAAAAGAACGCATCCCTCAATGATTGGAGGCTGTTAGATTTATTAACATGTTATTCAATTAGATAACTCAATGAACAAATAAGATTTTTTTGCCGCGGCAGCGGTATAAAAGAACTAATGTCGTTTTTCCAGCTTTGCCAGTGTCTTTTTTCCATTCTATAGTTTCCATTGATGAAATAAAGTGATACTGTTGTTCATTTAAGCTTGTCAAGCGTTTCTTTTTTTTTTTAACATCCAGTAAGTAAATTCTTAATGTCTCTAATATTACTGATAATATTTATAAATAAAGGGCAAAAATTAGTAGGTATACCAGAAAATATTATAGTTGCACAAAATTAGGTATATTAAATCATAATCACACGCGAAAACTATATACGATACAAATAATGCCCTGTATAACTTTTTGTTTAAGGTTTTCGTGTGTGTTGGAACATTTGAAGACACATGTGTAATTTTTAATATTCATCTAAAATGTCTAAATGCATATATTTCTTATATTATAAAACTTTCTAACGTAATACAGCTTCGCACTCTCTGTGTTCTTCAAGATCATTTCCACTAAAGGTCATGGATTGCATATCCAGTTTATTCCTTTTAGGACAAAGAAATACTGTAGACAAGTTAGTGTGGGAACCTGGACTTAAATTATATAAAAAAGCTGAAAAGCTTATCTTTTGAGCACTCATACCTCTAACTACACTTCCATAAATTAACAAGACTACCACTAAGGTAAAATCACCAATGGGTGACACCCCAAATTGTTCATACCAATAGATGACACCCCAAATTCAATCATGATTTATAAGAACTGCAAACGCATTTTAGTATTTTGTGAAACGTGGCGAGATTGTTTCTTTATTATGTGACGGCATGGTGGGGAATATTCAGTTGCCAACTGATTGTGGAAGAGTGCAGAGCATCAGTTCTCTTGAATGTTAAAAAAATACGTAGTTTTTAGTGATTTCTTAATCAGTTTACTAAGAAGTGGCAAAATATTTTAAGTTAAATCTTTATAATATTTCTAGAACATATTTATTTAAAGTAGATGTGAGATATATGATAGTACTCGTATTTTGTTAATGATTTTAAAGTAGTTTCCATGCAGAAAACTCTTCAGCGTCGGTATCAGCCATTGGTCTGGCTTGTTGCTTTAAACCAAAGGCTGACACTTGGGTCATGCATTGGATTTAGCAAGTTTTTTTAGATTAGATATATGTTATATCATTGTTATATGTTGGGAACGTGTACTGTGCAAATAGGTATTTGTTGTAACACAATTAAACAGTAGGAACCAATAGATGACATAGGGTTTCATCTAATGGATTTTCTGAGTGTCAGGTATTAGCGAGGGTGTAAAATTGTATTTTTATGCCTCTTAACCTTTTTTTAGATGCCAGGACAAGACAAAAAAATTCTGAAATACACTTCAGAAGCAATGATTGATGCTTTAAATGAGGTTAGGACAGGAAAATCTGTTAAATCGGTAGCTAAAAAATTAAGATACTCAGAACTACTTTAATGTATAAATTAAGTGGGAAGTTGCCAATAGGAAAAAGAATGGCACCAAAAAGCATTTTTCCCCCTGAACAAGAAGAAATTCTGGTAGATTGGGTATTAAAAATGACAAAAGCTGGTTTTCCAGTAACAAAAAATAGTTTTGTTTCAAAGTTGGCACAGGACCTAGGTTTAGAAAAAGCTCCAGGCGCCAAATGGTATAAATTGTTTTGAGCAAGAAATAATAGAATAGCAGATAGGATTTATCAGACGTTAACCCGATCTAGGGCTAATGAAAAATTCAATTTCGTGGTTCAATGAAGTATGGGACTATATAGAAGAAAAAGGATTGGTAGAAGTCATGAGTGATCCAACAAGGGTCTTTAACGCTGATGAAACAGCATTTTTTCTGAATCCAAAAGATGGAAAAGTATTAGCTGAAAAAGGCAGCAAGTCTATTTACCTTGCTGGTGCTAATGACGAAAAAGAAAACGTGATTGTCTACCGGTATAAAAGAATTCCAATACAAATTGCACAATCTGTGTCAGATGACTGGGCAAAAGGTAAATCAGAAAAAGGGTGGATGACCCAAGAACTTTTTATGAATACATTGTAAATATTTTTTCCGTGGCTCCAACAAAAAAGATCCAGCTACCTATAGTCTACTTTGTCGACGGATATGGATCATACATTTCCCTGCCCTTATCAAATTTTTGTATTGAACATGGGATTGAGTTGATTGCAATGTACCCTAATGCAACACATTTGATGCAGCCCATGGACGTGGTTGTTTTTCACAGTGTTAAATCAGAATGGAAACGTCCAGTACAAAATTGGAGAATGTCCCACATGGGAGAAGAACTAAAAAAGAAAGACTTTCCTCCGCTTCTTCACAACACCATTCAAAATATCGAGCCTTTAATAATATCAAATGGTTTTAGAAAATGTGGGCTAGTCCCTTGGAATCCTGATGCCGTGACAATTCCATTATTCAATGCACCAAATCCTAAATTTAATATATTACAAATCCAAATTTCGATGACATTAAAACATTATTAGTTTTCCTGGAAAATGAAAGAGGACACGAAAAATTACTGAAATTTAAACAAAATACTGGAGAATGGAAAGAGCCAAAGGATGATACAAGATTTGGAAGAAAAATAGCACTCTGGTTAAAAAACAGGTAACATTTTAAAAAATACTTATATGGATATTGGGTCCTATGATTGAACGTTTACGTTATCCGTAACGTACATGTTAGGCCAAATTTTAAAAGTAACGAGACAAGTTCTTATGATGGAAACCTGTTAAATTAGAACATAACAGGCGAAAAATAACAGTAATGTGTTGGAAAAAGTTTTCCATCGTACGAACTTGCCTTGTTACTGTTAAAACTCGGCCTAACATGTACGTTACGGATAACGTAAACGTTCAATCATACGACCCATTATTTTCATAATCCTAATTATTGTTTAGGCTTTGCCATATGATAGAAATGAAGATGAGGAAGAAGAAGCAGAAAATTTAAATGGGGACGGTCCGGGATAATCTGGAATGCAATCTGAAGGGCAACTCGGGAAGAAATGACAGAAAACGTAAGTAACATGTTGGTTTTAAAATGCCATAATTCTAAATGTCTAATAACCTTTTAGTTACCACCCTCTGAAGATAATCACGAAAGAGACAAACCAGAGAACATTCCGGAAACTGAGTACCTATATGATTTAACGCTAGAAGAAGAAAAACTACGAATCATCAGAAACTGAAATAACGAAGGTCATCCCTCATTTGACACCTCCAACTTGCAAGTGTTGAGAACCAAAAACCTGCAAGTACCAAAAACTCTGATCCCACTATTCCATCACCATTCAAAAGAATACTTTTTTGGCCATAAAAAAACCCATATCTAACAAAAAAGTTAAAAAAGAAAGATATCTTCAGTATTAACATCAGCTCAGGCTCTCTCATATGATAAAAAAAAGAGGAAGTAAAACAGAAGAAGCTGTAAGAACAAACCAAAAAGAAAAGAAGACAGTTCAAGAAAAAACAACAGGAATTAGAACTAAATAGAAGCAAGTTGAAAGAAACAAAGAAAAGAAAAGTTGAAGATGAGGAAAAAAACAAAAGAAAGGAAATAAAAAAATCCAAAATAGAAGAAGATAGTGAATCTTCAACAATAGAGTCACTTTCAATTAGTAGTAGCTAGTCTTCACAGTGGGATGAAGATTTTGAAGAGGAAGTCAATGATATTTCAATTGAGCCAGTTTCTTTTGAAGCTATTGTTGAAGGCGACTTCATACTCTGCGAATGTGTTGGAGGAAAACGAAACCAAACAAAGTTTGTTTATTTATGTGTTGTACAAGAAAAGAGCGATTTTGTGCAGGTGATGGGACTAAAATCAACGGACAAAGATAAAAAACAGTTTGTATCAAATGAAAATGATATTGCCTCGGTTGCCATTGACCAAGTGATTGGCAAAGTGCCTCAACCAGAAATTTTGAGTAGAGGAGAGAGAATAAGTTACCTATTTAAAACGTCATTAACAGTCAAAGAAAATTAAGATTATTTCGGCACTAGGCTAATTTCATAAGCTGTTTTCTTTTCACAATTAGTGTTAATTATTTTAAGAATACTTGTGTTTTTTTAGCAAATAAAATATAAATACAATGTCATCTTTTGGTAAAGTTGCTGTCATTTATTTGAATTGTTACTTCTCTTAAGCAAGATTCAATCTAAACATTTATAAGCAAATTTGTAAATTTGGTGTGAGAATGTATAGAATATGATTTTTTTCCCCATTTGTTCCCTTAAGACTGTCATCTATTGGTCATTTTACCTTAAGCCATACATAACTATAACATATACAGAACGTTAACCAACGCATCAAGCAAAAAGTTGAGACGGTCAAATACATTTGGACAATAGCGGTCTAAAGAAAGTAACTTGGTATAACTACGCTATTTCGATGGCAAGAGAAGGGGATATTGCGGTCTGCAGTCGGCGATGACTATTCAATAGCATTGTTTTTCTATAACGTTCTCCTGGAGTCAGTATTGGAAAGTTAACGTACTGTATACAAACAAAGGTTTCTCGGTTGATAAGGTTCAACAAAATAAATTCTTTTGATAAAATATGGAGTCATCCCTATACAGTTTAAAAAACAATAAGTAAAATATCAATAACAACTTAAATTATCTCGATGATTTTGATTGAATATATCTTTAAATAGATTTTGTTTACTGTTTTAGTATACATTAAATTGTTTTTCGAAAAAACGATTAAAAATTCTTATCGCTTAACTTACCTCCAAATGTAACGTACAGAAAAATTGAAAAAAAAAATGGAACGTTAAGTGTAAGGGTAGAATGAACGAACATTATCAAGATTCCATTCTGTTAGACAGTTTTTTTATACAAAGAAGAAAGCTCTTTTATTGGAAGAAAAAAATATGTATTTAAGTGTAATTAAATTGTAAATTATTGTTTTCAAAATATGATTTAGTAAAAAAAAATAAAAATCTTTGGGATCCATGGTCTTGCCGCACTCTTCCACTTTAATTCCTCAAATATCCTTCAATAATAAAAATAATCAAATTATACTACATCAGCGAGCCTTCACCTTGTTGACACGAAATAAATTAGTGGTTTTATGCGAATCTCGTGTAAAAAAAACAACGTTTTATTAGCCGCTATACATTTCCACCGATTCTTTAAAACGGAATCGTGGGAGTATGTAAATATTGCAGGAAACCTGAAAATCCTAGTAGTCGTTAGAGCAGCTCTTTCCCAAACGGAAAACATCAGGTTGGAATAAAATCTGTTTGTTTTAACGAGATTTTTTTTACGTAAGCGGCGTAATAGGATAACGTTTTTAGTATGAAAGATACAACATACAACGCCTTTTAAGTAATTGAAGAAAAACTGCTTTCTGCAAAAGCTACACTTATTAGTACAGTTAACTGATTATTTTTTCTTGGGCAAACTGCGTCTCTGAATGAGAAAGCTTTTTCCCATTTTGTATGATATTTCAAAAATAATTTACACAATATACCGGATGAATTCTAAGTTAATAATTTTTTTTAACTGTGTATAGAACTCGTTAATATAAACATCTTTTTCAAATAACTTAAAAAAAATAAGAAAGTTAAAGAAATAATAAATTTAAATATTGCAATGAAGTGACCTCATTTCAGTTAGCAAGTCAGTGGTGTATATTTATCTGTTCAGTATGGTAAATTGTAAATTAAGTGCATTTAGAAGAAACATTTTTAAATAACAATATTGTCGAGGACTTGTTGGATAAGTGCACGGGTGATTGCATTGCATATCAGTTGGGATAAGTCAAAGAAACGTGTAGACAATAGCGGGAGAATCAATTTTATTTTTTTCTCGTTGAACTTGGAACATTTCCTGCAAAGTTAATTTTTGTGAATGGTGCATAAAACGTATGAATGAAATCAAGATTTTTCGACGAAATTTATACAGTTATACAGGACGGTACTTGATAGATTTTGGAATTAATTATAATAAGTTTCTTATTTTTGTGTTTTCTTGATAAATTTATTTGAAAAAGTTTAATGACTTCTATACACAGTTAAAAAAGTATCAACTTAGGATTAAAACTGTAATGTTTGTGTAATTAAGCACTGATTTCTTTGACGCCATTCGAAATCTTATTTTTACATTTTACATTTAAGCTTTATAGATTTTCACACCCTAATAATATACTAAAATAAACGAGTATTTATCTTAACAATTGGGCAGAATATTAATAAAAGTAATAACTTATACTATTATACATAATATATAATTTAATAATGACGACTGCACTGGTTTTCAACTTAATTTATTAAGGTCCAAAAATAATTGCGGGGTACTTATAAACTTAAAGAGTAAACAAATAATTAAGTATTTATTTTTAAGTTAATTAATGTGTACATCTAAAATCGGCAGATAACTTGTTATATAGAGATGAAGCGCAAGAGAAACAAATGTTTATTTTATGATTATGAATGTTCACAATATTTTGGTTCCTGGTAGAATTTTTTTTTATTATTATTAATAAATTGCACGAGATCAACACCTTCGTATAGTGTGGGCTTTTTTTAAAAAAATGCGTCAATCACAATATGTAATTTCTTCAAGGAATCGAGCCTTAGATTCTACATATTTATGAGTAATATCATCAAACCCGAACACCAAAGGAAAATTCGTAGACAAAAATTTAAATCTAATAAAAGCCATTCGGTCGCTAAGCCTGTATGATTTTTTCAATTAATCAATTATTCAGAAAATCGATTATTTTCGATTAATCGTTAAATTGATTATTACCGAATAGAATCAATTAATCGGTATATAGATATTAGTTAATTGATTTTTACTCTTATATTCTATTGTTATTCATTTATCGATTATTAGTAAATATCTACTTAAAATTATCTTCAAATTATCGAGCATTTAAAAAAAATAGTTTTTCTTATGCCGGTTTGAGCTAAAAGCCACATTTTTGTACTTTTTGTGTCCCTTTTAATTTTGCTTAACAATTTTTTTAATTAAAAATTAGTTTTTACGTCTTTTATTTTTAATAAAGATTTTAAAAAATAAAATATAACTTAATTAGTATGCATTTTTGAGACTATAAAAAAGCAACAAATATTGTATTTTAAAAAACCAAATCCTCACGGGTTTCTGCCCACAAATCCTGCAACACATTAAATAGACTGAAAAAAAAATCTTTCTTTTTGTATTTCATTTAAAAGTAAAAAATTGCCACTTGCTCTTAACCAGTGGCGGCTCGTGGGCACTAGCGGCAGTTGGGCACACACTGGAAAGGAATCCCGGGATTCGTTTTTCCCGTAGGAAAACAAGTTCTCCGCTTAATGAAAATTAAATATATTTCAAAACAAATTAAATATTACCAAATTGAAGACTAACTGCTAGGTACCGCTGCAGTTGTATACTATTTCTTATAGTTGAAGTCCATTCTTCTGGATTTTTGGCTAGCGAAGTGATCGATGACCAGATTATTAAAATTTGGAATGGACCGAATAAGTTTTTTTTTCGATGGATAACATGGCTAACGCGCACAATCTATCTTGGCACATAGTGTTTCTTAAAAATGTTTTAATACGTTTTAGAGTCGAAAAACATCTTTCACTCTCCACTGTGGTCATGGGAATTGTACACAGGATAGTTAGCAGCTCCACAGATTCCAAAAATGTAATTGTCAAATTGTTCTCAAAAAACATTTGAAATAACGGTACGGCCCCATTGTATTGCACAAAGTCATCTCGGGTGTAAAGTATGGACAGTTCGTTTTTGAATTTTAAAGCTGTTTACGTTTGGAAATAAACTACACACAGTTTTAACGTCCTCATTTGGAAAACAACCTCGGTAGTCTTTAAATTTTTCACTACCAAATAAACTTGCAATTCAAAAAGGTAAATCAAACGAGGGTGGTCCTTAGGATCTCACAAGAGTATTTTATTACGACCGGTTTCGAGGATCAGATCCTCATCATCAGGTAAGGTCTAAAAATAGAGAGGAAAAACGAATGAGCTCATAACTAATAAAGTGGGTTTAAACATTTTAATATGAAAGTTGTCAAATATCAAGAACTCACCCGTAATTACTCATCTATTTAAGACTAAGCTAAGAAAATTATCCCAGAGTCGGTGTAAAAACAAGTATGCGAGTATTTTTTAAAAAATTGGGTGTTTAAGTTTAGTTCTTGTGGGTCTTGTTGTGATTGCCATTCTTCATGAATTAGCGTGTCTATATTATTTCTAATATTTTGAATAGCTGCTGCAAAATTTGATATGTTTATCTTAACCTTGAGAGTATCGAGCTGTCTACTCTGCAGTTGATCAAAAAGTATATCGCAATTTGGCATTAGTTTCTGGTTATAACTAAAATCTGTCTTTCAAAATTTATCAACCCTTTAGTTTGATTAATAGTTTTTTTATCGAATTCTGTGTTCATAATTTCTTCGAGACATTTAATCAAATCCTCTTTATAAACATAAATAGTATTGACACACTTCGATGTAAAATTCCATCGTGTAGGAGCATTTTAAAGTATACGACTCTGAAGAAATGGTGTTTGGCAATTTAAAATCTCCCAGCGAAAAATTTATCTTTTATATTTTCAAATTAAAAAGAATATTTATATCTCTATTTGAAAGTTTGTCAACTAAGCCTGGAATTTCCAACGCATATCTTTTTACCATTACATTATTTATACGACTCAGAATTTTTTATACTCTTAAATATGCAAACAGAGATTTGAAATCCTCGAAAAAGTCAGACAAAACCAAAAGAAAAATTAAAATTTTGTCCCATTTATAAATATTATTGATTTTTTTAATCATATTTTTGACTGCTTTATAAAAAAAGTTATTTTTCTTTGTAGTTTTATTTCTTAACTATTCCAATGGTCCAACTAACGTTTTTTCGTAATCACAATATATAAATTATTATCATGGTCCAACAAACGCGCACCTTAAGCCGAAACCGGAATCGCCTTTGTGAGGGAGCCGGTAAAGATGCCGTTGCGTACATTCGTATCTGGTCTAGGTAATCTGTGCCATGGGTACAGCACATCACGATAAGGACAGCGCTCCGCTGGTGACGTATAATCCATCGCATGTGTCCATCTCTTGCTAAGCGATATTATCGTTGTCCTTGTTTTTCGCATCATAATGAGAAAGGAAACAACAGAGGCACACATGTACTGTGCCCATCTTCCACTTAATTTAGGAATTCTCGGAACGTCGCTCAACGACCGGTCGTCCAGTGTCGTGCCAACGCGATTTGCGCTGAATATTAGATAAAATCTTAATAGGCATTGAGGAAAATATAAAATATGTAAGTAATTTTTTTGTTTGTTTATTATACTAGGGCACGTGCCCAAATGCCCTTACGGGCAAACCGCCACTGCTCTTAACCGGCTTGTTTTGAAATAAACTCTTTAGTTACAAATAGCTACTAAAAAAAAAATAAAAAAAATACATAAAAACTTAGTGTAGACTGTATCACAAAAAATATAAATCGATTGATTATAAAGAAAAATATTTTTTATTCAAAACAGAAATATAATTTTTAATGAATTTATTAGACAAAAGCTAAAATCAGAACAACTGCAAATAAAGAAATTATTCTACACATGTTTTACTGATACAGGACAATTTCTACTATATAATTCACTGTAGAAAATGTTAGAGATGATTAAGAGATTCATAAAGCTTTAATTTTAAATTTGATAACAAAAGATCTCTGTTTCGGTAAAGATGCCAAAGACCATTGTATGCACTTTGACATAAATAACACATTCTAGAAAATCTATTCTATGTCCTAAATTGTTATAGTGAAACATTTTGTTAATTTTAAGAATGTTTCGAAAATAACGAATACATTTTTTCGGGCCTAATGTTATTATCTACAGCAGATTTTTCAGAATTAAATTTTAAGTCATGGGCTAAAGAAATATTAAATAAGAAATCTAAATCGGTATTACTTAATTTTTTTCTGATAATCACCTCGTGATTTTGTCTATTGCAAATTTCTTCCTTTTTAAACATTGCAGAATTTTTTAGAGCACACTGTAAGATCAATAATTATTTCAGGTTCTCAAATAAGATTAAACCAAACGCTTTTCTTGAAGAAAAGATAATTTAGAATTTGTGAGAAAATCGGTTTTAAAGTTCCGAAAACTTATCAGTTAGATATCCGAAAAATATGAAATTAAATTCCCAGGAAATTTCCAAAACAAATCTCAATATTACCCTTATGAAAAAATGAAAATTATTTTTGAACCCCAATACATTTAGACGACCTAAGGAAGTGTCTGCATGCGGTTGCATGTTTCCCTCAGACGATGCTATACAGTAAGTAGTTTATTGAAAAATTGAAAATTTTCTGAGACGCGAGGTTGGATTCGAAATCTTATATTATTCATCTTGCCAATTCGGAAATTTCTGACTATGTCAGTGATAGCCTAATTGGAAGAGCGGCTGTGCGTAGAACAGGATTTTTTTAAATTTTCATTATTTCGTAGGGATAATATTGGGATTTGGTTGGGAATTTCCTGGGAAATTATTCTAAAATTTATTTAAATAAATTCCCTAATATCGCTGAATAATTAGATAAACTAGAGTTACAGATTTTTGAATTTCTATTACGACTGATGAGGCCACTGTCTGCAAATTGTAAAAAAAATCATATGGCATAAATAAAAACAGTTTTATACCGCCGGCACTACGGGACTTAATGGTAGTATATCTGGAGTAAGATAAAGCTTCGGACCTATTAAGATAAAGAGGAATGTGTTAGTCACGGATTTCCCACGACAATTCTTGTTGGGGTTAGAGATAAAAGCAGTGACGTAGAAATGTAAGATTAAACGCGAGATATACGACTAAAACAATGGAGTCACTGGACTGAATAGAAAAAAGAACAATCCTATGGGTTTTGAGACGTGAACGGAGTAGAAATAAATAAGATTTCCATCAGATGACCGGATCAAGACGGGAGCTTTGGGCTAGTAAAACAACGTCGTAGGAAACAATATTCCTAAATAGTTTAATAACAACAATAATAAAAATGTTTTAGTCCAGGTTCTTAAATTTTATTTTCGATTGTGAAGTTCCAAGTCTGCTATTTACAATATTATCCAAAAAAATCTTTGGGAGTATTAAAACACATTCAATCTATCCCCAATTTCTTCTTCATTCATTCATTTTCTGTTTCAATTATAAGTTGCAAAACGCCTTCTGATTCCATACAATATGAAAAATGTTCTTCGTATTTTTATTTTACTATTTATCCCGAACTTTTATTTGTAAGGATAGATTATTCAATTCATTAAAAAAAGTGTTTTCACTTTTTCACTTTTTTTTTATTTGAAAGCCATAAATCAAGCTCTTAAAACTCCAACAGGGCGAAGTGTACTATAGAAGTAAATCGATTATTTACTGATAAAATGTCGCAGGTTTAAAAAGGAACGACTAATCAATCACGTAAATGCATGGAATTACCAATTTTGCTTGGTGATAAATGTAACATTGTAAATATCACGAAATCGTAGTTTGAAAGTTACAATTTAACCGGACAATATCTAGTTAGCTTTGAACATTTTTCTAGAATAAAATCGAAAGCGGTTACCATGACGACTATGATGTTTGACGTATTATTAAAAAAAAACATGCCAGATAAATATTTCAATTTCAATCATTTGAATCGGTCGGTGATCAAATGTATTGTAGCGTCTGTTTATTTTAAACAACAGTTTATTTGTTAATAATTATTTGAACACATTTTTATTTTAAAACAATACTATTCAAATTTATATATTTCGAATGTCTTTAAATTGTTCACTATTTATCTTCACAACTCTATGTATACGACTGACTGGTCCGTATTCTTCCACCAATATTTATGTACACACTGAAAATTCTGGTGAAAATATAGAATGCTCCCGCCAAAACTAGAAACATTATCACGTTCGTTCTGGAAGGTAATCTTAAGGGGTTTAATTATGTATGATAATCGAACAAGTTGAGTCTCAAAGGCTAAATAAGACAGGGACGTAGAGGATTAGAGCATGACTGCATAATGAAATGGCTCGCATTACAGTATTGTTTATGAAAGCAGACAATGTGATGGATTCACTTATGGTAGTAGTTTACATATTTCCCAACAATACAGAAATAACTAATTTTTGTTTTATTACAATTATAATGATTTATTCAATAATTCGATATCTTCCACCAATAAATTACACACTTCTTCCCTTTGACAGACTCAAAATAATCCGAAAATAGTTGCAACCTCAACCATCAAGTATTTTTCATCTGTTGCCTAGTAATACACCTTTCAACTTATTCATACAGCTATACTTGACTTTATCATTAAAACTTTACTACACTAGTTTAACGATATTCTTAGTTTTTATTTTTCTTCTTGTTTCCCTTGGGTAACAACTCTAAGGTTGTTATTTTGCCGACTCTACAATATCAATGGAAACACCCAAATCATCATTTTAAATAGGAGCTACTTTTGTTACCGAGGCAAACATTTTAAACAGTAAATAGCAAGGAGGTATCTAATACTAAAATAACATATGAAGACCTATTGCATAAAAAAAAACACAGTAAATTAAACTAAAAATCAGCTAGAAACGTGACATGATTCAAGATATTCGGTATAAAATAAACCATTTTTATAATCTCCATTCGTTAGCTTAGGCCCTTATAAGTATGTAATTTAAACTATTTTGAAATTAATTCTAATCTACATAAATTATAATAATTTTATTTAGAGTCTGCAACATTATCTAATTTCACAAAAAAATGCTTGGCAAATCTCTAAGGGGCCATCCATAAATTATGACACACATTTCATGATTTTTTGATCCCCTTGTTCTTGTTCTTGTCATAGCGGGTCACAGCTGGTCACATTTGTGAGACGTCCCCTCCCTAGTGTGAAATTATTAAATTAAAACAGCATTTCAGCAATTAGTTTTATTACCATTTTTTAGTAAAATCAACATCAAGTCTAATATTTTAATACTTAGATATATATTAGATGTTGAAAAATATTCAAACCGATATAAAGTAGAGGATATTCAATTTAAAAAAAAAACATTTTTTATTTGCCTTACAATTTAAAAATATTTTTAAAGACTGCCTTTCTAAAATCCATATTACTTTTATTTTAAACTTGTTAGCGTACCTTCAACTTTACTCAAATTGAAGTATCGAGCACTAATGGGTAGAATGTTGCAATATTGGAGAGAAAAATAATAAAAGTGAAAGAATGGTTAAAAATTAATAGAAAATAGAAAAAAAATTGAGTTAATAAAGCACATAACATCTTGAAACAAACCTTTGTATCGGCTTGAAATATACCCTCCTTAGCGCTCCTTTTTATTAAGAGACGCACCGAACAAATTGTCAAACGAAACCCACCAATTACGTTCTACATTCGCCGACATACCTCGATTACGTTACGTCATTAGATACCCGACGTTTCGACCTTAATTGCCTCTTTCAACTAAAATTGTCGCGAGACCTAACCTTACATAGTAATCTCGTGTGAAAAATCGATCAGAAATGGTAATTGTGACGCAACCAGATAGCGCTTGTGCCCAAATTGCCACAGAGTGAGTCTAATTGCCCCGAGATTTACCATAGTTACGATGTTAACTGTCTTAAAGAAACGGGAAATGAGTAATGGCGAATGTGTGTTCGTATATACAGGGTCTCTAAATCCATTCTACCTATCTAAATAGGCCATCGGCGTTCTATGTAGCTCTCAGGGCAGTGTAGATGGGATCTAAAAAATATCGGTATGTACTTATGTTTTTCTTCTAAACTACGCGTTACTGAAGATGTGCAAAATAGAATCTGTAGACCGTTCATTAGGATGGCTACTACTGTATCCGAATATCTACAAAAAGTGTTGAGCGTTCATACGGTCGCGAAGAAATATTATAACCGGTTAGATCTACTTTTGATGATACTTAGGCAAATGTGGTCGTGACCATCACATTATTTATGAGGTCGAAGATTTAGACATTATTAGTCAATTAGGTTAGAGTTGTATGCATTTGTTTTATTTAATTATAATTAATAATTAAATATATAAAAATGTAGTATATCGTCTACTACATTTTTTAGAATCCGGAAATGCGGTAAGTAGTACATTAAGATAACTGCATGTTTATTATTATGCGCGTATATGTTAAAAAAAATGAAAATAATGTTAAAACTGTCCGGATTATTTAAGTTATTGAAATGTACATATTTAGTTTATCTTTAATTTGCTGGTATTTTCGATTTCAATAAGGCAGCAGAATATTGATTTTTACTACAGTACATTTTGTAAATCTATGTGTCACAAATGTTTAATTAACGCCTCACAACAATGATAAAGTCGTGTAATAATTTTAAGTAAGTATAGTCCTGTTATGTAATAATTGAACCCTTTTTTATTTACACCCTTCGCTTACACATTAATCCGTTTGTAGCGTGGTGGCACTGCAGCCTACTGTTTATTGTACCACCATTTAAAGGTTCTACTACTTTTCCATTCATCAATTCGTTCACTTATTCACCATCATTCATTCCACGTTATACGCTAGTCTGACGACAAGGCTCATGGTGGAACGTCCCAGCTGTGATTACGGCTTAACTGTTGCTATAACGTGTATGCACTTATCTCGCTATGATACACTCAATATGTTTCTATCAAGAAACATACAATAAAAATATAATTTAGTTTCTAATCAATAGAAATGAAATTATAGCTGCATTATTAAACTTATAGATAGTAAAAGCTGATGACGATAGACAATATAATGTTTTATCAAAGCACTTTTTCTAGTTTTTCGAGTAACTGATGTTTCTATATAAGACACGACCAGTGACAACTCAAGCCAATACTTTAACAAGACTATAAAACATTAATTTTTTTTAACACTAAAGTTTATAATGCATTCGAGAGACGTTAAATTGGTGGTTCCCACCTTATCAAGACTGAGGCCTACAAGGATAAACTCGTAGCGTAAAAAAAACGAAAAATGATTTGATTTGAAATGAAAGACCGAAAGCCGATAGTAGTATAAAGACGCTGAATTTTAATGTTTGTGAAGCATTGCCATTAATAAGGTTAAACCACGTAATGATTGTCACAACCCTTGATTTTTAAAACCATTCCGTATCGCTTTTTGATTAGGGTCTACAACTTGTTAGAATAATTTCTCTATTAATAATTGGCCCCTTTACCTCTTAAGCCTGCTCATGTAAAATATTTGGGCTCTATATTTATCTAAAAATATTTGATCCCTTTTAAATCTGACCATGTAATTATATGATCCATTTGACCCTTTAGCCTGCTCATGTAAAAACATTTGTTTTCGTTGCCCCCTTAGACCTGTCCATGCAAAAATATTTGCGCCCTTGCCCCTTAAGCCTACCTACGCATAAAAAATTAAAATGTTTTCATTTTGGTAAAGAACCCCGCACAAATCTTATGGAAATTGGCTCCCGGTCAAATTGGCTGAAATTTGGATATGTTGTTCGTTTCGGAATCCTGAGCAAAAGTCTAAATGCGCATGAGGCTCAATTTTGCTTATTTTGGCTCCTACGGAGCTCCAAAGCTCCACAGATTGACCATTATTTACTACTTAAACAGGCAATCTCCTTGAAAGTTTAGTATTTTCTGCGTTAAAAAAGAAGTACCTTCTTATGTTTTCGGGGTCGCTGCATTCAAATCCAATGCCAATACAATAATAATATTGACAGTTGACAGCTGTCAACTAGCTGTCAATTAACAAGCAATAATCAAAATGGATAAAACCTACGTCTAAGCATTGAATAATGGTTCCGTTAATGTTGAGGATTTATATTTTGTGTATAGTTCTATAAAATACACCAACATAACAGATTCCGAATATGATTTTATGTTTTTTATTTTGACTAATTTAAGGGAGATTCATACGTCGTCACATACAATTTTTTTGTTTTTTTTTGACAATACATTCCGTGACGAAATTATGGCATCTTCTTTTACTCTTGGTGGAGTTAAAAACATTTCATTTTCGGAATCCGTTTTTTCTTACTTTTTAGTAAAACATTTTACAAATAATTTTGCAAATAAAATTTGACGTTTTAATTTGAGTTAATGTCTATCAGATGACAGCCACCACCTACTTATAAATTGTCTAAAAATTGCAATCTGTAAATCAATGCTTAAAATAAGCCCCACAAGAAATGCATGCGATTTTATAAGAACATTGATTGAACCGAATATTCTGAAAATCAATAGGGTTCTAAGTTAGAAGCAATTATCCAAAAAAATCAAAACTGCATGTCAATCGGATCTTTCCTTCTAGAGTTATCGTGCCGGCACACATACGCACAGACGAATTTTTTTTTGCATTTTCGGATTCAGAATGATCGGAACCGTGAAAAAAAGTCTTAAAAAGTGAGGATAAGAAAATTGTTTCGTCTGCACGAATGCAATCCTGAGGCCCCATAGGAAGGGCCTCAGTTAAATGTACCTAAGACTTTGAAGATAAATAAATGTTCAAATATTCTAAAATGTGCTACTTACTATAACGTAGATAAAATAATCCATACCTGTAACAGAAAAATATAAAATTTAGACTAAATAATAATAGTCATAACCCAAAATGAAAATACTATGTCCTACACCTACATGGTTCTAATATAAAACATTTTGTAATGGGCTGTCCACCCGTAGTACCTTTAAGATACCTTAATCTGTTATCATGTGCTTGATAACTCTAGCCTCATTAAAACGAAATTTACTTTTCTTCTGTTAGAATGGCCGCCATATTGGTTATATTATATCTAAACTCAACTCGTTTAACTTTCAAAGAAAGAAAAACATTCTTATTACAAGTCTTATTAAATAAAGAAAATGCATATATTTGCCTCAATAAGAACTCTACAGTAGTTTACAAAGCAAGCCTTTTTAACGGTGGTATACATTTAAATTTTTTCTTGTGATTCCCGGAGGAAGGTTACAATTTTAAAATTTACTCCTGAAATGACTATGCCTTTATATATAAGCATATTTTAAAATATATTTCCAATTAAATAAAAAAAGATCACTTCATCTTGACGTTGCTTTCACTTTCCATCGTTTCCATCTTTCATTCCAAAGGAATTCCTGTTATTTGTCTTATAATAAGAAGTTAACGTTAAGTATATATTTTAGACAAATAAAAAGAAACATTACAAGACAATAGTCTATACAGGGTGTCTCATTAAGAATAGGGCACAGAACAACTAAAGATTTTCTGATTAAAAATAAGACGATTAAACGAAACATGCTATATAAAATATTACTGGTTTCCGAAATACAGGGTGTTAAAGTTGAAAATTCAAAAGTTAATGGCTATAGTTTTTTTTTCTCAGTATAATTTTACTAAATTCGGTAAAAATTTGTTATAACATACACCTATCAACAAAACAATCAGTTAAATAAACTTTTCCAGTGGCGTACGGCATGGGTAAGTAACACCTTCATCTCATCTAAATTTTACACCGCTATTCAAAAACTTATTTGGACCATAATTTTGAATTTTTTTTTAAAGTTTTTAAATAAATCATGTACTCTTGTTGGGTATTTATGAAAAAATCCAAAATAAAAAATGAATTAAAATTCACCTATGAGTGTGAGTATCTCAAAAAACAATCACTTTATGAGTTCTCAACAAAAGTACATGATTTCTTTAAAACCCATCAAAGAATGTAAAAGTCCAAATACGTTTTTGGACAGTGGCGTAAAATTTAGAGGAGCTGAAGATGTTACTTATCCATGCCGTACGCAACTGGCAAAGTTTATTTAACTGATAGTTGTATCTTATGACAGCAAAAATGTTTACCGGATTTAGTAAAATTATACTGAGAAATAAAAAAATTATAGCCATTAATAATTTTTGAATTTTCAAATTTAACACTCTATTTTGGAAACTTATCTAAGGCGGGTTTCGTTTAATCGTGTTATTTTTAATCAGAAAATCAGTTGTGTTGTGTCCCATTCTTAATACGACACCCAGTATATGTTTTCTCTTTAATATAAATCTAATATCAAAATAATTGGATACATTTTGCTTAAAAATAGAGACATTGAAAAGTTGTATTCAGTTTCTAATGGTAACGTAAAATGGTCTAGTTTGCAAATTTTTTCCATGCCTTATATTGGATCTAGTTTATAAAAGCAACATTAGTCACCTTTATCTTTACACTGTCTCATCTTTAGGAGAAAGTTTAATAAATGAGGACTCGACATGAAAGGTGAAGAACATAATTAAATTATTGTGAGGAGTGTTCATTTCCACACATTACCTTATGAAAGAAATTAATCTAATGAATAGATACTTAATACAAAAATAAAAATTCAGTTTTAATCAGCGTCAATTTATCATTTATAAACACTATAGGATTCGAGCGATCATTGCTAGTAGAACCAAAGTGTTTTCTGTGCTTAATAGTAGGGAGATATTACTTGGAAATTAAACTTTGAGTAACAGTAGGTTAACCAAAAATTCTGCACGACAGGCGTTATGACCTCGAACATGAAAATGTAAGATATCAAAATCTAGACTGAAATGTGAACTGAATATGCAGTCTCGCCCAATTTGATTAAAATGCTTTTAGATAACGAATTGTGAGTAAAATAGCTGTTTTAGCAGCTATATCAACTTTTTCATTTCCAACTATACCCGTGTGTTCTTTTATCTAAATAAAGGATATGGTGCGCTGTTTTATTTGAAGATCAAGCGTATTAATAATATCTGCAACTACGATATTTTTATTTATATTTTAGTATAATCGGAAATTTTGAATCTGACAGAATGCCCGAATTGCCATTTCCATTCTACGTAACCCATAATAATGCTTGAAGGAACGCATAATCCTCCGACAAATTATTAGTGATATATAAATTGGGAGAGTAAATTTCTATTTTCAACATAGAAAGCAACACTGTACCCTCATCACTTTTGGACCCGTCGTGTTAATTTTACTGATAGTTCTCAGCACAGAATTTGTAGGATTACTAGAGAAGTTGAGAAATATAACTGATGGTTTAGACATCAACATATTGAAATTTAATTGGAACAAAGGGAGTATAATCTGAGGCTATATTTTGTCTATGATTTAATTTATTCATAATATGAAAGCTTCAGCCAAATGTGGACTATTTCTCCAATAATTATTAGATAAGTTCTCTATAGATAGAATATAAAAAACTAAAGTAAATTTTTAAATTTCCTAATTTCTTAAAATACAAGAATTATCTGCGTAAATATAGCGGATCTGCTGGATGTAGGATTTAAAAGCTCCCATATAACATACACCCGTAATCCGTAGTGTAGTCATTTATTTTTTTAAACTATAATATACTAACAATATAATAATTAAAATAATAGTGTGTAGCGCAAAGCTTAGTTGTTCCAGTGTATCTGATGTAGATAAGAAATCTTCAGGAATACCAACATATCACCGGTAAATGTAGACAAAAACATATACGTATTCTAGAAAATGATTACTATTTAAATATTACATGTTTGTATCATCCGTATCAATCTATAAATAGTTGTTTGTGCAACAAGAGTGGATATGACGGCGTCTAAGTGCGATAAGGAAAATCCACTAGAGTTGTACAGTATATTTTTATTAGGACCCGCTAACGAAAATGTAAAAATTTTAAAACTTATTTTAGGTTATTAAGATAAAATAAATAATGTATGACTTACTAATTTATATACTTAATAAAATAAACTTGAAAAAAAAAAGATTAAATTTAATTTATTTATTCTCCAATCCTAAAATTGAACCCTCTGCTCCATCGCCAAACATAACATTCTAGTTTTAATTAAATTGATTGCATATAGTTTTATTAAAATGTATGGTTTATATGTAAATATAGAAGCAAATAAAAAAATAAAATGGTATTATTTATCGATTCTACACAAGAATAACCCATTTTAATGTATGTTTAATCTCAATAATTAAAAAATATACTGACAATTAGTTTGACAGAATTGCCATTTATTAAAACTTTTAAAAATAATAGCAGTCGGTTGATCAAAATATGAACGGTGATTGGAGAATTTAATTTTTTTTGCAGTGTTATCACTACCTAGAATGTATATGAAATATATTCTTTCAGTTGAAGGCAATAGCATATTTTTTCGTTTTGTAGTCTGTCCGTAGATAAACTAATATCCATGTGGGTGTAGAAAAATATTCTTTTGATTCGGCCGCGCTCAAAAAAAAAAAACGAAAAACATTAAGTTTTTTATTTGAAAGATCCTCTAATGTACATCAATAATATTATAATTTGCAAATTGGTTACTCATAAGAATATAATATATGCAGACACCAATTATACCTCGACTCTTTTTCATTTTTAAAAAGTTTTAATTTCTCGGCGTGTAACATTGATATCTTTATTTGCAGAAAAACGTAGGTAACTTTTCTATTAGCTTCTCTGACAAATCGATTACATTTTTGTTTCAGATTAAAATAAATTTTTCTACTTTAGAAATGTTTAATATATAACTTAAAAATGTTCAAAAACATTACTGTTTCTAACCCCACTGCTAAAAAAACAAACAAAGAAAAACAAAATAGGAAAATATACAAAACAATTAAACCATATTAAGTTATTTTAGTTATTAAGGTAAAGCAACTTTAATGTAATTTGTAAAATAATAAAGTTTGTTATACGATATTTTTATTTGTTTACCTGACAATATACTGGCCTGTTGGTTTATATCCAGTGCCATTAACTTAGTTAAAAAAAAAGTTTCTAACCCCACTGCTAGTTTATAATACGCTCAGCCTTGGGTGCCATTTAGTTAAGTACGGCGATAAACTTGTATGGCATCTCCTCCCCTTACCGCCTCCCTAATTAGATGTAAAAAAGTCACTTTCAATAGCGGAAGCAATCTTTGTAGTGTATAATAACAACTTTAATATTGTTCTTAAGTGGTCCGAAATTATCCCATTTAAATTGAAATAAAATTAGCTTGAAAGCTATTATTTTGTGATCAGCAATAGATCGCTGACGATCCCTGTCATCAATACTGACATCTTAACCTATTGACTCGCTAAACGGCTCATTATTAAAACCCTCCCATAACAACTCGGAAAGAATCCGCATTTGCGAAATTCTTAACAAAAAGCCAAATTAGCAATCTGTCAGCGCCGTATCATGCATCATTCACTTATTCCACACCGTCACATCAACTAATTGGTCGACCTTAATATGGAGAGTTACTGATGGAGGTTCTTTGGTGCACTCGATTTTTCTTTTTTCAAACTAGGGTGCACGTGAAAGGTCCACGTTTATTTTTATAATTGAACTAACTGCACTTTTCGAGAGGTGGATCTACCGCTCTCTTGCCTCTTTCCTCTTCGTTGGTTTTGTTTTAGTGCGGGGCCAAGAGGACTTTTTCCAACAAAACGGCGATAAAGATTTTGATTCCTGTCATTTGTAATTATACATAAAATACATACAAACAGACTTAAAACTTGCGTTACGATGGCGGGCTAGACAAGAAAACAACTCTTTCGGCAAACATCAATTTACTTCTTCTTCGTCCAATGATTCTCCAGAAAAACAAACCTCTATTGCAGCTACAACCTCTTCATTCGATCCATGTTTTAAGCTATTGCATAGCTTTTATCGCGGGCTTTGAGCGCGGCGACCGAATCAAGAAATTCCGTAACGAAAATAAACCTAACACCCCCCACTCCGACCGGCATAGCGGTGCAGCATTAAACAATATTAACTTCTCATTTATTCAATAAAAGAAAATCGAAAAATCGAAAAACCGAAAAATTGAAAAAATCGAAAAATCGTAATCGAAAAAGAGAAATAGAAAAATCGTAGAATCGAAAAAGAAATTTCGTAACACCCCCACTCCGACCGGCACAGCGGTGCGGCGTTGAAAGCCGGCATCGTCTAACATCGTTTCAGTTCGGCAGACTTCGGCACGGTGTTTGTGTGCGTGCGACTAGACTAGAATTTGAAAATGAATAATGATCCACAAGAATCCACAAAAAAATATGGGACCACCATTAACAGTAACAAAGCCTATACATAACACACATTAATAAGAAGACAAACGCACATCTAGGCCATAAAACGAGAAAAAAAAGTAACGAACCATAAATCTGCAGATGACATCTAAGTGTGGTTGTGTAGAAAGTATGAAGCTGCTTTTTGATTTATTTAAATAGTTGAGGAAAACCGCAGGAAGGCACAACTGGACACATCAGAAAACAATAATTGAAACGAGAACTCATAGTAAAGAAAATAAATAAAATACAATTATTCAACTGGTATAAACAAGTAAATATAATAGGACAGAAAAGCCGTATACAGGAAGAACAATAAAGATAAAGAATGAGAAAAAAGGGGAGACCAAAGAAATTAAATTTCTGAAATTAGAATCGAGGGTTGAAGTAAGAAATTAATTAAGAATGGTCGAAGAATAATTATTATAGATGCGATAAGGGAGAGGCTATAAAGATATACAAAAATTATGTTAAATGGTTTTACAATTTCAAAGAGGTTTTTCGGCATAAATGACAAACCTGTATCCTTCAAAGTGGGCTCCGCGGAGCCCTGGGGCTCCGCAAAGCCTCCGTGTGAAAATAATCCTCATAATAAAAAAAATACTATGAAGAAGTTCGTCACAAAAGGGAGGACCTAAGAATCTGATTTTGCTTGGGGACTTTTTTTTAGAAATGTCCCGGGGTTGCAAAGTATTTAGGGCTCCGTCAAATATTTTTTCGCTTTTCAAAAGGGTTCCGTCGCCAAAAAAGTTTGAGAAGCACTGATGTAGATAATCCGAAGTAACCACAGATTACATAGTATTTACTAATTTAGCCATAAAGCCCCAGACTAATGTTGATCAACAGTTCTTTCATCTGCTTCTTCGTTGGTTTACGAGGCCTAGTTTCGTGTATGAGTAAGCTGTTAATCTTGCGAGATGTAGGTGGATCGAAGTATCGTTAAAATCTATAAAAATGACATATCCACTTTTTTTTAAATAAACTCACGGATGACTTTTGAAAAAAAGGGGAAGTATAAAATTTACCGTTACAATATGAATGCTTTATTTAGTACGAATCAAAATTAATTACATAGTGTAGGACGTTTATTTATGTATATAAATATTGTGTATGGTATATAATTTGTAGCATTTACCAATTCTTGACCTACAGGTTAATTTATTTTTTAAATGACTTAAAAAACTTTGTATTGATTTTCCGCATAACGTAATATTGGTACACAAAATAATATTGCAATAGACAATAGATATTTTCATCCAAAGCCATTTTAAAGTTACGATGAGCATTGTGCCATCTTTCAGTTTACATAGCAAGTAATAGAAGCAAGAATTAAAAAAAATATATATTTTAAAGGAACCTAATCTGTAAATTGTAATTTCCAAAAATATTAAATACTAAACTAGTTATATTTGCTGTCTATAGGCGTCTTTTTTTGTCAACGACATCGACTATGTGGAGACAAAACGGCAAATGAATGATTATATTTTATTTCTATATAATATTGAGCCAAAATACTAAAACTTAAAAAATACAAAAATTAAAAATGTAATCTTAATTTGTTTTTATATGTCAAAATGTAAAGGAAGAAATGTATGCTGACGCTGTAACCGTAGACAGAGCTAGTTACTTCATGTTTAGTCTTGGCGAAATGATAATTTACAGATTCCTTTTGAAAATTATGCTTCTATTATTTGTTATGTAAACTGATAGATGACATAACGCGCATTTCAACTTCTAAATTACTTCCGATGGACACATCTATTTCTATAGCGAAAGAAAAGAGATGTTAAGCTATTTTGCATAGCTTTTATCGCGGGCTTTGAGCGCGGCGACCGAATCCAAAAATTCCGTAACGAAAATAAACCTAACACCCTCGAAAAATCGAAAAACCGAAAAATCTAAAAGTCTAAAAATCGGAAAATCGAAAAAGAAATTCCGTAACGAAAATAAACCTAACACCCCCCACTCGGACAGCGGTGCGGCGTTGAAAGCCGTGCATCGTCTAACGTCGTTTCAGTTCGGCAGACTTCGGCACGATGTTTGTGTGCGTGCGACTAGACGTATGCGTGTAGACTAGCTGCTAACTGCTCATAACTGATTCTATCTCTTTTAGACACAATTTCGGAATAATTGAATTTGAAAATGAATAATGATCCACAAGAATCCACAACAAAATATGGGACCACCATTGACGCGGTTTTTTCCAGATATTTAGAGGATATCAAGTCTCAAACTTATGTTTCTTATTTCAGTTACCATAAACCTATAGTTTCAATGATAAAAATTCCTGAATAACCTACATGTATTGTAAGATAATAAAAATATTTTAAACAATATTAACTTCTCATTTATTCAATAAAAGAAAAAAAATTGTTTTCTTATCGGTCACCATGCTCAAAAAGTGTAACTTGAATTAATATCAAAGAAAAAAAATACTGCATAAATAAAATAAATAATTATATATGCATAAGTTGATAAAAAATGCTATGCAATAGCTTTACCGCGGCAGTCCCCGAGTGCCACACGTATTATATTAATGGCGAGTCAGGTGAAAAGAAAAATAGAGTTACTCAAAAAATTAAAGCAATTCTTAATTTACCCAGCTATTCTGAAACCACTTTAGATCTTTTTGTTTAAACGTCATGTGGAATGGATCAACAAAGAAATAGTAATTCCCAACACTATTCAGCAAATAGAAGCGACTAGTGATCCGCAGCCAAGTACTAGTCGCAGTAGGCCTCCCAAGCCATTTGAGGAAGCTTCCTAAGAACTAAACTCGGAACTAAAAGGCGCCGCGTTGAAGATCTCGCCACAGAACTAGCCTCAAGAACACCAGAGAAACGTCAAATTATCTCGAGTTGACACAAGTACTTATCAGCCCCACCCTGATGTAACGCCCCAACAGCTGGTAGCGTTCTCTTTGGATTTGGATCTCTTGGAAAGAAAATACTTAATATTACATTTTATCAATGCGTTACATAAAAAGTGTTTTCCCAATATAAAGGCTCTCTGAGACATAAAAAAATAATTTTTGCCTTTAAATATATGTGCGTTTGAAATACATGCCGAGGTCAATGCAATTTTAAGCTTATTCGTAAATGGGGGTTTGATGGAAGTTCGGGTCACAGTACTTACAAACAAAAGTTCACTGAAATCTCGCATACGGATTAATTTTTGTTTGTGATTGTTATGGTCCCAATAAAGTTAATAGATTCGTTAACTGATCAGGAATTATGGGTTAACCCTCATCTATCATCTACCCTTTATTGTCGCCCCATAAAATGTATATATATGAAAGAAAACGAACAACTGATTAGAGAACAAGAGTCTTCCAAGAAGAGTAAAATTGAAAATCTAGTTAAGTATAGTGAAACAATTAATACCAGATTACTAACAGTTGGTTTTGAATTTGATTTTACAATGTTAGAGGCAGCACATGTAATATTCTTTCAAATACAAGTTTCAGTTCCATATATTATATTTGTGGGGCGACTCTTAAGGAGATGAACACTAAAAAAGTTGCTGAAAAACCTCCTAAGCCAGAAAATTACCGCTTTGGTTTATCCACCTTACATTGTTAGATTAGATTTTTCGAATGTTGTCTCCATATTTCTTATCAGATTCCATTTAAAAAATGGCAGGTAAGAGGAAGTGAGGAAAAAGAAATTATGGAAAAAATTAAAAAATCAATTCAAGAATTTAAAAGCTGGTTAGGCCTAATTGTGGATAAGCCAAAATCCGGATATGGTACAACAAACGACAGGAATACGGCTAGAAGGTTTTTCGGTAATTCTAAAATAAGTTCTGAAATTACAAAAATAGATAAAGATCTTATAGATGTTTTACCTTATTTTAAGAATCAATTGTAGTGGCAAGAAAATAGATTTAGTTAAATTTAAATTATTATTAGAAGAAACTAGGCAGTTATATTTAAGTCTCTACAGCTGGTATTACATGCCGAGCAGCCTACATAAAGTGTTAATGCATGGTTGTGATATAATTGATTTTTTTGACCTCCCCATAGAACTTCTTTCTGAAGAAGCTTTGGAAGCTACTCATAAAAATATTAGAAACAGTCGATTATATCACACACGAAAAACAAATAGGATACATACGAATCTAGACCTTATCAAATACTTATTACTTAATTCCGATCCGTCAGTATCAAAGCATCGTAAAACTGCTTCCAAACAATTGCATGCTAATTTGACTGATACTAAAGCATTTATGGTAGATGATGCAGCTCCTTCTTTTACACAATCTGATCTGAATATTTTTTTTTTGGAAGATTTGGAATTGCATGAGTAGTAGTAACGATTCAGATACCAGCCAGTAACTTTTTAAATTAAAATGAACCATTTATGTATATTATTTTGGCATTAGTTTTTAATTTGAATTTGGCAACATATTGGTATTTATCCCAAAAAATAATAATAAAAATCGGTATTAATGGGAAAAAATGTATTTCATTTTTATTTTTGTTTTTTCACTCTTATCGCGTTAAATAAATATTTTTGTACTACAGTAAAATAGCAGCCAACGTATTTTTCCGATCTTTAAGAAGAACCAAAATCAACACTATGTATATTTCGATTTTTGTCCAAAAAAGTAACATTTTTCCGCACTGTGTGTTGACCGGAATTTTATATTTTATTTATTAAAAATATTTGATGCATAGGAGGATTCCCCACTTCGAACACTCCCTGATGGGTTCTAATTAACAGTGCTGCTCCTAAAGTGGCGCTGGGAAACAGTTACAAAGCCGACCTGTAGGCGTGCAGGAGTATTAGAATACTAGCATTCCTGCACTATGGAGTCTTTGACTACTAGTACTCCATAACCTACATATCACACGGGGCTAATGGCCTAAGTCTAAGTTGTCGAAGCCGAAGACACTAATAAAAAAATGCTTGCGACTGGTTTTTAAGTTACTCAGCGTTAACCCTCCAGGAAAAAGCTAACCGATTGTAATGTTTTTTGTTGGCTAATCTTACTGTAACATCAATTGGCAATCCCCGTTTGTAAAAATTATACAACACTACACTAAAATTTAAATAGTTTATAAGTTTAGGAAATTAAAAAAAACAAATAGTAACTTCTACACTAATATAATAGCAAAACATTTGTTTTTATAATTAGTCTAATGTGAGTTTGTGAAACAAGTAACACATTAGGATTTGTTGCACTGGACACATTTCTATCTAGTTCTTGCCAATAGAATGAAAATTGCGAATAAACAAGAATAAACATGTTCACACGGTGTGAGATACACTATTTTTGTCAAACAACAATTATGCTAATTATGTCAATATTTTTATGATTATGCATAATGAGTTGTTGGCTATGATCTAGCAGGACCAAACAATTTTATGGGTATGTGGCAATTAACGTGTTAAAAATGCTTTGCGAATACGGATGTTAATAATATTGGCTATTTTATGACGTACAATGTTTTTATATATAGAGATACATTGTTGATAGCTATTAAAATAATAAGCCCATTCTACACATGCCACTCAACTCTATCTAGTTTAATTCTGACCTGTTTATTTACAGATCGTGGTCGTGAAACGATCTAGCGATCATATATTATTTTAGTTTTCGTCTAAATCTTCCTTGCGTTCCGTTTCGGTTTGTTTGACAATCGTGGAAGAAAAGAAGAGAAAGTTAGTTGTAGTCATAGTAAGTAACATCGTAATGAGGTCTTCCATCTTAGGACGATTTATGAAGAAATCAACCGATTCCTGGGTCTATGTACTCTTAATGCATACTGTCGCATATTGTGTATATGTGCATTCACATATTATACAGTGGGTATTCTATTTTTTTTTTATTAAAAACAAATACACCAAATGTGGGTATTTCATAAACAAATTGAGAAATAATGAGATAGAAAACACAAAATCAGTCCTACATACAATAAATCGTTGAAATAACAAGAAAAAATTGGCAATAAAAATAAAAGCATAAGAAATTTCAAAAAAAAAATTAATAATTATTCCTATCACATTTTGTCACGAAAAAGGAGTGCTTGGTTGGATCTTTGTAAAACATTCCGAGATTTTTCAGTTTTAGCTCTACTCGCACATGGAAGCTATGTACATTATGAAATTCCACAAATGCAGTTTTTATTAAGGGCCGATTTCATAATCAATATTAAAAGGTCCATTAACTAATGGAGTCGAACTAAAACTGAAAAATCTCGGAAATCGAATGTTCTACAGAGATCAACCAAGAGCCCCTTTTTTGTGACAAATTGCTTGAGGAATAATTATTAATCTTAACTTTTATGAATTATAGGGCATTCAAAAAGTTTGGATTAAAATTGTTTTCTTTGCCTTTGATTCTACAACAATGGGTTATCGTAATTAATCGAAATAGAGTGTGTTAACTAATAATGGCGATTAATTAACGTACATATTTTTAAGTTACAAACCGTAAGGGAAGAAATTCAGAAAATTATGTATTCATGAAATTCACTTTCTCGCCATGTAGAACGAAAACTGAGGCGTTTACAGAAAAATTATATTTAGCTTCTCTTAACCTTCACCTGGCATGCTCATCCTGAGTAACATACCTGGAAAATCTTTGTAAAAATTGAAATATTGATTATTTTGTCTCAAAAAAATTCAGAGATCCTCTTTAGATATCACTTTAAACTGTAGAATAGTCCGAGTTGAAAAATGAAGATCACCGTTCATAAAAAATCCGTAAAACTGGAAAACTTACAAAAAAAATCATAACTTTTTGTTTTTTGATAAAAAAAGGCTGACATTTTAGCTGTGTATTCTTCTGTTACATCACAAAAGAATAATAATTATTTTCATGTGTCTTTAAAAAAAAGTATTTATTTTGAGAGCGCTATCCCGCTGGCCTAGGTATAAAAGTATATCCCTTGACTACCGATAGATGTCGTTACGAGTTTCAATTTCGAAGATTTAGATATCAAAAATCGACGAGAAAGAGCGTGGAGTATGTACATACCCCAGGTAAAGGTTAATAATTAGTTAAGATCTACAAGTATGTTAACGGTACTTTTTCTGAAATACAGTGCAACCTCGATAATCCGAAGCCACGCTTATCCGAATTACGCTAATCCGAACGCAAATTGTGATGCGAAATAGTCTGAACGCCGCCTCTGTAATCCGAACGCTGACAGGAAAAGACCTGCAGCGCGGCCCGCGTCGCCCATATGTAGTTTGATAATGTATTTAAATGTACAAAAATCAATATACATACATAGATCTAAAGGTGTAAAAATGTGTAAGAGGTGTTTTATTGTATATTCGTTAATCCGAACAATTCGATAATCCGAACAAGGTCTGACAATTAGGTGTTCTGATTAAAGAGGTTGCACTGTATCCTGTATTTTATTTGTGGTATTTTATTTGCGATATTAATCTTATTTCAATTTTTGATCAAATATTTGACTCATTGAGACTTGTAAATATTAAATAACTAATTAAAATATGAACCAAACAGACTTTCTTGTAAAATCAGCTTTGTGTTTTATTAGAAATTAAAATGGGATATGATCTATACATTTTTGTAATAATTATTGGTCTTAGTATTAATTTTTTTTAACGAACCAGTACTCTATATAGACGTTTATTCAAGTATAATGTGACCTATAACATATGAGTCTAATATGCTTGTTTAATGTTTAAGTACAAGTATTATCTTATATTGTTCGTTGGATCTATAAGAACAATTGAAGGGGTTAGAAGCAAAATGGTTCAAGTGATATTTTTTTTTATAAGTACATTTAAACCGTTTAACCCAGATCAAACTACACGTTTTCAATAACATGCTTTTTAACCAGCTGACAGATGTTAAGACATCAAAAATTACTTGTATCATTTTACCACCAAAAAAATAACGAAATATCTACTTAACTAATTAAAAAAAAAATGTCACTTGAATCCTTTTACTTCTAACCCCTTCAATTCTACAGGGGGTCTCTACTGTTTCATAGGGACAGTATTGCTATTTCTTAAACGGTAACAGATAGAAAGTTGGTTAAATTGAACAAAAGTTGCACAGTTTTGTGCTCACTAAAGTGGTGCCAAGACCCCTATTATATTTACAGGGACATTCAAAATATCGGACAAAAAAATGAAAATTGTCATTTCTTTAAATTCATTTATTTTTTGTCTGATATTTTGAATCTCCCTATAAATATCAAAGGTTTCTAGGAACCACTTTAATGAGCACAAAACTGCGCAACTTTTGTCTAATTTAACCAATTTTCTGTTAGGTACCTACCGTTTAACAAATAGCAATACTCTCACTATGAAACAGTACGGATCCAGTATAATAGTTCATTTTAGAGTACATACAAATAAAAACGGTTTACTCCACGTTGAATGCAGTTAACTTGTTTTGTTGTAGTAAACTGACGCAAAAAGATAAAGAGTTGGGCGACAAAAAAAATAGTTAAATATTTGACAGATCTTTAATGTCCGGTTTTACTATTTAGGAACATAGGTATATGATTTTTGTTTTCTATAATATGTATTGTTTTATGATGCATGTTTATCAACTGTAGTGTAATTTTCATCAAAATTTAAAATGTTATTTTTAAAAACCTATTTAAAAAGAAATATTTTTAAATATTGCTAGTCCAGGAGGACAAAATAAATTGTTTTTATTGGAGTTTACTATTCTGATATCATCTTTAGTTCATTAGAGCCATTGTATGTTTTTAAATTGCCACGACGCCGTATGTGCATACGCGCGAAATGACAGATGACAGCTAGGGCTCTTACTTATATCTTAGGTTAGGAAAATAATCTAAAGATTAGACGAATAAACGATCAACTCTACGAAATGATTCCTAATTCACGACATGACGACAAGTCGTTTCTTTGATCATTTAACTCGTGTTTCTATTTGTTATTGACGTGTGAAGAATACCTATACGAGTTTGGCTAGTACTTTCACATTTAATCGATTGAGTCAACTTTTAAACGATTATTTGTGTTTTCACGGGTCAATTAAACAATCAATAAATCGAATTTGGACATCATTAAACCTTTTTAATTTTTAAGGATCTGAATGTTTTTAATTGTCGACCGCCCGACTTACCTTCAAAAATGTTTATATTTGCGATATATCTCGACAAATTGCACTAAAACAAGTATTAAAAGTAATTTTAAAAACAAACATCAAAATCACGCAGATGCCATCACCACATTTTTGACAAAATGGTACCGCCTTACTAACAAAAAAGAATCATGGAAATCGGACAAGGTGCTAAAGAATTATGGTTAAACATACATAAACAATGAAGAGTGAGAATTTTCTCATGGACCCAATTATTCGATTTTGACCAATAAAAAATATATACCGACGAATTGAGAACCTCCTTCTTTTTTAAAGTCGGTTAATGAAGCTTAAAGACGAAAATTATGCAATTGTCCTCTTGCAAACAATAAGTAGCATTAAAGGACCAGGTGCCCTATCCTCGGCTATTGTTTTCTAAAAAACGTATACGCTTAGCAAACATGCGAGCGATTCGCCATTGTCGACATTTATTTTAAAAACGTGAACGTTTTTAAAACAGGCGATTTGCAGCGAGCGGAATTTCTCGCTTGTTTTTAATAATGAAAAGAAACTTGATTTAGATATATGTATTGTAATGGTTTTCTTTCTTTTATAATAATATTTTTATGAGTTTATTTGTAATGTTGATGAAAATTTATTTTTCCTACGACCACTTAGGAAAGTGACACATATCACACTATATAGTCCTATGGAAAGTGCCCTATATCACACGCGTATGAATAAGAATTTACTTTCCACCCGAGTGAGAATATGTTACTTTCCGCAGTAATTGTCACAAAATGTCAAACAGCTAATTTCCATTTTGATCTATGTAATATCCATATTAATACTAAAATCGATATGATTGTTAAATTATTGAAATTGTTGTAAATTAGATCCTAGATATTTATCTTTAACAATTATTATTAAAATAATTTTAAAATAATGTTTGCTGTTTATTCTGGTTGAATACATAATCGATTAGATCATTCAATTGACACAAGGGCTATTAGCTCAGGTGGTTAGGACGTCGAACTTATCAACTTTGCCATTTTTTGACCGCGTTCAATCGATGGTTCAAATCCTGGCGTGGCAGAAATTTTTTTTGTTTTTTTTTTGTTTTTTTTTCTAGTTTTTTTTTTTGTTTAAAAAATATGAAAATTGAATAAATACGATTATTATTGTTGATTATTTTTTTAAATACATTTTAATTATTATAGTAATAATAACCTTGGTTTTACATTTTTTAGATGATATTATTTTGTGGTCGTAGGAAAAATATTGTACATCACTTGTGTGAAAAGTGATTTTCCACACTCGTGTGAAAAATGTCACTTTCCACACTCGTAATGTAATATACTATTGTATTGCGCCAGCTAGTCAGTTTTCCTTTGTAGTTATTTTTTTGTACCTAATTATATATTTTTTTTAGTGTAGTTTCAATTTCAATGACTCTCATATCATGGTTGGGTTCCATTTGAAATGAATAGTATAAATTGATGTATAATAAAACTGGAAACTTTTATTTCACATAAACAAAACAAAATTAAATAAAAATTACTTGACAATGTAAAATGAGTTTTCTTTAAATACACCTAGTTGGAACAAGCTAACATTACTTATATTTTTTAAAAATTGATGTTATAATAATTCCTCAAACTGTATTCAAATAAAGATTAATTATTTAAAATTATAACATCAATTCTTCAAAATCATCGATGATTCTTTCCTTATTAAAATAACTTTATTCTAAAATGGTTAAATCTAAAAAAAATACATTAATTTAAATCAAGTCGTAACACTAACTCCATCTATCGGAGAACAGAAAAAATATTAGTCTTTAAAAGGGAAGAAATCTTTTTGTGCTAGACGAAAAGAAACCACCAATAATTCCACAAATGTCAACAAATCGGATTAAATTACACTAAGGAATTGTTGTTTATTATTATGTCTCAAAACTTTAAAGAAAAATGTTCTTTTTCAAAATATTATACCTATTTCTTTGGATATGTTCCAAGTAAGTAGTGCTAGCCTAACATTATTAGATATTGCTTTTCTTTCTGTGGTACATTACATAATTTTCCATTTTGTAGATTCTACCATGCAAAATCAGATTTGTTTTGTACACAAATCCCGAAATATATCCTAGTGCTTTAAATACATTGTAAGCAATAGTTTTTTGCAAAGTTCAATGCGACTAGGTAAGTCTGCTTAATATTGTTTAATTAGTTAAAACGGAATACATTTGATTTATTTACCGTTTCTGAAGTTCTCGTTCATCCATTTACAAAAATCTACCATGGGAAATTGTTTGATACTTTGATTTTTTTTTTTAAATCTTTTGGCTTTATTTTTCCAAACCAATTTTTTTTTAAAAACCTTTTTCTTTCAAATTTCAAGATGTCTACCTCCCTTATTTATTTTTCCTAGCAACCGTTGCTAATCAAGAAAAATTATATATCAAATTACCTTCTTTAGCTGTCACAAAAGATGATGATTTGATGTTACAATTTTTTCACATTTTATATAATACAGGGTGTGTCAAAAAAGTTTAACAACAAAGTAAACCTTTAAAAACATATTTTTATTTATATTTGACGCCTAAACTCACATTTTATATCATATAGGATGCGATAAAAATATTATTTTTCTTTATATTTGACAACTAAATACCATCACAATATTTATGTCACTTTTAGGATATTTACGGAAGTTTAGATGATTTAGTTATAGAATAGAAATAAAAAAAATGTATCTACCTGTATACTAAATAGTATCAATTAACTTTTACTCAAAAATAAAAAAGCCATAAAAAGATAAGAAACGTCGACTTTTATACACTTTGAGAAGGCTTAATCAGGGATAAGGTTAAGTTAATTATATTACACCGAAATATTCGAAGAGGATCTTTCTCAAGAAAAATTAATCAGGAAAGTAAAATTTTAATTCATTTATCAAAAAAATAAAAAAATCGAGTGAAAACACTCTAATTTACTTTGAGAGCAAGGATATTTTGAAAATAACACGTACAAGGTAAAATGTAAATTCAAAAATTCATTGTTTTTAAAATATAGATATAAAAGTATAACTTCAGTCCCATTAAATATACCAAATTAATGTATTTTAATTAGATGAAGAAAAATAGACGTCCACTTCAATGTGGATTTAAGGCCAGCCTTTTCTAAAAAAGATTAAGTCCCATTATTGCGTTCAATTGTTCAATATTTCAATTTGTGTTATAGACACGCAAACAAATTTCAAAAAGTTATATGGATCTAAAAAATACTTAGTTGAAAAATATTTTTGGATATACAAAGTGTTGCGTTTTTGCCTGGCAAATAAAAATGTATATTTTTTAAATTGAACACCCTCTATTTTATTTCAGCTTTAAAATGCTTTAGTAATACGGTATTCAACCCTAAAAAAATTTTTGCCAAGCAATTAGTTTTTTTTTATGAAATTATAAAATGATGAGCCCAAATTAAATTATCATAATTTAGGTAGATTTCCAATAATTTAAAAATGGTTTAAAATACAGACTAACGAATAGTGGTGATAGAACTGAAATATTTTATACAGTGCTTTGCAACGTGTCTTAAATATGGATATTTTTTATTTACTCAATTTTTTCAAATGCAGTATATTATTTACAATAAAAGTCCTTATAAATTTACCTATCCAACGATACCAACATGTTAGCCAGTAACACATATACAAGGTGCCCCATTAGTGCGTAATTGATCTATAGCTGTTATTATTTGAAATACGAAATTTTTCATATAAAAGTTGTATGACTACATTTAACAGTTATTCTTAAATATACAGGGTGGTCCATAAACGAGGTGCTGACCAAAGCTATACTTTTTTAAAGCAAAACACCCTGCAGGTAGTTATACATATTTGATTGTTTTCAAATCGTCAAACAATTTAAATTGACTTCATTCATTTGCTGTGTTGTATACAGGGTGTGTAAAAACGTGAGGTTACGGTTTTCTCAATTTTTTAAATGGAATACCCGGTATTAATTAATTGGTGGTATAACATATATGGTATTTTATTTTAAAATCTTAACTTCACATTTTGTCACCCTATATGCAATATAGCAAATGAATGAAGTATATTAAAATTGTTTGACTATGTGAAAACAATCAAATATGTATACCTATTTACAGGGTGTTTTGCTTTGAAAATGTATAGGTTTGGTCACCTCCTCGTTTATTCAAGAATAATTATTAAATGAGGTCATACAACTGTTATATTACAAATTTCTTCGTATTTCCGATAATAAAACAGCTATCGATCAATTATGCACTGATGGTTAACATGTTGGTATCGTTGGATAGGTAAATTTATAAGGAATATTATGCTAAAATAATATACAGGGTGTTGCATTTGAAAAATTGAGTAAATTGAACTTAAAATTAGCCATATTTAACCATGTTACAAAACACTTGCATAAAATATTTCAGTTATATCACCACTATTCGTTAGCTTACTATCTTTAAGTAAGTCTATGACTTCCAAAAATGGTCTTCTCCATTTTCAATTTTATCAAAAATTGCGATGAACTGTTTCGAGTAAGGTGAGTGAAATTGGAATTTTAAAATAATTTTTTGTTTAAAGATCTTAGATTAAAGATTACGAAAAAGTAAAGTTTATCAGGCTATCTTTATCAGAAAACAACTTATTTAAAGTTAAGTTTTTATAAGACCTTTTTTGGAACAGCTCCTGGACAAGACCTTCTTTGGATCAGAATCTAAGGGATAAGAAACGTTTTGGAAACGACAAAATAACTTACAAGTTTAAATTATGAAAGTTAATTTTTAGGTTATTTCTATAAAACTACCAACTGTTGGTATTTCGTTCAGTTTCATTGGGATTAAAACAAAATAAGTAAAACACATTAAATGAGACAAAATGTTTTGAATCGAGTTTACAAAAATTTACACCGGAAAAGACGGATATCAGGCTCGCCAAATTCGTAGTTAGTTTCATAAGGATCGTCTGGGCTGTTTACTTCATGTTGAAGTTGTAGAACGTCCAATAAGTCTCTTTAAAATGATAAATCCTCTCGCTCAGTCCAATTATTGCCAAAATGTTTTGTTAAAAGTGTGCGGATATCCCTGGCTTTGTTGGCTTGTAGAGGTGTTCGTTCCACTGAAAATAGTTCCTGGCTGAATGTCCACAGAACTACGTCCTTTTTTTTGTGACATGTTTGAATCTCGACAAATCTACACCTTAGTATCTTAACTTGAGTTTTATGCCACTTGTCAGGATTTCTCTTAATCGCCTTTCCAGGATCCGACTTTTGTATTTTGTCGTTTTGGTTTAGTTCCTCCATGAATAAACACCACAAATTAATACGTTTTGTAATAATAATACAATAATTTGTAGGTTAGGGTCATGTAAAATTTGTCTCCAGGTTGGCCAACTAATAAAATAAGAAAATACTAAGTTTCAAGTCGTTTTAGGAAGATATTGAGGAAAAAATAAATTTAGTGTCTCAAAGTTGATTTAGGATAAGACGCTCCTTGGAACAGATTTCTAAAATCGCCCATGGCATTATTGAGGATAAGACACGTTTTGGAACAGACTTGATAAGGCACAGTTTTGAAAGCTATAAATTATGGATAAGACAGTTTTGAAATATGTCCCGATATTCGCCTGTTAGTTTATGTAGGATTTTTGGAACATAATTTGTGTTAAGACGGGTGCATAATTTACTGTAGATAGTAAAACCGTTGCTAACTCATTTTGTGAATTTTTGGGATAACACCTTTTTTGGAAGTCATCGGGTTGCAAGAACGATCATTAAATATTTAATGACTTGTTAAACCCTATTCTCTCATTAACTGCTTTAAATAAATAACGGCGCCGTGAGCTGGCAACGTCGCCTCCTCCGTCCCGTCTCATTACTTTGACAGATGTATCTTTATTGATTAAAATTTTAAATTTTTCAATTATTGTTTTCAATATTCCAGCCAATTTATGTGAGTGTCGAGAGGTACTTTGAATAATATATTATAAAAAGTTAAAATTGAGTTCGTTTAATTGAAGTATTATAATGGTTGACAGAAAAAAACGCAGTGTAGTAATATTTAAACCACTAGGTTAGTAAATTAATGATAAATACATAATATTCCTTCAAAAATATTTACTTGATAAGTACATATTTAATTTGTATTTTTAACTACATTTTTGGGGTTTAAATTTTAGGCTATTGAATTGAAGTTGTATTGGCCAAAATACTAATTAAGGGTAACTAGCTTTTATTAAATATAAAACTGATACAATGAAATCTAAAAGTGAGATACTTACAACAAAAAGAAAACTAAACTTTACAAGAGGCCAAATAGAAGGAGATGCAGGACAAGATTCGTATTTGTTTGTCTCATTCAATGAGATGCTTTTATTGTTTTAATAGATAACATTTGCATATTTATAATATCTGTACACCCACCCTAATCCTGGGACAGTAGCATTAATGTTCTTACCTTAGATATAGCATAGAATGTTGAGCCCTTTCTTGGCCTTAAATGTTTTTATATTGTTAAGCGCTCTTAAAAATAAAAGAAGGAATTTGTTTGAAAACAAAGTAAAAATTTATGCAGTAATATGTTTAAAGGTAATTCTTTAAACAAACTACCTATAATGTGATTTAACACAAATTTTATAATTTAAAATATTGTTTTATAGGATTTTAATTTAAACTCAAACAATATAACTTTTAAACATACAATGTAAAACTTCTTTTATATATGTCACTATGTTTATACAATTTAGCAATATCTGTCTTCCCATTTTAAAGATTTTTCAAATTATGAAAGTTAAAAAATAAAATTGGAAATGACTAACGTTTAGTATTATTTTAGTTTATTTAAAACTTTTTCTTATTTTGTTAAGGCTGAAAAACGAGAGGGGGCGTGGTAAATCTTCAACTTGATGAAATGGGATCAAATTTTTGCATTTTTTCGTTTGAATTTCTTTGATTCAGCTCTTGCATTCTTTGGTAAGAAATTAATGTTATAATAATGAAAGTAATTTTATATGTAAACTCAGCTGTTTTACTTGTACATGGTGGTCCATATTCGACACTTTTAGTAATTTTAAATAAGTTTCAAATAATATTGGTATTAATTTGTTAAGGGAGACCTGTGAGACCGTTGCTAGGCAATATAACAGGTTGGTTGACTCTGACAGTTAGGTAATTAGTTTGCCAGTGAGATACTGTAGGTAACTTTTAATAATAAAATTGTCTTTATATACTTACAAAAACGTTCGACAGTTAACCTGAATATACCTCACCAAAACTGCGAGTATCTACAAAAAAGCTACCTTAGGGTAGGTATGAATTTGGGAAAAAACAGGAAGATATACTAAAACACACTTACGAGTCATATAGTGAGACATTTGCGGATAAGAAAGTGACAATTCCGGCTAACCGGGAAAGTGAAGTAAGAGAAAGTCGCTTCCCGACCGTTTCGAAGGATTATTTGAATCCACACATTATTAACCGATTGTGAGTAAAGTAATTGATTTAGATATCTAAACAAAAAAACTGATGAATGCAAATATTTAAACAATCTATATAAAAAAAAAATAATAATAATTTAATAATCCAAAATTGCATCTTGCTTACCGGCTTAATTCAGACAGGATCTACTTAAAATATAAAGTTAAGAGACTGGTTCGTATTAGTGTTATGAATGCAAAAGAGAAAGGCCTAAAACGAGAGATGTAAATAGGTTGAGAATAATAATGAAAATATTTAAAAGGTGGAAAATATATTTCAACTAATAAAAACCAATACATGTTAACGTTTCTACTCGTCAGAGTTGCGGCTGCATCTACAAAGCTTTAGAGTAAATAAGTTAGGGGGTAAATAAAATTAGATAAAATATTAGGTGAGAAGGTAAAAGAACCTAAATAAGTGTACGAGTTGAGAATGGATGATAAGATAAGATAACGTATGTAAAATGAAAAGTAATGACCCGGAATGGGACAGAGTAAGTGTACGGAATGAGGGATGGTATGAAAAATTCAGACAGTTTATTTTCCTTTTATAACTGGTGAAGTATAATCCATAAATAATGGTAGAAATCATCTTTCTACAAATTTAACCTCAGCAGGCGACATAATAAATTATGGTTATACAGTCCAAATACAATTCAAGTAGAAAATATATTCTTGTAAATTTTCAGCGCAGGCTCTAAATTTGTATTGCGAGATTTTTGTTTAATACACTTAAGTACAACTTACTGATGTAGACCGAAACTATCAAACCGTGACAGAACAAGCCAAACCAAAAATTATGAAAATTGATCACAGCCTACTCTTTTTAAGGGTATTTTTTTTTTTCAAAACTTTTACGTCTTATAGAGATTTAACCAGATAATTTTGGATACCTATTCGCGATTCAAGCTAAGTGATACGCCCTCTGGAGGAAATTTGTAGAAAGTGCCTATAAGTAGAATATTGTTCAGTGTTGCCAAGAGTAGCGAAGACCTTTTTTTAAGTAGCAAAATTTGTGTCTAGTAATATGTAATCATACTCTATATTTATTTAAGGATTTTTTATAAAACCGATTTATTATATTGATTTTTTTTTAAATTTCAGTTTATTTATTAATTTTGTTTTAAAATGAGTTCATCATTTGGCAATATTGGCGTTCCTATATATTTATTATATTTTAATTTGTATCAGTTATAATTTGAAGTTTTTATTACTTGTGAGCTTTAAATTTGTTTATGGTGTGTTTATATTAAAAATGAAATTTGCGAAAAAGCCCCCAACAAATTGCAAACTATATGATGTTAATGGCAAAATCAAAACTGAATTGTTCATTATTTTCTAAGTGTAGTCGTAAAATTGTGTTTCATACGATAAATGGATATCTACAAATTCACATTATTGAGATTTTGCAAAATTTTGTTTAGAATCAAACTGCAATTGGATTTGTGACGGTTTTATTACCATTTACATGTATACAAAGTACTACACAATACACTTTATAATTTAAGAATAAGGAAAGTAAGATTTTTATATAAGTTCATCGATAATAAACATTTGGTACCTGAAATGTCCTTTAAACCACATAATAAATCATGTCCTGTGTTTAGTAAATAAATATTTCTAGATGTCCGTGTAGCAACCAATAGGTGAATATTTCCAACAAATGAAGTCATACACATGATAAATATTATATTTATGACGAAAGCACGAAAACTAAACTTAAATTAACACTAAATGAAATTCAATATTATAATGAGAATATTATCTAAAAATAGTTAAAAAATACAAAATCCCGCCCAAAACAAATATGTAAATAAACAAACATCGTGCTTATAAGTGACAAATGACAGACGCGCGAAAATTAATTCAATAGGTAATTTGGGTTAAATCATCTTATTTTGATCCCAGCAGTCTATTATAGTTATGTTCCAACCTTTTGGGGATACCATGTATAACCAAACATTTTCCTACTGACCCCCTAACCCCGCTATTGCTACGGCCTTAGTCACGGTACGGCATTTTTTAGATCAAAGTATAGTGTTTAAACACAAACAATAACCCGCATCAACAAGATATAAATCTCTTGTCAGGTATAACGATCACCTAAATACCTGCTGTTTGTAACGCATTCAACTGTTACGTACAAAAAAGAATTTGACTTGAGTCAATAAAATGGATAATAAATAAACAAATCATCGGGTTTTGTATGAGAAATGGTAAAAACCGAAGAAGCAGGTTATTGAGGTCAACACCTCGCACCTCCCGGTTTGCATCTATTGCTGTTCGAGATCTTGAATAAATATTATTAGCTACGAGGATGCTAGAAGTAATAATAACAATGTTGTTTTACATATATAATTTTTAGGAGTTAGTTCTCACAAAAACAATGAAAATCAAGTTGTGAAAATAGAATTCGCAACGTATAATTTTTAAGATACAAGTTGTTACAAACATTTATTTGTAAGCGGTGTGATATTAAACGGTATGGGAAGATTTGTTGGAATTGCGCTATTGAAGATGTTTCAGAATACAAAATATCAAGTAGTGTTGGAAGAAATGATGTTTACTTCATTAAAATATGACAAAAAAAATGTAGGTATGATTTGAAAACGGAACAGGACAGTGGCAGCTTGTGGCCAAGCCTACGGGGAGGAGGGGGGCTACTTTTTAAAGGCACTTAAATATAAAATATTGATACCTACACTCTATTTAATATAAGAAATTACATTCAAAGAATGCTGTCTTTTAAAACAGAAACTGCTGATAAAAGCATGAATTAATATTTTCGAATTTACAAATATTCTGTACACATAATTGATGGATGAAATATGCAACCAAACATACACAAATGTATATTGTATTGCCTAACTGGTGTCTAGAATAGGGCGAAGTCAGAAATTTTCGTAGCCTTGCTGCCTATAAAAATTCTGCATCGGCGACCTCCGAGTGCGACCGATCTGCCGCCCGAACACCTGAATAGAGGGCTACACAAGTTTTAGTTCTCAAGCTATAGAATCCGCGGGCAAAATATTACCCATTCCTTGTGTAAAATTATCACACCTATTATTTCCAAAAACGGTTCCAAATATATCCATTAATAATAATTGATAAATTGCGGTTGTCAGAGAAAGTAATTCTGAATTTGGTAGATACTGGACGCGACTTCATTTTTAAAACCTTTAAAAGAATAATTTGTAATGAACTATGACACAACGTAACGTAACAAAAATATTTATTATAACTAAAAGAAATACTGCTGACGTACAAACATTTTGTCATAATCACTATCAAACAAAATTCTTCATTCTTTTTAAACGAAATAACTTACATCAAAATAAAATTCAAAATTATGTTTTTCTTTTATTTTCGGAATTTGTGAACTCATCCAAATAATATTTTACGCATAATGCACTTGTAGTAGGTATAAGTTATTTTTTTTATAACATTGTCAATTTCAAACAAACACCAATGCCAAAACAACGCAGACCAATGTTCAAATTATATATAAAATTATATTTTTCAATAAATCCTTAATTTTTTTATAATGGAAAGCAATATATTATAAACGGACACAAAAAGAATAAACAAACGAAAAAGAAACATGCATAATTAAACAAAAAAAATAATCTTTTCCTTCCACCTAAAATAAACATCCGAGTGCCTCCGCCAAAATTTATATTAGCGATTACGCCAGGGATAGGCGGCCTTTCTTGTTTATCCCTTCGCAATTTTATCTCATTAGCATTTTTAACGATTCTTTGTAGCTTACATTTTCAAATAGTAGTGTTTTATTATTAAAGGAACTTTCTTTTTTTTACCTTGTCTACTTCAAGATTTTTTTAATGGAATTATGTCCACAAAGTAAAGTTTTTTTACCTAATAGATCTCTCGTAATGGCAAATGGTTCTTTAAGAATTATTAAAAATGTCATATCAGCTGAACAAAATAAACTAACTGAAATAAACAGAACCGCTTTTCTAAATTTTTAATTACATTAAATCGTTATCATGAATATTTTATTGGATTTTCTGCATGCGTATTTTGACATGCACAACACAATGTAAATTGTCCCTAGTGCGTAATATATTTTTAATTTTTTTATGAATTCTTTCTTTCTACATATAATTTTGTGGTCCGCTTATTATAAGCTTATTGTCGATATTACGGGTACGACTTGAAACTTTCACACCATTCTGGTTACAAATTACTTTATATTACCATACATTATTAATGTTTCAGGGTAAAACAGAAACAAATGTAAGACATAGCTAATCATTCAAATGATTTCAATGTTTTTATATTATTAACAATTGATATACTCATATCCTCTGGGCTCTAGAATTATTGAAATTATAATTAAAATTACAGTATTTATTATGCTGTATTAAAAATAACAATAAGTATTAAAATGATTAAAGGCACATTACATGGATAGTAAGAGCAAATTAAAAGATTTTGATGTTCTACATTTTAGGAATTAGAAAAAATTTAATTTTTAAATTTTATTCAGATATAAAACAGAAGTCAAATTTCTAGACCTAATTTGATTTCGAATTGTGTTTCATAAAAAAATTCACAACAAAATGGGTTTATAATATAAATGATTTAAACTTTTTATGTACCAATTTTATTATCATAGAAACACCAAATTAAATATATTTAATATTCTTTCCTAATATTAAAATTAGCAGAAAATTATATTTTAGCTCATTATATGTATTGTATACTTTTACATATTATAAAAATGCTTGGTTAAAAATGGTACATATTTAATTTTGTTGGATTTATATTACTAAAACTGGTAAAAAATATTTTAATCTTTCATTTTTGTATTAATAATAACGCCTAATTATTATTGTTGTTATCTAAAAGGGCATTAATATTTTGATACATGAATGCCGACAAAAGCCGTTCATAAAATCTGCAGACTTGCTGCTGGTTGTTCGTCAAAGTATTTAATTTAATTTTCTGGAATAATTCGTTTATAAAATGATAAAATTTGCGTTTTGTACAAAAAAATATCGGATGTTAAAACACATCACCACCGTACAATGGTTTTTTTGAGAGATATCATTGCAGAATGGAGTAGTGAATTAGACAATAATTATTTGTTCTCGATCGTTCAGCAACATCTTATAGAAAAATCAAGAAAATACAGATTATTACGTGAAGAAGAACTAAACAAAATTGTTTCGAAATATTACCTGTATTATGTATTATTTAAAACTCAGTCATTTATTAATTAGAGTTTGTCCATTGGATTATTCGCCATTGAAAAGAAAGTAGGTAGAAATATAATTCAAGGTATATTTAAAATTTGTAGCTAAAAATTTCTAAAAAGTAAATACTTATTTTTTTATCAGTCTCATGTTTCATTCTTTTAATTATTAAATATATAGGAAGTTTAACAAAATGCACTTGTTGATTGTTGACACTTTTTATTATGTCAAAACATTTCCATTATATCATCCAGGGTACCTCAGCAAGCCAACATTTCTGAAAAAATTCACAGGTTGTCAAGGCAACGTTAAGAAATTTTATTTTTTTGGTTGCATATTGATGGCGTAAAATTTTCAATATAATTATTATATTCTTGATAATTTAAAAAAAAGTGTGGAATATTCCAAAAATATGCGGCAATAATTCATTTGTTAGTGTTAATTATCCCCAATTGTCATTATTCTAAACAGTGCAAAAATGAGCCTTTCAAAGGACAGTATTAGGACGTAGATATGCAAAAAGGAACCAATATAAAAAATTTAGAAAATGGATTTATATGCATGAAAAGGTGTTGGTTATTTTTTGAGTACAAAAGTAAAAAAAAAACTGAATTGTTAAAAGCAATGAAGTGCATTCAAAACTTTTTATTTTTTGTACTGATTTTGGTATGTTGCAAAAACTATAATCTCATTTTCTTAAAACTAGCTTGTTGTCGTTTGGTTTCTTTTTTCATATCCACTAACTACTTTTTTGAATATTCGAAGAAACGGCAGCCAATTTTTTATTTTAATGATAGTAATAAACATCTAAAAACACCTTAAAACCGCACCATCTCACACAAATCATTTATAATTCATCAATCATTTTAAAAGTAGCTAATAAACCAAAATTAATATATGGGCTGTAAAAGGCCACTGTGCCAGACTGTCGGTGTCAGCGAGGCTGCGGCGAGGCCTACAAAAACCAACCGAGCTTCACCTCATTTCCCATATCGAGAGATGAGAATGAATACTTATAATCGCCTTTTCTCTTACTAGGTCATCATCTATCTCTTATAAACGTTACTATTTGAGTTTATATATACGTAATCGTTTAGCGCCACACGTTTGAATTTTATTTGGAATCAATTACTGACATTTGACTTAATTTTTAATATTCATCAAATACAGTTATTTAGTTCATCACTAAAGTCGTTAAAAAAAAACTTTTTTAAATATTATATAATTATTATTTGACTTCATTTTCTGAGTTGTCATTTTTTCTTTAAAAATATATATTTTTTTATTTAATTAATTATTGTGACGCGAATATGTTGATCTGTTGAGGAGCAAGGCTTCAAGCCTTGACATTTGTCAGTAAAAACTATACGATACACGCTCCAACAACGTACAGGGTGTCCCAAATAAGAGTGATCGATTTTAAATGTAAATGCACAGCTTATTAATTGCTCTAAAGAGATGGGGTTTTCACTAATTGCTTTCGTTTATCCAAAAGTTTTTTTTCAAGTTTGTTCACATTTTATCACATCAATACAGGGTGATCCACAAATGTTGGTCAACTTGAATGGAAAAAATATGTATTATTTTAAATGGAACACCCTGTATATTTTGATGGCATTCAAAAGAGAGATTCATCTACTTTTTAAAAATGTATAGTTTGATATCTTTTGTTTTCTTAACAACACAGATTTTCGAGTTTTTAAGTAACACTGCTGTTTTCTTTATTTAAAAACTGACATTAAATAAAATTAACAAAAATAATTTGTTCAGTAAAAAAACATAACAAAAATTTAATATAGATTACAAAACAATTATTAATAATGAAGGATGTAAAAGATACAACAAATGCTGTATGTGCCTATGTATACCCTCCTCTTCAATACACATGCGTAATTGAAATTTAACACACACAAAATTAACCGAACATTAACATTTGGTCTATCTCTTTCAAATTCACTAAAAGTACATACATCTGTCTATTTCAGAGGAGAGTAAAACACTCGTAGGCAGATTTATTTGAACATAATAAAATAAATCAACTCTTGCTATGACAAGTTGACAACAAAATTAACAAATTTGACAATTCATAAAAACAGAAGTAATTTAATTTACTGTCACTTACAAAATGATTTATTCAGTAACTGAAAAAGCTCAAACTGTCTTAATTTATGCAGAAACTAAATCTATCTCTCGAACAAGGAGAATATTGTAAATATTATTAAAAAGTGGCATGTAAAATTTAGCGAAACTGGTTGCATTGCGCACCTAAAAAAACCAAGAAACGCTGATCTTTTTGAAAAGTTGTCTATTAATGAAGTGCTGCAAGCTAACAGTTACAGAATCTCCATATAAAATTCAGACCTACCAAAAATTGTAGCCGTCAGATCATGAAAAACGACTAAGGGTATGCGAGACTTTACTAGATTTATTCAGGAATGAACCTAATACGTTATTAATCATGTCTGATGAAGCAACCTTTTACATTAGTGGAATGTGTAACAAACAAAATTGCAGAATATGGGGTTCTGAAAACCCCACTTCTTTTAATGAATTTGAAAGAGATAGTCCAAAAGTTAACGTTTGGTGTGGGTTGTCCTCTAGAAAAATCTATGGTCCTTTTTTCTATACGGAACCAACTGTGACAGGTACAAATTACACGGATATGTTGGAACAGTTTTTTTATCCACAATTAGTTCAAGATGGAATTAGAAACATCGTTTACTTTCAACAAGATGGCGCACCACCTCATTTTTCAATGATAGCACGAGATTCGTTAAATAATTTTTTTAATCAAAAGTGGATAGGTCGAGCTGGACCGATTGAGTGGTCACCGCGATCTCCTGATCTAACTGTCCCAGATTTTTTCTCTGGGGATATGTGAAGGATAAATACTACAGTCCTAAGCCTAACAACGTAGAAGAACTAAAAGATAACATTAGGAACATTATCGAAAATATTACGCCAGATATGTAAGAAAAATCGTTTGAAAATTTAAAATTTCGCTTGCGTATGTGCATTGAACAAGAGGGTAGACACATACAGCATTTGTTGTATCTTTTACATCCTTCATTATTAATTATTGTTTTGTAATCTATATTAAATTTTTGTTATGTTTTTTTACTGAACAAATTATTTTTGTTAATTTTATTTAATGTCAGTTTTTAAATAAAGAAAACAGCAGTGTTACTTAAAAACTCGAAAATCTGTGTTGTTAAGAAAACAAAAGATATCAAACTATACATTTTTAAAAAGTAGACGAATCTCTCTTTTGAATGCCATTAAAATATACAGGGTGTTCCATTTAAAATAATACATATTTTTTCCATTCAAGTTGACCAACATTAATGTGATAAAATGTGAACAAACTTAAAAAACTTTTGGATAAACGAAATCAATCTTTAGAGCAATTAATAAGCTGTGCATTTACATTTAAAATCGATCACTCTTATTTGGGACACCCTGTATATACATAGTGTAAATTAATTATAGATATGGTGAAAATTTCGCCGAGTTCTTAGTTTTTGGTCGATATGAATTACCTTCTCGCAAAGAAGGTGAAACTAATCGCAAAATTTGAGTTACTAATGTAAAATTGCCTGTTCAACTAGTATTTTGGACAATAATTGTGCCTTGTGTAAGAAATCGTCAAAAACATCATCAACAATTCTGTGACGATGTAGAGTTTACAGATGACAAAATAAGACATAATAAAATAGAAATATCAAAAAGAAAAATAAGTTAAAATGAAATAATCGATAGTGGGAGCTGGTTGTAATTTTTGCCATCAATTCTGTTGGGTGCTTTAATATTATGTTTATAGCAATTATGGTAAAAAGATGTTTGTTTTTTTAAATAAAAATTAATATTTCGAAGATGTAGAAAGCACATAAAGTAAGAATTCTTAAATGTTAAAAAGCATCTCTACACGATTTATCCAAATATATATCTTCTGACTAATAAACACGTTGGAAAATAATGTAGTCGCCTCAAAGGCATAGACCGTACTTCAGTCTACTTTCCACTTTAGGTAGGTATATTACAAATTAATTAATTGTGGTTTGTTGGGGATTAATTTTATATTTCTAAGCATATAGGACAGGGATGTAAGTTCAGAGATGAAGGAAGTACAGTGGCTTCTTCAGTTTAAATCTGTGTCTTCATGAAAATCCATAATACTGTTACAAAATAATTTCTGTTTTCGGCTGTTTTTTGAACAGGGTGAAAATGCAATATTTTTGTTAATACTGGGTTAAAGAACAAAGAATGACGTTGGAACCAATAATTTAATTTATTAAGAGTGCTTTCACAATTTTCTTTTAACTTGTTACAATTTTTATTACACATTATTAGCGATGAGTCATCAGGGTTTATCAAACTGGATATTACTAATTTCATTTATATATGCAATAAAAAGCATCAGGCCTAAAAACCGAGTCGTGTGGAACTCCCAAATCTTAAGAGTACTTAATTATAATTAAAATGGCTTCCTATTGAAAACCCTTTAGTGAGACTTGTTAGTAGACAAGTTATCAGATATTAAGATATTAATAATAATTATCTCTCAAGGTGTTGAGGCTCTATTCATTTTAAATAAACGACTAATTGTAAAAAATGTTCAATTAGAAAAAGATACCCGGTAAATTTAAAACCAAAGAAAAAAAAATTATAAAATTGTTAGTATAACGTTCGATCCACTTAGCCGCAATGAAAACACACATTAACGTTGATTACAATGAATGGTCTGTTAATTTTATGATTAATTGTCGAGCGCTCGGTCCCGTCTCAACTGTATTTTTTTCGTCTTCAATTAGGAAACAGAAATTAAGAAAGAAATTACCAGTTTTAACTGTTGTGCTCTTAATACAAATTCAGTTAGTTTAATTGCTTTCGCGAGCTCTATTAAGGAACAACAAACTAAAATAATACGAAACAGTAAGTCGCAATTAGTGCGACAAATTGACGATAATTAAATAAATAAAAAACAAGGGTAAATTAAATAGAAATAGATTGTTCAAAAATCCAACCAAGTTAAGGGATGAAGTAAATGTGAGACTGCAGGTCTTCATCATCATGTCGATATTTTGCATTAGATGTGTATTTAAAAATAGTAGTTTGTGCATTAAGTGTGAATACGATGGCCATATCGCACGAACACAAAGGGCGATACGGACAATCCACTAGAGTTGTACAAAAGAACATCTACAAACAATTTTAAATTAATAATTTGGAGTTTATTAAGATAAAATAACTATTTTAAAGATAATTAGCACAACAATTTTAAATCATGAATTTTACTAAAAATAAAATTAAAAAAATCTGAAAAAAAAAATTGGCTTTGTCGGGATTTGTACTCCGATCCTTGAAATGAGAACGATTCACAACTTTTACATTTTTTTATAGATTAAAATTTATAATTAAATTGGCTTTAAATATGCCTGCCATCACCTAAATTGCCGATACCGGACAAAAAAACCATACATTTGCGTGAAATTCAGTTTTTTCTCCTGATATCCTTCAAAAAAATTTACAACAAAAATAAACATTTTCATTTTTTTATTAATTTACACAGCTTCTTTGCAATTTATTAAGCAATATTTGGCAAAATTGACATAAAAAAGACGAGGAAGCATTCGGTAATAGGGTATTTTAACCGTCTGCGCCAATTTTTTGCTTTTCATTCAATTCATTTTTCCCCCTGACACAATAAGTGTCCGGGTAAGTTTAAAAAAAAAATAGTGAACCGATCATTAAATATGAACTATGATTGGTAGATTTCATATCCATACTAGACTGGATATGAAATTGTAACCGTTGAGTAGACTAGTATCGTCTACTTCTTATTCATTCAGTAGTCTATGCATATAATAGACAATATACACATACAGGGTGTCCCATACTTATTCATCCATGCTATAGAAACGAAGAGAGATAACTGAATTTGGTACGAGGGATTTTCGGAGGCCCTTTATCGAAATAAAATATTTTGGATACAGACACAAAACTTCTTTATTCTAAATAGAACACCCTATATATTTTTACATTTTCATAACCCCTCTCGACGAAGTGATTTATCACAATTGATTATATTATAGAAAAGACAAACCAACACCAATACGTTTTCTTCATTCTTGCGCTGATTTATTAAAAAAGGAAAAATTATATTAATATTCGATATAAACGATTATTATAAACAAATTTTTCAACGCCCAAAATCGCTAATTACTAATGCATATTTTTTATTGTTTTAAAATATACGTACTTTTTTATCACGTTCGTTTTTTATTCAACCAGCTGTTGTGCATATTGAAATAACGACAGAATGGTATTATTAGTACCGGAATGAATTAGTGTCAAACGAGAACCAAACATATTTACTACGTGTCTGGTGGTCTAGTAGAAATGTGTTAATGGCACATGATTTATTTAGTAGAGTTTAACTAAGAGAACATACATAGAAATTATAGTCTATACGCTTTACTAAGAGCTCTTCATTGAGCTCTAATTTGAGATTTTGTGTATTGGTAATTCCATGCGTATCAAAAAAAAAATTTCCGCTCAACTCCATATGGCATTTTCCTTTTTGAAGAAGCGGGTCCTCCAATATTTATCAGGAGAAATATAATTGTGTATATATTTGCTCAGTGCGAAATCATGGTAGGGGAAGCAAAAGCTATACTAGCGCTAGCTGCGGATAATTGGTGCATTTTAGGGCGATATTTTGTAATTTTGGCATAGTAAATACACGTATACATTTTACTTTTTTTTTTCTTCTTCTTCTTTTTCAGTAGCAAAGTAGAAATTAAATCAAAGAAATAAATGGATAGAAGTACAATAAGAAGAAAAATTACCTTAATTTTTGTAATAATAACAGTAATACTGGAAATAGTAGACATCAGAAACTTGAAAGGTTTTAAATAAACAATAAATTATCATTTTACGATGTTCTTCAACATCCCTTTAATCTTAAATGTTCAGCAAGTACTAGAATTCTGCCTTTAATTATTGTATGTGGCTGGAATGCAATTTTGTGACTTACTGATAGGAAACCAGTTTTAATCATTCATTCTATGTTTTCTTACGAACAAAAATGAAAATAGAAATAACAATCCTTCTGTTTATAAATTTTAACTTTACGCTATTATTTAATGGTATTTTTTTTATTTTGACAGAATAGGTTAATTCTTCAAGTCAACTTATTAGACTTAGACAACTTCTCATACATTTTTCCGTAAATACTGTTGCCTGCCTATATTTTATTATTGATTTTTGTTAATTATAATTACTTTTTTTTAGTTTAAGCGATAAAAATATATAATCATAAATTAATGTTTTATTTATTTTACAAATCCATATACTTTTATTAGAACTAATTAGTATTTAATTACGAATTCTATTAAAAATTGTATTGTCAGTATATGCAAAAATAGTCCATTAGTACATAAATGCGTTGGCGCTGCTGTTACGTACGGAGCGAATGTTATGTTGAACTTGGTGGTTTATTTAACTTTTCCTCAATGACGAAAAACTACTAGACTAATCCATTCATTCCTAATTAAGCCTTTATTTATTGGATTGAATGGGGATGGTTTGTAAGAGCTTATTTATCTCAGGTGCGAGCACGGGTTTTTGAATTAATCAGTACTTACGACAACGAGGCTTGCTTTACACTGCTGCACGTCAAAATAAATTGCGTACTTTCCTGGAAATCACCTTCAACTACGAGAAAAATACATTAAACTGATAATAACTAGCATTAAGAATACAAATATACTTCCTTAATGTAATTTTAAAAACCTTTTGTGCATTTTAGAGCAATATGTCAAGCTAATTCCGAATTAAAATCATAAACAATCCTTGCAACAAAACTCTCCCACACTTTCATAATAATTTGACAGCTACGTGGATATCACCGTGAATATTTGCAATTCGGCGTTTGTAAACAAAATTAGTCTAGTAGTTGTTTGTGGTTTCTTTTCTTTATCTTGTCATTGTATTAGCTTCACAATGATATAATCAAGACCTCGGCTACAAAGAACAGAAATCGCAACGAAAACCATGTCAATCAGTTGATAGCTCACCTGTACATACTGTACAATATCCCGATTGTCAAAAGACTAAAAACAGCAGTGGCTATAAGGACTTTGTACGATAGACTTTGTAGACCCATCAATGGATAGTGCTCAAAACGAGATAATCCACAACTAAAACCACACCATTTACTTATTATTCTGATCAAAATTGAAACTATTGTAAATACACCACTTATAAATAAGAAAAACATTATTTACAGCTGCTTCAGTTTATGATCAGAGGTCTACATATGTTGATCCTTAGTTTCGCTGTGTCTTTGGTTTTTGACAAATATTGATAGATCGTCGTCAAATGGTATACTCATTCCTCCGTCTATAGTGTTATTATTAAAATATAGACGTTAAATAACTTTCAGAAGGTACCTCTGCTGCCACTGATTGTGGAAAGTTATTCTACTGACTAATTAAAAAATCAAGCGAGTGGTTGAAGAAAACATGTTTGATTCGTACAAAGCCTCATAAGACCCCAAAAACATGCATTTTTTGTACTAGTGAAGCAAATAATATTTTCAAGGGTAATACCACAACAAGAGAGAATTTTTGTTTCTTCGGATATAATGCGTCCAAATTTCGAGACGTGGTATTTCTGGAGCATATTGTCGAGTAAAATTTACATAATTTAGAAGAAAACAACAAAATGTTCTCAATAAAATGCTCACTTCTCGCATGATATTTGAAAAGATTATTTAACAAAATAAACATAACTTTTATAAACAATATTTGCATTGTTTCCTTAAGATGAACTTTTGTCACCTTTTTGAGAAACTTCACATTGACCGCATAAATCCTTGATACTTTACTCTGATAATGAATTTAAATTTGTAAATTGAATCGAGGTTGGGTGAAAACACTACACCATACATTGTTTTCAAATACAGTTTGTTTTGATTCGCGTGTGTTGAAATAAAAGATGATTGTCATTGGTTCATATATAATAATCAAACTATCCCATCCCACATAATTTAAAAATGTAGAAATTGTTCTTTTTGTAATACAATATCTAAAATAACAACAAATCATTTACTTCGTTTGAACAATGTTTTTATTGGAATAGTCTTGCCCTCAGACTAACAAAACGAGAAGATGAATTATTAGTCATCTTATTTATAGGTGCAAGAGTTTCAATTAGTCTCTATTAAAATTTCAACTTTTACTTAGGGTTCAGAGTGAATACATTACACATACATAATAATGAAGAGAAAGTTAATAAGTTGTACCTTCTTAATTGATACATTTCTTCTTTATGGGTGTGTATCAAGACAAAAGAAAATTTTGTTTGGATTTCATTGTGTCTTTTAGACATACCTACCGCAATTCCCGTTGGCTTTTGTTGCATCTTCTCTAATTTACGACTCTATGTCTTCGTAGTTGTTCTTTGAAGCGATACTTAAAAGTCGATTTATCTAACACATTTAAATTGTACTCCAATCATACAGTGACGCATAACACACGCGATCTTGCAAAAGTGGGGAAACATTTTTGTAAAAATTTACACCGGGTGAGTTTAATGTGCCAAATAGGCCTTTTCATCATGTGACTGTTTTGATCAACAATGGCTGGAAAAGCAATATTATCTCTAAATACAAATCAATCATTAGAAAAAATCGTTGATGGTGATTTACATTTTTATAACTCTGTGGAAGCACATAGTTGTGAGCAATTAAAAAGATTCTTGAAGTGACGTGGACGTTCGGAACAAGGAAAAAAGTGTGGTGATTGAGAGGTTAGATTTCAATACATATTAACTGTGTAAAAAATTAATGAAAACAAATAATAATTATAACTCTATTCTAATTAATTATGCCAACCAACTATTTATAATTGCAAACACACTTTAAAATGAAAGTTAATCACGAGTATAATTAATAAGATAAATTATTTAAAATTTTAAGGATCAACGACATTTTTAATAATAATAATAATAATAATAATAATAATAATAATAATAAAAACGTCTTTATTATTTCCAATAAATACAATTAACATAATTAATGACAAAATATAGCAGATTGAAAATAAAGGGCGAAGTTTATTTTTGATTATGTTATTGGACACAATCAAAAATATTCTTCCACTCAACCCTAAAAATGTGTAATAGGTATATTGGTTTTGTTTTATAATTAGATAAGTATAATTTGCAATAAATTTTCAATAAAAAAAAATGATAGGACTGCAATGATAGGACTGCAAAGTGTAACATGGGCAGCATCAAGCTATATGTTGATATAAAAATAAAAAAAACTAATTATAAAATTGTTAACTTTATCACTGAGCGTCCAAGAGATTTTGTTTCATTTTTAATTTAAATTTTGAAATACTACAATTTTTTAATTCTGGTAAGACTTGGTTATATAAATAGCAAATTTGGTAACTATATGAACGCCTGAAAAACTCCGTGATGAAAGCAGGAACAGTCAACAATCCTTTGTTTCTTATATTTAAGTTATGAACGTCAGAACGATAAGTTATTTTACGATGTAGATAGGGTGGATTTTTACTCACTATTATTTTATGACACAAAGAGATAAAATGTAGTTTTCTCCTGTCCTCCATATTCAACCATCCAGCTTGACTTATTTTGTGAGATATTCTACAACGCCTTCTTATGCCAAAAATCATACGTAAACAAGAATTCTGAACTTTTTGTATTTTATTCTGATAGCTCACAGTTAAGTTCGGACCGTAAACGGTATCCGCATAATTGAATAGAGATAAAACTAATGTTTCACAGAGTTGTTTCTTTACAAAAATAGGAAACAAATGACGGTTTCCATAAATCATTTTAATATTACAATAAGCACGTTGTATTAACTTATTTATATGTCTCTCAAACCTTAAATCAGAATCGATTATTACTCCCAAGTTTTTTGCTTCACTTACCAGTTCTAGTTTTTCATTATTGATTTCAATATTTATTGAATTCATTACATTTTGTTTATGATATTTACTACCGAATAACATTACTTTTGATTTTACTGGTTTTACTTGGTTTTACTCTGTATACCGAAGTAGTATTTAATATTAAAAAAATATTGTGTAATACCAGACAAGGATTTTCTTCTGTTCAACCACTTTCTCCATGAAAATGTAGTGAACAAATATAAGTATCTTTAGTAACATCATCCATCAATCGATCGATAACCTTTGTCACTTCGACCACATTTTTTCACTCATAATGCTCATTTTGAACATGTTTTAATATGTATTTTGCCTAATGATTTGATAGTTTTTTTACGATATTGCAAGTCTTTTTATAAAATATTAATTTATACCGTGTGTCACCTTTACATACTCATAACAATACCGTTTAGTTTTTCCTTTCCGTAAATTAATTGATTGCAAAAATGGATTTTTCAATTAAGACACTTATTACTTTACTTTTTTATCCCATTTTTTAAACGAATACACTTAAAAATAATATTTATCGATTATAATTTTTTTCACGTGGACATTTTAACATGCTTGTTTACAGAAAACGGTACGAAAAAGATGGCTGATACTGACGCATGCGCACAAAAAAAATTGTGATGAAAAGGCCTATTGTAACTGTACGTTCAGAAGGCAAAAATACTAATATATTAATTACTTAACAATAATAAAGTTGAAAAAAATATATTTAAATAAAATGAGAAAATTAATGTAAGAATGATTTTATTTTCTATAAAAATTTAATATTATTTTACGAAACACTCGGTTTTTAAACGCACGAAATATTTGTCTTCCAAAACAGTCACAGCCTATGTTTATGTTAACACTATTAAGATATGGAGGTATCGGATTACGAATATGGGAACCAAGGGTAAAATATCAAGCAGACATATAACATAGATCACTTAAAATTTAAGTTAGTTGCTTTGCGGAACAAAATTAAAGTTCGTTCCAATAATAATAAACTAGTGAATAATTATAATCTTTGTGAGTGGCTGTTTGCTGAATATGGTGTGAGTTTTGCTCACTGAGTAATTACGTTTTATTAATTAGTTTTGTTTTAATTTGTTATCAAGTTATTTTGCATATAATATTACCCAATTATTATCTACCAATATTTTATAGTCAATTTGTCAATTCTGACGTAAAGATATTTTGTCAAGTATTGAGAGAACCTTATATCCTAAATTAACGGGGTTATATTAAATAATTAAAACTTATTTGACTATTTACTTATGTTTTGTTTTCCTCTACGAGGTGTAATCAAAAGTAAAGTGAATTACATTGTCTGTTCTGGCGTAGTACATTGCGGTCAGTGTATGCGTTTATTTTAGGATTACTGTGATCAGTTTTCCAGAGTCGCCTTACCATGGTTGTTGCGGGCTATACTCTGTTTTTAAACTAGGAGGAGCGAATTGAAAAGACGCATTTACACAGGGAAAAGTAACTAGATTTGTTACTAAGAGCGAGTTTCGAAATATAGTCGTGTTCAAAATTTATGAAATAATTATCTTTATCGGCCTTAGTCGGTGAACGGCCAATGAGCGGTTAAGAAACGAATAAATGTCATAGAAGTAATTTTTTAATTGGTTCCAGACAATGGTCGCAAATTTCACATTATTGTGATCTGAAATGTGTGTCTAAAACGAAATGTCACTGTCAAATTAAAGTCAATATGGTTGTTGATTGATGTCAGAAATTGCTTTTGAAATCGACTTTTTGAGAATAACTATGATATTTTTAAAATGAATATTAAATATTTAAGAAAATTGTTAATGGAATATCCAGATGTAGCCAGGTTAGTATAAAATATAAAGATCTGTTTATATTTTTAAGGATATATTTGTTATAGGTATAAAAAGTAAAAGTTAATCAGTGAATGACAAGTGGATCACACAGTAACTGGTATCTCTTCTATGAGTAATGTGGATATTATGGCTTATTTAGTGTTAACCCATGGTTAATGCACTAGAGGGCAAATAAGGGCATTCAAAAGTTTACAGGCCTATGAGTCAGAATTTGTTTTGAAAACTGGAACCAACATTTTCATAACACTACATGTCAACATATATTTTTTAAAGTGAACTATTCATACATACCTATGTATTAATTTTAAGTATTTTTATAATATTTTTTGTGAAAATAATGTTAACTCATTGTGCCAAATTAAGATTATCCCTAAAGTAGTAGATAGTGTTTTAAATGTTATAACAATTTTGTAAATAGTTTTATTCTATTCTAATAAATAAAATTTGCTTGAATATTTAGTTACATTTTAATCATTTTGGTTAGAAATTCATCAATTTTTAGTTTTAAAAAATCAGTAATAAAATTATTTTTATCTAAAATATTTCGGAATTCATCTCTTCATGGTAATCTCTCATCTTTTTACCTTCAAAAACTAATAATGCATTTTCTACAAAACCTTCAGAATCAGCATGTAAAATAATAAGGTGTCTTCCCTTTCTTGTAAGGCTTTTCAGGAATTGCTACCTTTAATAGTACTTAGTGTAGAAGGATCCATAATTGTAGATTTTCAATACAATTGCTTACTGAAAAACTATTATTTACGAAATAAAGTAAAAAACTAAGTAATGGATGAGATATCAAATTATAAAATGTCAGAACTGTCAACAATATCAATTATTAGCTGATGTTCATGCTAAAAAGTAATGTGTGAAACTGACTGTAATCTGACCAATCAGAAGGCTACAGAATTGCCAACTTAAATTCAAATCGCTCCTCTTAGTTTAAAAACAGAGTATAGTGACATTGCAGTCAGTGTGCTTAATAAAATTAGAATATGATTATTACGGAACTAAATATGTAAAATATAAACAGTTAATGGGATTTACTGTATCTTCAACCCCATTTTAAATGATGAGTATGTTATGGTCCGGTTGAATCTAGAACCATTCAAGATCGTTCCTGTCGTTCTGTCTACTATGACTTGTCAATGTCTTAATCTGGCATGTGTTTACCACCAAAGAAGCCTCGTTGGTAATTACAGATAATCTATTTAAATCAATATACCTATAATAATAATAATGGTTTAACAACTTTATTGTTAGCCAAAATTGACTTAAAATGCTTTTTTAACGTCAGAACCTCCAAATGTTTATTTTATTTAATTCTTCCTGTGTTGGTATTAAATTTTATAGTTTATTGTTATTGTAAACATTTTAATTTTACACACACTGATGTGTGCTTATCACTTTTCAATTCAGTTAATTGATTCAACAGAGAAAAAAAACTAAATCTGATATTTCTTTCAGAATTTAGCACGTTACGTGGCCAAGATAAAATAAGGTTAGTTTCCAATTTTCTCACAACACAGAAACGAACTGTTACGACGATAGTTGATAACCAAAACTGATTACATCAACGGAGTGCGAGTGGTGTAAACAAAAACGTATACCTTCATAATAACGATGAAGTCTTTGAAAAGCCATCAGTGTTTGTTGTGTGCAGTTCTTTGTAAAAATTCATATTTTATGCAACGAAAGTGGAACACTTGGAAACTTTGTAAATTACGAACTTGAATAATGCATTCTTTGAAATATCGGATTGGTAATTAGTTTAACGGTTGAGTAATAACATCGGGTAGTAGGAAGCTTTAGAATAATTTGTGATGGAGAAATTTATAATCAGTTCATATAAACATAATTGGCATTAGATTAAAAAGGGCATTTTCCTTCTACTTCAGTGAATCGAACGAACTGAGAATTTCCCAAAATGCGCCCGAAAGAATGAGAGTAATGTCTGCCGATATAAAAACGGCGAAGGGACAAAATATACTGATTAAAAAATTACCCTCTCTTCGTTATTGGAACCACATAAACATTTTTTATACCAAGGTTAATTTGGTAAACAGCTTTTAAATCGACAAAAACAGATTAGGTTATAAATATTCGATATTTGGGTTTTGTGCAGTCAAATTAAGAATAAAGAAAAATAAAACATTCTTTTTTATATTACAAGAGCGACTAGTTTCGATCAAAGACTATTATCAGGCCTTTAAGAAAAGTACATTGACAATAAATGAAAAATATATATTTTGTGTGATAATCAAATGAAATAGTAAGTGACTGTGACTATCGCCCTACACCAAATATCAGGGACTATTTCTCTAGTGAAATATTCATCCCAAATATAAAATTCTGCGTTTTTTGTTGTTCCTAAATTTTTCGAACATTTTATAATTTGATTCTACATAATGTTTGCATTAATAATAATCAATTAAAGCTCTCGAACTAAAGATCTCGGGCTCTAATCAGATTATTAATGTCAAAAATTATGTCTCCTCAATTTGATATTAAAATATTTTCGAGATTTAGATTCAACAAAAATAGCTGACTATTATCAAGGTCTTGGGATATTACCATTGAATAAATTAGTGATATGACATAGTTGAGTACAAATGTGATTTACTGTGAATTCAAATAAAAATCTAAATAAAGATTAATAGACGATTAATAGTAATACGAATGCCTAACAACGAAGTTTAGACAGTGAGCGAGGCAATATAGATTGCTAAATAATGACCTAGTAGTTTGTGAATATGATGGCCATATCGGACCATTCACTCTGTTTCACAGTGTATTTTTTTAAAACAATTAATTTAAGTATTAAGATAAAATACCTATTTTAAGAACCATTTATAACGTTTACTAATTTATGAAATAAAATAAAGATTTTAATTAGTCTTCATCCTGGATTTGAACCGCAGAACTTCTGCATTGAAACTCAGTACGCTAACGAGACAAATAATATACTTTTTTAATACTGATAATTATAAAAAAATGCCATGTCAAAATTTTTACTACGACGTTTCGTATTTCCAGGGCCACCTTCAACTTATTTTTTTAAATACGGACCTGGATTTTTAACTGTAATTTTTATAGCTTTTGTATAGCTAAATACAACGATATGTTACACTTTACCATTTTACTACGTTTCGGCTATGAAAATATCATCAGCTATGTAGCTTCTGATGATACCATTTCTTACTTGATTGAAACAAGATAGCTAATTAAATAATAATTAAAAAACAAAAAATGCTTAAAATGTGAAATTTTAAATATTATTTGAAACATAATACAAGAATTATTTAATTACAAAATGGGTTACAATTTTTTATCAAACATGATTAAGTACAACCAGCAAACAAGACTAATGAAGAACGAATTTTGGTCGTACACATTCTACAAATAATAGAGCTAATAACAAAAACATAAAATGAAAAACAAAACGGTCAAGCAATCTATAAATTATTATCACCTGATTTTCTGTAAAATCTTTCGCTTAGGTTTCTCACACCGTATTTTTTCTATCTTTAATGTTTTCATTTTTGCATACATAAGATCTTAACAAAATCATGTTTGCCATGCATGTCAGTTGTAACTTGTCACCAATATTTCTGTTATAATCTGTAACATCTAATATTACAGTACTTTTTTAGCTTTAAATAATTTAAAATTAAATAAATATTAAGAGATATGTATGATGTGTTCATAAGATGCTATAGGAATGAAACCCGGTCAGCTCAGACTTATTTAGATTTATATCCTGATAGACAACAGCCATCTAAGAGGATGTTTTCTTATATTTCAAAAAATATGGCAGAGCATAGTAGTGTGAAAAAAAGGAGAACTAGACGCCAGGTTCGACATACTGATAATGGGGTCTATTCTGTAACAATTCTTTTATATTTAACGGCCTTTAAAAATATTGGCGATATTTAAAAATATGTTTGTATTCGTTAATTTACTTCTGTCATTATTTAAACAGATTTCTTTAAGATAGTCCTCTAATGTATTTTAAAGATCCGTTTAAATAATGACGGAAGCAAAGAAGAAAATATTTTTAAAGGCCGTTAAATATAAAGGAATTGTTACAGAATAGACCCCAATGAAATTAATGTTCTTGCCCAAATACATATTAACCCTGAAAATTCTACTAGGCGGATAGCTAAAGAATATGTAGTAGGAACATCCACGGTTAAAAGAATTTTAAAGAAACATAAATACCACGGGTACAAATTTCAAAAAGCCCAGAAATTACATGCTGCATACTCTAATAGAAGACTGATGTTTTGTCGTTGGTATAGTAGAAAACTGAGCAATGACCGTTCTTTCAACAAAAAGTTATTATGGACGGATGAAAGCTCCTTTACTAATAGAGGAATATTTAATCCCAGGAACAAGCATTTGTATCCTACTTCTAATCCCCATTTAATCAGAGAAGTTAGACCACAGCTCCGTTTTACCCAAAATGTGTGGTGTGGACTAATCAATAATCAGATTATTGGGCCGATTTTTTTGGAGGGTAATTTAAATCAGTTCCGATACCTACATTTATTGGAGGAAGAACTCGATGAGATGCCCTTACAAACAAGACAAAATCTTTAATACTTTCTGCAAGACGGTTGTGGTGCACACAATGCTAGGAGGGTTGCAGAGTATCTCTATCAATATTTTAGAGGTAATTGGATTGGTACCAATGGACCAATAAGATGGCCTCCTCGATCTCCGTGTCTTAACCCCATGAATTATTTTGTATGGGGCTTCGTAAAGAACCAAATCTACGACAAAAATATGCCAAATAATCTACAAGAACTTCGTCAACGAATAGTAGACGCATTTGAAAAAATTACACCAGAAATGGTTGATAACACTACATCCCAAATGTCTAGGAAAATTGCACTCTGTATCTAACAGAATGGACTACATTTTGAGCAACTATTGTGACTGTTTTTGTTTTTGAATTTTGTTTTTGTTATTAGCTCTATTATTTGTAGAATGTGTACAACCATAATTCGTTCTTCATTAGTCTTGTTTACTGGTTGTACTTAATAATCATGTTTGATAAAAAATTGTAACCCATTTTGTAATTAAATAATTCTTGTATTATGTTTCAAATAATATTTAAAATTTCACATTTTAAGCATTTTTTGTTTTTTAATTATTATTTAATTAGCTATCTTGTTTTAATCAAGTAAGAAACGGTATCATCAAGCTGATGATATTTTCATAGACGAAACGTAGTAAAATGGTAAAGTGTAACATATCGTTGTATTTAGCTATACAAAAGCTATAAAAAATTACAGTTAAAAATCCAGGTCCGTATTTAAAAAAATAAGTTGAAGGTGGCCCTGCAAATACGAAACGTCGTAATAAAAATTTTGAGATGGCAGATTATAGGGAACTTGATTTATAACAAAAAATTCCTATAATTTTTTTTTGTATCTTTTATAATAACGCACGACTTAAAAAACGAAAATGAGGTTTTTCGGATTTTATGGAATATCTCCGAACCAGTCAGAAAATCTGGAACTTCTATGGACCATTGTATTATCCGTCAAAATACGAAACTTTTTCCCCATTTAACCGACAATGTATATCTTACGGTTTACGAGATCCCTGTATACGCAAATTAAATCCGGTCCACCCTGTATATGCTTCTAGACGTCAATAACAATAAAAAGAAAAATTGTTATTTACGTTTAATAGCATATATTTCATTGCCAGCAAAAAAATCAAAGATAAGCAATAACTTTGTATTACACAGGTCACATGACCGCTCCCACCACCGGGACATAGTACGTGTCGTTCTTCACCACCACCCCCCCTCCCTGTACCAACTAGAAGTTGCAAGCAAAAAAACAAGGCGTGCCATTTTTTGCAGTCAGATGAGAAACTAATATTATTACGGTCACCAAATTTGAACTATGATAGGTAGATTTTATATCCAGACAGTGTTCTTACTAGAATAAATATTAAATTATGCCCGTTCCGAAAAATGCAATGGCCTATGTTTTCGTTTGTAACATGTGCGTAGAATAAATAATATCCAAGTAGTAGTAGTAGTAAAAATAGTTTGTGCAACAAAAATGGATATGATGGCCATATCGCACGAGTGCTCAATCGTCTGAGTGCGATGTGGACAATCCACTCGAGTTGTACAGTATATTTTTTCTACGACCCACTAACGAAAATTTACAAATAAAAAATATTTTGTTATTAAGAGAAAATAACTAATTTTAAAATAATTTATGACTTTTAATAATTTTTAAAATAAAATAAACGAAAAAAGTTCATTTCATTTTTCCCCATCCGAAAATCGAACTCCAATCCTCCGCGTGGAAGGCATGAACGCTAACCACCAGACCACCTATTCTTTTATTTTTGTTGCTTTAATACTCATAATTAAATTGACTTCATATAGTTTTATTTAAATTAACAAATTATTTATAATTATAGACGAAATAAAAAATAATGCTATTATTTATTGATTCTACACAAGAATAACCCATTTTAATGTATGCTTAATCTCAATAACTAAAAAATATACTGACAATTAGTTTGACAGAATTGTCACTTATTTAAAATTTTAAAAATAATAGCAGTCGGTTGATCAAAATACGAACGGTGATTGGCGGATTTCATTTTTCTGCAGTGTTCTCACTACCTAGAATAGATATGAAATATATTCGTTCAGTTGAAGGCAATAGTATACTTTTTTGTTTTGTAATATGTGCGTAGATAAGGTAATATCAATGTGGGTGTAGAAAAAATATATTTAAGTAGGTTTAGTGATCAAAATTTAATATAACAATTTTAATTAGTCATATAAATGAGACACAGATTAATATGAACAATAAAAAATTATGATGGTCTTTGCCCAAAACTAATCATACTTGAAATATAAACAAAAATATTGATAAGATTTTGAGTTTCCTTTACTTACAGCATATGAAATATGAATAACCTAGCGGCAGTTTAAGATTAATTATAAAATTTGTTTTAATATCATTGATATGAAATGTTTTTTTTTAATATATTCGTAGTGAATGGAATTAGAAGTTAGTATTGGCCGAGATCACAAAATTTGACTATTTTCACAAATTAAAGAAATAATGGTTGATAAATTGTCCAGTTTTACTGTGTTAATCCAGAATAAAAATATATCTCGACACAGATATTATTATAAAATAAGAAATAACCCAAGTTGTTCATTAAAAATTAAGCTGAATTTTAATAAACCCATTCCACCTTCAACGACGTCTTTCATATCTGAAAACGAAGTTTTTGACAAAAAAAATCAACAAAGCGAGTATCTGCAGTGACTACAAAGCGGTTCTTATCGCAAAATCTCGTAGATCTCAAGGATTCTCTTTCCATTGTCCTGTTGCTCGCCGTCCTCGCCGAAGTTTCTAACGGCCAAAGAAAAGGATATTTCACGAGTTTCATAAGCGATTATTCGCGTGTGTACGTCTCGGAGGAGAAGAAATGAAGTTAATCGTGTCACTGATTCGTTTGTTGTACTTGCTCGTTGCGAGACCGACGTTTTGTCGTAACCATTACGAAATTAGAATTTTATGTTTTTTCGTTTCATTTTTAACCGTGCGTTCGCGTTCGGATTAGGTTCAGGATATACGAGTATTTTATATGCACTCTGGTATTACTTAAGATAAATACAATACGGCGGAAACATTTTATCTGAAGTGAATAGCGGAAATTTATGGAGGCGAGAATAAACACAAAAAGCTATATCAATTGACTAAATTAAATACGTTTGGAGCTGCATGTTGTACGTATATTTTGCAGAGACCGAAAATTCGCAGAAAATGTAAACTAAAAAAAAATAAAATCTTATACACTATTGCATCCGATGAAATCGATCTTCAAAATACTTTTTTCTACACTTACATGGATATTAGCTTATCTACGCATAGACCACAAAACGAAATATCTATTTTAAGTAGTGAGAATACTGCAAAAAAATTAAATTCGCCAATCACAGTTCATATTTTGGTCACCCGGCTATTATTTTTTAAATTTTATACAAGTGACAATTCTGTCAAACTAATTGTCAGTATATTTTTTAGTTATTAAGATTAAATATACGTGAAAATAAGTTATTATTGTGTAGAATCGATAAATAATAGCATTTCTATTTTTATTTCGTCCACATTTACAAATAAATCATAAAATTTCATCAAATGAAACTAATGTAATTACGAGTATTAAACTAAAATGTTAAGCGTGTCGATGGAGGTGAGAAAAGGGAGCGTTTGGCTTCCATGCGAGAGGCCCGGGTTCAAATCTGATATGGAGATTAATTAAATTAAATCTTCTTCGTTTATTTTATTATTAAGTAAGTCATAAATTATTTTAAAATTAGTTATATTGCCTTAAAAACGTAACTCACATGGATATTAGCATATCTACGCACAGATTACAAAGCGAAAAAGTATGCTATTGCCTTCAACTGAACGAATTTATTTCATATCCAGTCTAGGTAGTAAGAACACTGCAAAAAAATGAAATCCACCAATCACTGTTCATATTTTGATCAACCGACTGCTATTATTTTTAAAATTTTAAATAAGTGAGTATTAAAGCAGCAAAAATAAAAGAATAGGTGGTCCTGTGGTTAGCGTTCTTGCCTTCCACGCGGTAGACTGGAGTTCAATTCTCGGATGGGGAAAAATGAAATAAACTTTTTCTTTTTTTTTTTTTCGTTTATTTTATTTTAAAAATTATTAAAAGTCATAAATTATTTTAAAATTAGTTATTTTGTCTTAATATTTTTTATTTGTAAATTTTCGTTAGTGGATCGTAGAAAAAATATACTGTACAACTCGAGTGGATTGTCCACATCGCACTCAGACGATTGAGCACTCCGCCTACGGCGTCGTGCTCAAATTTCGTCTTCGTGTGATATGGCCATCATATCCACTCTTGTTGCACAAACTACTATTTAAAATGTGTAGATGTTCGTTAGTGGGTCGTAGAAAAAATATACTATACAACTCGAGTGGACTGCCAAAATCCACTTTTGTTGCACAAACTACTATTTCCTACACTTACATGGATATTATCTATTTTGTCCACAACCACTTAATAATAAATCAATATTCTACCTCCTAACTAAAAGCATATAGTACCCATATATCACGGAGTGAATTATGATAATTCACGCTTTTGTAATTCTGGCACATTCCGGTAGATAACTAAAGATAGGCGATACTTTTCATAACGTTATTTTCTAGATCGAAAAATCAAAAAATCGATAAATCTAAAAATCGAAAACTCGATAAATCAAAAAATCGAAAAATCAAAAAATCGAAAAATTGAAAATCGAAAAATCGAAAAATTGAAAAGTGGAAAAAACAACAGTTAGTTAGTTACCTATGTTTAATAAAAACTTTCCATTCTACACTTAACTTTTATTTAATAAAGAAACCATAATGGTCGTGGACAAAGTATAGTATTAGACTCGCAATTTATGGCCATTATTCACTCGGGTGACTTGCGTGAATAATGGCTACCATAAATTGCTCGTTTAATAATATACTATTATCTATAATTTCATATCCATTCTAATAAGGACACTGTACGGATATGAAATCCACCAATCGCAGTTCATATTTGGTGACCGGGCTACTAATATTTTTTAGAATTTTAAATAACTGAAAATTCTGACAAGACTAATTGCCAGTATAGGTATTTTTTAGCTATTGAGATTAAATAATAATTCAAAAAATGAGCGATTCTTGCGAAGAATCGATAAATAATAGCATTCCATAAGATATTCCATTATATTTACAAATAAATCATAAATTATAACAGAATCATCCAAAACCAATCTAATTACGAGTATTAAATATATATTGGCTTCTCTTGTTGGTGCATAGATGGCGTACTGAGTTCCCAAGCGAAAGGCCCTGGGTTCAAATCTAGGAGGGTGAGGACTATTAATCATATCGTTAAGGGTATTTTATTTTATAAATTGGCAGAAGCCATTTATTATTTTTAAAATAAATATTTATCTTAATCTCTAAATTAATTTTTAAAATTTTATATAATAAAATTCAGCCTTTTTTGAGTCTAATTTGACTACGGATAGTGAGGGGAGTTTGTTAAAAATGTTATGCTTGGGATCTAGTTCCTAATACCCAGAAATCAGTTTGATCAAATTAATATAAGGGTTACCAGCTTCACTGGACCAAGGAGGAAGGGGGTAAAATGGGGGAGGAAATAATTTCAAGCGGCGATAGTCCCCACTTGAAATGGTATTGTCGTGCAACCAGTCCGACCCTTTTTGCCTTCACCGCTGCCGTTACGGCTGACGCTGGTCGATCGAGAATCTACTAGAATGTTCTTTGTACGCAGGCCGAGGAGTGGAGGAAGGATTACGCGAACGCATTAAGATTCTTCAAGTGATGATTGGATTTTTTCTAAGCCGTTACATTTTTGTATATAAGTGGAATATTTTGCCGTACCATGTGAAATAAATGTCGAATAAAGATAAATTGTTAAATAAATTAGAAGTGTGAAATATAAATAGTGCTTAAGTATAAATTAAGTAGTACTTAGCGTAAATAAATTATAAATTATTAAATAAACGAACGTTACAGTATCCTAAAAAATGAACTATTTACACAAGATAATAAATTAAGAGATTACCAGGAATCAGTTCTATGAGCTATTGGGGTGAAAAAAAATTAAAGAAAAGGGGGATAAAAACAGAGGAGTTTCGTACTAAAAATTTAGAAACGTCATATCACTAAATCGACTCAGTGTCAGACCACAGTCTGTGCCACCTGATGGAATAACAATACCTAATATCCATGTGGGTGTAGAAAAAAAAATAGTAGCCTGGTGACCAAATATGAATTGTGATTGGCAGATTTCATATCTATGTAGTGTTATTACTAGGTAGAATGGATATGAAATATATTCGTTGAATTGAACTCAATGGCCTACTTTTTCGTTTTGTAGTCTGTGCGTAGAATAACTAATATCCAAGTAGGAGTAGAAAAAATGTATTTTCTCCGTTCTTAAAAAAACGTCATATTGTAGGTTTACCAAATAAATAGGCAAACAGAAGAAAATTATAAGATTATTGATAAAAATAGTGATAGGGTTATAAAGTAGTCATATGAGGGGGTAAAAAAAGAACAATGAGAGGAAGGAAAATGGGATAAAAGATAGGAGTAAGTCAAGGGAGACAAGAAGTGGAGGGTAAATAAAAAAAGGGATGAAAATGATAGAAATTAGGTGAAGGAGTAATTGGACCTTCTTAATTGGTTCTTGTAAGTATGGAATACATCTCTAAATAGTAACATGTGGTTTTTGAAACCAGAAAACTTTTATGGTGGGTGCACGTAAGCGTAATGACCTAAAGTTATGTTAAAAAGTGTTTTAACAAAGTTGTAGCAGAATAAATAAGGAAAGCTTACTTTAACAGTTGGTAACAGTTAAAATTTAATTTTCGATATTAAATCACTAATGGTGGAATTTGTGTACTAAAACGTAATTTTAAGATGGTGGAGTCATGTTAATCGCAGTGTTGCCAACATCAGAAGTTAACATTTTTAAGGTTCAATTGGCAGAATAGAAATAGAGGGAAAGGTAGAAAGAAACGTGTGGTCCGGTTAGGTGATGTAACTAATCAGAAAGTACCTGACAAGTTCTATTTATAAAAGTTACGAAAGGTATAGTGTTATAATTATTTTTTTTAAAAAATTCATAAAATGTGTAAAACGTTCTAGTTATATCATTACATTATAATGGCGCCATCTCTTTAATTCGGCATGAACTTAAACCTTTTTCAAGTCTATGTAGGTGTGTACACACTGGGTAGTAGGAAAAAATTAAAGAATTTTTATTTCAAGTGTGCAGAGGAGAAATTGTTTTAAAATAATACACTTGAAATACAAAATCTTTTCATTTTCTCCTTAAAACCGTTTTGTCGTACTTCATTAATATCGAAATATTAAAATCGATACTTCGATTGGCGCTATCAATGCAAAAATCTTAATAAATAACGCATTGTTCCCATTCTTCATTTATGAATTCTTTCTATTGTATGTTAATAGAAATTGTTGGATACAACGAAAGAAAATTATATACTTCGTCTTTACGTGAGTTACCTTGCACAAACAGAATAACTTCTCACACGGTCTCAATCTAACATTTATTATTTGTTAATCGTATAAGTATTCGTACTAGAGGATTATTACCAATCATATCTTAGTCAATTAGTAAAAACACAATATACAATACCGCTTATTCTGTGAAATAATATTGTATTTATTTAATCAAGGATAACAGACGATCCAAGCGATGCAGGATCGTGTACCTTCAACGAATAATCATACGGTGTACAAGATGATCCATCGCACATTAAAAACGCTGGTTTAGCTGTCAATTAAAAAACATTTTGCACACCATACACTTATCTTTATCTTATGACCCACATCGCATACTTCAGGAGGTTGTTAAATGTTGCCGGGCCAATTTCCTAATAAAGGAGGAGAGATTAACTTGGTTGTTTTTTAAAGTGTCAATAACATCAATGTCGCCATCAGTAATAACCAAAATAAATTCACGATTTTTTTAGTGGTTTCTGGTTTTTAGAAAATTTCTAGAGATGCATAAATTCTTATTTTAAACAAGTGTTATTGCGCCGCAATACAGGTGATGAACAATTATAAAAAATAAAAGACCACCCTTACCAAAACTGAAGGCTTTTTGTTCAGAAAATTTACATCAACAGATAAGATATCCTCGGGTGATACCACGATATCATCTATTTTAAATATTCAGTACGACAAATTTGAGATGGCAAGTAAAATTCGCAGAACATAGAAACAGAGCAGCCTGAGAAGGATAGACGTAGCTTGCAGTGGGTATAGCACAAGTAGACAACATGTAAATATCTTTAGTTTTAAAAAAAATTCCTAGGTAAATCAATGTGATTATTATGTGGTTTGGATACCAAAAGTCAAACTAATTTTTCAAGTACTTCAGAACAACTCAGTTTCTTAAGAAGTCTTTAGAACAACTCCGTTTCTTAAGAAGTCTTTACAACCCCAAGGCACACTTCATAAACAGTTTTCAATATTAAAATTAATACCAGGAAGTATATTTGTACCGAAACCTTGGTTTAAAGTCAAGTGCGCATATACGGCAGATTTCTATAGGAGCAAGGAATGGTACCCATTTCCTACGAGTATTATATTTTTTCTATGACTACCCATATTTAATTAGTTTTTGTAATTTATAAAATTTAAATGACAACTCTCTTCTAGATAATTATTTACCGAATGTTGGACATTTCACGGCACACATTATTTTATTAAAATCATTCTACTCTAGTACGTTGTGTTATCAGACTTATCAAATAAGGAGACAGTGTAGTTTTGTCAAAGATTAGAAATAATAAGAGAGCGAGAAACTAAAATCGAGAGCTACACTCAAATTTAAAGATATTTAAAAAGGATTCCATAGGTTATATCTGACTATTTAAGTAGTATGTTCTAGGGATGTACCCGGAATTCCGGCGGTACAACTAAATTCGGCTGATCCGACCTATCGACCGGACTTCTTTGCTTTGCATTTTTGTTAGAGGACTCTAAATAATCTATAATTAGTTCTGTGAAACGGAATGACGAATAAATAATTTTGACGAGTGGTACTCTAAATTGAATGGGTTCTAAAAATTAGGAACAATGAACAGATCCTGAAATTATTTTAGATAAGAATAATAATCTACTGTAACCCCTTCGAAATTCTAGACATTCAAGATTCATTAAGTTTAATAAAATATTATAATAGTTACCAAATAGTAAACCTAATCTGAATGCCCAACTTTGATGTTATTTATGAGTCAGTTTTAGTTAAGATATTGTATTTTATTGAAAAATAAATTAGTGTATAAGTAAAAGAGATACAAATCAGTGTTGTATTTAGTACAAATAAATTGAGATATAGAAAAATAAGTGTTTTATTGAAAATAAATGAAATAAACTGTTAAAATACAATTTAAGTAATTTCCAAAGTGGAACTTAAACGACGATTATAATAAATTGGTTAGTTTTACTTATATTCAGTGTAGATCTTAGTCGAATTCCGTGTCAACTATATAATTCGAGAAGAGTTCGTTACCGCTTTCGACAGATTGTCCACGAAAATGGTTATTTTCCTGGCTGAATTATAAATTATAAAATAACTATGTATGGTAAAGGGTTAACAGAACTCCAACTTTCCTAGATTTTTATCGCTTCCCAGATAAGTGTCGTAAACTAAATAAACCATGCGATTACACGCAATCTATCGAATTTTAGAAAAGCGAAAAGAAAAATCGCGCGTCCGACATACTTCCAAGAAGGGAATCGTGACAGCCTCGAGGTAGCCGATTGCATTTCGTTACTGCGAACCGAAATAATTGCGAAACATATGCACATCAACGAGCCTAAACCTATTTACCTTTCGCATTTGGTCCAGCGAGGTGAAAAAGTGAATGAGTTAAGAGTCGCCTGCGCCTACTTTGTATGTATTTTTTTATTCATACGATACGTGTAATCAATTTGCGATAAATACCAATTTGCGGCTTGATTTGTACCGTATGGATCACGAGATTTCCAAAACATTTAGTAGAAAGTGTACTACAAAATTACTAGTGATGACACTGTTCTATTAAAAGTATCTGGTTTTAATAAAAGTAATCAAATTGTCTGTCAAAAAAGAGACTGGTAGTATTTTAGTTAACCAACGTTCAAACGTCAAAGAAATTAGTGTAAGACTACATTATTTTTCGCAAGAATGCTAGTCAAAGATTTGTAACAAATGCGGAACTAAAAGTATTAAGTATAATTTATAATCACCGTAACGTAACTTAATTTAACGCCGTAGAAATTTAACGTAAGATACAAAAATAAAGTCTATTTATAAATGTCCATAACGTAAAAGTTGAGCATACGTGTTGTATTTCATCATATTGGGTCCTATGATTGAACGTTTACGTTATCCGTAACGTACATGTTAGGCTCAGTTTTAACAGTAATTAGGCAAGTTCGTATGATGAAAAACGGTTTCCAACACATTACTGTTATTGTCCGCCTGTTATGTTCTAATTTAACAGGTTTCCATCATAAGAACTTGCCTCGTTACTTTTAAAATTTGGCCTAACATGTACGTTACGGATAACGTAAACGTTCAATCATAGCACCCAATATCTAAGATAGACTCGCCCTTCACACTGTATAACCATTATACCTTCTGTCCGCATGATATACTAGACGGGGAAAGGGGTATCGTACGTCGCTCATAACCGTAGTGTTTCGGGAGGGTTTTAAGTTACGTAAGGTCTTAAGTTACGTTACGAACATTTATAAAACTTCTTACGTTAAGTTCTTTAGTTACGTTACGACGGTTATAAATTAAGCTTTATAGTTGAAGTTTCACTGCAAAATCGACCTCCTTTGAATTCCTAAATTGTATAGAGCAGAAAAAATAATCATTAGTCGGCCAAATCAGGTGAGTAAGAAAACAAAAACTGATTAATTTTTATACGTTTCCCAGTGTATTAAGTTCCCTTGCTTTGGTACATACGAAAACTCATTCAGTTTCGCTTCTTGGGTAGGTATTCTTTGATTTGGGGTTGCATGTCGGCTCAAGGGGTTGGCAAGTTGCACATCATAGAAGGGACTGTTAATGCTGTTAGATACATTGACATCCTCAGCAAAACTCTACTGCCCATCCATTGACAGTTTAAAAACAAGAAATAATGAGTACATATTCCAACAGGATGGCGCTGCGTGCCATACTGCTAAAATCGTAAAGGAATGGATGTTGCAAAATAATATTCCGATATTAGATTGGATATCCAGTAGTCCCGATCTATCGCCAATTGAAACACTTTGGCATAATATAAAAAAATATAAAAAAAAAAAAGCTACTCCTGCTAGACAGTTCCTGAATTAAAAGAGAAATTAATTCAAGTTTGGAACTCCTTCACTGATGCAGACTGTAAAAATTTAGTAGATACCATGTCAAAGCGAATTGAAGCAGTTCTGAAGCAAAATGGAGATGTTACACAGTGGTAAAATCACTGGTATCCTTCCATAATTATTGGTCCAAACGAATAGATTCATTTTTTATTTAGTGTTCTGTGCATATTTCTAATTTTCTAATATTAATTTTAATAAAAAATGTTGATAAACATGTCTTAAATTATAATGAAAATAGTTGGATTCAATAGATTGTTCTTTTATATTTATCAACAAAATAAAAAATATAATATTGAATAGGCCAAATGATATGATTCTGGGCTCGTATTATATATATAAAAAAAAAAAAAATTTTATCTTCTTAACGAAAACTGTAGTTTTTTACTCTTGTTGCAGAATGGTGTTACATTATATTTTTCAATAATATTCAGTTTTTGTTTTCGAAATTTCGAAATTCCGAGATTTTTTTTTTTTTTTTTTCGAGAAAGACATCGAGGCGGGAGTTTACCGATTTCTTGTCTCGATGATCGAGACAAGACGAGAAATTCCTTTCGAGACGAGATTTAAATTTTATACGTAGCTTTCGGGAAAAATATACTTCCTGGCATTAATTTTAATATTGAAAACCGTTCATGAAGTGTAAGTACCTAGGGTTGTAAAAACGGATTTTTTTTTTAATAATCTAAAAGTGACTTTGACTTTTGGTATCTAAAGCACGTGAAATCAATGATTTATCTAAGCCTATTTACATGTTTTCTATCCGTTACAATCCGTACAACTAACGCAGAAAAATAATGAAACACAAGACTACAAAATAATGTTTAGTTTTCCAGAAAGCTAGGTTTAAACTAATAATTATTGTTCTATGAAAAACAGATTTATATTTTGTAAATGATATATCGTGCAACATAACTCTAGTTACAAAGTTAGGAATGTTTTCTTTCGGACAATTTTGTAATAAAATTCCCTAAATTGTCCAAATAAATGCTATCCCAAAACATAGCCAGACGCCAGCCCTTTATACTTAAATCATAAAATACTTAAAATGAAAACAATAATGTACATTATAAAGAATGTTTTCAATGAATGTTCTGTCTACTAGTTAGGCAACAATAATTCTCCTAACACCACAGCTGGTTGCATATGTTTTTGAACGCTTTCAAATTATTTAATACGATGTTGCCAAATGGATGAAAAATATGAGTTCATTGTTATATTATTAATCAACAAATTTTATTTACAATGTATTTGTTCCGTTTTCAGTTGAATGTTTCAAATATTGGCGCTGCTCCGAAAGCACTCAAAAGATAGATTAGCCCTGCGCGGCAGTAACTAATTCTCATTGTATTATCTAACAGCTCGGTCAATAGAGCGTGTTATTTTTTTCATTCCTGTATTCTGTTATTATGTATTTCAAGTTATATAGTTATTTATTATGGAAGGGAAAAAAGTATTAGATTTTAGCTCGAGGTTGTATTGTCTCCCGACGCGAAGTAAAGTTAAACTGATGTACATATGTAATGGAGGTTCTAGCGAAATCATGTGTAGGTAATTAAATGTTGGTTTAAATCATATCTCGATAGTGACAGCTATGAATTTCATGAGGGTCAGTGGGTGATTCCAACTAGTCTAACAAAAGACTTTCACGTATGATAAAAAATATAATAACATGCTATATTAATGATGATGTAGTTTGTGTTCCACTGACAAATAATAATAGAGTAATAAGTATTCATTAACATTTTAATTCAATTATTATACTCTTCACACAGTAGTCTGTGAAGAGCATTATAGGTTTACTTCTGTCATCTTGAAAATTTCAGGAAAAATCGAGCTCTATAAGGGGACGAAATTGATTTTGAAAAAATCTTATTAAAAATGGGGGTTAAGGAGAGTGCAACTTAAAAAAAAAAAACAATAAAAACGAAAAGCGATATTTTTTTTGTGTCATCGGCTTCAACTGCTAAGGTTATTTCGCCTCGTGTTCTGTGTAGGCTTTGTTACTGTTTCCCAGCGCCACTTTAAGAATAGTACTGTTAATTAGAACCCAACAGAGAATGGTCGAGTGGGGAATCCTACCAAGGCGTCAGAATTAATTTTAAATAATTAAATTAAATGAAAAAATGCCGGCCAACGGTGGGATTCGAACTTGGGACAGGCAGAGACTCTACCACTGAGCCACCCACCCCGGAAAAGCCATATTAACATTAAATTAATTCTGAAAAAAATTTGAATTAAAATGGGGAGTTGAGCAGGGTTGAAATATTTAAAAAAATCATAAATCAAAAACGAGAAGCGATATCAACCGCATTTTTAGTCAAAATCAAGCTTTATAAGAAGATGAAGCTTATTGGTTTTAAAAAATTTGATAAAAAAAACTTGAAATATAAAAAAAAACGAAAAAAGATATCAACTTGAAATTTTTAGCAAAAATCAAGCTCAATAAGGGAAAAAGGTCCTTTGTTTAAAAATGGGGGGTTTAAGAGGATATCAAATTAAAAAAAATTCAAAATGAAAAGCGGTATCAACATGAAATTTTTAGTAAAATCAAGCTCTATAAGGGAATGAAGACTATTGATTCTGAAAAAACTGTGAATAAAAATGGAGGAATAAAGGGAGTTGAAATATTGAAAAAAATCATAACTCCGAAACAAAATACGATAGCAAATTGAAATTTTCAGGAAAAATCAAGCTTTGTAAGTATATAGTTACAAATATGCCAGACAGTTAACTTGAAGGTTAAAACTACGAGTAGCTGCAGAAAAGTTACCTAAAGCATGATTCTAGAAAAGGCTGGAAGATATACGAAAATACGAAATATACAGGGTCCCTATTATTTCATAGGAACAGTATTGCTATTTTTTGAACGGTAACAGATAGAAAGTTGGTTAAATTAGACGCAGTTTTGTGCTCATTAAAATGGTACCAAGAGACCTTTGATATCTACAGGGAGATTCAAAATATCAGACAACAAATGAATGAAGTTAAAGAAACGACAATTTTCATTTTTTGTTGTCCAATATTTTGAATCTCCCTGTAGATATTTTGAATATCCCTGTAGATATCAAAAGTTTCTTGATACCATTTTAATGAGCACAAAATTGCGCAACTTTTGTCTAACAACCAACTTTCTATCTGTTACCGTTTAAGAAATAGGCCTATGAAATAGTAGGGACCCGTATAGTAACATTTGCTAGCCGGGAAAGTGACACATGCTAGCCAGGAAAGTGACACATGCTAGCCGGGAAAGTGACACATGCTAGCCGGGAAAGTGACACATGCTAGCCTGGAAAGTGACACATGCTAGCCTGGAAAGTGACACATGCTAGCCTGGAAAGTGACACATGCTAGCCTGGAAAGTAAAGTAAGCAATAAGTCGCTTCCCGACTGTTTCGAAGGGTTTAAATCCACAGATTACTAAACAATTAATGCAATGGTTTAAAAGCGACCGATTATGTTTACACAAAGAAAAGACATTCGATGGGAAATTATATCAGAATCATGGAATGATAATTTTAAATGGGGAAATAGTAAATATAATATTCGATATGCAGATGATAAAGACATATATCACATAACATGGATAAAATAAAAATAATGGAATATTTAAACTCAGGAAACAAAGCAAAGAGCAATCAAAGATATTAATTAACTAGGTGGATTACAGATTTAAAAACATCTAAATTTTCCAAAAATACAGACAAAATGTTTTTAACATCTCTGAAATTTATATGCAAACTTGTCAAATTATAAACTGGATGTGACTGAAGTTATTAGACGTTTTAACATCCCAAAAGTTTATCTCATTTTTCCAGTAAGAACATTATAGGAATCCTGATTTTTTTCGACCTCGAGTTTTTGACGGATCTTTACATTATAGAGTCCCCTGAATCCGTTTTGACCATTTTCGCGATGATGTCCGTTTGTCTGTATCCACTATAACTCAAAAACGGATAAAGAGAAAAACACCAAATTTTAAATTTAAGCTTTAATCCATCCTACGGTGTTCGGAGCCTCCGGGGGGTACTTATAGAGGGCCGTTTTTCTAATTTAAGGTATATTTATGTTATTTATGATTATAGAAGAACCAATCTTTAAATGATTTGTTTATGATTTGATTATCTATAATTTTTGTTCAATACATGATCTTAAAATGGACCATAATGGAGAAATTAGAGAAAATTTGAATTTTTCAATATTATGGTTAGCAATGGAAAATGTTTTGAAAAATTGTTATATCTTTGACTCATACTGTAAACACTTTTTGATTAGATGGGCCGTACTTAATATAATTGATAACTTTACGGGAAAGTCATGTGTTTGACATATAATAATTTTTTTTCAAATAAACATCTGTCAAATTTTAACTATAATCTGGATGTGTCTGAAACTTTGACAAGTTTTCAAATAATTTACTATTTTATTGATACATATGATCACAGCCTTTTTTTTAAATGTTACTTTAATCTATATCTGAAACGTAACCGGAAAAAATTTAATGAAATGAGTACTTGCCTTGTAAATTATCCAGCATAAACGTCAGCAGCTTTGCTGTACCATTTGGTTCACTATATATTGAGAGGATATCCTTGTTCAGGGGATTTCCACTGAGATTGAGGCTGAGAAGATTAAAAAGTTTGCCGAGCTCATAAGGTAATATCCTAAGACAGTTGTTTGCCAAATTCAACTCTCTGAAAAAAAAAAAAGAAATATAAACTATTAAACTTACGGGTATAGATAAACTTTGCGCCTAATAATAATTATGTACAGTACTTTTAATCGTATTTCTATAAACGACTTTCCTTTCAGTCATCATTTTGTTTAAAGTTGGTAAAGGTTCAAAAAAATTTCTAATCTAAAGTATGAAAATGTTAAGCAACACATTTAATTATAAAAAACTAGCTTATACAGGGTGTTTAACAACTTATCCGATACATTTCAACCACATATACAGTGTTACACAAGAAGTCAATTAAGGTAACTGCACCAATAATTGTCACTATTAGACGCTGATTTGTATTAAATAATTATTTTCACTAATAACAAAAAAATGTAAGCATATAATTCGATTTTTTCTTGTAGCTCATAGTTTCTTGAGTTCATTAGTTATGTATTTTTAGTTCTAATAATTTTGCTTTTCATGAAATAAATAAAATAAAAAAAGTGTTTGGAGTATCAGTCATTGACACTTGATTTTTTTCATGTACCAGTAATTGACACACTAATTATTGACACAAATTAAGGAACATTTTTTTATTATACTTTTAATTTTGAATACACTAAGTAAATAAAAATAAACAGCAAATTCATAACACAAAAAAGAAAAACAAAAAATGAAAATGTATGGGTGCTTTAGGCTTCAAAAATATCAATATTTTTTGAAAATTAATATTTTATTCTGTCGCCGACATTGTGTAGTTCCGGTTGGGATAACATTTTTATGATATCCTCTATCTTGATTGTTGAAATATCACTATCAACAAGTTTGAAGGTATTCGTTTCATTTGTTGAATTAAGGGATATAACTTCAATATCGTTTCGGGAATATTTCTTCTGAACCACACAGATATACCTATAAAAAAAAGTTTCTCTTTCCTCCTAAGAATTTCGCTAAAATAAAATCTCCTACATGGATATCGTCGTATTTGATTGGTATTTCGTTCTCTTCTACATTTTCTAACTAAATTGATACTGACATCATCAATACTGTCTCCACTTTCTATCCACTTTCTATCCATTCTTCGTTTTCGGATGAATTGTCAGAACTTTCCCTCTTTACTGACTTAGCCTTGTTTTGTATTTTTTTAATTTTTTTCTTCCCTTTTTCGCTTTCTCTCTCCTGCCCGTTTTTGTTGTTCTTCTTGTTTTCTCAGAATCCTTTTTTATGTGGTATTTTTGCCAAATTTCTGACGTAATAGCACAAGGAATTTGCTCTTTCTTTTTTTTGTGTTTTTTACTTCTTCCGGCCAAAACAAGGCTCTTTTAAATGGAGTGGGAACTTGTTTCTTTAAAGATAATACATTGAACGGCGTTGTAGTTTCCAATGAATTTAAAGGAGATCTATCACTTTGTGATACCGTAGGAGGTGTAATATTGACATCAGAATTCAGAATGTATAACAATTTTTAATGGGGTCATATCAGAATCAACTCTTTGTTGTTAAGGTCAGAAGGTCCTGGTCTCAAGTTGTCTAATGTTTTCTACAAGATCATTTTCTTTCTTGATGCAATTTTGGTTCTCACTTTTATTTATGTTTTCTAATGGTTTAACACCTAAAGCGGATCCCATTTTAATTTTTTTTTTTTTTTTTTCATTGTGTTGCATATATTAAATAGTGACAAGTCTTTCATATTACCTGTCCATGCAGTATCAAAATTTGTTCGAAAGTTTTTTAATTTTTCTGAGGGAATAAATTTTTCCAAAACTGCCAACCCTTCTATTATTCTGGTTTGATTAACATCTGTCGACGGGTTTGAAATTTTTGAAAATTTTACATTTTCTACATTAAACGGCGAAAGTCCACATGCCCTAAATCCATGTTGAATTGTTTTATCTGTAACTTTGGATAACGCTTCCTCAAACACTTCCGAAATTTTCTTTTCGCAATATTTTTCCGTGATTTTCGATGTGCCAATCTCTTAGATTTTTTCCAAAATTGTTTTAGCGGCTTAAATACAGCCACATCCATAGGTTGAATTAAATGTGTAGAGTTTGGATACAATGCAAAAAGTTCTATTTTTTTGAACAAAACTTTGATAGGTGTAATGTCATGTGCGACACATGACCGTCAATAAACATAATAATAGGTCTCTCAATTTTTTTCTCATCTAGCCATGGTACAAACACATTTGTTATGTATTCAAAAAAACTTGTTTTCCACACATCCATCCACTTTCGGAACGGCCTATTCCCCAACTTTCATTGATACTGACAGCTACATGACTTGGTATGCGTACATATTTAAACACCACCATGGGAGGAGCTAGTGTCCCAGCGGCATTGGCGGTGACTAATACAGTTAAATTTTCTTTCTCGTCGTTGGTTCCAGCATTGTACACGCTTTTATCGCCTTTTAAATTTAAAATATTTAAAATATTTAAAATATTCTGAGAAAAAAGTTATGTGGATGATATACAATATCCACTATAGGTACTGAATATTTTAAAATAGACTCATAATTGCACCTCTTTCAAATTCTATGTATTATAAATTCAAGGAAAAAAATGAAGCAATTTAAATATATTACACTTTTAAATAACAAAACGTTTTACAAAACAAATTTCACAATTACCAATAACCTTGTGACAATTTATTGTTTTTATTCGCTTTTTGTTTTCAAACATAAACATAACTTAGCATTAAAAAAACTGAAAATGTATTAGAACTACTACATAATAAAGACTATTATATTAACGATTATACTTGAAAGCGGGATATAAATGGTATACCTTAATACATAAAAATTGTTATGAATGAAGTTGGTAAACTTTTAGTATTCTTTATTTATACAGATTGTTTCATAATTATTATGACAAAAGTTGTAGACTTGTAGAGGGTATCAAAATAAGCAAGTTTGCCTTATAAACCCCTATCCATTAGGGAGCAAAAAGTCCACCGGTCACAAAAGGTTCGTCTCGTTCATTGTCTCCTTGTTCGGTCGCCTGGATAAGTTAAAAAAAATAACTACTGTTTACTTTTTTGTGAACTTTGATTCGCCACACAGTGTCACGTAGTCACAGTAAACTGCGTGGACTAATCTCAGGGTTTTGTTATATGTGCAGTTATTTTTTTAAATTAGCCAGGCGAAAAAACAAGACAGTAAGCGAGACCAACCTTTTGCAACCGGTGGACTTTTTGCTCCTCTCAATTTTTAATTGCTGTAATGTCCTAACGGCAAATTTCCGGAAGGGGTATATAAGACAAACTTGTTTATTTTTATACCCTCTACAACCCTTATCAATTTTTTACTGTATATATTTTTGTGTCTTGCACTTTTACACAATAACAAACAGCAAACTTGCTTGCTACCGAAATTCAGAATATTTAAGAATATGCGCACCAGGAGGATTCGACACAAGAGTTGAAAACTAGTCCGACTCAATTTTTTTGTCAGAATCCTTTTAAAATATGCAAAATATTATATAAAATAAATACAGTTTGCAGATATATGATAAATAATAAGTTAAATGCGAAGAAGCCGCAGCAGCGAGTGAGTTGAAGAGGTAAGTCTTCAATATGAACATTTTCTTATTTGTTACTACGGAGTTAGTTACTACGAGAGGTAATTTTTGAAATTAGAACCATTTTGATAATCCGTCGTTGCAGCGCTGCGGTCGCCATGCTACGCATGCGCGTTGTGTACCTATATCTATTGGCAAGACTGAGACGCTCAGGGGGGTTTATAGCATATGCGCATTTTGTCAACAAGTTACTGCGCATCGAAAATGGCGTACGTTCGTTTTACAATAATACAATTATATTTAAAATATAAAGAAAACAGAATAATTACAACATATCTCAATAAAAATGTGTTAGTAACTTACCAAAAATAATAGTTTCAGATTTTTTTTATTTATCTATCGTAAAATTAAATAAATATGAATTTATTCAATTATTTGTACAATGTAAATCTGGCTTTGGATAACAAAACCCAAATCTCGTTAACGCTCGAGTCGACTCGACAACCGAAACCCGAATGATACAAAAGACAATATGGCTGTCGATGTAAACAATTCTAAGTGAGTTTTACTTTTATTTAATACAGTTTTAGGCGTAAATTTAGTAATAATTTACTGTAAGTAAACTTATTTTGATACTTTTGCATGTCTAAGTCCTATAAATGCATATATTTGATTGTAAATAGTAAATTGTTCTTGTCCATTTACACTTTATTGTCAACTGAAAAAAAGGATTATTATTCGTATTCGTAATTGTATTATCCCTAAATATTAAAATCCTTAACAAAGGTTTAATTCTAATATTCATTTTGATAATAATTATCCTAGATACGCGTGAGCATCATAAGTCTTACCTCTCCCCCCCCCCCCATCTAACTTGTTACTGGAGTCTTGTTAGGAAAATCGCCGAGACACGTCGATTTTTGATTTCTACAATGTACATTTTTGTATGAATAGTTTACCCTTAATTTCATCCCTTACTGGAGGGGAGCAACCCTTTCGAAAAATTTAAATGGCAAGGGGTGGTGAGTGATAGCTCATTTGAAAGGGGGTTTTATTCTCTATTCAACCGTGCAAAAAATTTTAAAATTTGCTTCATTACGTGTTGATTTATTAATGTTTAAAAATAAAACATCACAAATAGGAAAGCAACTAAACTAACAGGGACCTTATCTAATGGCAAAAAGTCTTACTTCACGTCTGAACCAAAACTGATATCATGCAGGGCCGAATTTTAATTCTAAGGATGAGTGCGCTACGTTAATTTCCGTTATTCTGAAACAATAATTAGTCGAGAATTAATGAAGCAAATTTCAAAATTTTTTTCTTGGTTGAATAGAGAATTAAACTCCCTTTCAAATGAGCTATCACTCACCACCCCATGCCATTTAAATTTTTCGAAAGGGTTGCTCCCCTCCAGTAAGGGATGAAATTAAGGGTAAACTATTCATACAAAAATGTACATTGCAGAAATCAAAAATCGACGTGTCTCAGCGATTTTCCTAACAAGACTCCAGTAACGAGTTAGATAGGGTATGATGCTCACTGTATGTATTAAGGTAGTTCACTCGCGACAGTCGTACATAAAAATATCGCGTAATGGTGAATACCAAAAGTTCGAGATTCTCAATGCTAATCAATTTTATTTTTGTAAGAGACTACAAAACACATGTATATAAAAACACATATGGACATGTTATATTTTAATCAAATTCATCCGACAATCTTGCAAATATTTAAACGATATGGTATAGAAATTTGTGACTTCCTCATACTAATTTTAAGGGTTTGTTTTGGTTCAAACAGAACCGCTGATTCCAGTTCTCAAACACAGTGGACGAATTAGTTTTTCAAGAATACGTCGCGAGTTTATAACAACCTCTTAGCTGATCGAGTGTTACTTTGTTACGTGAAGTGGCTACAATGTTGCCAAGTTGTAATAATTTTACGAAACTACTCGTCAACTGCTTTAAAAATATTTTTATTTTAAAAATCTATATCTTTTTACTAAGAAGGTCAAAAAATTCAGCGATTATTTATAAAATTTTATAACTTCTTGATGTATTTAACATTAGTTTTTAAAAAATATGGTAAGAACCGTTTTCGAGATATCTTGAAATAAATGCATTGCTTGTGTACATGATAGGCTTCAAGAGTGTTAATTATGCACATTTTTATTGTTAATATCTCGTTTCACAGACGGTCAAAAAATCTAATTTTTTTTTAGTTACGTAAATGGCACTTTCATAACCCTTATATTTAAATTTTATTGAATTCTTAAGAAAAGCTATTTTACGAGTGAACTACCTTAACTAAGCTTTTTATTCTTTATAAATCTAAAGTATTTTCATTACATAAAGCAAGAAAATCTTAATTAGACGTTATAGAAATTAGAAGTAGTAAATAAATTAGTTAAATCGCTGCAAATGCAAAAGTAATTAGTCACATACAATCAAAATCATGTGTTTTAAGAAGTTTTTCGCTTTCAACAATTGTTTTTTCTCTTTTCGTTTCAGGATTTATGGACGGAACTCTTGTTTTATTTCGCACGAATAAAGAAAAATTTTGTTCGTTTTGTGTTATTTAAAATAGTTGTTTATTCAGAAAATATATATTATGTTTATTGTTGTAACCAATAAAGATTCTACAAATAATATTTAATTATAATACAATTTTATATTATTTATTTTATACCTCTAAAACTATTTAACATAAAATTTTACATTTTTATTAGCATTTTTTAATACGCATGAGATGCGTGTTAAAAAAATGCTATTGAAAATGTAACATTCTCATATTTTGTCGAAATAAATTTAAAAGCCCGCTAATTTTCAAATTAAAATAGCATTACAGCTTTTTATATTACCGACTGAGTATTAGTTGCACAAAACTATCCCATTTGTCGCTGAAGGCAAACATATTGCCAAATTTCTGTGTGGAATATGCATGGAGACGCTATTACGGCAACAATTGCCTGTGATTACGTGTGTTAGGTTATGTTTAAAATGACACCGCTGATCGATACTCTAAAGTTCGTTTTGTTATTTGTTTTCTGAGTAAAAAAGGCTTAAAAGGAATGGATATTCATCGTGAGGTTTGTGTAGTTTACGGACAAAACATTATGAGCGATGAAATAGTTCCAGGATTTAAAGATGATATATATGATTTCCCTAAAATGGACCTTATACGAGATATTTGAGGAAAAGTGCAAAAACGGATGAAGAGAAAAACACCAAATTTTAAACTTAAGCTTTAATCCATCCTGCGGTGAGCAGATTAAAGTTTGGGCATAGCTGAAGCATATGGGGAATACTTTACATGGTGTCGTTTTTTTACTTTAGGAAAATAAATAGTCTAGACCGTATTTTCTTAGGCAACCTATTTGCGGTATATTTATAAACATATTTTATTTAATAAAAAGAAACTTTCATCCATTAAATAGATGGGTGAAGGAAGACCTTACTTCGGATCTTAGACCATAAAGAATATGGAAAATATTTGTCCCGTTTAAAAATAATTTTTTTAATAATTGTTCGTTTTTAACAAAATGGGACTACATTGTCTCATGGCAAACTGCATTTTTACAGACTCGATGGCTATGGCTTAATATCGTATTCTCTGGAAATTTTTAAGTCGAAAGTGCCTTATACACTTTTGTCCACGACTTAATAGTTAAGGAGTAATGGACAATATAAATTTCACAGTAAATCAATATGGTTAGGCCATGTAAATGATTTGTTATGGTGATATTATTTTTTAATGTAATTTAACTTTCGACTCCAAAGAATGCGATCTAAAGTTAAGGCCATCGAGTTACGGGACAACCTGTATAATATTTAGCATATTTCTTAAGGATTCTAATAGCAAAAAATGCGTCGATTAGGAATAAAATATTTTCAGTTCGAAAATTATGATTAAAAAAAAAATAAATGGGTACTGAAATATAAAAAATAGATATTTTAGAAGACTTATTAAATACAAGGTAATTTTTGTTATAAAACCCCGATTTTATAATTTAGGTCAATTTAATTTTAAATTTAAGCTTTATTAGTTTAATTTAAAACTAATTTCAACAAAATTTACCTAAAATTATTAAATTAATTTTATGTATAATGAACATGAGCTAAATTACCATTAATTCTGTTTTGTATTCACTTCATATATGCAATAATTTAATTAAATGGGATTTGTATTAATTTAAAATCCTGATAATAATTTGTAAACAAAAGTATTAAAAATATGGTGTTACGTTGTCTTTTTAGAAATATGCAGGCGATGTTTGTAAGTTTTTATGACACATACTTTGATTTATTTTTTAACAGCCAGAGGCGTTGTTTTTTATGATTCCTTTGACATTAATTGTATGCCGCTTTATTTTAAATAGAACTGGCATTAAGATTGTAAACAAGTGTACTTTGAAAGTTGAACCATATTCGCCTGATCTCTTTGGTTTAATAGCTATTTATGCAACCAGTTACGAATGTGTTACATACAATATTTCTTTAAATTTTGACTAGATTATTTATAAAATTGTGTTTTGGTAAAACATTACTGGCGTCTAAACAACCAATATTACCTTCTCGTATTGTTAGTTGCATATGCATCATTTTATTAACAAAGTTATTTAGTTTTCAAAGAAGTGGGTTATTTTATCGTGTATTGTTTTAATTATTCTGTGTTGATTTAGAATGGAAAACAAGGACCAAAACAACATTATTACTAGGTTGTAAGTTTAACCAAATTCTATTTTTATAAGTCAACCTGCTAACTCTTCTTTGAAATAAACTTTCAATAATAATGAGTATATTGATTTTAAAACAAAAAAAGTTTATTTTTATTTTCGCAACTGATGACAAAATGAATTTTTAGTAACCAGTTACCATTATGTAACTGGTTGCGTAAAGTAAATCATTTTGACAGTTGCTGCGATTTTATGCACGACCGGGCGATAAAGCCCAGATTATAAATACGTTTAGCGGGCGTAAAGTGCCCCTTTATCGACCGCGGAATACCTTATAAATTTCTTTTACAATAACCTGCTTACAAAAGGCGAAAAAGAGAAAATAATAGTGATTTATTAATAAACGATCATTAAAACGGTCGTACATAAAATTTTGAATGTAGGTATTTTGGTATTTGGACCTTACGTGTTAATAGCTCTTACCTAGCGGCTCCGGCTCTTATTTACACGTTGCGGTCCATAAACGCCTGTTTTACGTCCTTGATACATAAATAACTATTAAAACCACGATGAATGACATTATTATTTTATGTTGTATATTATATTATAGGAACTTCGCTCAAATCCCATATAAAATCAAGACAAATGCCACCAAAATGTACGTAGTTTTAAAAAATCTACCAGAAGTCGTTAAAATACAAGAAACGCTTTGAGAGCGACGAAGACTAACGTTATATTAATCTATTAATCTGAGCATGTGCGTGAAAGCATTTGAATTTCAAACGATGGGAACGCTTCTCCTACTCTAAATCAATCTACCAATATACGCTTGAAGAAAAGTGAATATTTAATATTTCAAGAATGTCTAAACGATTGATCCACTAACAAGTATTAGAAATTAAAAATTTAAAAAAACCGACTTCAAAAACGTGCAGATGCCATCACCACATCTTAACCAAATTTATATGGGACCACCCCTGAGGTACCCCCTTACTAACAAAAAAAGAATCATATAAATCGGACAAGGTGGTAAAGCATTATCGCTAAACATACATAAAAAATGAAGAGTTTGAGGATTTTCTCATGGACCCAATTATTAGATTTTGACCATATTTATATGGGACCACCCCTGAAGTGCCCCCTTTCTAACAAAAAAAGAATCATTAAAATTGGACACCGTGTTAAAGAATAATCGCTGAACGTACATTTAAAAAATAAAAATATCGCGACGAATTGATAACCTTTTTTGAAGTCGGTTAAAAAAGTAATCTCTTCTATTGAGAATATACAACTAAAGGTCGTTAGTAAATAATGTTCCCTTTTGACCATTAAAGAGATAGACAGAGCATAGAATGTTTTGTGTTCCAACAGCAAGATCTGGTTATTTAGCTGATTGGCCAATCGTTTGACAGATAAATATACAGATATGGCTAAAATTTTTCTTGGGTATAGTGATAATCTATAAGTAGCAACAAAAATAAGAATATTCATATGAAGCGAGCATAAGAGAGCGAAAGAAAATAAGGCGTTTACAATACCGTGAGGCCGACCTATCTCATCCGCCGACTCCGACACACAAATAGAGTGGGATTTAGGGCGTGCTCGTTCTTTTTAAAGATATCGCAGTCCCTCCTATTAATCAGCAATACCCAAGAAAAATTTAAGCTGAATCTGTATGCTTCATCTATCTGATTAATTATTGTCGAAGACTAGATCTGGCTGAAGGTGGTATTCAAAAATATAAAAATATTAATTATTTTACTTGTTCTTATAAATTGTGAAAAAGAAGGAACACCACGGGGAGAAACTGTGGTGGAAAATATATATTTACGAACAAATGTTTACATTGTATTTTATTTATTAGAGAGTTATTGCAAGTTCACTTAAGGTCAGTCACTATTAGTGCCGCTCTTATTTTGACATCTGAGCATGCGTAGATCACTAACTTTATTAAAGATTGTGCCTGTCCATAATAAGAGAGTTATTGCAAGTTCACTTAGGGTCAGTCACTATTAGTGCCGCTCTTATTTTGACATCTAAGCATGCGCAGATGTTTATGTTGTAAAACTGACTTTATTAAGGATTGTGCCTGTCCTTAATTGTGGATGTTTAAGGGCAGCAGGTAGTGGCGACTTTATAGCTTTCGGATGCGCTCGTCATTTAAACCTTCTAAAATTAAAATTTCTAATGCCTCTTTAATATTAGGTACTATTATAGAATTTATTTGACTCTAATTACGATGTCACTATTAGTGGCTGGCTTTATATAAATTTGCAATATCTCTCTATTAAGGACAGGCACAATCTTTATTAAAGTTAGTGATCTGCGCATGCTCAGATGTCAAAATAAGAGCGGCATTAATAGTGACTGATCTTAAGTGAACTTGCAATAACTCTCTATTAACCCTTTAGTCATTTTGTAAATACTTATTGTTGTTAGTTTAGTAATGCTTTCTTTCATCTTTGTTGACATCTTTATTTTCATGTGTCATGAATTCGGTCTAGTTATTGTTGATCTTAGAGATGAATGTGATGTACTGATGTCAAATTGCCAAATGATACGACGTCAAAAGCAGAACGCTATGCATTGCTCTTATAAGGCGATTTTAAATCAGTTACTAGAAATGTGACCAAGTCAAGTGTGGTCAAGGTTCTTACGTCATTATAATGACGTTCTAATAATCTGATTTAAAAATGTTTGGTTTATATTGACACTAAATTCACAATGGGTATAACATTGGCAGGTATCATGAATTTTTGTTTGTGTGTTATGTAATAGTAGTAGGATTTGTTTTTGAATTTGTAGGGATAAAAAATTAATATTTGTTTTGTTTACTGATCATGGATGAAGAGAAAATTGGTATTATAGTTACTTTGGCCTCTGATTGTTTATCAAAACTTTAGCCATGTTCATTAATAAATCCTACCTTGAAAATAAATTGGCTTTTCATTTGCAGAAACCTTAAATGCTGGCACGCGTTACGCCAAAGTACAAAAATGCTCCGCATTTTACCTTATTGCTACGTTTTTTAAATTCAAAGTTATATACATATAATGATATTTTTGACAATGTTTGACCTGTTTTTGAGAAGTTCAGAAAAAGTAATCTGATGGTTTAAATAAATATAAGCGGAGGACCTTTTTTTAGATCTCTACAAAAAAAGGAGCTTATTTTATAAAAATACCTGTTTTTTAACCTGATACCCTATCGTCACCATTGTCCCACTTTTCCCTTTCGTAAATCTTTCTTTCTATTTTACAAATAACACAACCAAACAATGATTTAATAATTAAAAAGTAAAAGTTTTACATTTGTCATTTCATTTGACATTTCATACCTGTGATGACCATGTTTTTACTGTAGTCATGTTAAACTTGACTATTTCAAGAAAATATTCAATATGACGTCATTGTTTTTGATTTATATCAGTGTAATCAATCATATTCAAGACATAGTATCTGATTTAAAATCGCCTATATAGGCTTTATACCATTTTTTGTGAATAAAGAAATGAAACGAAGGAAGGTATGTTTTCATTTTTCAAGTGTGTAAATGTTATTAGTAATCGCGTTGTGTTGTATTCATCAGGCGCTTTTAGTTCGGCCATCATCGGGAAATTATAAATGTAAAAAAAGAACAAATGTAATCGAATAATTGATGATTTGTTCTTTTTTACGGTTCCGGTGGAGAATCCAGATACAGGAATTTCGCACAAATTTTTTAAACATTAAAAAGCAACTAGTATCTATTTTAATTGACTAACCTACGCGACCTGGAGAGATCGCGAGTTGCTTCGCAGAAACATTATACTTAAAATAGGAAAAGTAAAAAACATCTAATTTACCTAACCTCTGTGGCCTGGAGTCATTAAAAATTTTCTAAACCAACTCTGACACAGATGTAGACCACAGAGCAATAGAAACAAAAAACAATAATATACGCAATGTTTTTGCGATTTTGTGTCAATGGGATATGTACGATATCTATGTACGAGTAAGCTTCGTGATGTAGACCTTTTGATCTAGCGCTCATTCGTGCAAATATGTTTTGGATGAAATGATATTTAGTGCAAAATAAATGTTTTTTCGTGCCAATGTATTTTTGAGTAAAAATTTTTTTGTGCAAATATATTTTCGAGCAATGTTTTTCGAGTCATTTTTCAAAAAAAAAAAAATCGGGCACTATTCCGTAATCCATTTTCTCTTATTTTTCCATTTATATTCAAAACACAATTTTTAAATAATGACATCTACCATTGTGTACATCAACTACTACAGTAAACAAAATTAAATTGGATTCAATATGGCAACTTTGCAAATCAATGAACCGCTTGTCAACAAAGACATGAGTTTACGTTTTGTTGCAGAAAATTATGTTAAAAGTTAAGTTAAACAATGAAAATAATTGCATTTTAATAATATAAATTAAAATTGCAAATGAAACATACTTTTCCGTATCTAATTTTTGTCAAAATATTTTAAAAAAAAGTTAGTTACTTCAATAATCTAGTGATAAAACTTCGAAATTCGTACATCTGGATTCTTCACCGGAACGGAATGTACTATTTAACTTTTTACTGTTAAGTAAACTTACCTGAGGTGTATGAGCTCTCCCAGCTCAGCCGGCAGTGATCGTAACTTATTGTTGCTCAAGTCGAGATGCCTTAAATTCACTAAATTACAAATGTCTGGTGGCAGTCTCAACAACTGATTGTTCTTTATATACAACGCAGTGAGATGCGTTAACTGGAACAGGTTGGAGCTTAGATTTCGAATAGTCCCTGTTATCTCCAACTCTGTCCAGTAGGACTTTTTCCCGCTCGCCTGGTCCTCCGGGGACATGTAAGTGTGCGTCCGGCGATTTGCAGACCCGTTGTTCTCGAATTTGTCTTTGCGTGGCATAATTTAACCTAAAAAAGAACATTTTTGGGTTAGCTATTATTACTGATGGCTCTCTGAATGACATGACATTATTTGACAGCTTTGGATTCAAAAACAAACGAATAAAGGGTTAATCTAGGTCAACCCAGGGTTCGGAACCGTGAGGTCGACCCATCGAGATAGAATAAAGTAGAGACGACATAAACACTATTTTGCGATATGACAGATGGACGCACTTCGAGTGACGTAAAAGTGTAATTAAAATGATTTTATACCACATACTTTGATTTTCTTTTACTATACGGAGAATGGTCGCACTGCGCAGCTTTCTGAGTGCCTTTTAAAAGGAGATAGAAAACTCCGCCATTTTGAACCCTTATTACGTGTTGCCTACATCTTGGCGCCAATATTTTTAATAGGTGCGTTTTAATCATCCGCTTCTGCTTCGGAATTGTCGGTTTTCTTGTTTTAATCTGACAGGTTAGAACGACTGGACCGACAATTCCGGAAGCAGAAGCGGATGATTAAAACGCACCTGATATTTTGCTTGCTGCTGTCAGTGTCAGTGAATATTATTTTTGGAGTCACAGTTTATTGCTAAAGAATCAGTTAGCTCACTCGGACCAGTTGAAAGTTCCAAAATAACATCCACTCCAGGGATACAAATTCAGGATACGCAGAAAACTGCTGTTTTATTATATGCGGTTGTCATATATTGTATTATCTGAGTTGCGCAGTGTATTACAAACTGGAACATTGAGATAAAAAGTGCCGACGCAGAGTGAGCGATCTGATTCTTTAGCTATAAACTGTGTCATAGGGTTCAAAATGGCCGCGCCCTATGTTGGGCGTGTCGGACCTCTCTCTTGCCCCGTATAGTAATCAAAGTATGTGTTTTATACCATTTTTTATGAAGCTATTAAAAAAAAATGGCATTTGTTCCTTAGATAATTACTTACTCTGAGATTTGTTCTCACCAAAACTGACTAGCTCCACTATCTCAAGTTTGACAAGACATAAAGTCTAATGCAAAGGTGCGAACACTTTAGCATCGTCATAGAATCTCCTCTTTATACTATCTCAATGGATCGACCAAAGTAATAATCCCTCATCTGACTGCAAAAAGTGATAGGTCTTGTTTTTTCCTTGCCATTTGTACTTGGGTACAGGGTTGGTATTGTTAGTAGGGGAGGACCAACATGTACTAAGTATGTACTAAGTATGAATTGTTTTCGTTTTTTGCTGGCAATGAAATAATTTTCTTTTATACGTCTATAACAATAAAAAAATCCCTTTGCAAGCATTTTCTGTCGTCAAATTTTGCTATGTAGGGAAATTCCTACACTTACACCGAAAGTAGCAAAACCAGACGACAAAGGGATTTTTTTATTGTTATAGACGTCTAGAAGCAAATTATTTCATTGCCAGCAAAAGACAAAAAAATTCAACGATAAAAAAATATTATTTTTAATTTGGCAGGTTACACGACAGCTCCACCTCCCCTGTATCCAACTACAAAGAGCAAGCAAATAACACTACGTGCCAGTTTTAGCAGTCATATAGATGAGGGGCTATAAAGGATAGATTTAAAATTCCAATGTTTGTTATAAGGTGGCTGCAACCGATTGGCGAAGTTTCTAACAACTCCTAATACAAAATACAATTTTTGCATTTATAGAAGTGTATTAGTTTTCTTAATTTATTAATTCGTTAATAATGTATTTTTGAAGGCAAATGTTTTAGAAGACAGGATATTATGTGAAATGTAAGCCTAGGATGTGTATATTGCTTGAATATTCTGCGAAAGATAGGGTTTACAAAATTGTACCCACACTGACCCAAAGAAAAATATGAATCAGAGATAAGGGACATAAAGATAGGAAACGCAACGACCGTAGGAACGGTCGCGTCATCTATGCATCTCAGATGTTAACTAAAGGTACACGTCGTCGGCATGTCTGTTATTTGTTGTAGACAACCAGTAGACGTAGATAATTTGTAAAAATAAATGTCAATAGGTTTATGTTTATCATAGAATTCTGAATTTGAATTTATATTATACATGTTTGGTTTATGAATGATTTATATGGTAAGTAGAGCTTAAGCGAAGTGGTTGTGGTTGTTTTTATGTGGAATTCGGTCCACGAATTGCATTATAACAACCCCATTGTGGCGTTCTTCAATTTACCATAGAAAGATCTAGCCCTGTAAGTAACAAACAGTAACCAACTTTTGCCACAAAGTGTTTATTTATTATTATTTATTGTTTTAGAGCAAGAAAATGGCTTCAAAACATTGGGAAAGAAGATTAAAATACAGGAATAAAAATATCAACATTTTTATATTACTGAGTTTGCAGTCAACAATTCGCATCTGATCAGTTTCAAAAGGCTTATACAAGAATAGTTCTGAAAATAGCTATAGCACCTGTTGAGGTTCCCTCAGCCATATTATTAATGTTAGTAGTATTTCATCCCTTTATTTATGTTCTCAGAAAGCATATTTTTAATAATATATTTCAAAATGAGAAACAATTGGGCCACTTGATTAGAAAATAAAAACAAAAATATTACTAAAAACAAAACAAAAATATTTGTCCTGAATAGATTTATAATAATTAATCGATAATATAATGTAATTCTAGTATTATTTTTAATAAATAATTTACCGTAATTATTAACATTGTTTAAATTTAGCAGAATATGCAAGCGATATTTTATACAACCTTTATCAATTTTTTAAATTTCACACAGTCAGGATGTTATCTGTGTCCGTCGGTTGTTAATCATGTGCTTCTACAGAAGGTAGAAAACGGGAAGGAGGTGCAATTACGTGGCCAAAAATGTCACCAAGTCCGCCTTATTGTTGTTACACTTCCTTCACTTGTGACAGTTTATTTTGTGATGTATTGTTTAATCTTTTTATATTAATTACATACTTTTATTTAAACTATTTGTGATCAAAAACATTAAATGAACAATGGTGTCGTATTCCAAGCGCAATTGCCCTAGTAGGGATGATGTGAATAAAAAAGAAAATCTCAAAATCAACAGTTCATAAGTTAGAATAAACACAGTACAGAGCCGTACTAATATAAATGTTCATAAAGTTTTCAGAATCTATATATAAATAAGCAAATACAAAATAGTTCAGTACCATTTTCTCTTCTGTTTGTGGACCGATTTTTTTTTTTTAATTTTTGTTTAGTAGCTATTGACGAACTTTAGTGTTATCAATACATTTTTTTGGAAAAGCCTATTTTTATCCAGCCTTCGATGTATGAAATCCATTGATCCACAATAATTATTAAATTACGATTGACTAATAAAAATAGCGAAAATGAGCACCATTTAATTTTGAATTATCAGAAGTTGTTTGACGAACTATGGGAGTTACTGGTACACAAGTTCCGATTCTGGTCTCTTTCTTGATGGTAATTGGGTGATCATTAACGTTTATGAAACGGACTGGAATTTCTATAGCAGTCGTGACCAACCCCTTTCCAATCAGAATACCACGTCCAACATCTTCATCGTGGTTCCAAGGTTCCATCATGACAGGTGTTCCTTCTTCCATAGTTTCTTGAAGTCGTGCTACTATAATGGTTTCACTTTTGCCAGGTACCACCGTATATTCCTGTACAGCAACTGACACGGTACTGTCCCCATATGGATGTAGGAATACCTCTCGGGCTCCAACTTTGATAGCTCTGTTCTTAAAATCTAACTGGAAACCATGTAAGTTCATTACATCCATTCTAAGAATAACATTTTCTTCGATATCAGCGACAATAACAGTATGAGTGAACTTTTCTGTACCAATTCCTAACTGAACCTGGATTTCCCCATGTATGTTGGCACTTTCACCTGTGGTAGTCCGCAGTCGCAATCTTGTTGGTAGAAGTTTCTTAAGGTTATTTATGGTTGTTGGTCGTATAATGGTCCTAGTTGCTCCAGTGTCTACCAAAAGTGTATACTTTTTACCATTTACTTCGCCGTCTACGTATACACTATCATTGCGACATTTCAAAGAGGCTATCAGTATGAGAGGGTCTTTGGAACGGTTTCGGGTCGAACCTGCCCCCTCTAAGCCGATCCGCTCTAGTTTTCCTACGGCGTGTTGTTTTCATTTGCATGAACTGCGTAGATGTCCCAGTTCACCGCAATTCCAGCACCTGATGGGATTTGTCTTCATCTTTTTATCAGTGAAGCTCTTAATTATGTTTACTAGTTGGTCGAGTTTATCTTCTACGTTTTTTTTTTCTTTTATAGTCCTCACTTTACTGTATCCTCCAGAAGCCTGCGTAGCTGCCTCATACTCTAGAGCAGTAGACAAGACATCGACCAATGTTTTGTGTCGGGCTAAGCGAAGTGTTTTCTGCATCTCGTGGTCCATCAACAAATGTTTGGACTGCCAAACATTCCATCATGTTTTCCGGAGCTGATGGGTAGGCAAATCGCACCAACCTGGTAATATCTACTTTATATTCTTGAATGGTCTCGTCTTGTTTCTGTTTGCGATTCTTTAACTGTGATTGGTATAGATGCTCCAAATGTTCGGGGCCATATCGCATATTTAGTCTCTTTTTGAGTTTCTCAAAATCATCTGTCTCGTCCACGGGTACAGTCTGAAGGAGATCTAAAGCGTCTCCTCGAAGGGCGATTGTCAGATTCACTGCCTTTTCTCTCTCAGACCATTCGTTTGCTCTCGCAGCTGTCTCGTACTGTTTAAGATAATTGGTCCATGACATCTTTCCGTCGAAAATTGGGGCTTTAACACGAGTTTACAGCACCTTCCAATTTTAACTTCGACTCCACCTCATGACACTTTATTTCACCATCCTTGGCGGAAGACATTATTTTCTCCTCAAGGAAGAAATATTAGACGAAAATTTATTTTCCATAGAAGACATTTTGTTTTCCAAGTCGGTCAAAAGACACCTTTTCTTCTAAGGAAGAAACTTTACTATCTAAGGAAGAAATATCTGAAAAAGCTTTACTTTCTAACGCGGAAATGTCTGAAGAAACAGTACTTTCTAATGGAGAAATATCTGAAAAAGCTTTACTTTCTAACGAGGAAATGTCTGAAGAAACAGTACTTTCTAATGGAGAAATGTCGGTTTTCATAGAGGTCATATCAGAAGACATTTCGATTTTTAAGGAAGAGATCTTACTTTCCACGGAAGAAATTGAAGAAATTATTGCAGAAGATGCATCATCCGAAAATAGATACGTTTCCGGATCCAATCTTTCACTTTCTAGTGCTTCCTTAAGACGTTCTGCCAGCTCTGCTTTCTTCCCTGTCGTCTCCAGATCACCGATCTTCTAGTTCTCGACGCAGCTCAGACACTTTTAAATCACACAGTTTTTTAGCCATTATTGTCCACTATTTATTTACAATCCACTTCTAACACCAATGTGACGTTTATTTAATGAATTTATTTAAAACACACTATTTACAATTTATTTATAACGTACCAATTAATTTATATAATACTTAGGCACTAACTAACAAATCTAATTATACATATTACAAATATGTATAGATTATTAAATAATTTTACAATAATTCTTCAAGTTTTACTTTTTTATTCGTCTCAATAAAAATAGATCACTCTAGATTAATAATACCTACATCCTCTATGGAAAGATAAAACTAATTTGACAAATTCTGAATTGTTAAATAAAAAAAAATACTCCTCATTAACCAACATCCTTCTTTAACACAACAGGTATGGCTCAGATTCCTATTAAATTTTTGGTAAAGGAAGCAAATTTAACGAAACGGCGATTAATTTAGGAGTGTTGTTTTGGCAGGAATCTAAGTAAAAAAGTATAATAAAAAATACAGGTCTGTATTAAAACAATAAAATTTGTAGTGACCTTGCAATAGCAATAATAAAAAGTATCAAAACGTCCTAAACTACTAATGTGTATTACATGGTTGAATTTAGGATTAAAAGTACTTTTTTTAAATAAAATAAAAAATACAGGTCCGTATTCAAAAAAATATACTTGATGGTGGCCCTCCAGAAACGAAACGTTGTATAAAAAATCTGTCTACGGTAAATTAAGCGCTACTTAATACCAAATTAAAAATCTAATTACAATTTTTTTCTAATTTGTAAAATAAAGGCAATACAATCGAAAATAGTCATTTGGTTTTCCTTAAATGTCATGGAAACCGGTCCTGATGTTCTCGGTTTTAAAACATCACTGAATTAGTCTTGCAATAGTACAACTTTTTTCCCGTTTAACCGACTTTGTAACTCTTACGGTTTTCGACATAGCAATACTGTTCAATATGAAAAGTAGCTACCCTGTATAGCCCAGGAAGAAATTTAATGTTGTACATGGTCGCTATATGCAATTTCCTGGGATTGGTGGAGACAGTATCACCCAGTATTTCATTTACATAATGTTTGTTTACCAATTTTCATATAATTTTACATGCATTAGCTTGTTTTGAATATTTTAAGTCTGACCATGAACTAGAACCAAAACTATTTTTAAAATTGATATTTATTTGGTTTTTAATTTCTTCTATTAATTTGAAATGTTATTCTTATAAATTCATTTAGCTGGTACTAGATGTTCACTATTTTAAATTAGGAATATTATTACACTTGTGGAAAATATTTTCATGAATTTCACATTAAGAGAACAGATAATAGATGTATTTTAAGCATATGCATCACAATAATAAATTAAGCTAATCCACAGAAAATGTAAGACTGATATAAACACTTTTGTTAGGAATGTAAATATTGCAGGTTTGAAACATATTTTTTTAGTTAAATAGAAATAAACAATGTCAAAATACAGTCATTGAAAACAAATATGAATTATTTTATTTAAGTACTGACACAGAACAGGTGCGTGTTGGGCATCCCAAAATATGATGATTTAACGCAATTTACCTCTATACCAAGTTCTACCTCTAAGGAGTTACGGAAGCCTAAAGTGGGTCCATAAATTTCGAAAAAAATTAATATCTTTGCAACCGTTTATCTTAAAAAATCTATATTTGGTGTAAATTATTTAGGCGTTCCATGAGTCTTAATTTGGGGATTAGTAAGAATTATTTGAAATATTTTAAGGGGTGGTTTTGGGGTAGCCATGATAACAAAAAAGTTCTGTATAATTATAATTACAATGCAGTGTAGAGGTAAGGGTACATAATATGCTCGAAGGTTATAGCCGAGGGGCGAATCACTCCCGCAATACATGTACAAAATGTCCGAAATCCCATTGAAAATCGCCGTAGTCCCATCAAAATCAGCGGCAATCGCTAAGAAATCGTCGCAGTCGTTCAGAATTCCCTCGCAGTCTCCCGAAATCTCCCGCAGTCGCTAAGCAATCACTAGCAATCATTAAAAATCGCGCGGAGTCAGTTGACATTTCACCATTTCGCCATTGTGCTTTGACTAGGCCAACTAAGCCATCTTGTGTAAAATTAAACAAATTGCATTTACGTTTATCGAAAGTGTCGTTCCATCAATTATTATTAATTTTAAAATGTCATTTTTGGCAAAGTTCATCAAATTTCTGATGTGATCTGATAGAAGATAGTTCCAAGGTGGTCCAGAATTGTCTCTATTTCATACGTTTTTTTTTAATGCATAATAAAATTGTTTGTAATTTATTATAGGGGGTCATATGCGTTTTTTTTTATTTGGTGTCATCGGCGTCGACTACTACGGCCATTAGCCTCGTGTTCTGTGTAGGCTTTGTTACTGTTTCCCAGCGCCACTTTAGGAACAACGCTGTTAATTAGAACCCAACAGTGAATGGTCGAGTGGGGAATCCTACCTATGCATTAGAATTAATATTTAATTTTTTTAATTAAATAAAAATCCCTAACACCGCTGAGATTCGATCCTGAGACCTTCCGATCTCAAAGTCATGACTCTAACCACTGAGCCAACCCACCCCATATATACGTTTTAATTAGGGTTTTAAATGTAAAGTTATTGACAGAATACATTTTTACTTTTCTGTCTATATACAGATAAGGAAAGTATAGGAATCATGATTTTTTTGACGGATTTTTACGTTTTGGGGTTCCCTAAATCCGTTTTGACTATTTTCGCGATGATGTATGTGTGTGTGTCTGTATACTCAATAACTCATGAACGGATAAAGAGAAAAACACTAAATATTAAACTTGAGCTTTGATTAATCCTCTCATAATGAGTGAATTACATTTAGGCATAGTAGGAAAATTTGGGGGGGGGGGTACTTTATAGGGGTCGTTTTTCTACTACGAATATTTGTTATTTACGCTTGGAGAAGAAAATTCTTTAAATTAAAGTTGCTTGTGTTGCTCTTTAATTTTTATCCTATAGCTAAATAATTTTCCTAAAATTGTTCGTATTCAAAATTTTTACAAAAGTGCATATATCTCTAATGAGCTAATCACTTTTTGGGCATAGTCAGAGCACTTTGTAAAGGGTCGTTTTTCTGCTTAATAGAATTATTTAGTATAGATCCAAGTAGCTGTTACCCAATGAATTTCTTAGCGAGGTCCAACATAGAGGACTGTACTAAATTAAGTTCATTAGATATTAAGGTTTGCTTCGTGTTTAAATTTCTTGTTGTTACTTAACTCTACATTACTATTAATTTTTTATAGGGTTTGTAAAGTATCCAATAAATAAATAAATATGTTATTTACCCTTGAAGAAGAAAATTCTTCAATTAAAAGTTGCTTGCGATATTTTTGTCTATAATTTTTATCCTATACATAATTTTCCAAAAATGGTCCATATTCGAGAAATTTTACAAAAAGTACAAAATTCGAATTTTTAAGAAAATTGTTTAAATAAAAGTTGCTGGTGATTCTCTAGGATTTTTGTTCCATACATGATTTTCCTAAAATGGACCGTATTCGATATATTTGAGGAAATTGCAAATTTTGAATTTGAAAATTACTCAAAAACGGATAAGGAGAAAAACACAAAATTTTAAACTTAGGCTTTAATAAATCCTGCAGTGAGCTGATTAAATTGTGGGCATAGTTGAAGCTCTGGGAGAGGGGGTACTTTTTAAGGTGTCGTTTTTTTACTTTAATTAATACTATCTCTGTTATTTACGATTGGTGAAAAAAATTCTTCAAATAAGTTGTTTGCGATATCATTCTCTAAAATTTTTGTTTTATACATGATATATCTTTAAAATGGACCGTAATAGAAAAATTTGACGAAAAGGGTAAAATTTTAATTTTTCAGTATTTTCGTTGGCAATAAATACATGTTAAAAATATTTGGAGTAGTATGTGTGTGGAAAATCTCTGTATGAGCCATACATGTCCTATAACAAATTTAGTTATCCTGATATAACACCCAGCTAATGGTTTTTACTGGAAACCAACTAGAAAGCCATACATTGTAAAATGCCTGCAATTTTGAAAAAATAGTGGCAATCCATACGGAAATCGCCGCAATCAGTACGGAAATCGCCGCCGTCAATGCATAAATCAGCGCAGTCACAAACAATCTATTGAAATCATGTGGAAATCACGGCAGTAACTAGAAATCTGTAGGAAGTCACATGGAAATCACCGCAGTCATCCAGAAATCGCCATATGATTGCGGAAATCATGTGAATTCGGCAATACATGTACCTACATTTTTACAAAGAGTGATTCGCCCCTCGGTTATAGCCTAAAAACTACATCATGAAAGCCATTGTAAAAAGCGACTGAGCTTTTAATTGTAGAGAAATTTTAATAATAGACAACAATAGTACATTTCGTCATCTGATTTACATATGGTTGAGCTATCTATATAACTATATATCATTGGTTCTTTCCCTTCTAGTACACAAGCGCCATTTTCATTTTATACATTTTGGGGGTCCCTTTTTGAGATAAACAACCGTATGAGATTTTTCTCTCCTCTACACTTCATAATTCGGAGTCTACCACAAAAGACTAAACTAGACACGATTAAAGGATATCCACAATAGATCTGAAAAGGTCGATGTGGAGGAGGCTGCATGGCCCACAGTTGTAACGAAATCTAAATCTTAAAAAGAAGAAGAATCATATGCACGTCACATTATACTATAGAAAGAAGTTATGATATTACACAGATTGATACTATGTCAAGGTGAGATTATTGTGATGTGGAGGCATGACTTTTACAAATTTAAGGTATCAGCTGATCGAATACAGTGGACGAAAATACATTTCAATCTGCTCATGGCCAATCAGACAGTCATATTCCACACCACAATACATCATGCACAAACTAAACGAAATTTCGTCTGCTATCATACACTCGACATATGTGAATTTTTCCAAGGCCTACTTTAGAAACATATTTTGTTGATCACTCCTTATAATTTTACATATTTACATGTAGAACTATTTTAATTTATTAGTAGATACTACTGCTCATTTTAAAGTGGGAATGTTTGAACTGTCACTAAAATTTTTTAATTCAGTTTTATAAAGATCTGCTTTACATGGAACTACTATATATTTTCTTAGAACCATGTTCATGAGTCAGATTCATAAAGTATTCGCTTTCACCTCCTTAAACAGCAACAACATACAAAACACACTTCTTTTATTGTAAATAGTAATAGCATATTACATACTGAGTGGGGAAGTAATCTATTACATACTGAGTGGGGAAGTAATCTATTACATAGAAGTATCTAGACTCTAGATATATTACCAAGGTGCGAAGGTAAGATACAAAAGCGAGGTTAGAATGAGTTCCCCCAAATATCTATACGATTTTGCTCACAATCTGCTATTATTTTATATGTTTCAAATAATAATATATTGGTATTAATTTCTATCAATTTAATATATATTTTTTTGAACAAAGATACCTGTGACACCATTGCTAGGCAAAATAATAAGTTGGTTGAATCTGACAGTTGGGTAATTATTTTGCTAATTACATATTGAATGGCACTTTTAATAATAAAATTGTTTTTTATACTTACAAATATGTCCGACAGTTAACTTTAATATACCCCACCAGAATTACGAATAGCTGCAGAATAAGCTACCTAAGGTATGATTCCGGAAAAAAGCAGGAAGAGATACAAAATCACTAACGAAACATATAGTAAGTGACATTTGCTAGCTGGGAAAGTGACACATGCTAGCCGGGAAAGTTACTTCCTGGTTAAAGTAAGTAATAGGTCGCTTCCCGACTGTTTTGAAGAGTTTAAATCTACAGATTACTAACCAATTGTGAGTAAAAGAAGTTTACTGTTGAACACATTCTGGCAAATATTTTGAAAATTTCACAATAATTTTGAATTTTAGATGCAAAAAGATACTGAGATCAATGTTAATCAAAAATTTGCTGTGAAATTGGAAATAGTTAAAAAAAATAAAATTCTAGATTATTTACACTTACAACTTATAAATTTTATTGAATGACTACTAATTTCAGGATTTAACTATGAAATTAAAATTGGAAAAGCAATGCACTCTTCTTGTTTAATTAAATGTAATAAAACAACATAACAGTAATATGTATTTACCTCCAAAACTAAGATCAAAAGTTCTTATTCCACAGCCACCTTGTGTACACAAAGACAAACTTGAATAATTTGGCAATATGTGAAAGCTTTAAAAATTAAAACAAATAGAGCATAATGTGTGCAAAAGATTGTTCTTTCTTTCTAAACATTTAGCGATTGGCAAACCATTTTGCAATATACAGAGGTTCGATTTTGAATGAAGAGTAAGAGTTCAAAGAACTCTAGATGACCCTGTAAACAAATGGTTACCAGAGCCAGAAGGGATCTAGTTGGATAATAAAAAAATCGCAATATTTAGCTCGCTAGATTATTCAGCCTCGCTGAAAATAGCTATTTGTATCACATTATGTGAACAAACATCGTGACGTACTGGTTTGGAAAGATCTTAAAAAAGAAGTCATCAACATTATTGGTTATTAAGTTATATTATGACAGTGATGACGTATTTTACGGGCTACTTTATTTGGGGTATTTAAAAAAATGACTATACTAAATAACTTACCTTCATCTAATCCTAAATTAATATAGATAATACAGATATGTACAGTTAATTCGCTTTTCCAATTTTTACACCTTTATACACAACACCGCACTCACGAAAAGCTATCCCAAGCATGCCAACGCCAACCGCTTTTTTTGACAGATTGTAGCACCAAAAAAGTCCCTAAATAGCATTTGTTTTATTCAAATTTAAAAAGTTTGTTTTGAACTGAAAGATTAACATTTTGAATACCTATGTAATAAACGTCATTTTCATTTATTTTAAAAGTTTTAAGCATTAAAACCTTGGAAAACAAACTAAAAATATTTAATATACATTTTCCATCTTGTGCGCCATCTAAGAGAGAGTAGGTAAAGCTTTAATGGACACACTGCCTTACTAAACAGTATTCTATTAGCATTATTAAAATGCGGTAATGTAGTAAATTTAAAAATACGGCTTGGTATAATAGGTGAGTTCGGGCTGCGCACTCCAGAGTGGAGTGTAGTAATTAGGCGTAAACGGAGTGCGAATATGAATTTACTCCTTTAACTCTCGGAGTGCAATGTCAATTGTCAATGTGACATACCAGTACATAAAATTTAATTGTACTTGTCAGTAACGACCGTATAAGTTTCTTCCATATTAATGATATTCACGGGAACCAAAAAAAAAATTATTTACTAAAGAAAGAATCAATTTAAATCACCTTATGCGCATGCCCGATCCACACTCCACTCCACCATCTCCGAACGGTCAAAGAGGAACTTTTATTTTAACTCCTTCCGTACCCGAACGCCTTAGGTACTTTAGGAGTGAATATAGTGAAAAGAGTGCGTAGACCGAACTCACCAAATATTTTACATACATAAAAGTTGTTGAGTAAAATCATATTAAATTTAAATATAAAATGTCTTATTTAAAGTTTACAAGGTGTTTCTGAATTACATAGTCTGAAAAAAGGTATTGTATATAAATAGACCTAGTAGGCCAGTGCAAAGCATTTATTTGTTTCATGCGCCAAAAGGATATCACCCCTAGGATCATTGTATAAAGAACTTTATACAATGCCTAGATGGATGCTAGATGGTGACAATGATTCTACAATGAATTACTCAAGTTCATTAGTGTTCTAAGGTTGGAACTTTTGCTAGTTTAAAATAGATGGGAGTATATAGACGAAATAAAAGTTGACATTTGCTTACTGGGGCAGAAGGAAATGTTTCCAGTGGCGGGCAATTTTAATGTTTTCAAGAAAGTAGGTAGGTATACGACAAATAATAATATGCATTTTAGTTTAATACAAACACTATTTTAAAATTTGAAATGAGGTCTGTAATTATTGTTGGTCCGTTTCCACACCACCTTTGAGATATTATACCGTGGCACGTTACAATTTTTTACGGGTTGATTCACCAGTAGCCATACCTATATGTTATTATTATCAAATAAATACTGGATGGTCCGTAATTAATGGCCCATAGCCTAATGATAGTGCTGGCTTCGAAATATTACGATCTGATTCAACTTCCTTTGATAAAATACTGAAAATTTAAAAGTACAGAGGGTGTCAAATTTGAAATAATTCTTTAATTTTTTCGGTAATAATTTCACAGTCTGTTTATAAATTGTTGCCAAAGATTATTATTTTGGGCAAGGAATTTTATTTATAATTTTAAATTGTATTATAGAGGGTTTCACATATAGTCTAAGATCCGAAATAAGGTCGATCTTCACCCATCTGTTTACCGGATGAAAGTTTATTTTTATTAAATAAAATATGTTTATAAATATATCGCAAAAGGGTTGCCTAAGAAAATACGGTCCAGAGTATTTATTTTCTAAAAATAAAAAAACAACACCCTGTAAAGTATTTCCCAGATACTTCGAATATGACCAAACTTTAATCAGCTCACCTCAGGATAGATCAAAGCCTAAGTTTAAAATTTGGTGTTTTTCTCTTTATCCGTTTTTGAGTTGTCTTCAAAATTCGAAATTTGCTATTTTTCTTAAATATCTCGAATTAGGTCCATTTTAGGAAAATCATGTATAGGGACAAAATAATAGAGAATGACATCATAAGCAACTTTTATCGTGATTCCTATACTTTCTTCATCTGTACACAGAAAAGAAAGCAAAAAATGGCCGTGACCGTATTTTTTTAGGCAACAACAAATTTGAAGATACTGGAAGTGTTGCAGATATGAGAAGGTCTGTGAATCATCGTCGTGCACGTTCAGCTGAAAATATTGCTGCAGTTAGTGAAAGCCTGGCTGCCAACCCAAGAATGTCGATTCGCCGGCGCTCGCAAGTTTTAGGCTTTTCTTATGGCTCCCTTTGGCGCATTTTACATCAGGATTTGCATTTACACCCATATAAAATTCAGCGAACACAAGAGCTGAAGCCTAGGGACCATAACCAATCAACCCGAAACGTTAGTTTATCTGAAAAACAATATTGCCAACATCCACCCGAAATGTTTGAAAAAGTCATCGAAAATTATCTAAAAAGGATCGACTCTTGCAGAAGGTCTAGGGGCGGCTATTTAAATGATATTATTTTTTATACTTAATGAAATATTTAATATTTTCTATCGCTAAAGTTAAAATATAATTTTTTCTAAATTTTTGAGTTTTATTTCATTTTAAAGATGGCAAAAAATTATTTGATATTTATTAATTTATATTTATATATTATTTATATTTATTAAAACAAAAAGCAAAAAATGTTCATAGATTTAATAAGAATGGCGCGTAAATTTTGAAGATATTCGGTTTGCTCTTAAAGAAGTACAAATATTCGTTTTATATTGCGTGCCACCCTATTTCATGATTATATGTTGTCAAACTCTATCATATTCAATTAATCTTACAAAACCACATATTGTTTTATAGTCATTTATCGTAACTTAGATAATATTCCAAAATGTATTGTATCACATTAGAAGTAACACGCAATATTTCGATTGGACAGATAGATACAACCCCGACCCACATTAAGAAGTTCCTATTACAATGCTTTTACCAATTTGGTATAAAAAAATTCTGTTTTGTTTTTCTTGTTTATTAGAAATTTTTGGACTATTTCTGCCGTACGCAAATCAGAGTGCTACATGTAATCAACGTTATGTTATTTTGAAACAGTGTTATACAATTTTTCTATCGTTACTTATATTATCTGGATACGCATATCTCCAGTGGTTTGAAACACAAATAATTAATAAAACAACAAGAACATCCAATGTAATATTGATACGGTTAGTAAACATCGCTGTAACATTAATATGCATTACTACAATAACGGGAAAAACTTTTTGGAACGAAGGAAATTGGTCGCAATTCATGAAATTGCAAAACATTGTTACAAGAAAGATGGAAATCGACACTTTTTGGAGAAATAAATTTTACTTTGTTCTTGAAATTATATTGGGTCATATATTTTTTATTTTTGTAGCTGCTGTGGACCAGTACAGGCAAGTAGTTTTCAAGCTTCATTACTGATATATGCAAATTAAAAATCACTTTGAATATAAATTTCTGTATTTTTGATTAATGTATTTTCAATTTTAGGAACTTTTTTGGTAGCTGTAATACAACAGATCAGTTCAAGTATGTTGTAGCAACTTTTGTAAAAGGAGTAATGTTTTATTACGTATTTCTGAATACAATTATAATTTATAATATTGCTTTAATGCTGCAGAATAATTTTAAAGCATTACGAAACTATCTTCTGCAGTCGTTGAATATTGCTAACAATCATGGTAGTTTCCAAGGAGCAAGAATAGGACAAACGATATATATAATAGAAGATAACACTTTCTCTAAATTACTAGAAGCATCGAAAATTCTGAACATACTATTTGAATGCGGCGAAATATTTAATAAAGTGTTTGGATTCGTGATACTACTTATAAATATTTCAACGGTTTTAATAATTTTGGTGTCACTGAATACCGTTTTAATTTATGGAGATGTTGGACAGTTAACATTGGAAGTAACCACGAATTGTATATGCGAATTTTTAATTTTTGTGGTAAGGAATTTTTAAATTATCATTTTGTGCTTAGTTTGTATAGAAACATATCTTTAATAGTTAACATTTGTTTCTTTAATATCCCTGAAAACATACCTAACTCAAAATGATGCGAGGTTAAAATGAAGAAATAATAAGCACTAAATACAGTATAATAGATTGTGCGAAGAGCAAAGCTTTTCACAGGAGCGCAGAAGTTTATCTTATTATCTCTCTGTTTCTAGGATTTCAGATAAATTGTTTTAGTTAAATTAATATCCGTTTTGATTATATCAACATAAAAAATCTGATGTGTCCAACACATGACTTTCCTATCTAGTTATTATAGGCTTTTTCCGGTTATTTTGTACAACCTATTGCAGCACTTTTATAATACATCTAACTCGACACATTTTTCTATAATATATATTCCATAAAATATAAAAACGGCAACCCATAAAGTACCCCCCCCCCCCCCGATTATCCGGCTTTGTCCAAAATCTAATCATTTTACCTCAGGCCGAAATAAAACTTAACTTTAAAATTTAATGTTTTTGAGTTTTCGTCAAAATTCGAAATTTACACATTTTCTTAAATATCTCGAATACGGTACATTTTAGAGAAATTATGTATAGAATAAAAATTATAGAGAATTATATTACAAACAACTTTTATTTGAACAACTTTTATGAAAAATTATTTTTTTACATTTTGATAAAAATATTGTAACTTTTATTTAAAGAATTTTCTTTTCCAAATGTAAATAACAGATATATTCCATAAAATATAAAAATGACCACTTATAAAGTACCCCCCCAGATGTTCCGACTCTGCCTAAAATCTAATCAGTTCATTGGACGTCGGAAAAAAGCTTAAGTTTTAAATTTGGTGTTTTTCTTTGTATCGGTTCATGAGTTATGGTGGATACAGAGAGAGAGATGGAGAGAGAGAGAAAGAGAGAGAGAGAAAGAGAGAGAGAGACACACACACACAAGCAAAAAACTTATTCTCACCTGGTGGTAAGTTCGCAGAGAGTGAAATCTTGCAGCATCCCTGGTTGGAGGCAATCTGGCGAGGTTTATGTTGAGCTTAATTGCCGCCCTAGTGAACAACTGGAAGCGAAGATCGCTAAGGTTTTGCGATTATCTGTTGCCTCCATAAAGTGAAACGAGGAAGGTCTCTCCTGCGTCGGCAACTTGCTCAGGTGTGGCATTGAAGCTTAAGAAAGCCTCTGCGTTTTGTTCGAGGCGTGGCTGTTTTTTATTGTCGATAGAAATTTCGTTGTTCCTTGGCCAAAAGTGTATCATAATCGCTAAACGCGAAAAGAAACAGAGCTATTTCGGGTTGTAATAATTTGTAGAGTAGGTGACATCTGGGTTTTTTCCTCTCCCACATTTTACAAATATATTATTGTTATTTGGTCAATTTGTTGGAAGTTTATGGTTTCCTCCATCTCGTGACAAACCACAAATTAAGACCTACAAATCTATATCCTCGCCGACGGTCATCACTATTTCGTAGGAAGAAGATATGGAAATGGCTGTGGTTACTATTAACCTATTAGCATCTTCCTCTGCCTGTAATGTTAGAATTTTGTTCTTCTCTAGGTGAACCTTCAGCCTATCGATGAGTCTGACTTTATTCCTGTCATTCAATAGGAACTTGTCCTGAGCAACTAGAGCAATGGTTGAATCATCGAATATAACATCAGGAGAAGACATTGCTAGAGCTCTACGCAGACGTTCAGTGCTCTTGGTATTTTTGTCTGAGGCGTCAGACGGACGGCCATCGAAAACTACAGTTATATTTAAGCCGTAGTAATTTTGCAAGTATTGGACATATCTGGAACCAATTTCTCCAAAAGACGCATTACGAGGCCACACTACTTTGTGGAGCAGATTTCCACCGTCTACAACTACGTGCATATAATTCGTCTGTTGATTCACATTTAGACTCACAGGATTAAAGGCTGTGTAGAATGATGACTTTGTACCCTTCCTGATTCCATCTTCATTAAATAATGACATGGGAAATGGTGACAATTCATGTGTGAAAAAGTCCTTCAACTCTTCGTTATAATATTTAATATATGTTATATTATACATGAAAGTAAAAACAAAACACACTTTCAGCAAAAATTTATCAGACAACTAAAAAAAAATTGTATTACTTCCTTTTTTTTTTAAATTTTGCAAACTATCTGGCCTACCAAAACCAAATTATATAATTGAATACTTACCTCAACAACTTTGAACAGCTGTATCTCAGGAACTATTAGGTGTAAGCTGATATAATTGGTCACATTTTGTTGAGAATTTAGTGGACTTTAATAACTAAAACAAATAATTTTTCCCATAAACCCACTCCTACCAAAACCAAATTATCCTCATTTCATTGAAAATTTACTCTACTTAAAAAGTGTGCATAGTAACTTTTTCCGTAACACAGGTTCTTGGTGGTAAAAATTGACAAAAACTGAAAAAAGTCGTAAAATTTAAAGAATTTTGTAATATTTAACATTGATCCGAAAGGCTTTCAAGGTGGAAAATTTGGATTTGTTATTACCATCTCAACACTACCAACATATAAAAAAATCATAATTACCTCATTTGATGTAAGGCAACACTTATTTTTTGGTACGATTTCCATGTACTATATTGTGGTTAAAAAATACTAATTTAAAAAGAATTAAATAACAATTTTTCATGTAACAATGCCTAACTTGTATTACTCGTATTTAATGTAATTCTCTGTTTTTCGTATTTCAGACATGGAATTCTTTCATAATATCTGCTTGTGGTCTTTTTAAGAAAGAATCTATAATGCTGGTTAAGCTGTGCTGTAAATTACAACATGGACTAGCTCATAATTCAAAAGAACGACAGGAATTGTTACATTTGGCTCGACAAATTAACAGAAAAGCACCTATGGTTTCAGCAGGAGGATTTTTTACTGTCGATTTTGGTTTAATTTTTTCCGTATTTTCATATGTAGGCACATACATTGTGGCTCTTATTCAATTTAGTCATATTGATTTTTAACAATAAATAAGAAAGAATACATTATTCTTACAGATTTTGGTTTTATTTTTTAACTTAATGGTCTTTTTCAGAGTGACAGTGCCTAAGAGAGCGCAAAACTAGTAACAACTGTCTGTAACAATAAGGTGGAGGGTGGGTTGCTCCACAGCACGTAGATCTCACAAGGCCCATTGTGTATCCTCCAGGAGCATATAGAACTTGCCTCCAACTTGTCAAAACGTGCTGGTTGCCGCTGAGAGGTGTCTAGAGACAGCCATCTTCCCAGATCATCAAAGTCCTGCAGATTATCAATTCGTCATAAACCAGCTGGTTGACGCTGAGGGGTGTCTACAGACAGCCATCTTCTCAGCTCGTCAAAGTGCTGCAGGCTGCAGGTTATCAACTCGTCCAAAACCTGCTGGTTACAAAGAAGTAGAGAGGGTAGAACGATAAGGTACCGTCTGCGCATCCATCACGAGTGTAGAAATGCGTGATTCAACCTTCCACTCTTATACATGTAAATGACAAGGAGAGGTTGCCCTAAAGCACTGTAAACAAATTCCAGGATTGGCTTTGTTCAGCGATAATGTTCATATTCAGCTCTGTTTTTTGTTTGTTTTGTGGCTGTTGTAAGCTTCTTTGGCGTCAATTCTTTGTTATCTTGTTGTGATTTTTTGTGCTTTTATTTCAATTTAGTATTAAATTATACTTGTTAATTATTTTCCGATGCACTACTTTATAATTGTTTATAATTGTTAAGCCGTCCCTGAATCTTGTTTACAAAATGTGCAAAACGAAATTGTGCATAGTGTCTAGACTTTTTCATTGACAGTTATCATTCTACCCCTCTCCACTTCATTGGCTGGTTATCGCTGGGGGTGTCTATGAAAGTTATGCAACTAACAATGTTGGCGAAAATAATATCGGTTGCATAAAGATAGAATTTTATTCACATTCTTCAAATCGAAAGCATACATTATTATTTTATTTTTAAAAATATTTGAAATAACTATTTGTATTCATTCAAATAGTGCAAATTATAAAAAATGCGACAATTCTTTCCCAACAATTTTTCAAATATTCATTTTCCAAAACCTCTGATTGGACTTTCCTATCTAGTTATTACAGGCTTTTCCGGTTATTTTGTACAACCTATTGTAGCACCTCCATAAATGTTTAGAGGATAAACTAAATATATACATTTTCCACATACATCTACCTCGAAACATTTTTCTATAGATATTCATTGAAAATGAAAATACTGAAAATTTAAATTTAGCACTTTTCCTACAATTTTTCCATTACGGTCCATTTTAGAAAAATCATGTATAAACAAAAATTATAGAGATCGATATCGCAAACAACTTTTATTTCAACAATTTTCATAAAAATCAGAATTTGGCACATTTTGTCAAATTTCTCGAATACGGACCATTTCAGAAAATTTTGACAAAAAGCAAAAATTATAGATAATAATATTAGAAATAACTTTTATTTGAACTATTTTTTTCTCCAAACATAAATAACAGATATATTCCATAAAATATAAAAACGGCCCCCCATAAAGTACCCCCCAGATGTTCCGACTTTGTCCAAAATCTAATCATTTTACGTCAGGCCGAAATAAAACTTAAGTTTAAAATTTAATGTTTTTTTCTTTATCCGTTTTTGAGTTTTCTTCAAATTTCGAAATTTCTAAAATATCTCGAATACGGTCCATTTTAGAGAAATTATGTATAGGATAAAAATTACACACACACACACACACCCACGCACGCACGCACGCACGCACGCACGCACGCACGCACGCACGCACGCACGCACGCACGCACGCACGCACGCGCGCACGCGCCCACGCACCCACGCGCACACGCGCACACACGCACACACGCACACACGCACACACGCACACACGCACACACACACACACACACACACACACACACGCGCACACACGCACGCACGCACGCACGCACGCACGCACGCACGCACGCACGCACGCACACACACACACACACACACACACGCGCGCGCGCGTATGAAACCAGTTGCGAAGTGCCTTATTTTATGTAACGAGTTATATAAAACTGCATTTCGTAACGTGTTACGTACAAAGAGGTTAGAAAGGGTAGAGGTAACATAGAAAGCATTTGCCGCTGCGCGAATTTTGCCAAAACCGAAAAATTAGGTGGAAGGAGTAGGGAGATGTTCTGGTCCGGACTTAAATATTTATATTGTAGTACCTAATTTTGGTAATTGTTAGAAGATGAAAAATTTATGAGACATTTTTGACTTCATTTGTTAGTACGATTCATTTGTAATGAGGACAGTAACAGTTTATCAGTATATAGCGCTAGTAGCTAAGTAAAATAAGTTTATAAAATTATTGTAACAAAATAACTATTTGTTTATTAAGAGCAGAAATTAGCCCTTTGGCAGTTGAGACAGAAAGAAATAAATCTGTCAAAACTGCTAAAGGACTTTCTGCTCGAATTAAACAGAATATTTTTTCTACGACCACACCAATATAAAATATATAATTTAATTTTATTAGCAATGGGTTGCCTTCTTTCGTTATAATATTGCAAGTTTATTTGACATAAGCCTACTCTTCGAAGAGTCAGCAATTATAATTTAATCATTTAATTATTTAATTATTTACGGAAAATACTGTTGGATGATTTAAAATATTAGGAAGTCAATTTAATATGTAAGATTAGCCTACATTTTATTTTAAAATAGGTACCGATTAGCTTTCTTTTATTTAATTCAAATGAAAACAGAAAAGCGTGTGCCAAATTTACTTTAATACAGTAATATCAAATTATGACAATTCGCGCAAAACGACAACTTTCTAGTTAGATTTGAATGTATAGAACCCTACTTTTAATAGTGTTCGTAAAAAATTTATTGTATCTTACCTCACAAAATGTTTCATTATAATTACATGGAAATTAATGTTATTAATACACATTATTTTTGTTATCAACTAGTTTTACAAATTATTAAGCCAAATGTTAATAATTACTTTAAAATAAATTATATATTTATAATAATACAATTTAAGACTGATTATTCCTTCACGTTGTCCAAATGCTCTGGCAAATATTATTGGCAATATTCGTAACCAGTACGTAGTTAACGTTATGTTCCTTACTTTGAAACTATGTTTATATACAGGGTGATTCATACCTAAGTGGAGAAGCCTTGTGAAATGTAATAGTTGGTTGAACTCAGCTTATCAAAGGCATTAAAAATATGTAAAATAATAAAGTTTAAAAATAATTATTTTTTTAATTAGGCAGAGAAGTAACAGATTTTCTGCCGCAGCTAGCATTAGATTGCCGAGTCGTCAGTAAATCTGTTTCTCTATCGTGTAAAACATATTTTTTTCTCAGATTGTTTATACAGTGTGTTTAAAAAACTGGAATTAAAATGAAAACTTTTTTTAAGTATAACAGATACAACTCACGCATTTTTAATATTTATTCTAATCGTTATTTTTATAAATATATATGCCTTCAGATCTTATACAAATATACTTATAGTGACTTTGTAGGTAATTTATTACAGTAACTTTTTAGCAAGACTTCAAAAGAGAAAAAGTAAAATTTTAATGCCTAGGCAGTAAAAGTCTTACTTCTATGATCAAAAAGTGTCACCATTTAATGTCAATCGGAGAAAAAATGTATTTTTGCTTCATTCGGTGTAGATCAACATATTTTCAAAGAAAGCAGCATACAGTGTCGGCAGAGTTGAGCAGTACTCGAGTAAATTCTACCTCAAATTTGTTATCAGTGAGTACTTTAATCCAGATGAGGAAAAACTTTTTTATGTTCACCTTTTTGAAAAAAATGTTAGTCTTCAAAAGTTTTTATATCAAAAATAATATTAATCCAAATAGAAGTTGAATCTCTTAGCTTTAGTGAAGTAATATTTTCTAACTTAGAATCCAGTTGATTTTCAGAAATTTCGGTTCTACCTAAGTACTTTAAAACTCATTGTTTTTAAAATACAATGTTTTTTACATTTTTGTCATTATTTCACTAAAGCATTAGGATTATTATAAATTTTGAATAAGCAAATTTTGTATGAAGAATAACATTTTTTCCTGCTCTCTTTCCATCCATGTATGTTCATTTTAGTCCACTCTCTATATACGCGTGTATATACGTTTTAAAATATATAACTGTTCTTTTGAGTATTCTCTGTACCTCTACCCAATACCTTTATTACTTTACTTTTATCACTAAAATGCAAAAGTGATAGAAGATAAGTTATATTCTCGTTTTTGATTGTTGCTTACTAACTTACTTATTACTAGAATTCCTTCTTTCTAACATTGAGTCACTAACTAGAATTATTTAAAATATTCATACTCGTTACTCAATTTATTCACAGTATTCTCTAAAATTTTCAAAAGAACTCATTTGCTTTGAGTATTATTTATATAAATACTCATACTCCAGATACGTACTACCACAGAGTTTTAGCATTAATGACGAACAGGAAACGAATAATATCAATGTAGCCAGCCTGCAGCATGGGGGTGTCCTTGGCTGTATGCCTATTCATATCGATCAGGGCAAACGACCATGTTGATATTATCCGTTTCTTACTTGCGATAATGCTCTCTGTAGTTTTCACTTCGACATTAGCAAGGCGTATTGGAAATCGTTCAATAACCGACAGTGCCATATGGCAAATAACTGTTTTGCTATCTTCTATAATATCATCCGCTACCACTCTAAAAACGAATTGTGTATAATCAAGTAAACACTCAAGTAAAAATAACAATGAAGATATATTGCAAATTCACTTAAGCTCAGTCACTATTAGCTCTGTTCTTATTTTGACTTGAGCATGCGCAGATCGTTTATGATATAGAACTTATTAAAGATTGTACCTGTCCTTAATTGCGTCCTTAATAAAGTCGCCAGACTTTATAGCTTTTACGTCCGCTCGCCGACATTGGTATCAGTAGGAAAGTCATGTGTTGGACACATCAGATTTTTTTAAAAAAAGCTTGATATATTTAGAAACACAAACTTATAATATATTGGTTGCAATAAAGCAGTTCCCTAAAAAGTGCCTTGAACAGGTGTAATATATTCGTCCAACTTCTAACATTTCAGTCCATTTAAGTACCTGTAACCATAAGTTTCTTTTAATTCGTCTTTTAGAACACTAAATAAAATAATTTATTTTTTTTTAATATTCATATTTTGTTTTCCCTTTTTCTCCTAAAACGACGAGGTAAGTAATAATTATTAAAGAGTGAAACGTAACCTCACTTCCTCTTTTAAATTTGAAACCAACATAAAACACAAGTTTTATCTTACTTATTATAAAATAAACCCTACAAACCAAAGTCTCTTTTAAAACCACCATACTTGAACGAATTTAAGTACACTTAAATAATTGTTCAAAAATAACTCGGAAGATAAACACATAGATAGAGATATCAATTTGTTTCTCTCGAATTAGAACTTGTGGATGCGATTCTCGACCATATTATCAGGGCGACTCAAACATTGTTTACTGTCCTCTCTATACTTCTTTACTCTGAGACCAAAACACAATTTTATAAATAAACTAATCAAAATTTAAAAAAAGAAATGTCGTTTTATGTAACTCGTTTATGTTACGGGACCTCGCTCTGCTCGTCCCGCAAATATTTACTCGTTACATAAAATAAGGCATTTCGTAACTGGTTTCATAAATAGCTATTTTTCTTTTGTGGCAAAACTACACATTATTATTTTAGCAAAATAAATCATTTTACAAAATATAGTTGAAATCGCCCGAGCAATTTTTTAGTTTTACCGGAGGTCCACTTAAACCTTAAATAAATAAAAAAATTCATTGTAACTTTTTTATAATAATGTATTATTCTCCAATAAATTGTTTTTCAGCTGATCTTTCGGGACATATTGCTTGTTAAACTGAATTAAAACAATCGAATAAGAAAATAAATAAGAAAATACTCTGCTCGATAAAGTTCTATTGATATCGTAAAATCCAGCGGCGTTCGTTCTGGTTTTTAACAGACTCACTACATCGCACAAAAGAATTAATTCTTTTCTTTCTTCGGACGTGGGATCGACGGTTTCTTGAAGATTATAGCAGATTGTTAATGTATTTCTTGATTCCTTATTAACATCTTCGCAGTTTTTAATCAACATAGAATGGTAACTCTACAAAAATAAACAAATTATTTTAATGTCTTCCATATTTATCTAAAGAGATGCTTGGTGTAGGTATAGGTAGGTACTTAATAAAATTCTTAATTATTGCAAAATACATATACTGTAAAATATTAACTATCAAATGTATTTTTCTTTTTCTTTTACTTAGTTGAGCAGTAAATCTTTGGGCAAAATGTGTACACCTAGTTCCCTTTTACTATCCAATTTAAATTCCTTTCTATTAATTTATCGGCAATTAGTCTGCAACTTCTCTGTAAGCCCTTATCAATTTCCACAATTTCACGGCAACTTCCGTAAATACCCGAAAATTATACAATTCCCTCACAGTGCCTACAATTCCCCGGCAATTCTCCGGAAATTTCCACAATTCCTCTTAATTCCTTACTCTTGTACACCTTAAATATGGTTTACCCCTCGAATTTAGTAGAACCATTGTTTCTTTAAACAATGGTAGAACTATAGTAAAATTCGTACCGCGTTACCATTGTATCCGCCCTAAAAATTGTTGATTATATTTATTGTACTTACCGCAATTATAACTGAAAATAGAATAAGCAAAAAAATGGTTCTAAAATCATGGAAAGCATCAGAAGTTATAAGCGAAGTATCCAAATTTAATGACAGATTATTAAAAACTTCTAGAAGTATTACGATGACTAGCTCCGTTATAAATAATATTTGCCATCCAAACAGTATATTAAACATATCCACCAAATCTGATAATAGTATATAGTAATCGGTCACTTCTCTAATACTTTTAAGATTGTTTAATCTCTCTGATCCTTTTATTGGTATCAAACTGTTGAAAATATTGTGCAGATCGTTGCTTTTGATCAACAAGCTATTTATCTTTTTATATCTAGCTGCTAAAGCTGACGCAAAATGAAGTATAACTAGAATAGTCATAATGCAAAGGTAATAATTAACATAGTTTAGAATATAGTATCTAAACAATTCCCAATGATAATTATAATACCAAACGTACGCATCGTATCCAAACAAACAAAAAACTGCGAAATTGTTGATAATAATTTGGAACTTCCACATTTTACCAGAATTTTTGCTGCTTTTATATTTTAGTTTCTTGTCCAAAAAACTAAACCGTTTTAAAAAACAGTTCCATGTTTCTACATTCACAGCGGCTACCACTATTGATACTATATTTAATACGGACATTCCTAGTACACTTAACAATCGTAGAACTGCATTGGTTGTTGTAAAAAATGGAAAAAAATACACTACAATTCCGTAAACCGAAAAAGCACATACAAACGCCAATGATGCAATTACTATTAGATGGTAATATTTATAACTTTTCATTTCTTGCTTTTCTTTGTCTAAATGAGGTGTTAGAGCTAATTTTTCTGTTAATTTCAATAAATCGAAAATATAGTTTATGTCTAGGTCTTTGTAGTAACATGTCATATTTTGAAGCGGAAAGTGAACACTGCATTTAGAATGTCAACAGAAAGAAAATACAGACAAATAATTTTCTCACGCGACTATAGCATTAATGAGAATTTTTATTGATCCCATTATCAGCACGATAAAGGAAAAGAAATATTTATTAATTCTAAAGTTATTGTAGACGTAAATTAACACATGATGTTTCAGGGTGGCCTATTAGTTAAATAAATATTATCGACTTGATAGTAGAAGAGCCCACTGTAAATTTCGGCCCTTATCTGACGAAATTAAATATGCTCCAAAGGCATGTAACAACATTGTACTTTGCCAAACGGTACCTGTGCCAATCACTATCCTGAGCAAAGGGGTTAAAATATTTTATTTTATTTACATACATAACACATGACAGCCATAATTGTTTGAGTATAAGGGCTGAGTATAAGAGCGCCAAAAAATGAATACCAAAAATCAAGGCTTTTTAATTCCGTTACTTTCATGATAAATAATTATTACGAAGATAAATAAACAAACCACAAAGCGATAGTCAGATGGACTGAAGGCTGACTGAGCTGCGTTGCCAACGGCGCCAACGCATGAATCCAAAATGCCTAATTTCCAAAGACATTACAACCCCAGTATATATACCAATTACAACTAAGAGACCAAATTGTTTACATTTTTATGTGGCAAATCATTATTCCCACCAGATTCTCGTTTATTGCGTCTTTGCCGGTTTTATCAGTCTGTAAAAATTATTGGGAGAAATTACATTCGAAAAATAAAATTTTATGTATCCTATAACTATAATTTTATATTATATAAATAAAAATATGTTTTTAATCAAATTATTCTTTAAAGTTTTAATATAAGCTAAATTTTTTATTAAAAATTAATATTAATCTAAACAAAATATTAGGGTTGCAAAGAACTCCATAGATACGGCAACGCTGAATATTTTATTTTACAAATTTACAACTAGTACCTATTTTTATTAATGAAATGGAGTTACCGTAACCAGCCGCAACGTTGCCAATCGGGTCTAACAGCTATTTTGGGTTTCTGACAGTTTCTGTGTGACTTTTTTGACTGTTTTGACTATACAATTTCTTGTACAAGATTTGATACAATTTCTTATAGAATTTAAATTGTATAGGATCACTTAGTAAATTGTTAGAAAAATTATTATCCAATCTAATTTTTCAGACAATGCACTGCAGGTTTGATAATATACAATTTAAATTGTATAAGAAATTATATCAAACACTTGTGTAGTCTAAAACAGTCTTAAAACAGTTTTTAAAGTGATATTCCTTTTATAAATTTGTAAATTATTCTTCTACCAATAAAGAATTATTGAATAGTGGCAAAGAAAATGATTTACCTATTAGGCACCTATACGAGTACATATTTTTTAATATTCTATTTAGATTTCCGCAAGATCATGAGAAAAGAAAACTTTGGTTTTCTCTAGTAGGGATCCTTGAAAATGAGCCCCTTCGTAAAAATGCAAATGGTGCTAAATATATCAGAAAAGATGCAAACTCCAGACGGTGTGAGGGCTTTCTTTTTTAGGATGATTTATCCAACAGGTAAAAATACAAAATATTAATTTTTTGTTTACCTCTAAACATTATTTATTACCTATATGTATGTATATCTAATGTATGGGTTTTTAGTTCTGATTTTACTGTTTTCGGAACACCACCAGCTGCAAAAAAAACATTGCAGTAAGTACCAAGTACTAATAACTAAGCATAAAAAAATTAATTGAAATTTTAGTTAATAAAATTAAGGTATTTAATATATTTAAAACGTTATTTTAAAAATTTTTAGTTTTTTTACGATATTTTTTGCCATACCATGTTTTTTTATAATTATTAATAATTAAAAAAATATATATTTTTAGGACAGTGTTTTATTTAGATACCCATGCCTACTTAATTTAAAATTTTAAATAATTTTGGTTAACATCATACCAGGCAAATATATAGTAAATGCCAATAAACTATAAACCAATAAATATTCAAAATCGGAAGGTAACTTGAATTCTCTTGTATTTGAATTTACTTGTACTTAAATTTACCTACATGGAAAAAAAATTATAATTAATTATATTACTAAAAAAATATACCTACTTATTTACGTATTTTTTTAACATACTATTCTGACAATACTGGTAAGTTGAAAACTCTACGCTACTGGCGAGCATATTATGGACACTGTTTACAACGTTGCCAGCCGGTCCTAAGAGATGTCTTTCTCTCTTCCACTCACTAACAATTTTAAAACAATAAAAGTCCGCAATTGTATGGGATTTATGACTGAAACATTTTGTCTCTATGTTGTAATGTCTTTGCTAATTTCTTTCCAATACTCCGCGATCTACACGTTAACGTCAGTAACAATATGGCAACCTAGCTTTTATTATTTATAATTTAGTGCTTTAGTAGGTATGTCATTTTTTAATTTTAAGTTCTTAATTATTTTGTTATTATCTTATACTATCCATGTAATAAGGCTGAAAAGCCTGTATGGATTTTGAATAAATAAATAAATAAATAAATAAATAAATAAATAAATAAATAAATAAATAAATAAATAAATAAATAAATAAATAAATAAATAAATAAATAAATAAATAAATAAATAAATAAATAAATAAATAAATAAATAAATAAATAAATAAATAAATAAATAAATAAATAAATAAATAAATAAATAAATAAATAAATAAATAAATAAATAAATAAATAAATAAATAAATAAATAAATAAATAAATAAATAAATAAATAAATAAATAAATAAATAAATAAATAAATAAATAAATAAATAAATAAATAAATAAATAAATAAATAAATAAATAAATAAATAAATAAATAAATAAATAAATAAATAAATAAATAAATAAATAAATAAATAAATAAATAAATAACCAAATGGCAACCTTCCAGCGATTCGCTATGGGCTGTTGGTACTACGCCGATACAAGTGCGCATTTATAATGATAGAAAAACCGTATTATTAGTATTGTACAGGTCCGGCTTGTCCGTAACTAATTACATTGTTACATTATTATTGCATATATTTGTGCTTGATTCTCACTTTTAAAAAATTTAGGAGTTAAATAAAATTACTGATTAATAGTATATGGAAATACTAATTTGCAGATGACTTCTGCCACTTCGCAGGGAGGGCGGCGCTCCAGCGCTCTCCCTGACCAGCCGCCACTGCCTGAAAATTACAATCCCAATTCATTGTAAACCTAGCTTTTAAAACTGAATTATCATTATTATTATTATTACCTACCTTTTAAACCATGTGTGTCTGAGAAAGGAAGAAGCATGGCATTGGATAAACCATTTGCCAATATTAACTCTTTTTAGACAATTATTCTTTTACGATAGTTCCTCTCGATGTTAAACTGGATACACTTTTCAATAAAGTGAATTCCCGCCTGGAAGATGCTTGGGTATTTCCCAAACTCGAGTGCCTTGTTCTAGGCCCATACAGTCCAATTCCAGTTCCTTATATGGCTTTAGAACCATACGTATACCACTCAATAGCATGTCTCTCGGTTGCTATCACGATGGAATCTTGGCTCCATTCTTTTTTGCAGCACAGGTATCCCAAGTATCTTCGGTCCTAAAGCTAATAGACTTTCATCTCATTACTCCGTTCCTTCTTTTTAAAAATTTCACATCTTTAACTCATACAGGTTCATTATTTAGAGGATTAATTAACAAGAGTGTCCAAATCGAGACTCCATAATTTGGACGAAATGGAGGACAGTGTCTAGATCAAACATATTATTACTTTCAGCATAGGTTCAAAATGGCCCATATTATGACCGCCGACTGGTCCATTGTTTGAAATAATGTGATTTCCAAATACGTGTGTTAAACATATTCCAACTTCCCTTGTATTATGTGTTGGACAACCGTCCTGCTGAAATCACAGTCTTCGAAAATCGGCTATTGGCGATTCAAATTAATTTTCGCGCGCCTGTCATTTGTCATTTATAAGTAGAATGTTTGTTTATTTACATGTTTTGTTTTGGGCGGATTTTGTATTTGTGATTTTTTTAACTTTTTTTAGATAATATTCTCATTGTAATAGTGTTTTTGAGTTTCATTTAGTGTTAATTTAAGTTTAAGTCTCGTGCTTTCGTCATAAATATAATATTTATCATGTGTATGACTTAATTTGTTGGAAATATTCACCTATTGGTTGCTACAAGAACATCTAGAAATATGTATTCATCTTAGATTAAAGAGACCGAAGATGTAACATTGCACACTGCGCATGTTGTCTATTTTAAGCCAAAGTAACCCACCAATTGAAAATCATTGTTGCACGACGCCACCCGAATTGCTCCGATTTCCATTCAGCGATCACCTCCACCTGAGTTTAATCACCATTGACAGCTGTTTTTTGATTTATTTGTTGGTATTTTAGCAATTTAAAGTGTTCTAGTTATTCAATTTCAAGTTCAAAATGTCACGATGTATCTTGAAAAATTGTATGTACTTATAATACAAGTACTACTGTTATGAATATATTCGTTTTCAGCGGTAAATATTTATTAACGTTTTGACATAAAGCGCCATGATTCTCTGGGCTGCATACTTCAGATCCGCATTAAGGGGTTTCAATAAATATTAAGCATCAGAAATCAGATTTCATATTACTTACATAAATTTACAAAAGGGTAAAATTTTGAACATTTAATTTAAATAAATAATATATAGGCATTATTGCTAACGAAATTTTGTATTTAAAAAGTAGTTTTATAAGAATGTTTTCTAAAGGTAGTTTTTAGCCCTTTTTGGTAGATAAATAAGAGGTAAAGAATCATAGTTGCTAGCTAAATTTTATTTTTATAAGGTATTTTTATAAGAATATTAGATGAAATACAGGATGACCTACTTAAAATTTCAAGGTTCATCTTATTTGCGGTCAAATCGAAAGTGACATTGAATTTTCAGTCTTAAAACAAAGTAATCTAGTATAAGCAAAAAAAAAATACCAAAGTTACAGGAGTTAGGTCCGATTCCACCGTTGTGTTAAACGGAGATTAAAATGACAGTGTTAATGTAAAAATGTCATTTTAAACTTCGTTTAACACAACGTTGGAATCGACCCTTAGTCACGTTAATAAAATGTTACATTACAAACCCCTAAACAACTCGAACATAATTTTCGTTTACTAAAAAAAATCCAAAATTTAGCAATATTTATTTATTATACAATCGAATGCGATTTCAAAGATAAATGGATCAAAAAATCCGAATCTCTAAATTTTGGAGCTAAATGCTCAGATAAAAGCAAGCGACCGATAGGGGTTACAAAAATAATAATAATAATAATAATTTATCGATAATTCTGATATTTTTTAATGAAAATCGATTTATCCGCTGTTTTTATTAAATTATTTTAGTTTTTTTTTTAAGATAATGTATTAATCGATTTTAAAGTAGATTTATTCAAAATAATCGATTTATCGTTTAATCGGTTTTTTAATTATTTGATTATTTTCGATTTTTCAAAGATATTATATGAAAATAATCGATTGAATATAAACGGTTATTTTACATAATTCGATATTTTTGTTATTTTTTTAATAATAATAATTAATAATAATTAATAATCAATTATTTTCGATAATCGAATAATCAATGTCAAAGGAAATATGAAAAAAGGATTATTAGAAAATAATAGATAATTCGTTTTATTTTTTGGAAAATCGATTTATCATAGAATCGGCTTCTTAATTAATTGGTTATTTTCGATTAGGCGATTATTTTGGAATTATTGATTATTTTTGGTATTTCAAAGATAATCGAATTATCGATTTTAAAGGAAATACAATAAAAATAGATTATTGATAATAATCGATTGATCGAAAATAATCGATTATTTAAAATAATCGATCATTCTGTTTTTTTTTGAAAATCGATTTGACAGTTAATCGACTTTTTAATTAATCGATTATTTTTGAAATACAATAAAATAGATTATTGGTAATAATCGATTTATCATAGAATCGGCTTCTTAATTAATTGATTATTTTTGATTAGGCGATTATTTTGGAATTATCGATAATTTTCGGTATTTCAAAGATAATCGAATTAACGATTTTAAAGGAAATACAATGAAAATAGATTATTGATAATAATCGATTGATCGAAAATAATCAATTATTTAAAATAATCGATTATTCTGTTTTTTTTTTTAAATCGATTTATCAGTTAATCGACTTTTTAATTAATCGATTATTTTCGATTTTTCAAAGATTATCGAATAATCTGTTTCCATGGACAAAAAAAATGGTTTATTTGAAAATAATCGATTATTTAAAATAAACGATAATTCTATTTATATTATATTTTGTAAACACTGATTTATCGGTTAATTGGCTTTTTAATTAATCGATTATTTTTGATTTTTCAAAGATAATCAAGTAGTCGATTTTAAAGGAAATGACAAAAAATATATTGTTTGAAAATAATCGATTGATCGAAAATAATCGATTATTTTCAATGATCGATAATTTATTTCGATAATCACTAATCCCTAGCGACCAAATGACTTTTAATAGATTTAAATTTTAAAATGTTATCTGGTTTCAGACATATGCATTTCTAGAGTTTTATGTGACTCATCCTTCATAATAATTAATATTCTTAAAGAAAGAAGCCTTAATATACTTTTTTCTGAGGTTACAATACAAAACAGCATTTTCTCATTTTGACTAATTTTTAATAATATGTAATAGCCGTAGAAAAAATATAATGTTCAACTCATAAGGGTAGATTTGCAGTATTAGCCTGCGCACATGCTTTTTTATAATACTCGTATTAACAATATATTCTATTTCAACATTTTACTGTAATCTCTTGCAGAAAAGTCCGTAGTAAATAAACGCTAACGAAATATTCTATAAAAGGTCTTCTCTTTACATAAAATGTCGTGGCATCTGTTTGATATTAAAAAATCACGTTAATTTTATTTCATAATATAAAATTCGATTAAACACATTTTAAATAAACCTAATAGTTCATTAAGATGCTAATTAACAAAGTCCGGTCCCTGTCACAGAGTTCGGGTCGCCGCGTGTCGCCGCCCAGTTCCCCCACTCCGTTAACCCTTCTTTAGAAATTGGCAACATTTGCGCAGGTTTAAAACCGGTGTATGTTATATCTCTGGTCTCTTTTATCTAAGGTATTCATTAAACGCAGGACATGTTTTATTATGTGGTTTAAAGGACATTTCAGGTACCACACGTTTATTATTGATGAACTTATTCAAAAATCTTTCTATCCTTATTCTTATATTAATAAGTGAATTGTGTAGTACTCTGTATACATATAAATGCTAATAAAACCGTTACAACTCAGATTACAGTTTGATTCCAAACAAAGTTTTGCAAAATTTCAATATTGTGAATTTGTAGATATCCATTTATCATAAGAAACAAAATTTTACGACTTGTACTTAGAAAATTAATACTTCAGTTTTGATTTTGACATTAACACCATATAGATTGCAATTTGCTGGGGACTTTTTCGCAGATTTCATTTTTAATATAAACACTATCACATACTATAAGATATAAACAAATTTAAAGCTAAAAAGTAACCAAAAACTCGAATTGTAATTGATATAAATTAAAATGTAAACAATGAACACGAACGCCAATGTTGCCAAATGATGAACTGATTTTAAAACAAATTTAATAAATGAACTGAAATTTAAAAAAAAATCAATATAAGTCGATTTTATAAAAAAATCCTTATAAATATAATGTATATAATATAAATAAATATAAAGTATAATTACATATTACTAGACACAAATTTTGATTCTTAAATAAAAGGTCTTATACACTTCTTCAAGAGCTAAAATCCGACGACACAGCGAAATTTTGGTACTTCTGGCAACACTGAAACGATATCCTACTTATAGGGACCTTCTACAAATTTCCTCCAGAGGGCGTATCACTTAGCTTGAATCGCCAATATCTTTTACTAATTGACGCAATGTAGGAATTACTTCATATCTTAATAAATTCGTAACTACTTTTCTATAACTAATTTTATGTACCTACCTACTGGTATATTTCCGAATACCTACAAATTGTAAATTACAAATTACAAATTACAAATTACAAATTACAAATTACAAATTACAAATTACAAATTACAAATTACAAATTACAAATTACAAATTACAAATTACAAATTACAAATTAAAATTACAAATTACAAATTACAAATTACAAATTACAAATTACAAATTACAAATTACAAATTACAAATTACAAATTACAAATTACAAATTACAAATTACAAATTACAAATTACAAATTACAAATTACAAATTACAAATTACAAATTACAAATTACAAATTACAAATTACAAATTACAAATTACAAATTACAAATTACAAATTACAAATTACAAATTACAAATTACAAATTACAAATTACAAATTACAAATTACAAATTACAAATTACAAATTACAAATTACAAATTACAAATTACAAATTACAAATTACAAATTACAAATTACAAATTACAAATTACAAATTGCCCACAAATCAAATTTTTCTTCATTTGAAAGTGTTATTTTCAAACTCGAGATCAAACTATTTAAACCAGTTTTTTATAATGTTTAACAAAGATGGCAGGTAGATAAACAATTTATTTGTTTTTATCAATAAATATCAAGGAAGTATACATTTTTATCCATTTCGAGAGGACGAGAAGAATTTTTTTACGCTTTCACGCATCCCTCTACTTCCCCTTGAGGGTTCCGGCAGGCTCCCCTCAATCAGGCGTGGTTCCAGCCACTGGCCCTCTCAATCAGGCTTGGGTTCCAATTCCACTGGGGTTCGGATGGCGGCACTGCAGCCTCAATGGCTGATTGGAAATTACTTTTTTGAGTGTATCTCTTGTCGTTTATTGGGGAAAGAATGGGCAACTTCCCCATACATTCTGACTTCAGTATCAGGAAAAAATAAATGCACAAAAAATATTTCTGGAAAAATAGTTAATTATATTTTCAATTTCTAATTATTACAATATGAAAATTTGGATTGTATGTTTTTTGAACTTTATGTATTTCTTATTTTAAAGTAGTTTTCGAGTTCGTAAATCCAGAATTTTTTAGCCGTTTCTAGAAAATTATGTAACGATGCCCATTTGGATCTAATAGGTAGTTATATATTTATTTTTTAATTTTTAGTTTTCATCTATTATGTAGGTATGTTACTCGACTCGTAAAATTGTTCTCAATTTGAACCTTTCTTTCTTATTCAAGTTTCTTTTATTTTCTCTGCAGTCTGCATCCATAATATTATCCTGTTAAAAATTAATGTTGTCTACGCTTATGTTAAAACGATCACAACCTATTATGAAAGTTCCTGACCTATTGCAATAATAATTTCAACAAAAGATAACAAAACACAAATGTAAGAGTAAATTTTAATAAAATTGAACCAGTTACAGTAATCTATTTTAATCGTAATATCAATACAACAAAGTTCAAACGTTAATTTAAAAACCGGCCCTCATATTTTAACCATACAGTGATGCGATTAACCGGCAATATAGCATCGAAAAAGTTGCTTACCGTTTTTAATCAGTTTGTAGCGATAAGAATAAGAAACATGTCTAGTGTAGAGTTTCTCGTTAATGATCCCAAATATTCGTTTTTGAAGGATCTGGGACTAAAAGAGAAAAATCTAGGGGTATTTGATGGCGCCTGGAAAGGATCTGGACCGGTAAGATCATATTTTTTTATAGGTATTAAATATATTTAAAAAAATTTATAAATAATTGTATTTTAAAATATTAATAGTTAATATAGCTGCTGAGGGTTGATTAAAAATTTTATTATAAGTAAACATGCAAAACCATCCAGAGCTGCTTCGTTAATTGCGGGGACGAAATATATTTTCTTATCGAAAAATTAGTATTTTCTCATTTTTAAGAAAATGTTTTCCAGCACGCAGCCTATATAATTTTTATGATCTAATAATTTTGATTAACAGCTTCTAATTATTAATGTACACTCTATTCAGTTTGATCTTTAATCAATTTTAATTCAAAATCTACACATACATCAAAAGAGTGTATCAAAGGAAAATATACAGGGTGTTTCAGAATAAAGTACCGTAAACTGGGAACAGGTAATTTTTAACTAATTATTAAGAAAAGCTAAATATAATTTTCCTATAAAGAGCGATAAACTGAATTATATAAATACATGTTTTTCTAATTGCCTATCTTTCCTCAAGATGAAGAGAAAAATATATATCTACTTTAATGTATTCCAAAATTCTTTCACAAATAAGAAAGGATACCGGCGGCTGTAGGATAGAAACTATGCTCCATAGAATTTTAGGAAAAAAAAATTAAAAAGGTCTTCAAATAAGAGTACAACAAGAAAGTATTGTACTAAGTACTTATTTATTTTATAAGAGAGAGGTAGGATATAATGCCAATTTTTAATAATATAATTTTGGTTAATATTAAGGTGTTGGAGTGCAATATCATATAGTCCACCCCACATCGGAAAATATATTTAACCAGCGAGTTGTATATAGTAATTAGTAAAATCATATAGTCATAAATTTCCAATGACCAGTGATAAACAGATGTGGTTAATCAAAATAGATTAAAATTTTGCACAGATTATGATTTTTACATTTTTGACACGACCTAATTTGACATTTTTGGAAAATTAAACATGTTTCTTTCTAAATAAGCCGTGATAGCATTTTACGTCCCCTAGCGGCGAATTTGCGTCCTTTATTATTATTTCAACACTCTCAGGTGAAATTTGAAAAATGTAAATATGTATGTGCAACTATACAATGTTGACAGTACTCTCCAATATAAAACATACAATATATTTTAATTAATGTATTTACCCTAAGGGAAGATATTTATAAAATAATTATGTATCTATGAAATTCACTTGACCACCCTGTAGAATGGAAACTGGGACGATTGCAGGATAATGATATTTAACCTTTCATAATAAGATTTACATAACCCCAGTCCACGGTACTTTATTCTGAAACACCCCGTACGTAATTACCTACTCATAAGAGCTAGAAATGTATGTTTCTGATGATTTATTTAGGTTGTGCAGTCAATATGTCCTAGTAATGGAAAAGTAATAGCAGAAGTACAACAAGGCTCCATAACTGAATATGAATCCTGCGTACAAGCATCAAATGATGCATGGAATCTGTGGGCGGATCTACCAGCTCCTAGAAGGGGTGAAATAGTTAGACAAATAGGAAATGCACTAAGAGAAAATCTTGTGCCATTGGGAAAACTGGTGTCCTTGGAAATGGGTAAGTTTTTAAATATAGCCACTTAAAAATGATTCTCGTAACAATTCGATGTAGTAATCGATGAAGTATTTAGAAATTATTGAAATATATAAAAATATTTTGAAAACGCTCAACTTTCAAATTAATTATCACCCCTAGTTGTCAACTATAAAATTCAATATTTGTTGGATGCTTTTAAACATCTAAAATTAAGATATATATAAGATTAGATAAACAATATTCGAAAGTTTCAAAAATAGTCGTTTTTCGGAAAAAACCGTAACCGAAAAGTTATATTTTATACTTTAAATGTGCTGTTGCAATACTATATTACGCCGAGCGTCAAGAGTATAATATAGAACGCCAAGCATTATATACAGGGTGTCCCAATATTGTGTGGAAGTTCGATATATTCTATATTATAGATCAAACAATGTTATTTACAAAAGTTGTAGATAATATTAATCTGCACATTTCAAAATTATTTTCGATTATACAGAGTGATCCATAACTTCAGAATTAATCAAACCTATGTTTTTTTTAAATGGACCACCCTGTATTTAATTGTAAATTTGAATTCCCCTGACTTTGCCCTTCGAGAAAATACTAACATGTATGAGGTTATAGTGGGTATTTTGGAAGTTTAAACCAATTTTATATGAAAATCGTACTAGGTTCAACCTTATTCTGTATATTTCAAAACAAACAATCGAACATCAAAATGATTTGATGAATCATTTTTAATGATAGTCTACTTTTATAAGAATATACTAATTTTTTTCCTAGCGCAACACGTGTACAGGGTGAGTCAAAACTCAGATACATGATTTTCTCAATTTTTTTAAATGTAACACCCTGTATTTCATATCACTACTAAAAAGTACTCTAATTATAGTTAAATATTGCCTATCCCTAAACACAACAGTTTAGCGAGATTCTTAGATGAAATGTTAAAAAGGGTTAATTATAACTAAATTCACAATGTAATTTGATTTAAACATACTAGTTAATCAGTTTATATTTTTAAGGTACCTGGTACAATTTTTTATCAACTGAATTTATTTTTTGGGACCTTTACAACTTTTTATATAAAATGCAATGAAAACGCTAACAGAACTTCAAATTTTTTTGTGCACTATGTCAAGTGGGCTTTGAAATTCATGCCAAAAGAATAATATGACAGTTCCGAATTGTTTAAATAAAAAAATGAAATTACGTTTAGTGTTCACAAGTATTTAAATTTATTGATTTGACTATAAGAATTGGTGGTGGAATAGTAATGAAAATTGTGCCTATCGACGAAACCCCAAAAAGTACACAATCAAAAAAATCATTTTCATTATTAATGCTCTCTATTGCCCATTCACAAAAAGCTATTCTTTTTTTAAAATCGTTTTCAAGAAGCTCCTGATGACGTTGGATATGGTATGGATGTACTTTATTTTTTAATAGTATCCTATTGACAGATGATTTACTTATTCCCGTTTCATTTTCCATGATGCGTGTACTGGTGTTTGGATTTTCGGTAACACTAAGTAGAATACTGAGTTCATTTTGTTCATTTAAAATTCGTTTTTCTTATCATTTTTTTTTATATGCTACATTACCTGTACGTTTGAATCTTTCCAACAGATTTTCAAAAATTTCTTTACGAGGTTGTCGGCGATCAGGATATTTTTGCTTATAAATTCTAGTTACCAACAAGCAATTGTCATCACTAGCTCCTAGCACTAAACTCATATCAGTCAATTAATTCGTTTCAAAATTCATTTTTAAATTAGTCAAATCAATAAATGTAAATACTTGTGAACACTAAACGTAATTTTATTTTTTATTTAAACAATTAGGCATTCCAACGACCTGTCAAACAATAGGGTGCCAGTGGGAAATTCTTGTATATCTAAGGGGGTAGCGACATAGTCTTGCAACCTGGACGCTATTTTTATTCGAAGTAGTAGTCTCCAAGCCTGCCAATTTATGAAGAAATGTATAGGTGGGTTTTTTAAATATAATTTTTATTGTGTTTGACATAAAATATTTAAATGTAATCCATTATTCATGATTTTACGTAAAGTAGATTGAATACACCGTATGTCGCCACCCTTAGATATACCAAATCTTCCCACTGACAATTCATTTGTTTGGAATGCCTAATTCGGAACTGTCATATTATTCTTTTGGCATGAATTTCAAAGCCCACTTGACCTAATGCACAAAAAAAATTTGAAGTTCTTTAGCGTTTTCATTGCATTTTATATAAAAAGTTGTAAAGGTCCCAAAAAATAAATTCAGTTGATAAAAAATTGTACCAAGTACCTTAAAAATATAAACTGATTAACTTGTATCTAGTATGTAATATTTAACAGGAGTTTAAATCAAATTACATTGTGAATTTAGTTATAATTAATCCTTTTTAACATTTCATTTAAGAATCTCGCCAAACTATTGTGTTTAGGGATAGGCAATATTTAACTCAAACGAACGTATAATTAGAGTACTTTTTAGTAGTGATATGAAATACAGGGTGTTACATTTTAAAAAAATTGAGAAAATCATGGTATCTGAGTTTTGACTCACCCTGTACACGTCTGTTGCGCTAGGAAAAAATTAGTATATTCTTATAAAAGTAGACTATCATTAAAAATTATTCATCAAAAAATTTTGATGTTCGATTGTTTTATTTTGAAATATACAGAGGGTTGAACCTAGTACGATTCTCATATAAAATTGGTTTAAACTTCCAAAATACCCAGTATAACCTCATACATATATTCTTGAAGGGCAAAGTCAGTAGACATCAGAAACTTAAAAGGTTTTAAATAAACAATAACTTATCATTTTACGATGTTCTTCAACATCCCCATATTCTTAAATGTTCACCAAGGACTAGATTTCAAGATTTCTGCCTTTGATTATTGTATGTGGCTGGAATGAAATTTTGTGACTTACTGATAGGAAACCAGTTTTAATTCCGTTTTCTTTCGAACAAAAATGAAAATATAAATAACAATCCTTTTGTTTATACATTTTAACTTCACGCTATTATTTAATTGTATTTTTTTATTTTGACAGAATAGGTTAATTCTTCAAAAACATCTTATTAGACTTAGGCAACTTCTCTTACATTTTTCCGTAAATACTGTTGACTGTCTAAATTTTATTATTTATTTTTATTGATTATACTTTATTTTTTTTTTAATTTAAGCGATAAAAATATATAATAATAATAATAAAAAATTAATGTTTTACTTGTTTTACAAATCCATATACTTTTATTAAAACTAACATATATACTTTTTAATTACGAATTCTATTAAAAATTGTATTGCCAGTATACGCAGAAATAGTCCATTAGTACCTAAATAAATTGGCGCTGTTGTCGCGCATGGAGCGAATAGAGAAACGAATCTGGTACACACTGTATATGAAATATTTAGACAAATGAAAGATATTCGCGATCCAATGTTAACATATTTTGTGGTAATTTTTAGGTAAAATTTTGCCAGAAGGTATAGGAGAAGTTCAAGAATACGTGGATATTTGTGACTACGCTGTTGGTTTATCACGAACTCTAGCTGGTTCAATTTTTCCTTCAGAACGTCCAGGACATGTGCTTCTGGAAAGGTGGAATCCCCTGGGAGTCATAGGAGTTATCTCGGCTTTTAATTTCCCTATTGCAGTGTACGGATGGAACAGTGCGATAGCAATGGTATAATAAATAAATATATATTTTAATTAACCATAAGCAATGAAAGATATTTGAAAATATTTATTAGATTTAAAATGCCCAATATTTTTTTTAATTGCCTCCCTACATGTGAATTTAAAAATAACTGCCACGTGATACATCATTTGAAATCCGACAGAATTCTTTATTGTTCTTTCAAAATATCTGAATTTATGAAATAGATACTCTCAAACACAAATTATCAGATTTTTTATTTAGGTTTGTGGTAACACTGTTCTATGGAAGAGCGCTGAAACCACCCCACTTATAGCTATAGTTACTACGAAGATTGTATCAGATGTTTTAGAAAAAAACAATTTGCCGAAAGCGGTTGCTTCACTGTGTTGTGGCGGTGCCGATGTTGGTAAAGCAATGGCTGCTGATAAGAGAGTAAAATTGTTATCTTTTACTGGTAGCTGCCACATAGGCCAGCAGGTGAGAAATATAATTTTTTTTCAATTTAAAAGATAGATCTACCCTCTGATTTCTAAGGTTCACATAATAGATATAAGTTTGATGGACTCAAATATTTGATAATCTAGTTAAACTGAAATCAATAATTATTGTTTTTTTAAGGTTGGAGTAGAAGTTCAAAAACGATTTGGTAAAGCACTACTCGAACTTGGAGGAAATAACGCAATAATAGTGGCAGAAGATGCTGATCTAAATATGGTTGTTCAAGCCACCCTTTTTGCATGTGTTGGAACTGCCGGACAAAGATGTACGAGTACAAGAAGACTTATCCTACACAAGAAAGTAAGACATATTATATTAAACGGCATTAGATTTTAAATATTATTTTTGATAGGTGATGTTTGGGTGACAAAGATTTGGTATTAAAATAAGGAGTTAAAATAAAAACAGTCGGGTGAAAGAGACAAATGTTCAATCCTGCTTGCCCTCTTAATCACTGGATGTTAACTATATTTCGTCATTGTTAGTAAATTGTCACTATTTCAGCGAACTATCTCTGCAAATGTTCCAAAGCAGCGTCCGCTCCATTTACACAGGACATCGACACACTGGTAACCGAAGTTCAAACCACCATCTTCCACGCCGTCGAAACTTCAGCCCTCCTCCAATTCATCTCAAATCTCATTCTCCAAAAACGCCGATTATATACACAATATGTCCGTACCGACGACCCTGTCATCAAAACCAAATGAAACCGTCTCAACGCACTGATCAGGATCTATACTAACTTACACAAACAACAACAATGGATCAATACCACCTCTAATTTGGATCATAGAGATGGTTCCAAGTTTTGGGACAAATTCCGATTTATCACTTGTCAAAAATCAAAAACTTACTCCCACATCAAAATCGACGGTGTAAGCCACACAACCACCGACAAAAACAACGCAACATCCTCTCTCCACACTACTTCGATCACTGCAGTAAACTCCCAACCAATATCATCAGCCGTTCTTCTAGATGTTCAAAAAGTCTTTGACCAAGTCTGGCATGTTGGACTAGTCAAAAAGCTCATGAAATAAGTCTCCCCCTCGGCATCTTCAAACTCATTTACTCTTACCTCACTGACAACAATCACGATCAAAGTAGGCAACGACCTGTCAGGCCCATTCACCTCACTAGTATTCTCACTGATGTGGCAGATCAAAAGTCTCCCTTAATCCACAATTTATCATCTTTAAACATACGAGCTCCATAAGAGCCACTCAGATCCCACAACACGTCAATGTACGTCTCCTGGGAGTCAGACTCGCTCAACAAAGGGAAGTTGACTATTTGGGAGTACGATTCTCTCTTACACTCAAACTAGTTCTCTGACGCTCTCCCGATAAGATGCGAAAACGAGTCAGCCTACTTTGGGCTTTGTGTGGACAATTTGGAAGATGCAACCCAAACACTTTAATTCACACAATTCTTTTATCCGCCTCGTTGCCGAGTATAGAGCAGTACCTTACAGCGTACTTCCTACACATCTTGTCCACAAATTCACTATACTCGAGAGATGTATACTGCGACGATGCCAACATCTTCCCTTTCGCTCTCCCAGCAGAGAAGTTTTCGAAAACATCCCCAGCACCCCTAGTCTCACACGTTTCCAAACCCACAGGAAGCAATATGCCTCTCCCACTCTGAAAGGACACTTTATAAACTACTTGGCGCCCATGCCGCCTCCTACTATTTCGAAAACCGAAAAGAAAACTCCCACAATCTAACTTAAGACTACTCTGAGACTCCCAAGACCTCCCACTTACCGCTGAACTCCAGGATCTGCTGGACTCAGCTCCACTATCTATTATATAAACCTTTCCCAATCATATAATTAGCCATGTCATCTATTGTACAGTTTTGTGATTGCCCTAAATCATATTTCCTATCTTATACTATGAACTTGTTCATATATAAGGTTGTAAATAGCCAAATCGGCGATATTATTTCGGGAACACAACCTGCCACACAGGTCCCACGCGCCAACACTTGTAGAGTGGCGGAGCTAATTGATCTAAGTGCCAAAATTTCGTGATTCCGGATTTTTTCACCAAAATAATCTGTGCCAAGGCCAATGCATAGATATATAATTTAAGTGCTAATGCGCTTTACTTTTCGTTTTATAGGCCGTCAAAAGGTGTTCAGCTGCTAAGAGCGTGATCCGTTGCACGTCTAACAGATCTAAGTACCACGAATGCCTAAACAGAAACGTGTCGAATCCTGCCATTATTTTATCGATCAGTTTTTATAAAGGAATTTCCCAAGTTATCTTTTAGAAAACCGCGAGTTGACACGTGCAAGACGTGCGTCTCCCTCTACTTGAAATCGAAATGCACAGACCTCACTATTGCAAATCAAGCCAAAACTCATCTTGAATTGCACCACAGATAGGTGGAAAATGTGTTCAAAAGCTATAAAGCAGGATGCTGAAAATAGCTCTTTACCAGAAAGCGACACTTGTACCGTGACTATAGACTTACAAAAAGTTTTTGCCTTCCCTAAACTTACCCACACTAGTAAGTATTATAGTCGCCAATTGTCGTGCTACAACTTCGTCATCCATTTTAGTGACACTGCTGATGGAATTATGTGCCTCTGGCACGAAGGGCAGTCTGGTCGAGGTGGAAACCAGGAAACCAATGGACTCTTGCCACCTATAAACGCAAGTTGTGCGTATTTAGTGATAACTGTGCTGGGCAGTTAAAGAATCGGATGTTATTGTTTTTGTTCATTTTCCTCGTGGCCACTGGCAAGTTCGACACGATTGATCATAAATTTTTAACTTCGGGACACAGTTTCTCTGCTTTAGATCATGACTTTGCCATTGTAGAGAAACATGGAAGTTTCAAAATCAAATAATATTGAAGACGTAAAGAAATATATCGTTACTGCAAGACCGACACATCCCTTCACGGTACTAGATATGGGAGAAAATGTTTTTATTAATTTTGAAAGCGCCCCTTCCAAATACATTGACAGTATTGACACCTCAAAACTTGACATTAGCCAGGCGTCGTGGTTGTGAATCACTAAAGATGATCCGCGAGTGGTGTTTTACAAAAATAGTTTTAGTGAGTTGTTGCAATGGGAGAGATGTCGTGTACTGAAAAAGGCATACAACGTTCACCATATCAGGTCAGCTGAACTGTCAAGTTTACCTAATGCAGTACCTTGAAGACTTCGAGTATTTAACTGAGGAGAACCAGGAGTTTTTTAGAAAAATGCTAGATGCCTAAAACTGATAAGGATCATGGAGATAGATCACTTCCAAGAGAGCACATATTTTATTTTTCTTTAAATTATTCATGTTATATTTGACTGTTCATGTTAAACATATAAAAATTTGTTAGCTTTCAATGAGGGACAGTTTTTTATTTTCCTGAGAAAACGATTTTTGACACTTAGATCAATTAGCCCCGCCACTCTACACTTAGGAAACATAGGTTAATATATTGTAATCAGGGCAAACCACCCTTAAAAGGAGGATAACTCCTATAGCAGGGTATTACGAAAAATAAAATGTCCTAGAAAATGTAAAAAATTATGAAAAAGTAAAGAAACTTCAAAATATTTTTTATTTCTTGCAGGTGTATGATGAAGTTTTAGAACGATTGAAAAAAGCCTATGGTCAAGTTCTACATAGGATAGGAGATGCTTTAGAAGGTAATACACTAGTAGGACCACTCCATAGTAAACAGTCCCTTCAAAATTACGTAGACACGATTTCCGCAATTAAAAAGCAAAATGGAAAAATTGAATTTGGAGGAAATGTAAGTGTGTATAAGTAAATTCTAACTATAGAGTCTTTTGGATGCTTGTAATAGAACTTACGCCATATATTGCATCTATTTTGTAAAATACTTCGTTTAATAGATGTAATTTTCTTCTAGGTTCTTAATAAACCAGGATTCTTTGTTGAACCTACCATAGTAACTGGACTGGCACACGATAATCCCCTACTTCACAATGAATGTTTTGCACCAATAGTATACGTTTTAAAAGCAGATAATGTCGAGCAGGCAATTTCATGGAACAACGAGGTACCACAAGGATTGTCTTCCAGTTTGTTCACTCAGAATATAGGAAATATATTCGAGGTAAACATTTATTTTCTTGGACAAAATGTCTATATATACAGTGTGTTCGTTTAAATACGTTACCTTTGAAATCATCCCGAACGTAGAAGTTGATTTATTAGATTGGGCAAAGGATAAAAGTTTAAAATAAAAAAAGGCCAAACATTTTTTATCTAAAGAAGAATAATTATAAATGAGTTTTTTCTGTGATGGGAAAAAAGTTTTACATTTTATCTCTCTTATCAGGTAACAAAATGTCACTTTTTATTAAATTACTTTTTCCCCGTTTCCCGGAAAAAAGTGTTTCCCTGGATATATATACACATAAGTAAAGGTAGATATTTTAGAGCAAATATCAGCGACTATTTCTCTAGAGAAATAGTCAATATTTGGTCTAGTAAAATAGTCGTCCCAAATATAACACGACCTCGATTAATATTCTGCTATTTTTGTTATTGCTAAATTTCGCGAACATTTAACAATTTGATTCTACATAATTTTGGCATTAATAATCAATTAATTAAAGCCCTCGAGCTAAAGCTCTCCGGCTCTAATCAGATTATTAATGCCAAAAATTATGTCTCATCAAATTGATATTAAAATATTCTCGAGATTTAGATTCAACAAAAATAACTGACTATTATCAAGGTCTTGGTATATTACCCTTGAATATTTTTTTCAATATTAAATCGTCGTTTTTCCCATCACAGAAAAAAATAGTGTATTATACACGGGAAAAATATTAGATTTTAGCTCTCGAGCTAAAATCTAATACTTTTTTCCCTTGTATAATAAATAACTATTTAATTTTGTAAACAAATATGAGTAGGAAACCTATGAAATAAAAATATATTATAGATAATAATTTGGTGCTAATTTGGAGGTACAAAATAGAAAACAAAACTTTCAGTTACTATTCTAAAATTTACACAATTCATTAATTTTATTATTGTTGTAGTTGTCCAAGTATAATCTAGAAAATAATAATTGGCTCTATACGAAAACACATATCCAGCACGTGATGTTTTTGTGGAATAATAATAATAAGAGAGCGTATCTCTAGGTGAATTTAATTAAGTTTGTAACCAATATATTTTTTATTTAGTGGATTGGACCAAAGGGTTCAGACTGTGGTATTGTCAATGTTAACATTCCCACGTCAGGAGCTGAAATTGGTGGGGCCTTTGGAGGAGAAAAGGCTACAGGAGGAGGCAGAGAATCTGGAAGTGACGCTTGGAAACAATATATGAGAAGATCTACGATCACAATTAACCATTCTAAGGATCTACCTCTGGCGCAAGGCATAAAATTCGAATAATTTTGTACTATTTTGAAAATAAAAATTGTTTTATATGTTTTCCCTATATAACATTCAGTATAGAATATTTCAATTTCAAGTTCCTATTGAAAGTAACAACCCTTTTCTTAATGACCATAAATGTGCTGGAATTAAAGCTACGCGTTTCTATATCTATGGCTATAAATAATGCCCTCTTCGTGGCACCCATGCGTCTTAAATGAGTAAGAGTGCAATAGAACAAACGCACCAAGCATCGCCAGGTATTTTTAAATAAATAAAAAAAAAACATAATACAATAAAATCTAATATTAGGCAATATAACCTATCTGTATAGTGTATGCAGATAAGGAACTTATAAGGAATAATGCGTTTTTTTTAGACCTCGAGTTTTCGACGGATTTTTACGTTTTGGGGTCCCCTGAATCCGTTTCGACTATTTTCCCAATGATATGTGCGAGTGTGGTGCGTGTATATAACACGTGATCAATATCAATAAATGAAATATTAGGGAATAAAATCACGCACGTTTCAAGGTCACAACGGATTGACACGTTGGTCAATTTTAACTTTTTATGCGTGATTGAGATTAAGTTGTTGTTTTGTATCATTTTTGTATATATTTTGTATACGAGTTTTGTGGTTCAGTGAACTGTGCATTTTTAAAATTTTTGTTTACTTTTGTCAAAAAGTTATTTTTAACAATGTCGAGCCAAGTTCAGTACCAATGTGCGTACTGCAACTTTTGTATACATTCCTATTGTGAGGACTACGTGGAACATATCTGTTTCAGTGAAAAATAATTGAAAAATCTGCCCACAAATAAAAACTGTGCAATTGTATTATCTGGCCAGCATAGTAATGTGTTGGATCTTTATTTGTTAGGTAGTAAATACTAAAGTTGTAGATAAATAATTTAGCAGGTTTTAGGGAGATTGCATGGTGAAATAGACCAGTAGAACATCAAAGTGAGTTTTTATTTTTAAGCGACTTCAAAAAAGGAGGAGGTTCTCAATTCGTTCGTACCCAGTGGTTCTGGATTAGAGGATATGTTACCAAAACCATCGTTCAAATTTTATGAGCTCATGAAATTTTTGAATAACACAGTAGATAATACAAGATTAGTACCATATTACTTACTATGGCCTCGAGTTGTCTCCGAAAAAGGTTTTTACCTGCAAAGGCAAATTAAACTATGTACGTACATTGTCTTCTGGGCTTACCTAAAGTTACATCAAATTGTAGAAAACAAATAGCATAAAATCCAAAGAATGTTAAAATGTTTACACATTTATTTCAAAACAGAAAATTTTAAATAAATAAACCAATATAAATATAAAAACTGCAAAAATTTACAAAAACAAAAAATGTGAAATAAAATCCATATATCTTTCTAAAAAAATATATAAAATAACGTATTTTTAGACTTAAATTATTCTACCTCTTACATCTCGGTGTGTGAAAGGTTTTATTGGATGAACAGTTCCGATGATGTAAGAAATGTACCACCTGTGCTATGAGTAACGGACCCCAACGAAAAAGGAAGGTCCTCATGAAGCAATACAACGTCGGTAGCCCATTCGAGAGGATTGCCTTAGATATTGCTAACCGAGAATGGTAATAAATACATGATGGTGGTTATGGATTATTTCGCGAAGTGGGTGGAAGTCTACGCCATTCCAAATCAAGAGGCCGCAACTGTTGTAGACGTGTTAATAAAGAATTCATCAGAAGATTTGGAGTGCCTTTGGAGATCCGCAGTGACCAAGGTAGAAATTTTGAAAGCCAGCTTTTTCGAGGAATCTGTGACAAACTAGGCATGAAGAAAACCAGAACTACCTACGGCATTGCACCCACAGTCAGATGGAATGGTAGAGCGAATGAATAAAACTATTGGCAAATACCTGTCAAAAGTAGTTTCCAACCATCAGCGAGATTGGGATGAGTATCTTTCGTTCTTCGCAATGGCATATAGATCCGCTGTCAATGAATCTACAGGCTAAACACCAGCAAAGATGCAGTTCGGGAGTGAGATGAGACTACCGTGTGACCTCGAGTTGGGATGCCGACCTGGAGAAGACAGCCCGTGAAAATTATATGACCCAACTACGATGAAAAATGGACGATGCATGAGTTAGTTCGCTCGTACCTGCAAATCGCCAGCGACAGAATGAAGAAGCGATACGATACCCAAGCCACAGAAAGGATATTTCAAGGAAGGCGACAGTTTGGCTCCATAACCAAAAAAGCTTCAAGGGTCTTGAGAAGATCCGTACTTCATCAAGAAAAAAATTAATGATGCTATTTATCGTATAAAATCCCGAACGGTAAACCGAAAGTAGTTCACCAAAACCGGCTGACGCCATTTAAGGGTAACCATGACGAGGAAGAAGTGAACCAGCTCCAAGAATCACCTGACCTTGTCTTTGAAGAATTTATGGGTGCATATATGGAGGTACCGGAAAAGCAAGATATGGTGTTACAACCGAGCGACAACAAATCTGCTCACGGTTCCTAAAGACTACTCGCTGGTCCATAACACTTCCGCCAACATCAACGACGCTCGAGGTCTGGCATCTGTGTTCCGGAAGAAGTTTGGTCGATTTCCAGAACTTCAAGATCAGTTACCAGCCCCTGGAAAAGCATTGAAACTTCAAGATGGATCGCGTTGCCTTTTCTATCTGGTAACAAAGAACACCTTCCGCGATCGATCCACTCAACATGGAGTCCAATGTACAGAAACTAGTCATGCCAAGGATAGAGGGCAACCATCTAAATTGGAGGATCATTAGAAACATGCTGGAAGTTTTCTTCCAAGATTCCGAGGTCCGAATACTGATCTGCAGCCATTCGTCTAGAGTCCAGGTTTCAATAAAAACCGTCCCTTGTTACTTCCATGCAACTGGAAATTGTAAAAGAGGATCTAGTTACAGATTCAACCATTCAGTTTTAGTTCCAGAAGAAACTATTTCTTAAGGAGGGGGCACAAAGCCAACCCTGTGCTTTGTTTATTACCGTACCGCGACAGGAAGTCTAGCGCTTGCCTTATCGAGACAATCGTACTGCTTCTCGAAGCTGCCGGAGTGATCGCTTTGCGGCTTATGAGATATAGAGAGTTTTCGAATATTCTAGGTCGGCTAGTGTTCTGGCTTTATATAAATAGCGCGAGTTGTCGACAGACGGGAAGATTGAATTTAAGTGTTGAACAGTAAAGACAAATTGTAATAAATAAATTGTAAATAGTGTTTTAAATAAATAAACTATAAATAAATTAAACAAACGTTACTGTATATTATAAAAAAATACACTTTACCTGTTTAACCACATGTTTTCCGTCCACTGCTCCAATGCAATTGGGATACTTCCATAGCTTTTCAAAGTCCAATGCATTTCCACCCCTCATTATCAGGAATTTTTAACTGAATTGGTGACAAATGATCCCAGATCGCTCTACATACGTCAAATATAATTTTAGAAATTGCTTGTGTAGATTTGAAATGCATATGATACAGAAACATATACCTCTTTAAATGACCTTACCGTCAACATCCAAAAAACTAAAATCATGTCATTTTCTAGAGGAGGTTTTCAAAAAAATAACTACCCTTTCAAATTTAACGGTCAACATCTAAATTTTACAAATAAATATACATATTTAGGAGTCACATTTACATCTTCTGGCTTGTTTCACGAAATGTCGTTATCAGCTTCAGATAAGGGTAAGCAAGCCATAGGGGCAATTTTGCCGGTTATGGCCAAAGCTAAAATGGACACATGGTATCATCGGATAAAGTTGTTTGAATCCTTAGCTCTTAGCATAATGTCTAATTGTGCCCCTGTGTGGAGTCTAAGGTATTTGGTGTTAGAAAGGGTTCAAATAACTTTTCTGAAGAGGATGCTATTGGTGCCTATCAATACACCTGACTGCGCAATAAGATTAGAAACTGGCAGAGTTAAATATTCCTATAATATATTCAAAATGACTTTAAACTGGCTGCATAAAATCTTAAGTATGAATGATAATCGATATCCAAAGCTTTGTTTTAATAGACAGCTTCATCTGATTAACTCTGGAGAAGTAAAATATAATTGGGCTGCTCAAGTTAGACACTTATTTAAATTAATTGACCATGAAGACATATGGAATAATCTTGATGCTAATAACCTAAAACTAAACAAAAACAAGTTACTAACTGCTTATTACAATAAACTTTACAATTTTGATATTATAGGAATTACACGCTGTCAGTTTTTGTCCTTATATACAGCTTTTTCCACTGATAAAATTCCCCAAAAATATTTACTTCTAAAGCCGGGATCCAACGGCGCGTGGAATGGCACTCCACGCGCCAAACTTGCCAGTTCCCGCTCCGTTGGATAGGGCAAGCTTGCCAATCTTCGGTCGGCGCGATGAGTCCCGTCGTCTGTCGGTAAATCAACACGGTTCAAAGGGGCGCGGACGTTGGCGCGCCACACGTGCTTACAGCTCCAACGGCGCGGCTAGGAGCGTCGTACTACCAGTGCCGTGGTAACTTTCAGCATGGAGTGGTCTAACGAAGTGGTGTTAGAATTTTTATCATTTTATGAAGCCGAGCCGATTATTTGGAACCCACGGGATCCAAACCATAAAAACAGAAACTTAGTTCATGATGCCTGGAGGCGAATTGAAGAGCAAATGAGCGTAAAATGTTCAATCGCAGATTTAAAAAAAAAAAAAAAAAAAAAAAAAAAAAAAAAAAAAAAAAAAAAATACATTAATGGGAATCTTTCGGAAACCTTTCGACAAAAGTTTTTAAAAGAGCATGAGGGTTCTTGGCGTAAATCTTCTAACATGTCTGTGGCACTGTACCTACAAATGATTAAAAGAAAACTATAATATTTGCAGCAAAAAGATTAAAATTACAAATTATTCCAAAGTTTATTTTTTATGACTGTCAGACTATGTCTATTATTCCAAGCCTTTTCCAAATGTGTGTAAAATAAGACTCCCATTTTTTTGGTTTCTGAACCAAATTGCAAATTGCAGTCGTAGAAAAATTATAGTATATAACGCTTGTGAACATCAGTTTTAAACACTTGTTGCAAAATATTCTATAATGTACTTACCTATCTCGATTTCTATACAAAGACACTCTCCACCATCTTCTTTGTTTTCGTTTTATTTTTTGTTCTCTTGCCATCCTGTAAACCCCTAACATAAAATAAAAGGCTGAGGCAGCAACGATACGCGTCAGCTCACGGTTCATCTTTTCATGCAATTAATCAAAATTATGAATTTTTTATCGCCAACACTGCCTTCGTAAAACAGACTGCAATAGGCGCGTGTCCACATCTGCGCGATCCTCATGCGCCGTGGGAACGGTCCGACCGTTGAGACTCAACTCACAACCCAGGATTGCCATTCCACGCGCCGAGGAGTGCCGCTCCACGCGCCGTTGGATCCCGGCTTAAAACTGCCCATACAAGTTACACGAACACTTGCACAACTCCGATTAACTAATAAATTTCGGTTAAAATGTATACTTAATAATAATATATATGTAATAGATCCCAATAATGTTTGCACGGTATGTAATATAAATGTAAATGAATCTTACACATAACTTGTTCGATTGTCCAATATATAATGTTATGAAACCGAAAACAAATTGTTTATACGATCTGCAGGCTTTAATCTATGCATTAGAAAATATAACCGAACCAGATGCATGGTGTATATTTTCTTATATATGCAATGTTTTAAAATTTATTTTAAATGAATAAATTATAATTAAGTAAACTTTCAGTAATAGGGTTCACGGGTGCTGGTCGATATGTAACTGAATTTTTTTTTATTTTTTATTTATATCGCATAAATTTCTTTATGGTCGCCCTACGATCAGCATTAGTGAGCATTAGCTACTACTGGACCTATTGTTCCTTCTGTTTATTACAATTTTGTTTTGAATTTTTTATTTTTTTTTTTTTTTTGTATATATTATAAAACCTTAACTCTTGCTGTAACTTAGGTTTATAAGCAATAAACGTATTATTATTATTATTATTATTATCACCGGAGTAATTGTCAATCTTATTTCAGATGGAATGGGAGCTCTAATAATATATAGCTTTGAAATTTGTTTTTCAATTTTTTCATGAAACTCATTAAATAAAGTGTTTTCCTCAAAAAAAAAATGTTTCTTGTCCACATTGCTCTTTTGTGTGGGTTTTGTGCGATAAGCATTTTGTTTTGCAGATGCATTAGGTATATTTTAATTCTTTTCTTAAATCGCATTGCGCCCAGGAAGGAGAATAGTCTGCTTAAACAGGAAATCAGTAAAGTCCAATTATTATTAACACTCATAATTTAGACAAGGTCGGTGATTACACAAAAATATTGAAATATTTTGAGGTTAAGTACCATAAACAACGCCAATGACTATGCGTTAAACGGAATGACCCATGTGGATGTCCAAATTTTCGACTATATTCGTACGTCCGTGATCACGGATGCATGTGGTTCCAGCCTGAGCCTGAGAGGCATTAAGAAAATTGACTAGTGGACCCATTCATATACTGGTTTCCATTACAATCGCCCAAACAACTTTTACCGAACAAAACAAATACATTAGAGTCGGTTCCATGTAATTCACTGTTAACTTGTATCATAATCATTAAATATTTTTTTTTATTTTAATATCACCTAGACTCAATCTAATTAAACTTCAAATTCATTTCACAACTGTACCTTTAATCCTCATCATTAAATATTGTAGGAACAAATGTTGGCCAAATATATTATACAAGAGAGTAATTTCTTACTACATAAAAAAAAATTGTAATAAAACTGTATTGCTCTCCCTTGATTTAGCTTGACGAAAATACATAGCAATACATTTTATTACCTCACTATTCTGCAGAATTCGTGGATTTCAAATGAATAATTAAAACTAAAATATCTAAATAGTACAACTATGGACATCTATCCAAAAGCAGCGGAATCAAAACATTAAGATCAAAAGTCTTATACACAAATAAATAAACATGAAAAATCATCGAACTAGAATCAGGTTTTACTATTAACAGATTATAAATACGTTAAGCGGGCGTAAAGTGCCCCTTTATCGACCGTCGGGCGATAAAGTAATGGTATATTATTCTACGAGCGGGTCATGATGACTATTACTCACGAGGATGAAGTTTGCACTACGAGCCGCAAGCGAGTAGTGTAATCATCCGACTGAATAATAGCCATTATTAAATTAAATAATAGAAAAGAGTTATGCAATATTTTATTTCATTTGTTCCAAAATTAATTGTGAAATTAGAACAGTTTTGAAAATTAACAGAAGCTTTTGAATTCAAATCAACAGTAGTAGTTATATTTCTACTAGTCAACTGGTTTTCCGTGTAGGTTGTAGTTGTGGTCGAATTTTGTTGAAAATAATTAAGTAATGGTAGAAAATAATTGAATAATGAAAAAAAAATCACTGTATGAGTAATCACTTACATTAATCAATAGAAAGTGGATTTATAATACTTAATTGTTAAATAGTCATAGTAAAAATTTTTTTTTATTTCTTTTAAAAAATCACATCTAGGTAGTAAAACAAAAGCTATTTATTAATAAACTATCATTAAAACGGTTGTACATAAAATTTTATATATTTGTTAATAAATTATCATTAAAAGGGTCGTGCATAAAATTTTGTATGTATTTCGGGCGTAAACATCGTTTATGGACCTTACGTGTTAATAGCCGCCGTTTTTTTATGATAAAATTATATACAATGCAGAACAATTCTGTGTACTAGAGTTTTGACTTTTTTGAGTTGTGCCACTATCAATGCCAAGCAGCGATATACAGTATGTTAAGTTTCCCACAATGACGCCAGAAGAACGGTATAGAATAAAAGCGATGCTATTGATTAGAAAGAGGTAGAACAGTGCGCGCAATCCCAATAGCCTTAGAAGTGTATATCTGTCCTATGACTGCAGGCAGTCGGCCGATTAAAGGGAGAGCCTTTCTTTATTTTTCTCACGTGCAAATATAATTAAGTTTATCATCTTTATTTCGAAGGATCCGTTGGTTAACATACTGTATAAAATTACGCGATTTCGGAATTAACTGATATTTAATCAAAGAAGTTTTATTTCAATTAAAACAAATTTAGAGGTGGAACAAGAAGTAGAAAAACGATATTCAAAAAGGAATATTATCTATTTTTAATATAATTATTATCAGTAACATTTTATAATAAAATTTTAACACTGAATTCAATTAATGACCAAAAAATGATTGTACTTAATCCGTAAAAGAAACATTTATTAATTATACTTTTGACATAATTACGCCATTGAAATTATAAACCTAAAATTATTCAAATATTTACACAATATATATTTTTTTAAATATTTACAATGATACAAATTAAATTAAAAGCGAAAATAAGCTTTAATAACATTATTGTAATATTCCATAATATAAGGTATTTGGTGAAAAACTGTATTTAGTGTTTTGTTCTCAACTCTTTTGGAGTATTCAGCGACCGCCAGTCCTACGTTATAGTATGAAACTTAAGATTTTGTATGTGTGTGTATGCATTCTAGCAAATAATAACGTTTGGGTGGACCTTGATTACGAGGGGGTTTGGTAGATAATAGGTTCTCAAGGTATCAAAAAATATCGGCAATATACGTTATAGTATGAAAGCTGATTTTTTAATATTTTCCAACTACATGACATTATAATCTCCAATCAATAATTGCCTGACATTTGTCACGGGGGCTTACATTTGCCAACTTCAAGGTGACGAAAAATGTCTGCACTTTATAGAAAACTTTTTTTTTTCTTAAATATTCTTGATAAAAGTTAGTACATGACCTAAAACTCACAACAAAACTAATATTAAAAAAATTTAACCATATACGAGGGAGGTAAAAACATATATATGAATTTAGCACAAGAGGAGAGCCCTTATTTTTAAAAACAGAAAATGTTACTTGAAAAACTCGTTTAAAATAATTATTTATCACTAAATATGAACAGCTTGACACATTAGAAGGGCCTAAGAGTAAAAGGACAGACGTGACTACAAGCGAAAAAGAATAATCTGTGCACATAGTATTAGTAGAGTTTATCAGTGAAGTCAATAAAAATGTTTTAAAAAATTGTATGTCGTAAAGGATATCTTTGTATACAGGATGACGAAAAACGTCTGCACCTTATAGAAATTTTTTTGATAAAACTTTTTAAGTAACATTTTTCTCTATTTAAAAATAAGGGTTTTTTATTATCAAGTTAAATTCATATTTTTTTACCTACATGATTCAAATTTTTTAGTATGTAAGAGATTTATAGTAGGTTTTAGGTCTTGTACTTACTTTTATCAAGAAAAAATAAATTTTTCTGATAAACAGTCAAAACATTTTCTATAAGGTGCAAACTTTTTTTCGTCACACTATATACAAAATTGTCTTTTACGACATACGAATTTTTTTTTATTTCTGATCCATTTCACTGATAATCTCAAGTAGAATTCTAACTAGGACTTATATACACGAATTATGTCTTTTCGCTTGTAGCCACGCCTGGCCTTTTACTGTTAGACCCGTCGGATGTCAGGCTGTTCATATTTGGTGATATATATTTTTTTATTGCAGATTAATTATGTAAATTTACTGACAGTTGTTCAAAATTATCGCATCGCTCTAGCTAAGAGATACAAAGCTGTGGTACGATAATTTTGAACGCTGTACCTATCTAGGTATAAAGTATAAGAAATACGTAAATAAGGTACCTAATAAATAATATATAAGCATTACTTTAATATATAAATACAAAAGAACAACAGTTATATAAACTTATAAATAACTATAGTTAAATAAAACTACGATACTGACAAAAAATATCATAGTTACGTATGTGTACAAATAGTGTAATTTTGTTTGAAATGTTCTCGAAATACACAAAATATCTTCTTTGCCCAGGGGGTAACATTCTCTTTAGTACGGCATTCCTTTTATCTTTCAATACGGATTTCATTTCTTCGTCTAAAAATATTTCTTGATCATCGGAATCCATATCTAAATCTTCCAGCTCGCACCTTCTGTATTTCCTAAATTTATTCTGTTCCTTCTTAGTCCAAGTTACTAATATTTTTATAATCTAACTACATCAACAATTTGATCATCAATTGTGTCGAACAACGAATACATTTTGTCTTATAGTTGATGGGAAAAGAGTCCTTTTTAACGCTCCATCAATTGTACTTTTTGATATACTTCAATTTGCAATAAAATTTCGTCTTCTTGTTCACGTAGCTGACCGTATCGCACGAATAGAATTTAATATATTTGTGGTAGTAATATAAAAAAGAGAGTCCAGGTAATGAAAAAATTGGTTCAATTTTCTGAGCGTATGCATTGTCGACTACTGTAGATTTCTATGTCGGCGAACTATTTTCTTCTCGTTGTAGATTTTTTATATACGAATCTATTCTTTGATCTTCGCTGTAAGTAGTATTATAAAAGGACGATGTTTCAGTCCTATCTGTAGTCACGCCTGGCCTTTTACTGCTAGACCCGTCGGATATGTCAGGCTGTTCATATTTCTCTTCTGTTAAATTCATATTTTTTTACCTCTTTCGTATATGGTTCATTTTTAATATGTATCAGGGTTGTAGTGAGTTGTAGATCATGTACTAAAAAAGTTTTCTACAAAGTGCAGACATTTTTCGACACCTTGAAGGCGTCTTGGTACCTTTGAGGGCCTATTATCTACCAAACACAAACGTTATTATCTACTATAATGTGCATAGACATAAAAAATCTTAACCTTCATACTATAACGTAGGTCTGATGGTCGCTGGCTCTTAGTACTGCTTATTTATAGGCAGAATATTTTTAAAATCTTCAACCCATTTTATAAATTCGGTAAATATTTATTCAAATTTACATATTAAATAAGAGTAATAAGGAATGTAATAAACAATATGTTAGCAACAAAGAGAAACATGCTTCAATATCCTTTTTATCATGTTCCTTCTTAGCTGTGGACCTACGATAAAGCAAGTTGATACTCTACTGGTTGCTGAATAAATAAAAAAATATTTTACCAGGACCCGCAGCAGGTGATTTTTTTGTACTGTTTGTTTACAATGTGTTAATTTTTTTATATTTGTGTTGTTTTTAGATAAATATGTTATAATAGCATTCTTGTTTTTTATGTTAATAGAAACAATAGAAAAATACAAAAAATAACGCTATTCGACAATTTTTATAGTAGCTTTGGACATTGGTTGGTAGCAAGATTATTTGAGCTCTAGATTTATTTCTAGTTTTCTCCGGCAGAAATTAAAATGTTAACATGTAACTAAAACGTATATGTCAAAATCAATGACAGAATGATTTTTGATTGGCGTATTTAAAAGGCATTGTGCCGTTTGTGTGGTCTTTTGCGACTGTCAAAAATTGTGTATAAATCACATCAATGTCAAAATGCAAATTTTTTAAGATCGGTTGTAGATAAACGAACAACTTTGAAACAAAATTAAAAAACTAAAACAGCACATGATTTTAAATTAAAAAGAAATTAAAAACTACAATATAAATTCGAGACTTATTGAATTTCAAATGGTTTTATAAGGTCATTTCTACAAAAAAAAATAATGAAACGTTTTACTTAATTTGCAAATTTGTATTTTAATATTAAAAATTAGTTTTTAGGTTGTTTGTCACGACGCTAAATTAAGTACTTGAAATAAATTTTTCCATTTACAACGATACCAATTTTGACGTATTATTTCCTGAAATTAGCACAGAAATGAAATGTTCTGTGTGAAATAGAGTAGAAGAAAAAGATGTTTTTATTATGAATTTGACACTAGTTAACTTGACGGCAACCAAATACAACAATGCTATTAAAAATCACGAAAGGGAAAAACAATTACACCTACAAAGTCAAACAAGTGAAATTTATCCAAGGCGATGATGCAATGTCGCTAACCAAAAACAAAATGGTACAGAAAAGCCCTTGTGTCAACTGTCAACTTTTTCTGAGAAAAAACTTATGCACTACATTTCGACGCATTTTTAGTATTAAATTTATTATAAAATATAATAAGTTCTAATTGATTAATTAATTTTTTAGTAACTAAATTTAGTACTGAATTTGCTGTTTACAGCGTGATTTATTTTAGAACTTAAAAAATGTAATTAATTTGGTTCTAAATTTAGTTCTCCATTTAGTTAAAAATAAATTAGCAGATTGTTACGTTCTGATTGTATGAGTAGTCAGTTTTATAAAGTTTGGGGCGATATATATCGATAACTTCAGTGATTTGAAAATCTCTGCAGTTGGGAGTCATCAATATTCCACACTACTTACTCCGATAATTTAAACATACATTTTTTTTCAAAAACAAATCACCTAAGAGAATAACAATGATGCGATACAGCTCTTGTTCTTGGCCATCATATTAGAGATATTAGTGAAAAGCTATTGCAAATAAATAAACATCGATATTCCATAAGATACAATAATAAATATAAATGTGTTAAAAATCCAAGGTACATATTTCGAATCATTGTTGACTAAAATCACCGTTTCACCGGTTCCTCGAAAATAACCCCTATCTCTCAACACTAGTTTCATGTCCTTCACTTAATTACTCATAAATTTCAAATCAAGTAATTTAGGAAAATATGCAATAATGCTATAATATCCTGAGTGAACCGCATCTTAGGTAAAAAGGTTGAACTTAGCTTGTCTTGATATTTTTTTTTTTTTTTTTTTTTTTTTGAAATCGAGCATAAAATACTGTCACCATTCTAGAATAGAAGAGGTTTTCCAATCCAAAATAAATAATTCTTTACTCGAGTTGCAATATTATTTTAATTTATTGTCTGTGGAACATAAAAAGGAATCCTTTAGTGGGGTAAATGGTGAGAAATTCTGCACCTGTGAAGCAAATTTTTCATTTGTTTCTCCTTCTAGGTTCCTTATTGTTCTATGAATGGCAAATTTGAATAAAATATTTACGGAATCTTTAGAATCTATAGAACTCTTCGATCTTTATGAATTTATATTACCATTCATGCATACAGTCTAAGCCAAAAAGTTTTCAACATGAGAAATTCAAGTATTATCCATTTATAAAAAAAAAATATTGCAATTTGGTACTTTGTCCAAAACCTATTAATCATTGTTCAACAGTTATTTATAATTACCTAGAATAGATAAATAAATTTTATAGAAATATGCAAATAATTGAAACATACTGGGCTTCCAAACAGGAGGATTGAAAGAGGTGGGCTTATTGCATAGCTTCCACGTAGCCCAGAGATGACCTAGCTTGATTTGTTAAAATTCTTAATTTCTTTACAACTAGCAATAAATATATAGATACTCACAAATTTTGAAAAACACAAAACTAGTGAAAAAAGATCAACATTTTTAAGATTTATGTATTCATAGAGGTATTATACAGCACTGCTAAGACAAAAGTCATATCTACAAAAATTTGATATCTGCATTAGAAACACTTAATACACTTAATAAAAACATTCATTTTGTAGAGAAGACCTCTTTTCTTAGCAGGGCAGTATAATAATTAAATTTTTCTGGGTGTCAAAATCAAAAATTACTTCTTCATTGAAGACATTGTATAGGTTTGAACAGTGATTAATGAATATTAGATCAACCATCAAATGTTCACAAGAATATTTGTTTGTGAAAGGAAATAATAAAAAAAGTTTCTCCCGTTTTTGCTAACACTATCATATTAATAAAAAAAATATATATATAACTAACAAATTGCATATTTTGTTATTAAAACTATTATAATAATATAATTTTCTAGGCAGCAGTCGTTTTAAAGAAATAAATCATCAAATACCTTATTTTAAAATAGGAACAAAATAAATTTTCATACAGAACTGGAATAAGCAGTAAATATTCAGTACTCTTATTACTACTGCTCATTCTAATGCTGCAATCTGTAAAATTTAAGCTTAATAATTCAGTCCTTTTATCATTCAAGTCTAATTACACAATTATTAGTCCTTGTTTTCAAACTAACATTCGCGAAAACATCAATGCTCTTTCTTTTCTTTCCGTTTCCTTTTTCTCTTCTTATCGCTCTGCAAATCTTCGTTTTTCCGCGCTAAACAAGGCTTACAGTACCAGTTCTCATTTTCATCTGGCGGTACCTGAATGCCAACGCACACCCAATGATACCATGCATCGCAACCGTCACACCCAATCATAGGTCTACCATCATCTTGTTGGCCGCAAGATGGACAAATCCAGACTTCATTGCCTTGGTCGTCAATCTTCTTAAACGCTTGCTGTTCTATCTTTTTTGGTTTTGGAGTGACTTTAGGTTTGAGAGGATGCAATCGTGGACGACCTGGAGTTCGAGGAGCAGGAGCTGGTGCTGGAGCTAGAGGTTCCTCAATTACTTGTTTTTCAACTGGAGGAAGGGGGGATGCCGTTTTAGTTTTAGGGGGACCAGTCACAAGTGGAGAGAATTTCGCAAGACCTCCCGGCGAAGGGTCCCGTTTTTTGTCTTCTATTATTATATCATCATCTTTCTTAACAATAGGTTTAATATTTAATTTTCTGTTTGCCTCAGGAGTTTCGGGTCTAGGTGAGGGAGAATTGACTTTGAGGAGAATTTTAGGAATTGCTGGATTTTCCAATACTTTTTCCTCTTTTTCAGCCTTATCTTTCTTTTTTATCTTCTTTTCCCTTTTCACTTTTTCTTTACCCTCTTTTTTCGGTTCTTTGAGTTTTTTCTTTTCGCCTTTCTCTTTAACTTTATCTTTTTTGTTCTTCTTCTTAATTTTATCTTTATCTTTCTTTTCTTTCTTATGTTCTTTAATTTTCTTTGGCGTGATATCCATAGGCGTAGGGGTCTTCGGTGGTACAATTGACGTACTAGAGCTGGTTTCTGGTACTTGTATGGGTTGTTGTTGTTGTTGTTGTGGTGGTTGTTGTTGTGGTGGTGGTTGTTGTTGTTGTTGTGGCTGCTGAGGAGGTGGTTGTGGGATAATCTCAACAGGCTTAATCTCAACTGGTGGTAATTCTTTTGGTTCCTTTGATTTGGGTGGTGTGGCGGGAATAGCTTCCATTTGAGGTGGCAAATTAGGAATCCCTGGGGGAAAGTAAGGGTTTTTTCCAAAATTCGGTAAACCACCTAAATGTGGAAAAGAAAACATAGGATTTAAATGGGATGGAATCAAACCGGGACCTCCAAAATTAGGCAAAAATGGGAAGGGCATATGAGGCAGTCCCATATGAGGTGGCATTTGTGGTCTCATATGATTCAGGTGTGGCTCTGGAGTTTTAGGTCTGTTAACAATTATGTCTACCAATTCAGATTGTGTGAAAATCGGATGATGCTGTGACTTTCGTGGTCTTTTGACTTTGTTTTTATTTTCTTTTCGTTTTTTCTTTTCTTTCTGTAGTGGAGGACTTTGATGTAACATTATTTCCGGTGTTCTTGGAGTAGAAGGAGTACCAGGAGGAGAACAATCATCAAAGTAGTGTGGGCTTCTTCTGTTTGGTATTGGTTCAATGGTGATATCACTAGAAAGATTAATTTTATTGACAATGTCCGTAGATTCATCTATAATCATGTTAGGAGTACCAGCCCTAGATTCCTTTTTTTTAATTTCTTTAACACTTGATATTTTTCTCAGAATGTTGATTTTCTGCCTATCAGGTTCATTATATAATTTTTCTACTTGTTGAATACTCATTGATGACATCAGTGAATTTTGATTCGATTTAATGGGTATGGGAGTTATAGTGGTATTAAATTTTTCAGTTTTAGCTTTAGCAGCCGCAAGAGCTTTATCGGGATTATCCCGGCCCATCTTTTGGGGTAAAACAGGACTAACCTTTATTTCGCTTAAGCGAGGAGGTTGGAAAAATGGCAACGGCAGTTGAGAAGGTAAGTTCGGATTTAAAGCAGCATTAACAGCTGCTGCTGCAGCGGCTGCCTTCTGTTTCATCTTCACTACATCTTTCATACTAGCATTTTTCTTTACAGCTTTTTCTTCAGTCATAGCTTTAAATAATTCCTTATTAATCTTTTTCTCCCGTTTTTCCGATTTCTTTTTAACTATGGGAGGTTGTTCTAGGGGAGGTGCAACAGGCGGTGTGGGAAGAGGAGCTGGTGCCGGTGGAGGAGGAGGAGGAGGCTCAACAGGTGCTGGAGGTAAAGGGGCTTTGGCTTCCGGAAGTTTTCCTTCGCGGGCAGGTGAGAGGAAGCCGGAAGTTGTCATCATTACACTACTAATTTCTCGGGTTGGTCGACCGCCCTCATCTTCACGTTTTAAACGTCTGAACTCAGGGGACACATCTGCTGGTTTCTTAAACTGGGGAACACTAAGAGTAGGCGTATCGTTGACTATTTCCTCTTTTACTATTTCTTTTTCTTCTACTTTTATTTCTGATTCTAGAAGAAAAAATATTTCTCAACTTGGGTCCATACTTTGTCAAGGATATTAAGTTATAGCAAAGAATAGTAACCAAACACAACTAAGTCTAAAAATTATGGAATACACTAAGAGACAATAATTTACTACTAGCCACTCTTATGTTATTATGTTGAGTATGGGATATTAATACAGTGTGACCTAAATTACTTATTACTAGTCCCTTTTTTATCCTTTCAGGCATCCCTCTGCCTTCCCCTGAGGGGTTCCGGCAGATCCCCCAATCAGGCTTGGGTCCAGGGCTTCCCTCAATCAGGCTTGGGGCCCAGCCTGCTCTTCCTTCTCTTGGAGTTCGCATGGTGGCACTGAAGCGCAGTTAGCTTATTGTGCCACCATTTGGGTGCCCTACTTCCCATGTGTTCGCTCATGCATGCTTCCATTCATTCTATGGTACAAGTAGGCTCTGAGCTGTACGAATTAGGTCACTCACTCAAGCCATAACAGGACCTCACTGCAGGGGACTTGCGATCGATGTTTTGAACACCTTTCACAGCACCCACAGATTAAATCGAGAGCTAATTGAAACTTTAACATGGACAAGTATATACAGTATGTCTACTTAAGTTAACCATATGGAAAACTTTTTTGTTATTGGTTTTGTGAAAACAATATTCTTAATAAAAAGTTCTGCATGGTCCAAAACTTAAAATGCAACCATCATATATCAATTTTTTTTAAGCCGTATACGAGGTTTGTCAAATAATATGATTTTTGCTGAAGAGTAAAGTACCTTTATTTTTGACAAACTTCGTATACGACGGCGACAAAAAAAATATATATTTTTTTAATTAATTAAATATGGTCTTACTTAAAAAATGTTTATTTATTAATGCTAGCCAATACAAAAAAAATTAGCACATAAAAATAAGTTTTAGCCGGGCCCCAAACGATTAAACATCTAAATACAAGTACCATATCGAAACAGCACTGTAATTATAATGCAACAGGAAATCTGCCGGCCGGCGGCGTTAAAACGAAGGTAACGTCGAGAGGTACATTAAAATAAATAACGGTTAACAGACTTTACAGATGAAAATACAGAAATACTAATTCTAGGCATGGGAGCCGCCACACGAGGCCGTCTGCCGCCCCGCCAAATTTGTGATTCTCGCCATGTTTTCCACTATAGCCTGCGGCGTTTTGACACTGCCTATAAGACTTGCTCCCCCTGGAATTTTTTTGAACTGCACCCATGGCTCTAGGTGCCGATACCCCCTCGTGGTGAGTTCTGGGTAAATTTGATATTTATCTTGACGAAAGAATACTCTTTATTTTATTATTTATTTAAATGTTCGCGCATTGAGCCGAGTGTGCCTGAGTGTGGGATCCACTTCTCCCCGAACGCTGTTGAAGCAAGAAGTGCTGTATGTTGTTTACCCGCTAAATTATCTTGAAATTAGTGCTCAAGATTCAAAGATTCCCCCTAGCTCTACTGCATTCGACACCAAGGTAAGACGTGCATTCATAATAAGATCACAATCAATGTTTACATTCGGGAAAAGAATTTTTTTATATCTCCATTTGGAGAATATATTAGTTACTCTAAAAATATCAAATTTAGCGAAGGGCTGCAAAAACAAAATGTCAATATAATTATTTTTCAATTTTCATAGATAGTGGGGCCCAGTTAAATATTTTCCAAATGACTCAAAAATTATAGGGAATAATATTCAGCATGAGAAGGGCCAGAAAATCACTAAGTTGTTAGTTTTTTATTGTTTTTTGTCAACTTTTTAAGGCCCCGAAATCGAAGTACAGGTCTTTTTTTTTTTGTTAATATTGTAAGGTTATAATACAACTTTTTTCACAGTAAGGTGTTTTGAGATTCCTAAAAAAAGTTTTTTTCAAACTATTTCGGCCCACGCTGATGCACATACAGATTTCTTCTGAGTGAAATTCAGAATATTAGTTTTTGACTTATTTTTTGTTCCTATAAATAAAATAAGTTTTACCTGTTTCAAGAAGAGGAAACATGGGAGGCATGTGCTCATGGATATGTACAGGCCTAGTTACAACTTCCTGGCTACCTGGTTTTAGAAAATTCAAATTATTCTCCTTGGCTATTGGAAATTTCGGAGCTGGTTGGGCCGGTGGGCAAAAATTCACATATGTTACATATTCATCCAGTTCTGCTATATTAATTCCCATTTCCTATAGAGGTACAAAAGTGCCATATAGCAATACAAAGGACATATAATTTTAAGCCTAATTTAATTACTTACCCGAAAGGCTAGGCCCAGATGATCAAGATTTGGTTCTGTGTTTCCAAATTCAGTGGCATATTCATTTGTTAGCTGACATATTTGCTTTAAATGGGTAACAAGAAGATCAGTCAAGACCTCCAATGGTGTGGAATTGATTGTATGCCAACCAATGGTCTGCAAAATTTTGGCCATTGCAATTTTGCAATGGTCCCGAGCAAAAGAATTACTCATGATTAACTTTATACTGTAAATCTGTAAAAATCGACTTCAATATCTACAGACTTTTTCTTGTGAAATTTATAAGATGAAGTTAAATCATAAGATAACTCTGCTAAAACTTCAGCTTTTACTCCTAAAGATTCAGCTTGTTTTAAGACAAATTTTCTATAAAATATAAAAAAAGGTTTAGATATTTAATATATCTACATATACATATTATAAAGAAAAGCAAATATACCTTGTAGACGTTTTGTGTAGAGAATAAACTGTATTGGTAGATAAACTTATTGCTACTTCTAAAAATTTCATATCAATACCAGCATTATGTTTTGTCCCAAATGGAGGATTCATCAAAACTGTATCAAAACATTTATGAAACCTGAAAAAAAATGTATGTTTTTAAAACAGGTATTTAAGTAACTAGATTAATAATAATTCGAGAGATGCTAAAATGGTGGTTCCCACCTTATCGAGACTGAGGCCCACAAGGGTAAACTCGTAGCGTAAAAACGAGAAATGATTTAACTTGGAACGAAAGACCGAAAGCCGATAGTAGTATTAAGACGTTGAATTTTTTGGTTTGTGAAGCATTGGCATTACTTAGGTATAACCATGTGATGATTTTCACAAGCCTTGATTTTTAAAACCATTCTATATTGCTTTTGATTCGGGTTTACAAACTTGTTCAAGCAATTTATCCAATAATAATTGGCCCCTTTGCCTCTTAAGCCTGCTCATGTAAAATATTTGGGCTCCTTACTTCGCCTATTTATCTAAAAATATTTGGTCCCTTTTAAATATGCCCTTAGATCTGTTAATGTAAAAATATTTGCGCCTTGTCGCTTAAGCGTTCCTACGTATAAAAATTTAAAATGGTTTTAAAAAAGCGGCAACATCTTTTTTCATTTTGAAAAATTTATTAATACTAATTCTTTGGGTAGTGCATTTATCATACTGATAGTTTAAAAATAGTAGTGTTGGACGACTACTGATGTATTTTTTTACATATTTTTCATTAAAAATTTTCGAGTTGTTTTTGTCTTGGTTTTGGAAAAATTTACTAAAAAAGCTAATCGGTCTTGTAAATCATTAATTTTCATGCAATTCATCTCATTAGCTGGACAAGCTTCCATTATGCCTAATATTAAAGAATTTAAGAAATAAATACCTTATTGTAATATATGAAGAAAAACATTAATCAATAGACTTTTATCGTCTGATGCTTACTAAAAAAATTGATTCAAGGTCTTGTATATCACTAATTTTCATGAAATACATCTCATTAGCCCGACAAGCACCCGTTATTCTAAAAGAAGTACGTCAAAATTTTACCCTCAACATTTCTGTGCTGTTTTCAATAAGGGCGTTCAATTATTTAAAAAATAAAACACAATTTACAAATTTTATTGTTTTGTTGTTAAACGTAATGTCAAATGTGAAATGTCACTATTCATCGCCTATTTTTCGTTTTTTTTTTTTTCGATTTTTGGTTCTTTCGATTTGGATTTTTTGATTTGAATTTTTCGATTTTTTGAATTTTCGATTTTTCGTTAGTGGGTCGTAGAAAAAATATACTGTGCAACTCGAGTGGATTGTTGCACAAACTACTAATTTTCTAGCTTATCTACGCCCAGACTACAAAACGAAAAAGTATGCTATTGCGTTCAACTGAACGAATATATTTTATATCCATTCTAGGTAGTGAGAACACTGCAAAAAAATATAATCCACCAATCAGAATTCATATTTTGGACACCTAACTACCTACTAATATTTTTTTCTACACCCACATGGATATTACCTTATCTATGTACAGATTACAAAACGAAAAAGTATGCTATTGCGTTCAACTGAACTAATATATTTCATATCCATTCTAGGTAGTGAGAACACTGCAAAAAAATGAAATCCGCCAATCACCGTTCATATTTTGATCAACCGACTGCTATTATTTTTAAAATTTTAAATAAGTGACAATTCTGTCAAACTAATTGTCAGTATATTTTTAAGTTCATTTCTTTTTTTATTTCGTCTATAAGTATAAATAATTTGTTAATTTAAATAAAACTATATTAAGTCAATTTAATTACGAGTAATAAAGCAACAAAAATAAAAGAGTAGGTGGTCTTGTGGTTAGCGTTCTTGATTGGAGTTCGATTCTCGGATGGGGAAAAATTAAATTTATTTTTTTTTCGTTTATTTTATTTTAAAAATTATTAAAAGTCATAAATTATTTTAAAATTAGTTATTTTGTCTTAATAACCTAAAGTATTTCTTTTATTTGTAACTTTTCGTTAGTGGGTCGTAGAAAAAATATACTGTACAACTCGAGTGGATTGTTCACATCACACTCAGACGATTTCGTCTTCCTGCGATATGGCCATCATACCCACTCTGTTGCACAAACTACTATTTCAATAGAGGTTAGAAACGAACGTGTTTTTTTCTCGTGTCGTTAACAATGTGGGACGAAAAACACGAGCATATCCACTCTTGTTGCACAAACTACTATTTTCTACACCCACACGGATATTAGCTTATCTACGCACAGACTACAAAACAAAAAAGTATGTCATTGCGTTCAACTGAACGAATATATTTCATATCCATTCTAGATAAATCTGCAAAAAAATGAAATCCACCAATTACAGTTCATATTTTGGACACCCAACTACTATTATTTTTATAATTTTAAATAAGGTGTATGGTTGCAACTATGAAAGTCGCAACCCCCATTAGAAATCTCACCTTTACAATCAGCAGCTGTTGTTTGACAGGTCGTTGGAGAATGTTTGCAATGTATGGAATGTTAGGAATGTGAGACGTTAGGAATGATTGATGGGTAAAATTTGTCACATAAGAAATGCATGGGAGGATTTTAAGAAAATTAATATTAAAGTAGTTAGGATGAACCAAAAATATTGAAAATCAATAGGGTTCTAAGTTAGAAGCAATTATTCAAGTCAATCAGAACTTTCTTTCTCGAGTTATCGTGCCGGCATACATACACACACACGACCAGACGAACATTTTTTTGCATTTTCGGACTCAAAATGATCGGAAACGTGAAAAAAAGTTTAAAAAAATGGGGGTAAGAAAATTTTTTCGTCTGCACGAATTCAATACTAAGGCCCCATAGGAAGGGCCTCAGTAATAATTGTCCTTTATTGAACTGAATATTCAGTCCAATAGGCTATCGACCGACGTCCTTCTGCCTATTGTGCTGTATATAATTAATTGTGGTCATATTTTATATCATAAAAAACATGATTTGAATATTAAGAAAATCGGTAAAGTATTTTACCCAGAACTTCCCTCAAAATAGAAATTGTAACGAACGTGACGAAGAACACCATAAGCGGACACGGAGAGTTCAGGTCGGATTAAGAGGAAAATCAAAAAACTCTTTTTCACAGTTATTGAACGATAATGATTGGCTGCTTTTAAAGTGGTCTAGTTGCACAAACCAAAGGGACGTTTTTTATTATTTACATCAAGGGGGGCCTTTTTTGATTAAATACAATTCAACGCCATTTTGAAGTTTTTTAAAACTTATTTGAAATTTGTTATTTTTGACTTCTAAAATTCTCAGATACCAATTTTAGTCGAAATCTGCCGACTTTTAAGAATAATTAATTTTTTTAAAACTGCTCACCCTATATAATTGACCGCAAGTATAACTGGTTTCGAGCCAGGAAGGTACATTATCTGTATACAAAATTTGAAATTTTTCTCTAAAGCCGTTTCTGAGTTATCGTGCCAACAGACAGACAGACTGGCGGAATAAGAAACATGTTTTTTCGTAATCTAAGGACCCTGAAACGTGAAAATTTTAAATAATCTCGGAGGGTGACTTTTTCACGATTACAATAGTAATAATAATAATTTGCTTATTAATAGGAGAAATTCATTGTATTGTATATTAGAGTTTTATAATCCAGAATTCTAAGAATTTCAACAGTTTCTCGGCATTAACTTACTTATATTTTAGGTTATTTAGAACAAAATTAGAATATTCATCAATAATATGATATCCTATCATTATTCAGACATTATTGAGAAAATAATAATAATAATAATAATAAATGATTTAATGCTTTCATAAATACAAATTAACAATAATGTAAATACACAAAAAAAATATATGTATTAGGTACCTGAAAGCAAGAGGCGGCGTTCGCACTCAAACATTATGCCGATAGAGAATAATTAGTGAGCAGCGCTCTTCCACACAACCTTGGACAATAAATAAGTTTATATTACTGTAAACTTATAAGCCATGGAATACAATATCCGCTAAATTTCCTTGATTAACTAAATTATTAAACTAATCTAGCCACAAAATTACCCTAAATCTAATGAACTAAAATTTGTATGTGAAGATAATTTAAATTTTTTTTTTTTTTTATTTTGTTTATTTTTTTTTTGTTTTTTTTTTTTTAATCACGTAATTAATTTTTCCATTAAATATGTGAAGTCTGACGATTTTCTTGAAACGGGAAAGAGGCGAGGTATTGAACAATTGAGGAGCCATATTGTGAAGTTTGGCTATAAGAGAAGCACAATTTGAATAAAGAAGTATTGTGTTTAGGGATTGTTAAGATTATTTTTGAATCGTACATTAATGTTGTGGACCTCTGATCTTTTTTTTTATTTTTTCATGAAGGTAGTTTGGTTTTTCGTTAGTAAATTTTTTTGAAACTGAACAAAAGCATGTAGCAGTCTTCTGTTGTTTAGATTTAGCCAGCCTAAATCGATCATATAATTAGAAGTTAGAATACGGCGCCGAATAACACAAGTTAACCTTATGCAGGCATTTTGAATATGCTGTAATCAATTTTTATTAAATTGGGTTAATGCTGGGCCATATATTATGTCTCCATAATTAAATTGAGACAAGACTAAACTTTCACACACTATATTTTTTGTATTTTTGTTTAAAATATCACGATTAGAATAGATTAATTTTAAATTACAAAAACACATTTTAATAATAAAGTCAACATGCTGGGAAAAATGCAAATCTTCGTCTATAAGAATACCTAAGTTTTTTTTCACAATTGCATATTTGCATATTATTTTTAATAGTGTTTCTGGATTTCTTGCGACCGAATACCATAGCTTTTGATTTTGTGGGGTTTATTGATAGGCAAAATTTCTTCGATAGTTCAGATAAGTTTTCAAGGTCTCTGTTGATTTGCAAGGCGGCTAAATCGGCGTCTGATTCCTTAAATTCGAGGTAAAGCTGGATGTCGTCAGCATAAAAGTGAGATTTCATATTAGTGATGTAATTATGAAATTGTGATGTGTACAAAGAAAATAGAAGAGGGCCCAATATTTACCCTTGTGGTACACCTCGAGTAGTTTGTAATACATTAGATTTACTTTGTTCCAAGTGGACCCGCTGGATTCTGCTTTTTAAATACGATGATAACAACTTTAAAGAAGAATTACCAAAACCTAGATAGTGACAGACAGCTATTAACAAAGAATGATTAATTGTATCAAAGACTTTTGAATAATCTAACAATACCAATACACACAATTTATTGGCATCAATGCAATTAGAGATATCGTCCAGAACTTTAAGTAATGCAGTAAAACAACTATAGTTTGGGCGAAATCCTGATTGATGCTTAGGTAAAAGGTCAAATTCAAAAATATTCTTAAAATTCTTATGGATTTTATGATCAAAATAGTTGTCATTGTTGTACATCTAATAATAAGGATTGGCACAGTAGATATTGTAAAGAAATAGGGATAATGGAGACCCTTGATGCAAGCCTTGTTCAGGTGTAAATTGGTTTGACAGGTAGTTCCACACATAGAAAAATTAAAGGAGGTTTGAATTATAGGCGGGAAATGTTTCTTTATTTATAGTTCCCCAGAAGCGGTTAGCGAGCTGCAAGCACTAAATATAAAGCCGTTTTACACCCATAAAAAAGATGTTTTCAAAAAAAATAATAAAGAAATCAATAATTTTACTTTAATACAATGTATGGTCAAATGCAGGAATAATCGTTAATAAATGTAAAGTTAAATTTAAATGTTATGAGATAAGATAAAAATATGTCAGTTTATTTTCATGGAAAATGTAGGTGATTAAAATTAAGTTAATAATATAGTTTAAGTTAGATTTAAGTAACTTATTGATTGTGAAATGTGTGAAACCAATTTATGAACAGATATTGTAGAACCTCATAGTTTTGCTTATTTGAAGGAACATAAGAAAGGGGCTTCGATTTATTCTCAAAAAGAAATTTTTAAATTTTTGGGTACTATTCATGATTATATTTATCAAATACTACCCAAATATGGTCATATAGACATTGTTCAAAAACTAATATTATAATATTATATTTACATCAACTTGTTAATTGTGTATGCTTCACCTCTAAAGATCATTTAATTACATGGTTTTTTTTTATCATTTTAATTTTGTGTACCTTTTATTGTAAGAAAATATGTTTTAAACATTTAACAAACTGTTCTCGGTTAATTTTTTATTTTAAAATACACCTGTGCCTTTATTTTTGTTTTAGATATTCTTAAGTATGGAGATTTTTGGAAAGACATTACAATCATTACAACTACGCTAGATAGAAATAGATGCGCATAGGAAAAAATATTAGAATTAGAATGTTTTTTCCATGTAGCAAATATTTGTTTTTATAGAAAATAAATTCAACATTTAAGTGCGAACAAGTTAAACATAAAGAAAATAAAGACTGTCACAAAAACTTCAAGTGACCGTTTCCTTTTCAGTCCTGTTTGACAACATGTAGGTACAGGTTCCTATTATAATTTGGTATTAAATTTTAATCAAGTTCAATGTACATAAATAGATATTACCTTTCTTTGTTAAATTGATTGTAAATATTAACTACTAGTCTTTTGTAATTCTTATGTTTTTATGAAAATTATATTCAGTTTTTTAAATATAAATAGATTGTTACGTGATGTAGTGCTTATATTATGAATGTTTGATTATAAAATAAGGGAACTCATAATAATGTAATGACATAGTAGTTATTCTAAATAAATAAAATTTATTAAAAATGTTTTGTTTTTTTACTATTTTAAACAAGTGACAGTTTCCTTTTCTCAACATTTACCTACAACAAGAATGCAGTAAACTTATTATTTGTTCTAGTTGTAAGTAAAAGTTGTAAAATAGGAAAATGTGACCTCAAATATCATAAATTAAAGAGCCCACCACTTTTTAAATCTCTTTAATTAGTAGTGTCCTACTTTATCGACTGTTACCGACGGGATTAGTTCCCCAGAAGCGGTTAGCTCGCTACTGTCGAGGTCAAGCAAACTTGTTACCAACTATGTACAGGAAAAACGGTTATCCTGGTTCCACACTTTTTTTATGGTCAGTTTTCTGTTCTTCTTCCATTTAATTTAGTAGTTTATATGTTGTTCTGTAGAATTGGGAGGGGATGTAGAGTAGATCGCCCATTTCTGAACCCAAACTGGTATCCAGGGATCTGGTCTTCAGTAATTTGTGCAATTTTCTCTTTGATAATTTTTTTAAATTTTTTAGCTGGATTGGTAGTAGGGTTTTTGGTACGGTAGCTGCTTTTTTTGGAGTGGTCTTGTCTGGGCTAAGAATACTTATGTTAAATTGAAATAATAAGTATGAACAACAAAAAAAAGAAGTGTAGTGGGACATTGAAAAAATTAATTACACGAAAAATTCTTCAATGCTATACAGACATTTTTCTATTAGGTACTATTTCAGTTTGATTTTAAATAAGCTATAAGTCACTATGTTTTTAACTTTTTAGGGTGTCATTTTTTACTACAAGGAATATCTCTTATTTACGATTGGAAAAGAGAATTCTTCAAATAACTAGTCTTAGCAGTATTTTTTTAGGCAACCCAATTGCAGTATATATTTACAAACAAATTTATTTAATAAAAAATAACTTTCATCTGGTATACAGATGGGTGAAGGTCGACCTTACTTCATATCGAGTACTATTTATATTCATTTAACTAGATGATATAGATAGAATGGAAAATCTAAAAAAGGTAAATTAAAGAAATAAATTATATTTTTTGTTATTGACTTATATGAACAGAACAATTTTTTTATTTACTTTGATAGAAAATAACAAAAATCTACAGTCAAAATTATTTTAAAATGTAAGAAAATAGTAACAATAAAAAATAGGCTAATATAAATTAAGATGCAATCTTAAAAAATCAGCTCTAATTAAATGTCTGAGCAAAAATACAAAAACAACATAAGTTGTCATCTTATGAGGCAATGAATGCAAAAATTTAAAAAGGTTTACTAATCTAATGGTTAATGCAACTTGTGTGATTTTTGCACACAAGATGTAACAAGACTTTTCATGACATAAACCTAATTTTGTCACATGCTGACTTATGTGGTTTTTGAAATTACGGATTATATTATTTTTAGGCTGTGTATAGGATTGCAGCACCATAAGTGGAAAGAAAAACAGTTTCTGGTTACACATGCACCACAGTAAGCAGATAAAAATAATGGTGCATTTCTCATAACAATTATACCATAGTAATGGATAATGCCTCAAAAAATTATATAATAATGAAAAACCTTCCAAAGAAATGTAATGTGCTATTGAAGCAGTTAATAAATAAGCTCTATAAATGCATATTATATTTTACACTGTGGCATTTGCTATAAATGTTATTTTAATCCATTAAACAAAAATACAATTTTGTCAGGAAATAAAACATTTTATCTCTCTTGTAATGTAAAAGAATTTCTTCACATACAAAAATGAAAATCTAATGGGATATTTTATGTTTAGTACCTACTTTTTTATAAAAAAAAACTATTTTTACTTTACCTTGAAGGTAGACCTTTTAAAATATCACACTGCACAAGATCAATGTTAGTTAACTCTTGCTCTTCGATGTTCTCTTGACAAATTCCTATTGCGTCTTTATCAACTTCAAAACCAACAACAAAAGAAGCATCTAATACTCCTGCACCAATTGTTAGGGCTCCACAACCACTACCCAGGTCAGCCACTAATTTACCAGAGATATCACCATATTGTGACTAAAATAAACATAGATGATAATAATTATAGGTACATAAATCATTTAGTAAAGTAACATATATCAAAATTTAACCTATAAATAACAATATGACAGATTGTCATCTCCAAAAATTTGTACAAGCACAATGAATATGAGTGTAATTGCATCCCCATTTGATAATGAAAATAAAATAAACGAAAGTCTCCCTCAATTCATAGTAAAATATGTCATAATAAATAATTTAATTAATATTGGTCCCAACTTTTTACAACCTTCATGAATTGGATGAACATGTCAAACCATTTGTAACAAGAATTAGTAGCATAACTATGTAAATTTTCTTCAATAACAATGCAATTACAAAAGTATAAGAAAATACCTCCATATACTGCAAGTTTTAATTAGGAAAATAAAATAATCATACCAAAGTGCTTAAAGGTTAAGAGTTTATCACACTTTTTCAAATTAATATTCAAAAACACATGCATCATTTGACTTGGGCATTAATACCTGAACTGTAAATAACATGTGAGAGCCCAAATGAGGTGGAGTAATGTACTGTTCTAATAATATTTTAGGTTTTTGAAACCCTGAAATGCACTGTAATCGTTCTTCAAGGTGCCTAAGTTTTAAGCAGGGATACATTAGGGCTTCGCGTCAAAGCGTGGTAATACTGGGAGTATCAAGTTGCCAAATGAAGAGTCCTGGCTTATAAAATAACCAGTAGATTGAGTATTAGCTGTTTGTAAAGCACTTCTTTGAAGAGAATTCATTGAATGCCCATCTGATGCTTGAACAGTTGTAGGTCCAAATCCAAGTACTGGTAGTGCAGAAGAATTTAATGTAGATGCAACTCCTTGTTTGAGAAGTAATTGTTTCTTTTTTTGTAGTTCTTCCAAAATTTTACGATTCTCTAGTTCTGGAAAAAAGGAAAATATGAGCTTTGTAAGTAATAAATAGTGTAGAACTTACCTCTCTGAGCGTTTGGTTGTGGAAAAGCCATCAAAATCCAATAGCAGAAACTACAAATATTTAAAGATTCTCCGTTCTTCAGCCATTAAAGAAAAATATGCACAAAATATGTTTGCAACACTGACCTGACACCTGACATTATTAGTGACATTTGACAATTGTTGCCGCGGCGATTTTTAAAATCGTACATAGTTTTTTTGGAAAATGTACTGAATTGGGAAAAAATTTCTGATTATAAAATTTTATAGTAGAACCAATGAAATGAACCGGAGTGGGGTAGAATGCTTGTCAATAGGCTTGAGATGCGACTCTATGGGCAAATACAGGTTATTTTTCATCTCACTCGGGAGTATTTATAACAACTATTTTCTATTTCACTTTGTTATTGTCTGATCCACCAGCATGTGGATTGAACAATAACAAAGTGAAACAGAAAATGGTTATTATAAATACTCCCGAGTGAGATGAGAAATAAAAATGGCTGCGCCCATAGAGTCGCATATTGTTCTATTGATACAATATGCACATTGGCTTTCTACCCCACTCCAGTTTATTGAGTAGAACCATAGACATCATAATCTAAGATAGACCAGTGAACTGTATACTTTACAGTTCAGTGAGATAGACTCGCCCTTCACACCTGGGACCCTATTCTTAAGTTGCAGGACGTGTGTCTTTTTTTCCACCGGTTTGTTGCAACCGTTGGTTCACCGATGCGGCCTTGAACGTTTTGTGTTGGATTCTGGTTGACCGTTGAAATAAATAACAGTTGACATACCGCACCGATGCCAACGTTGCTGCAACAGTTGGATAAAAAGACACACGTTACGGCATTCCAACGACCTGTCAAACTGCTGACAAGTGGGAACCAATGAACTGGAGTGGGGTAGAAAGCCAATGTGCATATTGTATCTGCGACTCTATGGGCGCAGCCATTTTTATTTCTCATCTCACTCGGGAGTATTTATAATAACCATTTTCTGTTTCACATTGTTATTGTTCAATCCACAAGCTGGAGGATCAGACAATAACAAAGTGAAATAGAAAATGGTTGTTATAAATACTCCCGAATGAGATGGTCTTCGCCCATAAAGTCGCATCTCAAGCCTATTGACAAGCATTCTACTCCACTCCAGTTCATTGGTGGGAACTGACATTTAAATATGGCAAACCTGTGAGCCTGTTGTCATTGACAGGGTCAATGACCTATATATTTATATAGATTACTCAAAGCGGGTCGTTTGCGAGGGGCCATATTGCCTAGCAAAAATGTGTTTACAAACCAATATTTAGCCTTTGAATATAGTAGAGAAAAAAATTACCTACATTTTTACTTTAAGATATAAGTTTAATATTATTTTGAAAAATATGAATGATCAATCTATATAACTATATATCATTACCCTGTCAATTTACCACAAGGTTGCCATATCATAACCAAATCATAACCTGTCAAAATCCACTGGTAGACATTTTGTTTAGAATGTCTAATTGTTGGGTTCTCCTTTTTCTATGGGTCTTCCTTTTGTTCCGTTTGTTGTGTTCGTGTTCTTTTTGCTCTTTAATTACCACACTTCACAATTCAAAAAATCTGGTACATTTTTTGGAATCTGGTACATTTTTTAAACAAATCTAGTACATAACAAAAATATATTCTGGCAACACTGGTGAAAAGGTTAGGTATATATACTGGGGCAAAGATGAAAAGAAGAAAAAATAAAAATAATGAATGAATTATTTTATTAATAATAATATATAAAGTTTAATTGAACAGTTTTACAGTAACGTAAGTAGTTATAATATAATAACAATATATTTTAAATAAACAAAAATTATCTATTCTTGATCTATTAATTTAGGCATTGCACTAAAATGCTAATTATATTCAAACAATACATAAGAAAGATTTTTTTCATAATTACTTTTATAGAATTATCTGAAATCAATGTCTGCAAGCAACAGTATAAAAAAACCACAAAGCAGCAGTTCCAATGACAATAATTCAAATGAAAAGGGATCTCCAGATAAGGTAAAATGCACTTTTTATGCTTCATAAACCTAATTAAATGTATCACAATAAACACCTTGAAAAAATTAATTTGTGTAGGACTATAAGGAATATGCGGGAATTGGACCAGATATTATAAGAAGCTATGCTGAACAGGCAATGTTTGAAACACATTTGACTGAAGATGTTTGTAATACTTTGAGTGAAGATATCAATTATAAACTTCGTTATATAATACATGTAAGTAATATGTACACTTTAAGTTGGTAGGTAATTTTTAGAGAAAAATCTATAGATCTGTACTTAATACAGTAATTTTGCATAAATGAGGTCCAAAAAAAATTCATGATTTATATTTTCCAGGAAGCTTTGTTAAAAGCTAGACTATGTGGAAGAGATTCAATCTCATCAAGAGACATTGAAGAATCTTTTAGCAATTTATCTATTGAAAAAGTGTATGGGGCACCAACAAATCCAAACTGGGTGCCATTTTCTGATAGTAACCAGACATTTTATTATTTAGATGTAAATATAATTTGCTTTTTTTTTAATATGCCAAACTGTTTTTAACTTATTTCTTTCCAATTATTTAAAATAAGTCTTATGACAAAGGTTCTAAATGAATTTTAGGATAATCTTGTGAATCTCATAGAGATGACAGAAGAGGAAAACTCTTATGTTCAGTATGGTGATGTAGAAATAACAAATAAATGGTATCCTGATTCAGATCCGAATAATTCAGCACTGAAAAATTATTTTACAGTAGCCTGCCAGTCTGTGATAAGTGGAGATGAGGAACTAAGGAACATGGTATTAAAAGATATAAGTGAAAATCCTCAAGTAGGACCAATTGCTCAGTGGTTTTATCACTTTGGATATTTCTTGCTCATGAAGAATATAACTTATGATTCTCTTACTTTAAGGGCTTTAGATTTAATAGAAATTTTAGAAAACAGTCCTTTAAGCAGTGCTAGTGTTTCCCCTAAGCAGCTTAAGCTCTTGGTTAGGTTACTACTGCAAAGGTTTGTAACAATGATACAATACAATATCTTTATTTACCTGAGAAAATATTACATTTTATGGCTCGTCAAATTACAATTAAAATTATATATATATATATATATATATATATATATATATATATATATATATATATATATATATAATAAAATTTACCTAAATATAAAATTGAAATTTACAAACATTTACAACAGATAGTTCACAACATAGTTCACTGAATCACTCAGAGGCCACAGTGACAGCCTCCATCCTCCATCTGTATTGATTTAAATTCCTCTAAACTATATAGGCAATTATTGGATAACATTTGTTTTAATGCATGTTTAAATTTATCTATAGGCTGATTTCTAAAATTATATATTTATTTGTCCTTTCCAGTCTATACTGGATATGGACTAAGTTATCTTTGTGCCTTGTATTATAGTTATGGATATCTGAGTGGGAAAAAATGTGTTAATATTATTTTTTAGGAATAGAAGGTTTTGATAGATTATTACTGCATAGAGTGTCATAATTTTCTGTATTCTGTTCTGGGAATACTGGTCTAGAACTGGCTTGCCAAGAAGCACCTGTTATGGCTCTTATGGCTGATTTTTGCAAAATAATCTTGATATGTGTGTCAGCAGCATTGCCCCAACATATTGTCCCGTATGTCAAATGACTATGAAATAGAGCATAGTAAGCAGTAATTGCTGCATATTGACCACATATTTGGCTATTTTCCTGATAGCAAAAACTGCTCCTGATAATTTGGAACAAAGTGCTTCAATATGATCTGTCCATCTGAGATGTGGATCAATTTGAATGCCAAGTGTTTTAACAGAATTGTTATTAACTTGTTCACTATTTATTGTAAATAATTGGGAGATAGTTTTTGTGTAATTTAAAAACAGGTCGTTTACAGAAAACCATCTCTTTGTCTGAATCATGACATAAGAGTAAACTTGATCATGATCTGTTCCTCTTTTAGTATTAATACAAAAAGAAGTATCATCAGCAACTATAAATGTGATAAGGTTTTCAAAATGCATATGGTCAGAAAGATCATTAATGTATATCAAAAAGAGTAATGGACCTAAAATTGAGCCCTGAGGGACACCTCTCCTGATATGCATCAATGAACTTTTGCAATTTTCGATGATGACTGTTTGACATCTGTCAGTTAAATATGTCATACTTCTCCAGTTTTGATAATAGAATTGAATGATTAAAGGGTAATCTTATAGTTGAAGGGTCTGGAAATGCACCTGTTCTCACAATTCCCGTTCCGGCTAGTTCTGACAGTTGAAATCGTTACATATAGTTGCAAGGTTAATATTTAATTATTTGGAACCAGGGAATAAGCATATTGAAATAACTATTTTACTTTTAATCATCTATTTACCAATTTTTACATTGATTAAAAATCCCATAAAAATAAAAAAAATATTCTAAAGATTTTTAAGTAATACGATCGTTATTTTCAACGTCAATAATACCTTTCAATGGTGATAAATTACAAAATTCAAATTTGTGTCAAATTCTAGATGTCTGTACAGAGTGGTGTGAATATGCGCATTTCTAGACCTGTCAACTACAAGATTAAAGTTATTATCTAAAGCTTTTCTTTCAAAATTTAGATTTAATCCATATTATTTAGGATAATGTAATATATTCTATGTGCACCTATTACTTTTTAGGTTATTGCTAACATATTCTTCCCCAGATGTATTAAAGAGATTATGTTTCACATTATCTATATTATGTCTCAGACAATCTCTCAAAGAAATGGCAATTGCAAAGATTAACCAAAAATTAGATGCAGTTGCAAACAATGCCATACTTTCTATTGTTACAACCATTTACTATTTGGGAATTGAAGCTATCAGAGAAATTTTTATACCACAAATTACCTTTTTTCTTGATAGAGTTGCTGCTGAAAGTAACATGGATTTGGTGTACTTTATACTAGTAAGTCTTCTTAATTGATATTTTACCAAAACATTTTTTTTTTTAATTTGTAGGTACTGTTTTAAGTATTTAATTTATTTTTTGGCTGGAAACCCTAATGTCATTGTTAATTACATGCTTAAAATGTATTAAATTTAAATTATTCATGGGTATATATTAAAGTTAAATATAAAAAAACTGGAAATATAAATATAATCACAAGAAATGATGACGAAATATAGTTATGAAAAGTTTACAATTTTATCTATATTTATTTACTATTAAAATGTCAAATTCAACTATGTGCAAAGTTTTGAAGTGGTTACTAATAAACAGAGCCCATGTCTTAACAGGTCATTCCAAGTATGAACTTTACTTCATCAAAACATTTCTTGATATATTTTTTTTTAATTTCTGTGTATTTTGATAAACAGAGCTCGGAATTATATCATTGATGACCACAAATTAGGGTAGTCAGAGACAATTGTAGATATTCAAATAAAATACTAAAATTATCAAATTATTATGTATAATTTTAGCACAAATGTTTGCACATGTGAGATGTTCTAAATCCAAATCTGTTATTTACTTCATGACCTATTAACATACGGGCTTTACTAATAAATAAAAAATCACTCATGGTAATTATTCAATGTACAGTCTGGAACATCAAAGATAGGCTATGGGAGAGTTAAATGACAACATAGTCTAGTGAATCGTTCGACTTATTATGATGGAAACTGAAGAGACTAGCTGCGAGATTAGTGTGCATTCACATTCTCCCAACAGTTGAGCCGTGATCTCTCGTGGATGGGTGACCACTGGAACATTCCACCATGGGACTAGGGTTTGGAATGAATGAGGGAGTGAATTGGTGAATGGGAAAGTAGTAGGACCTTGGTGGTAGAAAACGCCCCTTGCTGCAGTGCCGCCAGACTACAGACGGATCAGGCTGAAAAAATACTGTGATGCAATGTTGTCATTACTGTTGGTTTTCGAGTGACTGTTCAATCAGATTTGCCATTATCTGTGCTGACATACTGCTATACCTAACTTTCAATGTTTCAGACTATATTCATAATTATATTTACATTTTAGGCTATTTATGGTCTTATTTGTAAGGCCGAGCCTGGCGAAACATATGTTCACAATTGGTTCGATATACTAATACCAAATGAGTTAGTTATTTATTGGCACCCGTTAAAATATGAAAATATTGGTAAGTAAATATTTATTTTAATGCAACAAATAAATAAATTATTATGTAAAGAACACAGATGATTTTCAAGTTTTTTTTTTAGAGATTATCATTCATCTGTAAATAGTAAGCATTTGAACATTTCTATTAGGTCCCCTCAGGTTTATATTATATGATCCCTCTTCTTCACTGCTTACTGTAAGCTTTTTGGACACCTACCTAATAACCCTCACAAATAAACTATTTTTAGTAATTTTGTAAATGTATTAAGAAACCTAGCAACTGGTTAAGTTAAAGGGCAATTAAATAACTAACGTATTGGTTGTGTAATCTGAAACTGTTCCTACTTTTGATGTGGTCAGTTGTAAAGGGTAACTTTTACATAAGAACAGATAACTTTTTTGGCAAATTTGAATTAAGATATATGTATTATTGTTAATACTTAGTAAAAGTCACTAAGAATTAACAATAAAAGCCCTTAATCACCCTTCACCAAGTTTCTGGCCTTGGGTGACAAAACCACCTTCCCCAAGATATACACTAACTAACCAACAGGAATGTTCCACAGATGGTTAGCGGATACATACCATACTCTCAAAGCAAGCAATAAACATAAGTGTACAAGATGTGAATATAAGAGAGAATGCAAGTAGCTCTCAAAATTATAGAACAGTGGTGCAAGGACCATTCACTGTCTATCAATCCTAAGAACACAGAAATTGTCCTTTTCACAAAGAAAAGGATGAAAATGGAATTAAACCTCCAGAGCTCCTAAACACAAAACAACACTTTGCAACAGAGGTGAAGTACCTAGGTCTCACCGTTGACAGCAAGTTAAAATGGAACTCATACTTAGAAAACAGAGTCAAAAGAGCATACATTGCTTATGAACAATGCCCCGAACCGTGGGGCGCGCCTGGGTTTTCTCCCCCAGAGTCGTCACATGGACTTACACAGCCATCATAAGACCTATGCTAACAAACGGTGCAGTTGTCTGGGTACCGAAAACCCAAAAATTGACAGCTATCCGCAAACTAGAACAAATTCAAAGAACAGTATGTCTCAACATAACAGGGGCCATGAAAACCACACCTACCAGAGTCATGGAAGTCATTCTTAGTCTCACTCCCCTTGATATTTACATCAAGGAGGTTGCTCTGATGAGAATGACACACCTCCGCATGATTGGAATAGAACCTGATGTAGGATCTGGCGAGGAGAGACATCATTTTTGGCAGGAGGCGGTCGATACGCTCTTACTACTTCAAGCGAACATGGACTCGATCTCACCGAGATAATATATCTTCCATAAGCCATATAAAGTTATAACAAAACAAATAGAAGAGGCGTAAGTGGCAGGTACATTTCATATCTACACTGACGGTTCTAAAATAAAACAAGACTCAGGATGTGAAATATACTCCGGATCCTTAAACCTAAACATAAAATGGGCTGTGAGAAATAGTACCAGTGTAGTTCAAACCGATCTCATAAGTATTCTCATAGCAGCAAAAGAAATCACCAAAAACAATATCACTGGACGAAACATGCTCATCTATACAAATAGCAGACAAGCACTACGCACCCTGAACAAACCACGAATTTATTCAGGGTTAGTACTAGAATGTCACGAAGCTTTGTTCGAAGTATCCATCAACAATGTGGTCACCTTAAGATGAATCAAAGGTCACGCCACATGGAAAGGTAACCGTCTTACTGATTCCCTAGCTAAGAAAGCAGCCAATCAAATACTTTTTGGACCTGGCCCTTCTATTGTATTGACCAATACGGTAAACATGGGGCTTAACAAGCAGAAAGCATGGAACTTATATCTGCATAGAACCAAAGGCTAATAAGTTAATATAATTAATGCAGAAATAATTCAATGATCCAAAAATCTAGTCATAATGAAATCTCAATTATCTTAATACTATTTTGAACTTTTATTTCTCATATTTTGCGAATTACTTGATTTCTGTTTTCCCTACCAATGTAATGTAAAAACTACATTAATATTATTTTGTGTTTGTTGAAAGCGTTACATGAATTTAGCTGATTTAAAACATTAAATTAAAATATTTTTTAGAAACAGAGAAACTAGACATAAATTTTGTAGCCGTAAAATCTAAGCTAATCAAAATGAGGCGGAAAGTAGCTTACCCGACAGGAAGAAACTGCAGATTTAAAATGGAGGAAGTTTTTACATTACCTTCCATCAACTGTAAAATAAAACGAAAACTCGATCAGTTTAGGACAGGAATGAAGGTTTATAAAAAACAAACTCACATTACAGTTGGTAAAACAAGTTTACTCTTGTCAGTATTAAATAGTAATAACAAAAATAAGTTACACAAATGTTGTGATCATTCCATGTTATCCTATAATCTATAATAAATTATTATTTTTTAATATGAACAGTTTTATTTAACGAGACGTGTGTGAGATTGTTAAGTTCATTTAATATATCTGAAAATAAAAAAATACATTTGTGTAAAAGATTTCAATTCAATTTCCTTTTTTTTTTTTATTAGTTTCTAAAGTGATACTTACCCGACATTTGAAGTTTAGTACTAGTCTTATTAGAATTTATAAATGTTCTATTTCGAAGGTGTACTAGTTTCAAAGATGACATTAGTTTGGTACCTAAAAAGTTCAGAATGAAATGGTTACTTAACAATACCTTCTATCGCAGAAAGAATCTTGATTCATACTTTTAGTGCTAGCCCGATTCATTATCAATTCTGAATTTGTACTACTCTGTATTCCAGGCATATCATAAGCGGTTCAGAACCAATAATGAATAGAATTAGTTTTACTGCAAACGCAGTATTAGAAACAGCATGCAAAAAGTTACTATTAATTCAGAATCAGTTCAGGATTCTTACCGCGAACGAAGCTAATATGTATGTAGTTGTTTTGTTGATATAATGTACCATTCACATAGCTGCTATTATCACCTTGATTGTGCATTTTAAAGGTTCCATTTTTAATTTCTGTCCTGTATAGAATACTGCGATCTTTTAAAATTTGTTGTCCTCTAGCAACAATATAATCTAAATTTGTTGAGTGGTCTGTAACTGGAGATTTATCACCATAACACTTTTCTACAAAAGAGTATTGCATTGTTCACAAAACTTGTTTACCTCCTTTGTTAATTGTAGACTAAATTGCAAAATATCAATGAAAGATTTACCTTTTATTGAAACACTTTGATTTTCATCTATGAAGCAGTTCCATAAATATTTTATTGATTTTAAAAGAATTTTACACCTTTTTAATATCCTCATGTAGCTAGTTTTTTTCTGAGGTAGAATATCATATGCCGACTGAACTTCATGAAGAACTGGAATTAAAAATGTGACTATATTTTTTATATAAATATAACTGAGCCTCTTTTATTATAAACCCGTTTCATTAACCATTTTGATATAATAACCTCAAATTATAAAATAAATGGCACTTCATAGGTCACTGCATTCATGTAGTTATAATTTAAAATTGTTTCTTATTTTACTATTTATTTATTATAACTGTTCCGTTTTAGCAGGGACAGGTTGGTCCTGGGTAAAAGAAATGTCCCCTCTTGCTTTCAGGTACCTAATACATATATTTTTTGTGTAATTACATTATTGTTAATTTGTATTTATGAGAGCAATAAAATCATTTATTATTATTATTATTACATGCCCATTTAAGTTATAGTCAAATGTAGTTGGAAGTAGGTGGGAACGATAAAAACGCATGATATGGCATTTATTGACATTCAAGTACATGCCATTTAAAGAACACCATTCTGATAAATTATCGAGGTCAGACTGAAGTCTACCAACATCATCATGTTTTAACAATTTGGAAAAATTTTAGGCCTTTTGCAAATAATAAAGCTTTGCTGTTATGGAAACAATTATATCATTAATAAATAAGTTAAATAGTAAGGGTCCTAGAGGAGACTCCTGAGGAACACCTGAGGTTACTTAAAATAAGTAAGAATAGTGGTGATTAGCTCTAACCATTTGAGTTCTATTAGTAATCCAATCCATTGCAGTAATACCCCACTCAGATCATATTTGTTAAGGTTTTGAAGTAAGGGAGTATGATTAACCCTGTCAAAACCTTTGGAAAAGTCAGTATAGACAGAATCGATTTGTAAACCTTTTTCCAAGGCTACTGACAAGATGTCTATATAAGTGACTAAATTTACCTCTGTTGATTTTCCAGCACAAAAACCATATTTGTATATTGGGATGACATAAGAAAGTTTCCAGTAATCAGGAAACTCTCCTGTGTCAATTGATTTATTGAAAATATGGAAATGAGGACGAGACGAGACAGTGGCTGCTTTTGAAATGCACACTTAATTCAAATATATTTTATATTTCTATTGGAATATAAAAAGCAGAAATATTACAGTATTCTTTCAAAAGTAGCCTCCTTGTAGACTAAGCCATGAGCCTTGTGTGAAGTATGCATCCTTATAAAAATAACACCTACATATATAGATATTTCAACATTTTTGAAAATAAAAAATATTGCAGTAGATAATGTCTTTTTGTTACAACTTCTGTCTCTTGGAAAGTTGATAACCTTAATTTATTAGCATGAATTTTCTATAAATACATTCTTACCATATTTAAATTCTGTAAGTACTCCTTTAACGTCTTCAATATTAATTTCTTGTTCTTCCTCTAATATAATTGTCATAAAATCCATTAGAATATTTGACTGTCTCATAAATTTCTTGAAACAATTTTCATTAAGTATGAAATGTACTTTGAAAGTGTCCAACATTTCATCTATTAACAGTTTGTTTTCTTCAAATATTACCTGCAATTGTTCTGTCAGAGATTTTTTTGTTTTATTTTATTTGAATGAATTTTACCTCACAAAATGCGCTTGGATCGATAATAAGATATATTAATCTTTGTAATATTTGTGCCTGATTAATCCAATGATCTTTCAATAAAAGTGCTAGATGAGAATTGCTCAAGTTGAAGTCTAATAAAACTGATGTAAAAGCTGGGACCAATTCTGTTTCTAATGCCTCTAAGCTTGCCATACTACTTCTAATTTTGCTACAATCTAAAAATTGTTTTTAAGTTTAATATCAAGCAACAACTGTTAAATGTTAACAACTTACTGTTAGGACAGCTTGAACAAGATATTGCAAACAAGCCAATTTGTAAAAGTCTATCCACGTGAAGGTCAAATTCAACAATCAATTCATCCAATTTTTCTTGATCTCCTTTATTTGTTTTATCAAAACAAAAATTGTGTATGGCTTCAAGGGGTAAGGTATACTCAGAAAATACTTTTAAACTCAATTTTAACACTGCTGTATTAACTTTGTGTTCAAGAGCACACAGTTTATTTTTGCATGTATCTACAAAAAGATTTAACATTGCTGTATTGGGTTTGATTTTGTTCATTTCTTTAGAAAGACTTCCTAGAGCATCTAACACCTACAAAGATACCCCCAAATGCACATTAATATATTACAATTCTTTTGTAATAAATTTACTACAATAAATTTATTGATTATGAATTTGTATTAAATACAAAACATCTTTTAAGATGTTTTATATTGCTCAATATAATAAAATTTTTCAATATACATCAAATTTTTATTTACAGTTTGGCTGCTTCCTCGTATCATTTTATACTCCTCTTCTAATGTTACTTGAGCTAATGACATAGCATGGCTTAATACTTCTTCAAAAATTTTCTTTGTTTCATTAAAATCCATACTTGCTTGTTCCACATTAACAAAGTCAATTAAATTAATTTTTTCAATTGCAATGTCCATCCAACTAATGAAATTTGCCTTAGAGTTTTGCAAGTATGAATTTTTGGTTATGGTCTCAAAAATTCCATCCAATGACCACAGCATTTGCTTTTTACAGAAAAATCTGATTTCCTAAAAAGCTCTATAGAAAATAAAAAATAAATAAATAATATAAAACTTACACTCAATGGTTGATCAAGTGCTGATTCTCTTACAAATATATTTATAAGTAAAGACAAAATTGTGAGCAGTTGATGTAGATACAATAATAATGTTTCCTTATATTCTATATTTTTATCAATAATTTTGTGAAAGTCTGTAAGAAGAACAATTAACTTTGTAAGTTGAGCACACAATCCCTAAAACGGAATATATTTTATATTTGATGTAATTTTAAATTGAAATAAGACTTGCCTTAAACCAATTCAATAAATTATTATTATGAGATATTTGAACGCTTAAAGTATTTAGGTATTCTTTAGTGGATGATATTTGCTTCAGAACTAAAGTTGAATACTTTTTCTTTTTATGTTCCATTGTGCTTTCCCAAATAATTTTTATTTATAATTTTGAATTTGACAGTTATAAAAATGACACTAAAAAATAACGATGAGTCAGGTTGGCCAATCTTTACTTGAGTTGATGTACATTTTATATGAATCTTAAAAACTACAAATTTTTAGAATTGTAAATGAATTGAAGCATATTTAAGAGAAACGAATTGCGGATTAGCAAGATAATAAATCACTAGTTTGACAGTTTCGGCCAATTGCATAGGCTATTTTACATTTTATTTGTGATATTTTTGGGGATATTTAGTTTTGTTTTTATTTTCATATACTTCTATGGTGGTCTCGTTTCTATATGTATGAGGCCAATTTATAATTGCAAACTTTATTCATATAAAATGTATTATGATTGTCGCGAAAATTGAGTAGTTACATGTTTAAGAATTTATCTAAAAAGACATATTTATTTATTTTTGATTTTTTCAATTTTGTTTTCAGTTTTTGGCAAATTATCTTCTTTTAACAGATTCTGCACTTATGCCTAATGAGGTACTACAGTTAAAAACTATAAAATTGACGGATATGTCATTGGTATGCCTGTCAAGTTTTTGGTTATGAAAAAGTGACAAACTAGATGACAGAATAGGCTGAATTTCAAATAGTTGACTATTTATATATTAAAAAAGAATTGCTGTGATAAAATATTTCATGGTATATAACGCTAATAATTCGGTTACACAAATGTCTAACAAATTTGAAACGTAAGTGAAAGTAAACCTCATTTTTGTTTATGTGAATTACCTTTGTTTATAACTATTTCATTTTATAGATTAAAACACCATGTGGATAATTCAGATAGTGGAAGCGGAGATGAGGAAACAGGTCCAAATATTACGGACTTGGGACCAATTGACTATCCTCCAGGTGAACATAGATTGCAACATCCATATTGTCTTTGGTTTTCAAAACGGCCTTCACAGATACAGGGTTCCCAGGTATCTTTTTATCATATTTAATATTTTTTTAATTATTAAGAGCATATCGCTCTATTTTCTAATATTTAAAAGTTACGTTAAAGAATATTTGTTAACACTCATTTTTATCTTTATACTTAAAATTAGTAGTTTTAATGGATTAACAGAACAATTGAATACCTGTCTCGAACAAGGTTGTAACCATCAAAAAACAAATTTTGTTCTGTCCCAGACAAATTTTGTAAGCTAAAATAGTAAGCATTTCAAGGAAGATTGCAGTAAGGATCACCTTATATTGTTGCTTAAAATCTTGTTCCTTGCTTGGCAGCGTTTCTGAAATATTGTTGGTTACACCTTGTTTGGGATAGGTATTCAATTCCTGTTTTATAACTTTTATGAAAAGAGAAAAAAAGATGAATAGCTTGTTTAATGTGACTTATTTAAGGAAATAAACTTTCTTTTAATGTTACTCTCAATGAAAAAATCAAATACCTATTTATCAAAAAAAGAAAAAATCATGTGTTTAAGGGATATAGTCAAGCTTTGAGGTTGGTGGGACAGGTGGGTACAGTAGAGCAGTGGTGGGCCTTGTATTCCCACATGGTCAGATTACAAGATGTGCCAGCACACAGAGACATACATCTTTTCAAAAAAGGTATTAAACCAATGTGGGAGGATGCAGCTAATAAAAAAGGAGGAAAATGGGTAAGATACACCTGTATGCGCTAGTTCAGTGTGATGTCATTTTGGTTCCACTGACATTTAATTCTGACCAAAATTTTAACAAAAACATCAATAAATTTGACATATACGTTTTTACTGTTTTTAGTTTATTTCTAAATATTGTTTACAGGTCATAAAAAATAGCTCAAAGGTATGTAATTGGTAACTAAATGATTGTATATTTGATGCACGTTATCTACTTTAGGAATATATTTGGAAGTAGTTGCTCAACTCTTCACAAGAAATTGAACAGTTATTTGTCCTCATAGGTAATGGTAAAAGTACTCTTATTTTAGGAGCTGCTTACTTTCCTCCAATGTCACCAAATGATAAATATGTTTCGTTCACTGAAAACTTGGATAATTTGTCAGAGATGTATCCTCATGCACAATTTTGCATTTTGGGCGACTTCAATTTACCTAAGGCCATATGGATGTCAAATAATCTATGCTCAATTGCTACCTCTTCCTTGGGACCTGGAACTAGAGCTGATGAAACTGCTGCGATTAATACTATCTCCAATATGTGTGCTTTTCACAACTTCTTTCAGAACAATGCAATGATTACAATACTACTTTAGATTTAGTTTTTTCTTATCAATCTTCAACAACCACCTCTCTCGCTAGTGATGCTCTAATTAATGTCGATAAATATCATCCCCTGTTACTTATACACTTGAACCTTGCTGTAAATTATTGTAACTCGTCACATGTACCTAATGAGTATTACTATGATTACAAATTCGCAGATTTTCGATCCATTGAACATCATCTGGGATTAATTCAGTGGGATTCACTATTCTTAAATAAATTACTTGATGAAATGGTAAATATTTTTTACGATTTTGTGTATTCTGTCATTCATTCCTTTGTACCATTGAAAAAATTATCCACTCGACGATTTCCCAGATGGTTTTCACCTGAATTGAAAAATCTCATAATTCTAAAGAAGGAGGCACACCTTAGATTTAAATTTAGTGGATCTTCTAACGACTACATGGTATTCTCTAACTTGCGCTCTCAATGTAAACTTAAGTCTAAACAGAATTACAATGATTACATTAAACTTACTGAATAATCTGTTGGTAATATTAAAATATTTTGGAATTTTGTTAATTCAAAAAGAAAAAGTAATGAGTTACCCAACGAAATGTACTATAACAACACTAGATGCTCTATGGGTACAGATTTAGCTAATATGTTTCAGGATTACTTTATCTCAGTCTATAGCAATCAACCATGCCATAATTATGATAAACCATATTCAACCCATTTAAATGTTGCAAATTATCAAATATCTATTTCAGAAATATTTGAACATCCTGATGGCTTGCCACCTTCCTTATTGAAAACTTGTTGTTTTGTTATATCCCGTCCACTGCATATTATCTTTAATGTTTCACTTCATAATGGGATGTTTCCTAATTACTGGAAATCAAGTTTTACTGTACCGATTTACAAATCAAGCGACAAATCAAATGTGACTAATTACAGGCCAATATGCATTCAAAGTGTGATTCCTAAACTCTTTGATAGTATTATTACAAAGTATTTATCGAAACTGCTTGATCCTTTCATCATAGATCAGCAGTTTGGTTTCTGCTCCAAAAAGTCTACTGAACTTGTTGTCTTATGTTGATTACTTGTCGAATGCCTTGGATTCTAATGATCAAGTTCATGCTATATACACTGATTTTTCAAAGGCATTTGACAGAGTTAACCACAGTTGCTTGATTGGAAAGCTTAGTAACATTGGTATTGGTGGTAATCTTCTGAAATGGATCGAATGCTTTATAACAAACCGCATTCAAATTGTTCGTGTTTCTGGTTTCTTATCCTCTGGCTTTACCGCTACAGCTGGTGTCCCTCAAGGTTCACATTTGGGACCTCTACTTTTTAATATATATAACAATGACATCCAAAATTGTTTTAAGAATTCACAGTTCCTTTGCTTTGCTGATGATTTAAAATTATTCATGCGTGTAAATTCCTTACATGATTGTATTTGCCGCCTTCAAAAAGACTTGGATAACTTGGTCCAATGGTGTAGTACTAATGGAATGGAATTAAATACAAGTAAATGTCATGCAATCAATTTCAACAGAAAACATAGTCCTATTGAATATATCTATAAAATCAATGACATAACACTGGATACTATTACAGAGGTAAAAGATTTCGGTGTGATATTAGATTCCACCCTTTCTTTTCAAACTCATATAACGGCCTCAGTTAATGAAGCATTAAGAATATTGGGTTTCCTTAGAAGAACTACTTCTGATTTTCATAATGTGATGTGTTTAAAGATTATTGTGCCTTAGTTAGACCTTATATTGAATATGCTTCTTCTGTATGGAATCCATAATATAGAACAGGTTCAAAGAACATTTTTACGCATTGTTGCATTTAAATCGGGTATTGTCCCGGTCAACTTCAGATACAATTATGACGAATTACACACACTTTGTCATCTTGAGACCCTTCTGAGCAGAAGAAACCAAAGGGATCTTAAAATATTGTTTAACATTATTAACTCATCTGCCGATTGTCCATACTTGTTATCCCAAATTGGATTTTCTGTACCCTCTAGAGTAACTAGGAATATTAATACATTCTCCCAACCTTTTCATAGAACAAATTATGGTTCTCACTCTTTTATTCCTAGAGTAACAAGATCTGCTAACAGACTAAATGTAGAATGGATTACTTCTCCATCAGATTTTTCTAACCATTTATGTATATGTGAGGAGTAGATTTTTAATTGTTTTTATTATTTATGTATTTAAATTAATTTATTATTATTTAGGATTTTATTACTATTTAATGTATGTAATATGTATTGTTTTAATGGGCTCTGACCCGTAAATAAATAAAAAAAAAAAATAAAAAAAAAGTGAAAAAACGAACCAAATGCACTCAAAAAATCTACTGTCACTTTAATTGTCAGTGGAACCATAATTACATCATCACACTAGCACATTATTAAAAAGGGCTGAAGGTTAAGTGGTAGAATAACCTTGGCTAAACTTCACTATGTACTTACAAATATACATTAAGTAAATAAAGACCAGTTTATTTTTTTTAATTATTATATTTTTCAGTCTGCCAAAGTAAAGAATTAAAGCATAAATAAAAATAGATTAAAAACATAGTTTGAAATATGTTTGAAGACTTCCTTCCAAATTTATTTAAAAAAATATTTAGTTAGCAAAATAATTTTCATAATAGGTATAAAATAATAAACTATTTTGAAAAATAACAATGTAAGTTACTTAGGGGTCTATTCTGTAAAAATTCCTTTATATTTAACAGCCTTTAAAAATATTTTCTTCTTTAATTCGGTCACTATTTAAACGGATCTTTAAAATACATTAGAGGACTATCTAAAAGAAATCTGTTTAAATAAGGACAGAAGTAAATTAACGAATACAAACATATTTTTAAAGGTCGCCAATATTTTTAAAGGCCGTTAAATATAAAGGAATTGTTACAGAATAGACCCCATAGAGCGAGATTTAGTGCATTTGCAAGTTTTCACATAAAGTTTTAATTTTAGGTCATACGTTTAAGAAAAGAACAAGCAGGTCGAGCTTGGGAAAATTTGTGTATGGCTATGTTAGGGGAACAGTTTATGGTAAGTTTATAATTTTAGGTTATTTTAAACTGTCTAATTTATTTTATATATAGGCAGGTAATGAAATATGTGGGGTAGTAGTTTCAACAAGGTACCAAGAATATCTATTAAGTATTTGGAACAGGACAGCATCAGATCAAGCAACTACAGCAAGAATTAGAGATGCATTAAAACGACTCTTAAATATACCACCAAGTGCCACAATGGAGTACAAAACACACAATGATTGCCTTAAATATGGGTTGGTATTTTTTTTACAAATGGCATTACTGAAAAAATATTACAGTGGATTTTAATGAAAAATTAATTTTATATGTATATTTTTGTTTTCAGGGCTGCAAAAATAATACCAAATAATTTATTAAAAAGTTGACCACCTAAGAAAAACTAGAGAATTATGATTTTAATATTGATTATTAAACTATTATTTCAAATTATGCATTGATCGCATATTAAATAAGAACAACTTGTGTACTCTTTGTTTTATTTATAAATATTTAATATATATTGGTAATACTGTCTTAATCTAGGACTTAAAGTTCCCTTAATTAACAAATCCATATTTTACCCAAAATGTTATTTTATTGCCATTAATAAAATCCTGATTCTAAAAACCACTTAATACTAATTAAATATTCTTTATTTAAAGTAAAAACTTTAAATTAAGCTTAGATAGGGGACAAATTAATAGGCATTATCATAGGGCTAGTTTAAATAAAGTAGTATTAGTAATTCTGAGAACCTTTTCAAACTCGAAATGGGTTCTGAAATTATTATTGTAGAAGTAATACCCCAATATCCTCTGGAAAGTTCAAAACTTGGTATTAGGTACAAAAAATGTATTTGCTGATTGGAAAACTCTAATTGGACCACATGAAAAACTGCAACTTATTTGTACATATAGTGTTCAACTGTAGGGCCATGCCAGTAAGAACGTTAAAATAATCCAACATTTTAAGAATAAAGTAATAAAATCTTAGATGCCAAACCATTACCAATTTTCCTAAAGTTATCAAAAACAGGCAAATATTGGGGCTATCTGCAAACTTCTGGACAACGCCGAATTTGTAAAAAGACTAAAGAGAAAATTTTTTTTAGTCTTATGTACATGTCAAAATTAGTGAAATCAATTCGTCAGACCCTAAAGCTACCATTTGGGAAGGAAAGACTGAGACCGACTTCAAACGCGAAGCGAAGGAGACCGAAAACGGTCTCTTCACGTCTGAACATTATATAATATGAAATACATTTGCGAAGGCGCGACAGACACTTTAGTATGGTAGGATTTGCTGCCTTTTTTTTTAGGGGAAATGCCTTTACGCACACCCTGCTAGATGTTCAGCAGGGTAGTGTGGAACTCATGACTTCAAATACCCACTAAAACCCCCCCATGTCAGTGGCCTGTGATCGAAAGTACCGGGACTAATCTTTTGATTTTTTTCGTCAGTACCTTCAGGCCGTTTCCATCATGTTCCGCCCATATCTTGATAGTCTCTTTCCTCTTCGCACTTCTTTCCTATGAAGGTCGTTATTTGATTCCAGTTTTCTACGCTTTTGGTCATATTCTCAATGATATTTTGCGGCGTTAGATTTAGATGATTTATTTCAATGGAGTTGTTCCTTTCTGAGTTCCATCGGATACACCAGAAAATCGTGTGCTCGGATGTGTCCTCCTCGCCGCAGTATATACACAGGATTTGCTGCCTGTCGCCTCCCTTTGTCGCGCGTACCCAAATGGTAGCTTAAGGTATACACTACTATGTAGTGAGTAGGTTCATACTCGTAAGAGGTTCAACCATAGCTAATTTCAGTTCGAAGATAATTATTCTTATTTTTTTATCACACTGTAATATTACTATAACATTTCCAGTAGGGGATACATTATAATTAAAAAAATATACAAATGTTTTTTATTCAAATTATTGTTTCATGTAGTTAATATTATCAACAAATCTACATATCAACCAGTTGGAAAAAGTAGTATATGTCACATCAAATAATTTCAGGAAACGAGAATGGTTAAGAGCGATCTACAAAAAATGTTTCTAAAGTAGGCCTTTTTTAAGTGTCAGTTTGTATTTAATTAGACATGACTCGTATCTCTGTAGTTGTTGGTCATGGCCTACTATAGAAACATTTTTTGTGAATTACTATTTATATTATACAACTAGTATAGAAAGTGATATTCTATTTTGCACGAGTGGATGAAATGCAATTTCCAACGGATGTTCTATCTGTAGTTTTCACAGATGGTCCCAGAAAAAATTTCCTGCTTTACTTATAGTTATATTATTTTTATTTTAAATTTTGGACTTATTGTAAACTTGTTAATTATTTACTTAACATTTGCGGCTGCCGTTTTAAATGCCAGTGCAGTCGCACGAACAGCGCTCTCGATCAGGATAGGAATTCTTATGTGCAAACTCGAACACGTTATGTGTTGAATAGAGAGAGACATGACATAAGAATCGCATTCTGTCGAACGAAGATAGATGCTTCCCAACACGTGCGATAATCACACTTTTTGTTTTTTTTACTAAACTGTTGGTAGCGCTTATTAGAACTGCAACTTCAGGAATAACGAAAAACAATTTTATTCGATTTGCCAGATATGAGAAACAAATGTGTGCAACTAATAAAACATAGGTATCTCTGTATAATAAAATGAAAAATAAAAATATACTCTCATATTATCTGAGACTGAAATCGAGATGTCTATTTTTTGCTGACGAGTCAAAATAAGGACGAAACCGATCCAAGAATGACGTTCTCATTGATAAGCAAAATCAAAGGTAGAGTGTTGAAAATTAATTTCTCTCTGCTGCTTTCTTTTGGATATAACTCAACGCCTGTTGCAAATTAGCCAAAGGAGTAGTTGTTTTCCGTTTGCAAGGCATTTAAACTTTATTCAACCACAGCACATTAAGCTAAGAGGACAGGGAAACATCCAAAACGGAATTACTGCGGGCTGACCAATAGCTTGTGCGTATCATGCTGTGGTCATAAGGCTATTTGTGTTTACACGTTACTTGCGTTTAAGTTTTGTTTTCTATACCAGACTATTTCATATAACGAAACAAGTTTGCTATTATACGACATGCAGTCACTTTAAATAAGAAAACTATTTCTTCTTTTGCTGCTTTTCAAACTACTTAATGGGAGTAATCTCGTGAGACATTCTTTTAGAAAAGGTCGCACTCCTACTTGGCGAACGCGACTTCTCTTTGCAACATTAAACAACATCGAACCAACTATGTGACAAGCGTCTAGTACCAGAGAAGTGCAAAGGGCATTCTCTGAGCGCATTTATCTAAACTACAATAAGTTACTCCGAGGGCCCAAATTCGGCTGCGAGTGACTATGTGCTCCATTTCTTTTGTTTTTTTGCTCGTATTTTTTAGGACATGTAGTTCTTGTAATGCATGTTGTTCCAAATAAATAACTCTATTTGTAAGAAAGTTTCACTTCCAAAACTCGGTATATTTCTACTCCAGCCAATAAGGACATTACTTAGTGTATCACGAATATATGTTTTGTTCATCACCGTCGCCGATTTTTTCCCAAAGGATGTAGTTTTTTTTAGTTTGTTAAAGTTATCAGTAATTACTATTGAAATTGGTTATATTATTTTTCATCATATTCGAAGTACTCTTAGATATGTTAACTAAATGTGAAAAATTCGGCAAAAACGATTTTTCCACTCGCAAAACTGTATTTGTAATTTTTATTCGCTGTTTATAGTCTCCAGACGATATTACAATGTGCGTCTCTAGAATAATTTGGAATTATGGTTCCAAATTCTATCTATTGGGACTAATTCTGAAAGTACCCAGCGTTCTGTAGAGATTTGGATTAGATTTAAAATAATAATACTCTCCTCTAATTCACCCCCTTACGAGTAAATTTCAACCCCTGAAGTTGACTGAACGACTTGTGTAGGGGAAGGGACGGATATTATTTGCCGTGGCGCTCCGGGGCGACCTAAAGATGATTGATGGTGCCATTTGACTTACAGGTGAGGAAAACCTCACCCACCATCATGGGTTATACATTATTTGTCCTTGTCCACCGCGACCTTTTCAGATCTATTGTGGGACTACGTTATTTGGATATGTCGTCTAGCTTAGTTTTCTCTTCTTCGCAGAACCTGCACAATGTTGCTTCTTCTGCTGGATTGATGGCACTCATGTGTTTACTTAGGTGGCAGTGTCCAGTAAAAAGACCTACTGTTATCCTAACACTTTGTAGTTTTTGATCAAGTAGGTCTTTCGTGAACTGTTAGGCCTGTCTTAATTCTGGATAGTTATTCCATCATTCCTGAGACTCTTTTGGCAACCATTGTTTGATAGATGGCTTGCACAGTGCCTTAGCAACTCCACAGAAAGGTTCGGGGTCAGACATCACCTTATCTGAGCGTTTTCGGGATAATTCGTCGGCCCTTTCATTGTCTAAATATCCTTTGTGGCGTTGTACCATGGTCGTCTATATCTAGACGGCCCTGGTTGTACCCAGGCTGAAGTCACTTTGTTTTGACTACTTAGCTCTGTCAGGTCTTTCCCCAGTCGTGATTTGATTTCTGGTGAGAGAACTGCATTTAGCACTGTTTGTCTATCAAAGTAGATGACAATAGTTTTGCCTAATACTTGCTGATTTATTATTTCTCTTGCACAGTGTTGTATGGCTATTAGTTCAGCCTGAACTGTTGCTTATTTTCCTAGACTCAGGAAATCGTTATTTTCGACTTGGGTTCAAAGATTCTAACACCAGCTCCTTCCTTGATTTTTGAACCATCTGTACACCAGACGAATTAAGCTTGTATGGGAGGTCCCTGTTTCCAAGATTCTCGAGCTGGTATTTGAAAATTTAAACTTTTTATGTGGTTATGGTTATATCAGTGGGCATTCCTACAATATTTTTTTGCCGATTACTCGAAAGGGCTTTTGATGTAAATAGTTTTGCATTTAATGGACTTAATTATACCTTTATAAGGAAACAACGTTATATATTTTCAATTTCTCAAACGACTATACAAATTTTAATTTCATTAGCACACTCACAACGCCAAAAAACACGTAAAGAATTGCGAATGTCCCAGACAACACACCAAATCCCAGAGATATCCACAGAATATCTTTTGTGGATATTCAATATATCCACAAGATATCTGAAATATCCCGTGGATCTAATATGGATATCCAAATGTCGGTCTATATCCAGAATATAGAAGATATCCTATGGATATCCAGCAAACTATATAATGGGTATCTTCCAGACAATACAAGAAATCCCAAAGATATCCACAGAATATATTTTGTGGATATCCATTATATCCAGTGGATCTAATATGGATATCCAAATGTCCGTCTATATCCCAGGATATAGAAGATATTCGGATATTCAGCAAATTATTTTATGGGTATCTTTAGTAGAGGTTCATAAGTAACCAATGATTATTGAATAACGTCGAAAGAAAATAGCAGAGATAAAAAATATTTTCAACACTCAAAATATTTTCAACACCCTGCCTTTGATTTTGCCCACTAAGGAGAAAGTCGTCCTTATTAGGACTCTTCAGCAATAAATGGAAATTCTCGCCTCCAGTCTCTAATGGAGTCTGATTGTGACACCAATTTCGATCGAACTCAGTTACGGCGGGTTGAGCATGAGTAGATATTCAACGAGCGAAAGTGGTATCGCCATCTATACTTAGTAAGCAAAATCAAAAATTACATCTAGTGGAGATCCACCATGGTTTGCGTTCGCGCCTAGACTTTGATATATTTAGTGGATGTCCATGGGATATTGAATACACCTTAAAAAAATTAATTTTAAATATCTGAACGGTACTATTAGGCACAATGGCGTAATTTTTTAATAATTTGCTATATAATTACTATTATTTATGGACATTTGCATGTTTATAAAATAGATATCCACCATGGACTGGATATTGGGATGTCCAGTAGATATCCAAAACGATTTGGTGTGCTGTCTGGGGTGAGTGTAGATGATTTTTGCGTGTTCAGCGTCTTGTTTTTCTGAGTCAGTTTTTGGTACCCGTTTCAAAGAGTTCGCGGCAGATAAATGCGAACGCTATCTACATTCACCCATATAACGGCCGTGCCAAGTGTTGCTGTCTATTGTTTTTGTTACTTTTCTCTTGTTCTACTATTTTGGGTTTAAAAGCAGCTGTTTTCATTAAATAAAATTATTAAAGATTTGATTGTACGTCGTAATAAAGACGCAGACGACAGCAACAAATACTAAAAGTGGTGTCGTCTGTCGCGCCTTCCCAAAAGTGTTTCATATAATTACGTGTTCAGACGTAAAGAGACCTTCTTCGTATTTGCTGCCCGTCGCTTGAAGTTGGTCTCGCCTTCCCAAATGGTACCTGAACAGTCAGATAGATAGCCATAGGAAATTAAGTGTTTCGGTCGCGACCAAGCGTGAATTAGCAATATACACATTATCTATGCATTACTAAAAGTAAATTTCACCCTCAGTCCTTTTTATGTTCACCTTAAATGTTGTCTCTCTCAATTATACTAAAACAAAATCATAATCTGTTCAGAACGAAAGGCTAGCTGACGCCCCTTTTAAGGGCTGTGATATATCACATTTTCTTCCACAACTTGTGTATGTCTGAAAAATTAGTTGTCAACATAGTACAGAATTTAAAAACTATACTTTTAAAGATAACCCTCCTATATAAGAAAATAATTACTATACATTCGATGGAACACCTATATTTGTGAATTATATTTAATACAATACAACTAGACATAAAATATTTAAGTTACAAAAAATACCATGCTATTAGTCATATTATAATATTGTGATTCTCTTCTATCAGCACGCTCATTTAAACACAAATCAAAAGATAACTGTGAATGCAATCTTTGACTATTAAACTATAGAATCTCAGTTACCCGGAAAATAGTTTATTTTGATTAGTGTTTAGTTTAAATGAAATCACAATTTTAAGAACTATTATATTCAGTAAAAATGACTGTTCCGAACTTCATATTTTCCCTTGTAAAATCCCATTGAAAAACTACTTATCATTATAATAAAAATACACAAAAAAATATACAGAGTGGAAGAAAAGTCTCAGGTTTTAATACATTTTGAAAAAACTGACACAAAAAAATTGTTCAAAAATAATTTGAAACTTCACCGTCCAAAAATTTAAGGTAAACAGTTTTCACTAAAATTCTATGAAAAATTATAGCCTACTAATAAATTAATGTTTCCATATTTGTGGAATGTTTCTTCACCCTATAAAACGAGAAATGACTCTAGAGGTTGGTTATTTAAAATTTACGAGCAACAATTTGAAGTATTCTTGAAAAAAAAAAATGAATGTCAACGATTTTAAATATTTTCAAAATATATCTTTGTTAAAATCTGATATAATTCACTTTTCTTACATTCTGTATAAATATACTTCCATTTACATTATTTAATAATTTTTCATCAAATTTGTTCGAGTACATTAATGTTCCTTCTGTAAATAACTCAATTACGTTTTTTTATATATATTTATTTATCAGAAAGTAAACAGGTTTAGTAACATCATTACATGTTCTTGTATTGTGATGTGAATATCTTAGGAAATAAATATTTGCTCTAGTTGTTAAAAAATGTATGTACTTTCGCTTGATTAGCAAAAATAATACAATACACTTTATTAGGGATAACAGAAAGTTAATAAATAAAAAAGCATTAATCAATTACATTCCTTGTTAAAAGAATAAATCACGAAACAATAACAATATACAGATATTTGATCAATTGTTAATAATTATATTTAGAATATTAACATAACAGCTCAAAAAGTGTCAAATTATTTTATTTTGCTTGATTTATCATTATGGCTTTAGAAGGCTATGAACCGGTTAGTAAAGACGCCGCAGAAACTATTAAAGAATAACTATTAATTTTACATGACAACCTAGTTCTAAATCTGGATCTTGAACTTCTTTTATTTAGTTGTGAACCCAAAAACCGATAACAATGAAAGTTCGAAACCCCGATTCATAACATTGTCGAAAACTTTTAAACATCCTAGTTTTAGCTCAATATATTGTTTCGGAACAGTCAATATAAACTATGATGTAGTAATTATTGCATTTACATATACAAAATATTTTTTGAATGAGGTGTTCCGCATAAGTACCGACACAGAACAGGTGCGTGTTGGGTACCCCAAAATATGATTTAATGCAATTTACCTCTATACCAAGTTGTACCCCTAAGGAGTTACGGAAACCTAAATTGGGGCCATACATTTTGAAGATTTAATATTTCTGCAACTGTTTTAACTTAATCTATATTTGTTAAATTATTTAAGCGCTTCATGAGTCTTAATATGGGGGCGAGTAAGCATTAATTGATATATTTTAAGGGGTTGTTTTGGGGTAACTAACCCTTATAACTGTACAGAACTTTTTTGTCTATTGGTCGGTTTTTAAAATTTTCATTTCATTTTATGCAAAATTTCATTTTAAAACTCTTTATTTTTTTTAATAAAATAAATATTTTTCGACAAAAACGAGAAAAATTAAATACGCGTTATGATGTTAATAATGAATTTAAGAAATAGCAAATTACTTTTAATAAAATCGATTTAAGGGCGGCGTCTGGCCATATTTCGAAAATGGTTTATCTCGACCATTTCGCAATTTTTTTTACAAAATCATTAAAAGAAAATACTTAAAACAATTTTAAAGTATTATGTGCTTCATTATTTTTCTGTGTGGAAAGACATGTAAATATGTTTAGTTTTAAATAAAACGCCTAGGTAAGTCAATGCGATTATATGTGGTTTAAATACCAAAAGTCAAAGTCATTTGTTGAGTACTTAAAACAACTCCGTTTCTTAAGAAGTTTTTACAACCCCTAGGCACACTTCATAAATGTTTTTCAATATTAAAATTAATGTGAAGACGTATACTTTTCCCGAAAGCTTCATTTAAAGTCAACCACACATATATGGCAGATTTCTATGGGCGAACGCCAACCCTTAACTGAGAACACAATATGCTAGTTCAGTGATGATGTAATTATGGTTCCACTGACAATTAAAGTGATAGTAGATTTTTTGAGTGTGTTTTGTTTACCTAAATTATATAGTTTTTTCACTTTTATAAATATATTGCTAAAGTAAGTAGATGCATGCATCAAATTTGCAATCATTTAGTTACCAATTACATACCTTTAAACTATTTTTTATGACCTGTAAACAATATTTAGAAATAAACTAAAAACAGTAAAAATGTACATGTCAAATTTATTGATGTTTTTGTTGTTTGGTTAGAATTAAATATCAGTGAAACCAAAATGACATCACACTGAACTAACGTATTAAAACTAATATATCTACATGATAAAAATTAAATAAACTTGGTCCCACTTTAGGCCTCCGTAACTCCTTAGGCGTACAAATTGGTAGAGGTAAATTGCGTTAAATCATCATATTTTGGGGTGCCTAACACTCATCTGTTCTGTGTCGGTACTTATACGGAACACCCTGTATATTTAACAATGCAATTAGTTTGTTACCAGCATACTGTAGCAAAACTGAGCATGTTTAATTGCATTGTCAATTTTAATGAAAATTATACACAATTTCAATCAACATGCCTTTTTATAAAATGAATGATATTATTTTAAAATTATTTGTTTTTTATGTTTTACTTTTACCTAATTAAATAAAGTGAAAAACAGATGACTTTTTGATATTACCGAGTTAAAATACATTGATTTTTAATAAGTATGTTAAAAAATTTAGAATTACAACCTAAATTAATTCTATAGACTGCATAGGTTGAATGTAATACCTAAAATTGAGTAAAAATAAGATTTATCATAGTAATTTCGCTTTATTAGCAATCAGACAGCAGTGATAAGGTCTACAATTTTCAGCATTGGCAATTTCCATGCACACCTATTATTACCCCAAGTTTTTTACCTAATTTCTGTAAACTGCAATCAATCAAATAGCGTATAATATCATGTTTGGAAATGGAAACTCGATCACTAACTGTAATTAAGTATATACATAAACATGCTTATCAATGCGCTCGTGACTCATAATTTTTTTGTCGATTCTTGGATAAAATTAATTTACTTTCTGCCTTTGATCCTAACAAAAGGAAGCCAAAAAGAAATATTTAATCAAATTTAGGATCTTCACATGTAAGTTGCAAATATTTGACAAGTATCTTGTTGCACTAATTATACATTTGCTAAAAGAAATAGAATTATTTCCCTGATCCTGATCATTTTTTTCATTAAATATCTATTATGAATGCACAGAAAAACAAGTCATGGCAAAATTTACCATTGAAAGTTTGTGTGAAAATATTAATTACAATTACATAAATTTGTATTCAATCCAACTTCCTACATTCTTTTTTTATAATAAAACACCATATGTAGGATTGAGGGTTCAGAAAATCTCAATAACCATTTTTTCTATTCAAATAATCATTAAAAGCAATAATTTTTAAACAAGCAACTTTATAAATAAAACAGCAATATATTTTGGAAAAAAACTAAACAAAAAAAGGCATATTTATTGATTTCGTTAAATCAAAAAAGAAATAAAAGAAAGTTCGACTAACCTTGCACCGACCCTTCCATTTGAAGGACGGCGCTGCGGGGAAGTCCTCCTCTCAGCTGTTGTGAACACAGATGGACCTACCTTTTTGGTTCCATTTCAAAATTTGGCTTCACACATAAACCAACATCAAGATTATTTGTAATTATTAAAGGGAATAAAATAGCAAAATAATATTTCTTAGAAATTACGCTCTTTTGTAAAAGTGTTCATTCATGTTATGCTTTTTTAACTTCATAATTGCTTTTAAAATAACTAGTTTTTTTTTCAAATATGTATTTTTAGTACATAATTTCTTGGAAAAATTGAAAATCCTATTTTACTCAATGATACTGGTTAAAGGTAAAAACAGTATAATAAATAAAACATTTATTTGACTGTACAAAGTAAATTGACAAAAAATAACGATCGAAAAAACGTCCCTAGAGTTCACCTGTGTTCACTTCACCAAAATCACAGCTAAAAGCGTCCTTTCTTGAGAAATTACATACATAATCATACAATAGTTCATTCTCTAACTTTTTCCATTAAAACCTATTTACAAAGTTTATAAACATTTCGTAATAATATATCACATATTGTATATATGTACAATGTACAAGATGTGACATACTGTTAATATTTTTTTGCTTTAAGTGTTCAGTATTCACCAACAACTAAACAGTTTAAAGCACTTACATCATCAAAAAAACAAACAAATTTTATACAGAAAAATATCCTGTCTCATGTGTAAACAAAGAATGGTATAGGTAGAGAACCGTGTTCTCAGATTGAAATTATTTTTATAGTGCAAACCAATTTTTCAAAAAATTGAAAATATTGTTACCCTTTGATTTTCATCCGAGAGACACTCAATCTTACCTAAAGTATTCAAAGAGCGTCTGTCTAAGTTTATACTAAATAGTTACTCTGCAGGAGCCTCTGTCCCTGGAGGTTGAACTGCTTCTTCAACTTCTAGTGGCGGCGGCCTCTCATCTATTACAGGTGTACTCTTACCATCTTGGATCATTTCTTGTTCTCCTTCACCTTCATCCATATGAACCTCATTTTTCGATTGCACTTGTTCTATAAATTCTCCACCTTCCCCTTCATTTTGAGGTTCACCTTCATTACAATTATCCTCTCTTTCCAATGGCGGAGGTCCATCATCGGGCTCACCTTCTTGTTCTCCTCCCCACCTGCTCCTTCTACCTCCTCTGCCAGGTTGTTTGAAATCGGGCCGGACCCATGTTCTGTCTTCAAATCTTCTAAATCCCCTTCCCCTTGGTCCTCTGAAAGGCCCATCAAATGGAGGTCCATCAAATGGTGGTTCATCAAATGGAGGCCCAGGGAATGGCGGCCCATCAAATGGAGGAGGGCCACCTTCAAATGGCGGACCATCGAATGGTGGACCATCAAAAGGCGGACCGTCAAAAGGCGGACCATCAAAAGGTGGGCCATCAAATGGCGGACCATCGAAAGGCGGTCCATCGAACGGAGGTGGGCCATCAAACGAAGGTGGACCGTCAAATGGTGGCGGCCCATCAAATCGTGGATTAAATCCACCTATAAGCAAAAAAAAATGATGTTTGAAAAATATGTATTAATTTTGTTTGTGATAATGCACTTGATAAAAAAAGACACTAAGGTAAGCCTAAACTTACCTCTGCCTCCTCTACCTCTTGGAAAGAACTGACCTCGGCCTCTTCCTCTGCCTCTCATCATTCCTCTATGTCCAAAATCATCCCTTGGGAAGAATTCACCATCAGGTGGACCTCTGCCCCTCCTACCGCCTCTCATAAACCTGTCTTCTCTAAATGACATTGGTGGTCCATCCATCATATCAGGAGGTCCATCCATCATTGGCGGACCATCCATCATTCCTGGTGGCATATCCATCATATCTGGAGGTCCGTCCATTCTCATTGGAAAGCGGCCTCTTCGACCACGTCCTCGACCTCTCATGCCACCTCTCATGCCTGGTGGGCCATCCATCATGTCATCGAACATCATAGGTGGGATATCATCATATAAACCACCTCTAGGTGGACCATCTCTCATATCATCAAACATGTTTCTTGGAGGGCCATCCATATCATTAAACATATTTCTTGGAGGGCCATCCATATCATTAAACATATTTCTTGGAGGTCCATCCATATCATTAAACATACCCATTGGGGGACCATCATCAAAGATACCTTTTTAAAAAAATAAAGAAATATTTATGATAGCATAGAACATAATATTTTACGTACCTCTTGGTGGACCATCATGCAAATTTCTTGGAAGACCATCATTAAACATAGGTGGTCCTTCAAACATCATATTGGGTTGTCCATCAAAAGGAGGACCTCCTTTAAAGGGTGGAGGTCCATCAAATGACATTGATGGAAAGCCTTCCCGATTATTATCCAAAGATTCATCTCTTTCAGGTGGAATTTCCTCTGCATTAGGGACATCCATACCTGAAAAAATATATTTCAAATTAAAAATATTTAAGAATAAAAAAAATTATATCCTTACTGTTTTCACCAGGAGGTCCTTCCATTGAATTTTGCAATTCTTTAATTTCTCCACTTTTTTTATCAAATGAGGTTCCCTCTGGTTTAGAATCGGGTGCACCTTCAACTTTTTGTTCACTATTTTCATCCTTGAGAACTCCTTCTATATGCGATTTATTATCATCTTTTTTAATATCTTTTTCTTCGCTCTTAGATTTACTGTCTCTTTCTTGATCTTCATTGAGTTTGTTGCTGATAGGTGGACCGTCATCAGATCTATGTCTAGATGGTATGTCATTCCTCTCAAATCTATCCCTTTGTCGGAAAGGACCATCTCTGTCTCTTATGAATTCCTCTTCAGGTCTTCCATTACTCCTTTGAGGCGGTGGTACAAACTTCAAATTGCTCTCTCTGTTATTATCTCTGCTATTATCTCTGAATCTGTCTCTATTCCTGTCTCTAGGATCTTCATATCCTCCTCCCATTCCTGCCATTTCTCTTAATCGATCATTAAGAGTTTTTTCCCTCTCTCTTCTATCTTCAGGATCTCTGTCACGTCGATCTCTATCACCCCAACGGTTATTGCGGTCCCTATTATCTCTGTTGTTGTCACGTCGATCGTCTCTTCTATCTCTATCTCTTCCACGACTCAGATCTCGGTCGCCTCTATTGTATCGCCTATCTCGATCTCTATCTCCCCTGTCTCTGTTGGGTCTATCTCGACTCTTGTCCCTATCTCTTTCTCTACTGTAAAAATAAAAATTTTACCATTATAATAATAAAGTCTCAAGAATTCAAATAGCAATAATAGCCAAGCTTCGCAATGAGGCATAAAAGTTAATCCCAAGATTAACTTGAATATACAAATACTCACTTATCTTTATCTTTTTCCCTACTTCTATTCCTTCTATCTCTGTCATCTCGTCTGTCTCTCCTATCCTCATCTCTGCCCCTGCCAAAGGTACCACCAGATTGATCATTAAATTGGGGTGGTTTCTCCATTGGTTTATCAGCATCTTCCATTTCAATGTCCATGGTGTCTTCATGTGGTGCCGGAGGTTGAGGAACTACTCCAAAGGATTGAGTAATATTCATTAAAGATTCCCCTAAGCTGTGGAGACTTGCATCATGGTTGACTCCCGATTTATTGTCTATGGAGGATAGCTGGGGAGGCATCATATTCGGTGGACCTAATAAATGATGTTTGGGTCCTAAAGATCATCATAAAATTAACAATTGATAAAATGATTAATATTTGCTGGGATAGCCATAATATAAACAGACTTATAATTTAATAACTTTGCCAATAAAGGTCATAAAATAAAAATGCATTTTTATTAGAAATCTGATGAAGAAGTTTACCTTGGAAAGGCGATCCTATACCTAACAAAGAATTGCCCATCATTTGAGGACCAGTCATATTCGGAGGAGGAACCCCAATTGGAATATTAGGCATATTTGGCATGCCGGATAGATTTGGCATCATACCTGGGGGAACATTCATACCCAATAATCTAAAAAACATATTCCATTATACACAAATACAAATCTTATTTCCGAAATGACTTTTCATATTCAATTGTAGATATATGCATTACCTATTATTGAACTGGAATGGATTGACTAAAGGCATCATAGGTGGGGGTTGTAGAAGTCCGGCGCCTGGCATTGGTGGAGGCTGACTGGTATCTATCGTAGCAGCAGATGTTGGTGGCATAAAACTAGGCAAATTTTCTATAATGGGTTTCTTTCCCATTTTTTCAACTTTTTCTTTCATCCAATCAGGCATCGTTTCTTCATCTATCATTCCTCCATCTTCAATCATATCTATGTCTATATCGTGTTTTAGTTTTGCATAAGGAATGTAAGAAACGCCCAAATCTCCTTCCCAATAGTCTTTTAAGTCTTTGCCTTTGACACCTTTACCTGGTGCCCATGCCAACTAAACAGGAAAAACATTAAAATATCTATACTGCTACTAGTGGCAATAATGAAAACAAATATTTCAACAAATATTTTATTACCGTTATGGATTTGCCATGTAAATTGTGTCCTTTGAGTTTGGTCAAACATCTAGCTGCGTCTTGTCTTCTTAGCATCACAATGAAAGCGCAACCCCTAGGCGGAATTAAATCAATGCTAACGACGTCCCCAAATTCACCAAAAGTGTTTGACAGATCATCCTGGTGTACCAATTTAGATAGATGACCAACCCACAAAGTCGTGCTGCAAACTGTAAAAAACAAATTATTAATCAACAACATTGTATAATATGTTAACAATAAATCATACTTATTAGTAAATCATACTTACTACTAAGATGGTCTTTTTTAACAGCTGGCAATCCTCTTTTCTTTCTCTCCTTTTCTCTTTCAGTTTCTTTTTCCTTCTCCTCTTTAGACTTTTCCTTATCTTTTTCTTTCTTAGATCTATCATTTCTATCATTTCTTTCCCTGGACCTGGATCTATTACGCCTTCTAGAACCAGAGCGAGACCTAGACCTTCTCCTATCTCTATCTCTCCCTCTTCTATCTCTAGATCTAGATCGACTTCTTCTTCTTTTCTTGTACCTATCATCAGGTGAAGGTGACCGTGAATCATCGTGATCAAGGTTAATAACTTCTACTTCTGCACTGTTATCTTGACTATGGCTTTTATCTACCAATTGGTTATTAGATATGTCAAACTCAGGTTGGTAATGAGGAGCAGGAGGGTTCATGCCTTCTATGTAGTAACTGTTACCTATCATTGGATTTGTGGTTGTTCTGAAATCGCATTCAGAGGCAAAGGGTAGATTCTAGAAAAGGAAAAAACATTGTAAATTGTAGAGAAATAAATTAGTGATGACTGCAAAACTTACTGGTACTGTTTGAGCTAGATGTTTATCAAATTCGTCTTCTTGTTGTTTCATTTCTTGTAACTTTCTTAATTTGTCCATGTCCATTTCTTGATTTTGAGGCTGCACAGCATTTGCCATCGTCTGCTGAAGGGTTTGTAATTGTCTAAGAACTTCAGGATTTGTCAAGAGACTAAAGAAAAAAGTCATTTATGAAGCATTTTGTTGTTTTAATCAAAAATTTTATTTATAAGATTGTAATTGGATAATATGAAAGAGTACCTTGTAACTGGTAAAACAGACTCAGCAGTAGGTTGCTGTGTCCTAGGCGATGGGTGTATTTCATCATCTTCATCGCCATAATCGAAATCTAACAATTTCTTATCAAAATGAATTTGATCAGAACGTGAAGAATTTTCCACATTTTTTGAAATAAGCCTTTGAAGTTGTTGTAACTGTTGAAGAACGTTTGGATCCGCCAAATTCTGCAAAAATAAATTTGTTAGGCGATACACATTTAAAAAATTTACATTATTAAGTCTGCATAAAGTATTTAATTATTTCTGTCAAAATTTGTTTATATTAAATTCGTAACACGATGCAAGAGTAAGCTCTTTAAAACGTGAAATGAAGAAAAAAATATACACGTAAAGAGAGTATGTAGTGACTGGTGATACAGAAGAAAACAGTAACGAAAGAAAAAAACAGACCAAAATTGATTCAATTAGCAAGTCACAAAAAATTGATATATTTGAGTTATCAGATGGATTAGCAAAATTTCTGGTTAGATTCAGAGTACATTCGTGATTAAACCTCGTACTTAGAAATATATGAATATCTCAACACTAGGGGGAGGAAGAACTAGTAGTAAATCAATAGAAGACCAAAATATACATTTCAGTACATTGATAGGTGATTACTACACCTAAATAGAAGATCATTAGAAACAGCAATAGGTCCTGGAAAAGATGAAAGGATTGAGACAACATTAAATTTTTTCCTAGAGAAAAACCTATATCTAATGAACAGCAACTAAAAAAAAAGGCAGGTTACCCAAACAAAGGAAGAAAACAAAAACGTAATACATTTTATTATCAATGACATAAAGTTTATCTTCAAAGAGGCAAGTGCAACATCTAGTGACCACGAAATGGTAAGAGCTGAAATGGAATTAGCAGTCCAAAAAAAAAGATGACCTAATTGGTCAAAAAACTTTAATTTCTTTTTAAAGACTTCACCTTTATTGGCCCAATGAGACTTACAGATCAAAGATGACAAATATATATAAAAAAAAAATGTTTCTAGAGTAGGTCATGACCGACAAAGACAGATACTAGTAATGTCCATGTTAACTACGCATGGTTCTGAAGTCACTCCAAAATGACATTAAAAAAAAGAATACGTCTAAAATGGCCGCGATAATGGTCCCACTGACAGTTACATTATAACCAAACTTTTAACAAAACATCATTAAACTTACATATTACGTTTTTTCTTATTATTTGTTTCCAAGTCATAAAAAATAGTTTAAAATATGTAATTGGTAACTAAACGGTTATATACTTGATGCATTTTATCTACTTTCTAAAGGAATATATTTATGAAAGTTCAAATACTATATAAGTTGAGTAAACAAAACGCACTTAAGGAGGTCCTTTCGCCACCAATGTTAAATAAAAAATATTAGATTATGACTAAAATTAATTTTTTTCTAATAGTAGATGTCCTTATTTATCTAATAGTGAACTTTTAACTATACCTTACCGTGCAAATTTTTGAGAAAAATTTTTTTTAGAAATGTGTGTGTTTGTACAGTGTCTTATGAGAAAGTAAGACTTCAACAACAATTTTCGAATTATAAATAATTTTATTATTATTTATTGATTAGATGGAGTAGAAAAAAACTAAAAATAAGGTTTTTGAAATATTTAGGTTTTGTTTTTTACAATAAAATATATAGGTTACCGTGGAATTTATTGAGAAATTATTATTAAAAAATCACAAAAAAATTTCAACTAGGTTACTTGAAAATTTTTTGTGATTTTTTAATATTAATTTCTCAATAAGTTCCACGGTTTACTATATATTTTATTGTATAAAACAAAATCTAAATATTTCAAAAACCTTATTTTTAGTTTTTTTCTACTCCATCTAATCAATAAATAATAGTATAATTCGAGAATTGTTGTTGAGGACTTACTTTCTCGTGAGGCACTGTACAAATACTCACATTTAAAAAAAAAAAAATTCTCAAAAATTTGCAAGGTAAGGTATAGTTAAAAGTTCAGTATTAGATAAATAAGGACTTCAACTATTAGAAAAAAATTAATTTTAGTCATAATCTAATAACTTTTTTTTTAACATTTGAGGCGAGAGGTGTGGCGAAAGGACCTCCTTAAAAAGCATGCTTTCACTGTAATTGTCAGTAGAACTATAATTACATCATTACTAATGTAGTGTTTTGTACAATCCGAAATACATAAATTTTTCCAGTGCCTACTTTAGAAAATTTTTTTTGTGGACCACTCCATATTAATAGCGTATAACTGAAAGAGTTAAACATGTTTGAAGAATTGGAAAAAGACTGAAGTGAGAATATACTATTTAAAGATTAAAATAATGAAAAAGGTCTGAATTGGTAGAGAAACACAGAGGGTATGAAAGGAGTATAATCGAAGCTGGGAGTTACAAATAATAACCTTTCAATAAGACTAAAATGGGAAGCGTTTGAGAAGTGTCTTGCCAATCTTGAGGTACGAATTCATTCAGAGATACGTTGAGACATCACGTAAAAAAAACATGGGAACCAGGAAAATTCTGAAAATGCAAATAAACGGCAGTTTGGACGATCAAGTAAAAATTGGTGATTTACTACTACAGCAAATAGAAAAGAGGAATTATTAAGGATGCGACGAACTTATAAACACATACTACATTGTTGTATGTTCCAACAAACAAAATTATACTCTAAAGTGTAGATACGAAATTAAAATTTAATTGCCTTCAAATAAAAAAAAATTATGAAATGAAAGTACAGTAGAGCGTCAATAATCCGGATTAATTGTGACCGGACCCTGTCCGGATTATCAACATATCCGGATTTTCGAAAAGTCCCAAAAAAAGAGCATTTGAATTCCTAACAAAAAGAAAACTTGCTAAAACGGTTAATAATTAATCATTAATATAAATTTCTTTGAAGACCCCGCCCAGCCTGTCGCATCAACGCTTTTGTTTGAAAAATGTGCATGTATATGTATTCACTTCAACTTTTTTTTTTCACCTGAATTGGATCCGGATTAACGACGGTCCGGATTTTTGACGTCCGAATTATCGACGCTGTACTGTAGTATCAAAATTTAATTTAAATATCATTATCAGATCTATTTTTTGTTAATTTATATTTCATCTATTTTATAAAAAAAAAAACAAGAATGTCTAAATAAGTTGTTCTTTTTCAATAAAGTTAAATTTTATTGGTCTGTAGCTGTTTTAGGGTGTGCTTAGCTTAGTCCTTTTAGTTTGATAACAGCCTATTGTCAAAGTAGCAGGCAAGATTGCCAAGAGTAGCTACATTGGTTTAATATTCTATTTCTATTAATTTGGCTATATAATAACATAACATTTTAGCATGCATATAAATATTTAATGTACATTAATTTAATTTGTGACTAAATATACTACCTTGTAATATTTTAAATTAATAAAAAAAATTTCTAGTCATCAATGAATTAAACTTACACAAAGGAGACTTAGTTTCTTGCAAGACGTTTATTACATATCGATGGTTTGTGAAACTTCAACAGACGTTTGGGCTATGAACAATTTGAAGGTCAGGTTAATCTCAAGCTCCCATTTTAACAGAGCATCAATATTTAATAAACGCTTTTAAAAGTGGCTGATATACTGTTAAAATTGCGATTTTTATAGTACGAACTTCTGCTTTTATCATTAGAGATGATTACACACCCTAAAAGGAAGCAAGTACCAAACTTTAAAACACCATATCAAGAGTTGGATGATAAGCGTTTTACAAAGTTGTCGTCCTATTATTAAACACCCAATATCTCGCTTTTTTTTGTCAGCATAAAACCTACAGGCAATAAAAGTTTAAGGGTATATGATCGGGTAATAGAGGAGGCCAAGGTCTCAGTCAATCTAATAATTTTCAAACATTATGTTCAAATTGCTGTTTGCATTAAATTCTCATCACTAGGTTGACTTTGTGTTCAATTACTTCAAATGATTCCTGTAAGTTATAATTTTGTTATAAGTAATAAATAAGACGTAAAACGAACATATCTTGCTAATTATCCAACATTTGTTAAGATGTTTTAACGTTTTAAAGGTGTTTAACCATCTCTTAAAAATAAAAATTTTTACATTACACTACTACTAAAGTTAGTAATGTATAATTACAAGTAGTTTTTTTACAATGATTTACTTATTATGATTATTACAAATGATTAGTGTGTCCATAAGTGCACGGGCGAAAAGGGTGTAAAACAAAAAACTTAATTTGGCCATTCAACTTCAGGGCTAATCAGATTCGCTCATCTATATTCAACAGATAAATATACAGATCTATATTTGAGATACAAAATAAATTAAGAAAAGTTGTTCAGAATTAATATTTATAGAATTCAAAATTTAGGAAAATTGATCAACTTTAATTATTGTTTAATAAAATTTGCACTCTACCTTAATCTAAATTTTAAACCAAACTACATTTTTCAGGGCTTTAAAAATAAAATTATTTTGAAATGAATGTCCATTTTTTTTTATTTAAATCTATTCATGTATCCTTTCAGTGACAAACTGTATACGTATTAAAATTCTTATATTGTGCAAAAATTATAACATAAACTAGATTTTTGAAGATTTCTTAAGTTTAATGCTTAATTATTAACTACGTAAGGAAAGCATTTTGACTCAAGCAATTAAATTTCAGTTGCCTACGATTGGAAGTTTTTTTTACAAAATATCAAAATTGGGTATGTTAATCCAAAAAAGTTTCTTCAATAATTTTCATACATATAACAAATTATGGAATCAATTTAAATCAGTAATAAAAACAGGCAAATACAAATATTTTTTACTCCTTAAATGATTATTATCAAAAATGATAAAACTAAATGTTGAGTTATTTAATAAATCTATACAAAAAATAAGATATGAATACAAAAAAAAATATCAATATAAAAAATAAGATATCAATATTGAAATATGTAGTCAATTATAGAACACATAAAAATACCATATAATTTTTAAAGTACTGTGTAATTTAATAATCAGTACATATAAAATCATAGCAACAAAGAAGAAATTTTATCAACATAAACAACAACCAATGCAAAAACTTGTTTTTTTCGAAATCTGTTCATTTTATCTATATTGAACAAGAGTACCTTTTTAGTTTAATGTTTAAGCTGTCCAGAACTATTATTATAACTTTATCAAACATAATTTAAAAAAATGAAAAGTGTGAAGAAATTTTCTCTCCACTGCCAGTTAATTATAACCAAATTTTTAACAATATTGGCCATATACTTTTTTACTGTTTATATTTTTTTAATTAAAATTCGATTTCGATTCATAAAAATTAGTTTAAAGATGTGTAAATTGATTACTAAATGATTACATACTTTATGCAAGTTATCTACTTATTCTAGAAATATATTTATAAAAGTTTAAAAACAATATAATTTAGGTAAACAAAAAGCACTCAAAAAAAAAAAAAAAAAAAAAAAAAGTACTGTTACTGTAATTGTCGGTGGAATCAAAATTATGTCATTACTAATTTAGCATATTGTGTTTAAACTAGTACATCCCTGGCAAACTAAATAAGCCAAATATATTTAAATGGATCTAGCATACATCATATTCAATTAAACCAAGCACTTTAAAATTATTAAAATTCTGTTAAAAATTTTTATTCTAGGAATTTATCATGTAGTTTTAATGTGTTCTATCTGAATCCAAGATATTGGCTAGAGTGAATAAAAATGAAGCATTTGCTTTTACTTAAAAATTGGTAACAAATCGTGCTTACTTTCCAAAAAATAATTTTTTTAGCTAAAATTGGAGAATACTAATTATTTGATAAAGACTCCTTTAATTAAGTTCAAGAAATTTTATTTTTTTTTTTAATTAGCACTATTTGTAACTCAGTTTTTAAGTAAAAGCAATTTCTTAATTGTTATTCACATTTCCCACATCATGTGGGACACCCTGTATACAAATCAATTTATATTTATTTTTTAATAGACCTATTTTTATAAATAAATAAAAATATTGACAGTTTTTACAGACTAATATTTTATAACTAAACTATTCAAATTTTATTATTTGTGTACTTTTCAGATGTTTTCTAGATTTATAATTAAAAAGTACATTAATAATAGAATTTAATAGAAGTTTTAATGATAAAAATCCTTTTAATTACATAATTACAGTTACAGCTATTGGTATTTTCGCATATTCCAATTTTAACAATATTTTAATTCAAAACCTAATTATAAAGTGAATTTAAATCAATTGTATATCTTAATACAGCATGTATAATATAAAAATGTAAATCTCTAGAAGTACATCAGTTTTTAATATAAAAAATATAATTTACTTCAATTTTTTTACACAAAAAACGGGTTTTTACTTTTATTTTATTAGTAGAAATATGGACTAATAACAAAATTTAAAATAAAATTTTTAATGATAGAAACAATTTTTTTTAACAATGTGTTTTAGATCTTTTTGAAACATAATCAAATTTTAAATGACCATAAACTCATAAAAAGTTACAAATAATTTTAATTCCTTTTATAGCTCTAACTTCATAAATGAACTTTAAATTAGTCATTATAAATTATAATTAGGTTTACAATATGTAGAAGTTGTATCATACAACTTTCATATCATAGAAAAATTACACATTCAAAAATGACGTTTCAAAATCCACTCGTAGGCAACTATGTATAAGTCGAAATACCACGAGATGAGGTTGTTTTTAAACTTTGGAACGATAAATACCAAATTAGTAGATGCTCCATGTAGACTGTCATTTCCTTGTTGCGTTCCTTTGGTGGGTGTTCTTTGCAGGGCTGGAGAACCTATTATGAACAACTTATTTAGACATGTGCCAGGCGTTAGCATCTTGCCAATATATTGTTTTGTTTTGGCAAGCTGCATTAACACAAATTAATATATAAAGTATTTCTTAATACCAACCTTTGATGATTGATGCGTTGCTGATATTTAAACCATTTGCAGCCTGTTGTTGCATAGCATTCTCAATTTCTTTGTAGATAGGGTTGTTGGGATCTGCCAGGTCAAACAGAGGTTGTATGACCTCTGGATTGAAAACATGATTTTTCTGCCATAAATTGAGCACTCTGATGATTTTACTCTAAAAAATAATATAGGAAAATACGGGTTATTCTTTTTCAGAAATAAGTAGCCTAATTGGAGGACACGTAATCTCAACGAATTATTCATAAAAGTTTATAATATTTCTCTAAATCTCCCCTTTTTCGTTCTATAGCGAGATATAGTGAATTTTAAAAATACATAAAGTCCCTTGAGCTAAACATATTGACTTTAAAATAAAATCTTGCCGAGTTTATCATAATGATCAATTACTAACCATAATTTATGAAAAATTGTTGTAATCTATTTATTTTTTTATGAGATATTCTACACTAATAAAAATTATGGTTGATTTTATTACTTCCATACCATGGACTAATCATCCACAGCACTAAATACAAATTTATTTTTATTTGCATTTTATAACAATCAATAGTATCTTTATAATTTTATCCATAATTTTATAAGAAATAAAAAAATCACAAAAATTGTTAAATTGATTTTATCAACTATCTTTTATTACCCAGTTACACTAAAGGGGGTAGCAAAATACATAATATTTGATAATTCACTTTACTCACTGGAATGGAATAATTTGTCATGATTTGTTTATTTCTATTTATGGTACTTTTTCATTAATTTTTATTAATTTTCATTAATTTTTATGGATTTTTATTAATTATTATTAATTTTAAATAATTTTCATTAATTTTTATTAATTTTTATTTATTTTTATTCATTTTTATTCATTTTAATTTATTTTTATTCATTTTAATGACATTTTTATTTATTTTTTATTGTTTATTAATTTTTATGGATTTTTATTAATTTTTTATTTTTATTCATTTTAATGACATTTTTATTAATCTTTATTAATTTTAATTAATTTTTATTAATTTTTAATAATTTTTAATAATTTTTAATAATTTTTAATAATTTTTATTAATGTTTCTTAATTTTTATGGATTTTTATTAATGTTTATTAATTTTTATAAATTTTTATTAATTTTTATTTATTTTTATTTATTTTTTATTGTTTATTATTTTTTATTAATTTTTATTATTTTTATTAATTTTTATTAATTTTTATTAATTTTTATTAATTTTTGTTAATTTTATTAATTTTTATTAATCTTTATTAATTTCTATTAATATTTATTAATTTTTAATAATCTTTAATAATTTTTATTAATTTTTATTAATTTTTATTAAATTTTATTAAATTTTATTAAATTTTATTAATTTTTATTAATTTTTATTAATTTTTATTAATTTTTATTAATTTTTATTAATTTTTATTAATTTTTATTAATTTTTATTAATTTTTATTAATTTTTATTAATTTTTATTAATTTTTATTAATTTTTATTAATTTTTATTAATTTTTATTAATTTTTATTAATTTTTATTAATTTTTATTAATTTTTATTAATTTTTATTAATTTTTATTAATTTTTATTAATTTTTATTAATTTTTAATAATTATTTTTGTTTAATTTTAATTTATTTTTATGATACTACCATACAAAAATCTAAAAAATCCAAAAACCATGAAAAATCATTTTTGATTTTTAATCAGTAGCTGCAATTCAAATTTTTATGTTTCAAACTCTAAATAACAAAAAAATATATACATACTATTTTCACCCCCCATTTCACCCCTTAAAATGTTAAAATACAAAAACCCTGAAACATTTCATTATTTATTTATGATGAGAACCTACAATTCCAATTTTCAAGTTCCTACCTTTAAAAAAATCGATATTTCTAAATAAACTTTCACCCCCCCCTTTCCCCCCTTAAATGTTAAAAAATCGATATTTCTAAATAAACTTTCACACTTTCACCCCCTTAAAATGTGAAAAATCCAAAAAATCCAAAAACCCTAAAACACGTCATTATTCCTATTTTCATGTTTCTAACTTCTAAGAGAACAGAAAAATATATACTCCCATTCAAACTATCTAACCCCCCTCTGTAAGATGTAAAAATTTAAAAACCCTAAAACACGTCATTATTTATTTATGCTCAGTAGCTGTAATTCCAATGTTCATTTTTCTAACTTCAAAGAGAACAAAAAAAAAATCGATACTCTCATATAAACTTTCACCCATTTGCCCCCCTTAAAATGTGAAAATTCAAAACCCTAAAACACGTCATTATTTATTTATTTATGCTTAGTAGCTGTAATTCAAATTTTCATGTTCCTAACTTCAAAGAACAAAGACTTTCATAAAAAGTTCCCTCCCCCATTTACCCCCTTAAAATTGAAATTTTCAAAAATCCTTTCTTAGCGAATGCTTATGTTATAAAATAAACCTATGTTCCAAATTTCAGCTTTCTAGACTCAGTAATTTTGGTTGTATGTTAATAGGTCAGTCAGTCAGAACAAACAATTTTATATACAGGGTGTCCCGAAATTAGACAGTCATATTTTAACAGCCTAATCTACATCCTAAAATAGGAGTAAAAGTTCATGTAAATATAGCTCCGAAAACGTTTCATTTTCGAGATACAGGTTGTTACCAGTGAAGTGCTGATAGCACATTTTTGTAAATATTTTCTAAAATTTCTTTAGTCACCGGTTTTCCAAAGTTAAAAAAAAAGAAAAATTTCTGATTCCACACGCCTACTAATTATTTTTTACACATTCGAATAAGATAACATCACTTATCATGAAATTTTCAAATGCCTTTCTCTTGAAAATGGTGCATCCTAGCAAGATGCAACAAAAATTGCTTTATTATAAAAAAAATATTGGTTTTCCAAATTTTATAGTAAAAAATGTTAAAAACTTTTAAAAAAACTTAGGGCAATTTTACCCTAAGCCCCCACCTATGAAGATGATCAAAAACTGGGGTTTAGTCCATTAAATAGAACGTAAAAAGGTAAGCATTAGAAGCAAATTTCACTTAGTTATCTTTAAACATTTAGAAAATATTTACAAAAGTGTGTCATCAAGACTTCACTTTTAACACCCTGTATCTCGGAAAAGAAACGTTTTCGGACCTATGTTTATATGAACTTTTACTTCCATTTTAGGATGTAGATTACGCTGTTAAAATATGACCGTCTAATTTCGGGACACCCTGTATATATAGAAGCTAGATTGGTTTTTAAGATATTCGCATTCTTTGTTTATTATTATTATTATTTTGAATATCAGAAATGAATTATTTTTGACTTATTGTTAATGACAAGAAAACAAAATGTTTTTATTCAGTTAGGAATTGCAAACAAAATGGCTACTAGTGGGTTTTGACAGGTTATGATATGGCAATTTTATGGTAACCCTGTAGGCCTGGTGATTTGACAAGGTCAATGAAATAGATAGTTACATAGATTGATCATTCATATTTTTCAAAATAAACATAAACTTATGCATTGAAGTAAAATGTAGGTAATTTATTGTTTTACTATATTCAAAGGCTTAATATTGGTTTGTAAACAAATTTTTGCAAAATCGATTCTGATTAATGAGCACTTGCGTGGCAATATGGCCGCACGTAAACGACCCGCTTTGAGCAATCTATATAACTATTATATGTATCATTGACCCTGTCATTGACAACAGGCTCACAGGGTTGCCATATCTGAATGTCAGTTTCCACTTGTCAGCAGTTTGACAGGTCGTTGGAATGCCTAATTGTTAGAACCGCCATCCAACATTTCAAAGTGTTGCCAATCGACATGTAGGCAGTGGTGGAGAACATAGTGCAAATTTCGCATGTGTACTCGTGAATAACTATTAATAAACAGTTCAACGAACTGCTAAAATATGACATTATATTAAATAATTAAGTATATGTGAAAATAAAATTAATATGATGGAAATACTGAACTGTATGAAAAATTGTATTTTAACTAGAAGTAGAATTTCGTCAATTTAACCTTTGAATTTATTAATTTTAATTAAAACAATATTTTAATTTATAAGCCCATTACCTAGATCTTTACATGCGAGATAATGGGTGTGTATCATATGTTTTATGATATACTGCAATCTACTACATATTACAACCTAAAAGCAAATAAAATCTTATCATTTTGACACCATCATTACAAGTACCTGAAGTGACTTAAAATAATGACAGTTCAGTTGTAACATGTATTGTTTTCAATAAAAATGAAAGATTGTTGTTATGGTTTTATTAAGAGATCCGTTAAAATGTTTACTGGGCTAGCCTGTTTTGACTCCCTTAACTATAAACAGAGGTTGGTTACCACAGTATAACATTGCAGTGTATCATAAACATTTTAAACAAAAGGACTTTTTTATGGTTTTGGATAGTTGAAAAAGTTGAAACATAATTTAAATAAGAAAAAAATATGAGATGAAAAAATACTTTCAATGGTGAATTAGAACCCCCACATTTTTAAGGTTTAATGGTCAAACCAACCACAAGAAACATGTGAATTAAATTTGGGAATCAACCCCCTAGAAACATGAGAAATAAATGTTGGCGTTATCTAATAAAATAATGTTGTCAGTCCTATTTTTAACTGTTTTGGCCATTAAAACCTAAAAAATATCAAGAATTGAAACATGAATGTTATGGGTGGTTTGACAAGAAGTTGATTTAAGTTCACCCTGTAAAAGGTTCTTTCGTTTCATTTATACACCTTTTTTTTAATTAGGACACCCAATAGAGTCAAAAGCCTAAAAGATTTAAAAAGTATTTCTTTAATAGTTTTTGTAATTTTGAATATGTATGCACCACAAAGAAAATAAACCATCCCCACCCATGGAATGTGATTCATAAAGTGCCTAGACTCAGCTTTGGTAATAAAGAGGTACTTATGTACCAGTTGTTATAATGACTGTGTGAATAAGTGTTAGAAAAATTAACAATGTATTAATTCTTACATAAATACAAAACAGTGAATTATTTCCAGGAAAATGTTTTAAAAAATCTTTAAAACATCAGAATTTTTAATTAAAGAAGTAAGCGATAACACCTTTTGAACTTATTAATCAACTGTCATGTATTTCCCCTGCCTTCAATCTGTATTATGTGGCACATTATAGAAAAGGTAGTACATGAATATCCCAGACCTTCATCCTAACCCAACTCTGGGGAAATTGTTTTTATGTATTCCAACTTGTGACAAATATGAAAGTTAATTTTATTACTACTTCAATGCCCTACATAATATCTCCTATCAAAATTAAAAAGGAACTTAAATAATTGATTAACATTGCAGGGTGCTACAACTTAAATTTGACTTTCATTGTAAAAGGTTGATGAATATTGATTATAAAAATATCCATCTTGTTAAAGAGCATAAGGATATTTAAATAGAATAAACTATCTTAGGATTTCTCATATTTTAGCATTAGCATTATTAAATTTGTCTGAAAGGAAGACTTTAAAATTATTAAATAGATATGGATGGTATTTAAATGATTATTATTTAAACTAGGTCAAAAAGCAAATGATTATCAGTTAAATAAATATGGATGATTATTTGATAACAATCTTTTTCAAAGTATTTTTTACAAATATTAATTTAGGCCTAGTTTTATTGACTGCTTATTGACAAAATAAGTTGGAATAAAATGTATGAATAGTATATTATTTTTAGAAAACTTTAAACCTGCTCACATTTAATATTTTTTTAATGAATGAAGTTCTTTAAAACAATAGTTTTTTAGAATATTTAAAAGTATCTAAATATTGAAATGTTAACATTTAGTTCCATTACGTAAATTATTAAACCTTGTTTTGATAAAAGGATTCTAGCTAATTTACATTTTTAATCCTTTGCACTCCAAGCATTTTTAATATTACTGACCAGCTAGTTTGTTTTCTCATCAATCATTCTGTGAGACACTATAATACCTGAGGTATATTCAGAGGGGTGCATTTGCACAAATACTGCAGCAATCACCTTAACAGTTACAATAGCTATTACATCATCTTTGGTAGTAAGTGGAGTAGAAGTTAGAAAAATTGTAATATTTGTGTGTAGAAACACAGCCTCATTAGTCCAGTATCCGTAACTAAAGTCGACTTCCACCCATCTGTTTAATGGATGAAAGTGGTTTTTTTTATTAAATAAAATGTTTTTAAATATACTGTAAATGGGTTGCCTATGAAAATACAGTCACAGCCATTTTTTACTTTCCTTTCTGTGTACAGCTAAGGAAAGTATGGGAATCATGATAAAAGTTGCTTACAATGTCATTCTCTATTATTTTGTCCCTATACATGATTTTCCTCAAATGGACCTAATTCAAGATATTTGAGGAAAAGTGCAAATTTCGAATATAAATCAAAAACGGATGAAGAGAAAAACAGCAAATTTTAAATTTAAGCTTTAATCCATCCAGCGGTGAGCTGATTAATGTTTGGGCATAGTAAAAGCATCAGGGTAGTACTTTACAGGGTCATTTTTTTTTTTAGAAAATAAATAGTCTGGACTGTATTTTCTTAGGCAGCCCATATACGGTATATTTATAAACATATTTTATTTAATAAAAAGAAACTTTTATCCATTAAACAGATGGGTGAGGGTCGACCTTACTTCAGATCTTATACCATATCTTATCTGAAACTAAATATTTCTTTCTTATATATTTTTACTTTACAAGAGGGTTTGTTAAAAAGTTTTTATTTTTTCTTAAGCAACACAGCATTTTCGAAATATTGAAGAATCTTGAGCAGTACTGACAGAGGACAATTATATTGCTGTAGTTAGCTAGTTTAGATAAGTTTTATGAGCACTGAAGAGATTAAACTAATATTTCTACATTCAATGTTTTTGGAATTTTTCAAAGTAGATGGAACTTCTGATATGACAAAAATAGCATAAGTATGAATATTTTATTATAGATAAACAGAGCTCAGAGGTAATACCACTATGGTTGAGGTTGGCAGAGATTTTCCTACCATTTCTACACAGGAGTAGGCAATTTCATAAATTTTCTATTCTTGTCTCCAGTACAAAACTAACAAAGTTATATGATGAAAAACTAAGCAAACAAGTGCAAAGGATTAATAACTTTGTTATCAAATTGCAGATACTGTTACATAACAACTTTTAAACAATCCTCACTTTATCTTCAGCAGGACACTTAAAGAGGTTTACAAAAGTTTGTTGCATATTTTTCGCAAATCGGGGAGCAAACACGTCCTTATCAGATCCAAACTGATGTCTTGATTGCCGCACGATAGAGTCTATCACGTATAAACCAGGCACTTTGTATTCAGGTTTACACTTTAGTATAAACTTTTCCACACTTTGCACTACATGTTTATAGAATTTTATAGCTTTTATAGCACCTCTTGTTAGGGCGGTCATCTTGGCTTTCGAAATAGGAGGTTTCACCTCATATAGAGATGAAAGCTGAAACAAATTAAAGAAACGTTAAAAACATCAAAAATAGTTAACATTAGTGGAAAAAATTAAGCCGCTTGTGTAAAATTAAACTCTATAAGTAAGCGTCTCTCACTAATTATTTCATGATAAAAATATGTAGTTACCTCCATATTAAACGATTTCACAGCATCCATAGTGAAAGTACTATATACGTTTCTGGCTGGTTAACATTAAAAAGATAATTTGTACATTAAAATCATAGTTATTCCTGAATTTTAGTGGCATTTACAACTACAACGCCATTTTATTTAGCATAACTTGACAAGATGACAAGACAAAAGACAAGACGACAACCGTTTCCGATTTGATGACGTAGGCAATCACTAAAGGTGATTCCCCATAAAGCATTTTACATAAACGTGTTTTGGCAACTTAATATTTCATTGGCTACCGTTTATCACAAAGCCGAAACGTCGTTTCGCGATTCAAGCAAAATTATACGCCCTCTGAAGGAAATTTGTAAAAGGTGTTCAGTGTTGCCATGAGTAGCGAAATTTCTCTACTTCATCGGACTTTTAGCACTTGAGAAGTGGAAAGAGTCGGAAAAACTTTATTTTAGAAGCGAAACTTGTGTTTAGCAATATGTAATCATACTCTTTAGTATTTAAGGATTTTTATAAAACCGATTAATTAATATTAATTTTTCTAAATTTCAGTTCATCTATCAATTTTGTTTTAAAACAGTTCATCAGTTGCTGGCAACTTTGGACTTCTTGATAGGTTATAATATGGCAACACTGTAAGCCTGGTGGTTTGTAAGAGTCAATGCTATAGACAGTTATATAGATTGATCATTCATGGTTTTAAAAATAAACATAAGCTTATGCCTTAAAGTAAAAATGTAGGCAATTATTTTTAAATATTCGAAGGCTGAAAATTGGTTTTAAAACACATTTTTGCTAAACCGATTCAAATTAGCCAGGCACTATGGTCGCTCGCCAACGACCCGCTTTGAGTAATCTATATAACTATATAGGTATCATTGACCCTGTTAATGATAACATGCCCACAGGGTTGCCATATCTAAACTGAAATTAAATAAATGGATAGCTGTATAATAAGAAGAAAAACCTTTATTTTTGTAATAATAATATAGTACTACTGGAAATAATAGACATCGGAAAATTAAAAGGTTTTAATTAACTTAAATGTTTAGCAAGGATTACATGTCTGCCTTGGATTACTGTATGTGGCTGAAATGCAATTTTGTGACTTATTGATAGGAAACCAGTTTTAATCATTAACTTCTATGGGTTCTTTCTAACTAAAAATGAAGAAAATATAAATTATAATCGCAAATATACCAATTATTTTTGTTAATGCGTTTTGATTCTACGTATAAAGATCTCTGCCCACTACAGACCATAACAGAAACGTGTCAGGCACGAAAAAAAGCACTCCGGTCACTATACTGGGCCCACTGCAGCGAACTAAGAGCGTTTTTTCCTCACATACAACATAGCTTGTAATGGACGGTGCGTGTCGTTACCTGCAAAATATTATCGCCGTGAAATTGTTGACGGTTCTGTCATGGCACGTTACGATGTTGGTCGGTGACGGAACGGTCTAGTGGGCGTTGTCGCATATCAAAACATGCAAAGAATATTTGTTTGTATGTGTCGATACGGTTACGGTCCTAGTATGGTAAGGTGTAATGGGCAGAGACCTTAATGGTAAATGTTTTTATTTTGACATTATTTGACCTTTTATTCAATGACAACTTATTAGGCTTAGGCAACATCTCATACATTTTTTCGTAAATACCTGCCTGTTATATTATTGATTTTTATTGATTATACTACTTTTTTTAGCTGAAGTAATAAAAATATATATAATAATGAAATTTTTTCACTTGTTTTACAAATACATATACTCTTAGTAAAATCAACATATATTTTTTAATTACGAATTCTATTAAAACTTGTATTGCCAGTATACGAAAATATCGTCCATGATGAGTTCATAAAATAGTTGGCGCTGCTATCATTCACGGAGCGAATAATGAATGAAAATAGGCTGACTATGCATGATGAGCGTACATCGAAAAATAATCAGAAAAAACAAAAAGAAATTATATTTTCTGTTATCATGTTTTTGGTAGTGAAAAAAGAAATTTAAAATTTGCGTTTTTCTAGCGTTTTTTTTTTGTGTTTATCGACGTGTTTGAGTGAGTTTTTCTGTTTTTGTGTTTTTATAATTTTTTTTATGTATGCATGGCTGCGTCTTATTGTTCATATTTTTGTTTTATATCACACCTTCTGTTTTTAAAAATGTGTTTTAAGTTTCTTGTTTTCTTTTTATTTCAGTTTTTGTCTTTTTTGTTGGGTAATTTGTATTGCTTTTATTTTTCATTTTCTTTGTTTTTCAACAAATAAACATTCTAATTTTTTTTAAAAATGTTGCCCCTCCCTATAGAATTGTATAACGACGCCCATGCAGATGAGTCACCCTTAAATAAAAATTGTTATAGTATAGCTAATGTTAAGTTGGATATCAAGTATTTTGTACTAGACGTGGCAAGAGGATATTTTGTACGTTGTTTATTATGGGCGTCAAATTAATATATTCATTGATACAATTGTTTTGTACCCCCGTTAAATCCTTCAGTTTATCCCTTCCCATACCTCACATCATATGTCTCTTCACTCCTGATCTACAACTTGACCGTATCGACTATGGTATCGATGTCGGCGTCACGAATATTATATTTTATCAGTGAATAGTTACATCTCTTGTTATCTGAGTATCCTCCATGTTAAAAATGCAAACATTGAACCTTCTGAAAGTTGTTACCTGGATCAAAAAGTTGATTTGTACATATCGCTGGTAGGCAAGAATAACGGCGCAATTAAAAATAGTTGATTTTACAGTATGATTTTTAATTTGTTTTATTGCATATTTCAAAATATAATTTAATCTTAGGTTAACTTTACTAATTAAATTATATATCATTAAAATACATAAAAATATTTAAAAACATTTTACGAAAAAGTACATATAAGCATCACAAACAGGTCCCCTTCAGATATCGGTCATTATTCTTGAGATTATGAACTATAAAAAAGCAACTTGTCATCGTCATTTAAATTTAAAATAATTAGGCCTCACGAAACGCAAGTAAAATATATGCATTATTTTATAAAAAAATAAGACCAAATTATACTTCTAAAATAAAATACGAAGAAGTGTTCGATAAAAGTCAATATCCTTAAAAAAAAGCACTAAGAGTCGTGTTTTCGTAAATAGAGCTTTGACATCGATGGTGTAACTAAAATGAGCCAATATTCGTGATACCATTAGATTTGTATGTCTCAAATGATTAATGAAGCTATCTCTATTTAGCGAACATAAATTCGGCTTTCCGTCATTTTTCCTGATAAAATATAAGTTAAGTCTGTTCATTCCGTATACTTAGTTGAATTTTGAAGAAAAACTAGCGATATGTGTAGGGCATATACTTATCATTAGTTAACTGTATATTAGTCTAAAAAAAATCTTCATTGTGGTTTAAGTGGTGAAAAAAAAATATATTAGGTTTGTTCATATTTATTTATTCGTTTAGAATACTTATCTGATCGCAATCATTCAAGCGTACAAAAATATATTATTAACACATTTACACCATGTTTAATTAAATTACAATCTTAATACTAATAAATATATGAAAATTTAAAACAGTGTTAGGTTTTCATCTTTTAACTATAGGATAATAGAAATTAAAAAAGTGCAAAAAAGTTTGCCATAAAACTTTATCACTATATATATTTAAAAAAATACCAGTATAATAGGAGGGTTTTATTCTTAACTTTCTGTATCTGTATACAAGCATTTGTTAGGAAATGTATTGTGGCACTAGCGAGAGCAATGTCGGATTACTATAGAGAGAAAAATTTTTCACTGGAGTAAAGGAAGCTGTCTATAAAATAACAAACATAATGTGAACAAAAAATAATTGATATGAAATTTCCAATAATTTTAAAGATACAAGATTGTTATGGATGGCGTTCATGAGAAATTTCTTTACAACTTCTCTAAACTTTTAATACAACTGCGAATAAAAATAAATTTTAAAATAATATATTGCATAGAACTTTTCACAATTTTATTTTTGTTCAAATATGTAAATAAATATCGTTTTTATCTTTTTAAATTATTATAGACAGTTTTCTAGTACTTGAGTGATTATTATGTTTTAAAACTTATTTAAATATAAGTGTAACTATTTTTCTAATCAAGATTTATCTTAAAATATGGAGAGCTAAAAACAGTCTGTCTTTGTTTTTGCTTAAATATATTAGATACAGGATGTATGAAAAAGTACTCTTAAAATTCTATTGCATTGTATATAAGGAACTAGGTAATTTCTTAACAACATACTATATTAAATGTTCAGTTGCAAGTAAGCCAAATAAATACACACTGATTAACTAATTGCACGGTTTGTGTAATGAAAATCATTTTAAATATATCCAGTTAGTTAATTAATGTGTAAAATATTTTTGCTTGTCTTACAACTAAACATAAAACTACCAATACGGTTGTGAAAAAGGCAGAATACAGACTGTCAACCAAAGTCTAACCACTTTATATTATTATAAATTGAATTTCCGACTGTTATAACGTAATATTTTAATTTAATTTAAATCCTTGTAATCGATAGTCAATTTTACAAAAATGTAAATATGAGATACATAATTTAGCAGATCCCAGCCCAGTTGACAGAATCATAATAATAAGTAATAAAACACAAAGCAGCAACATTGCTCGTAGTGGGCAAATTATGCTACATATGATTCAACTGGAAACATTATTCTTTTTTTAAAATATTGTATTACACTATTTTCTTTTTTCTTTTCATCTCATAAATTTTAATAGTTTTTAGACTGATTGCTGAAAGTCTGCTTGCAACTATTATCCCACAGTTCAAGTGACTTTTGCGGAACTTTACACTTTTTTAGGTGTTACTGGAAAATATTAACATTAAGAACAAAACCAATAAAGGTAAATATTAAACAATTGACATTGTAATTAAGACTCTTCATAAAACCTTTGTTGGAAATACTATTTTTATACCATTGAATTTTTAGTCAATGCCTCAGGTAATATGAATTCGTTGTATCTATTCATATGACACATCATGACAATTTGGCCAAAATATTTAGAGAACAGAAAAATTCCAAAGAGACAAAACGACAGGAAGCATAATGTACGAAATACTAACTAATAGATTTAAATACATATATAAATTGCAAAAATGTTTTATAAGGTAATATTAATAATAAAAGGAATTTATAACCATGTATGTAGGACTTGAATAACTCGACAGATAGGCATTTCACTTGCTGAATATCTCAATAAAGATAATTGTTTCTAACTTAATTGAAATGGCGTTAATTTGATTAATTTTGAAAGTTGTATGAATTTTCTCAATTACACTCAATTTTAACAATAATATGATAGTCCGTTGGCTTGCAACACATAAACTAGCAGCCTCACATATCAGACTTATAGGTAAACGAAAACAAAAAATATAACGGAATTGTACAAGTTAAAAAATGTAAATATGTCGGTGTAAAGCGTGTGAAATCGTGAAAAATATATATATAATTATACTCAAGATGCCCTGAGACACGAAAAAACGTAGGTATAATTATAAATTAAAAATAACAAAATAACTATAACTAACAATAATATTAGGACAATACTTACATATAAAAACATAAATATAATGAGGTAGTTCTTCAAACTGAATAAACAGTTTTAAGTATTTGAACAAAACGGTGTTGATCAATATTGGAGATGACGATATTTTAAAAACAAGCAAAGACTAATTGTCTAATTTTATTTTTAATGCTTATATTTTAAATAACTTTAAAGAAAGATGGTATAGAGATGCATTATAAAATTATATAAAAAAATTTTGATTTCATCTATTTTCATTATAAATTTGCGCATATCATTTTTGATCAGAATGTCAATTGACTTTTTAAATGCAAGCATCTCTAAATTTGTAATAAAGCTTAGAAGAGAGGTAAGAGGAAAATCGGACAATAGATTCAAACTCTAACGAAACTTTATTTATAGGGTGATTTTTAATTGAAATACTAAATTTAGCAACTTATAGTATTGCCTAGAAAACATAAATATATTTGCAAAAATATTTATTAAGAATATATTTTTTGTACCACCGAGTGTATAAATTAATTTCTGCAAATATACTAATCTTTTTCTTTTTGTAAATTGTTCACTGGATTTATTTGATGAATATAAATATAAAAGCTTAAAAGGTTAAAAGTTGTATATAGGGTGGGTTTATAAAATATTATTAATAAAAATTTCACTGGTAAGAGATAGTTGAAAATAAATAATTTCAGTTAAAAAATCACCTAGATTGAAATAATGTAAATACTCATTTTGAAAAAATTGCTCCATTAAATAAAAACAAATAGTAAAATTATGAATGAAAACTATTGCTTTATTTTTGTACACGTAGCATTGGAATGTAGATGGTAAAAAAATGCAAAAGAGGGTAACTGTTCAATAAGCGGCCTATTTAATACTTCAATGCAGAATTGCCAACCTTCTAGTAAAAATTCCTCTATAAAAAGTGTAACAAAGATCATTCTCATTTTTTTTAAAGAGGATTTTTTTTCTGGCTGGTAACTCTGGAAAAATCTTTTTTGAGGAGGAATGTTTAGATGAGGTATACAATTATTATTCTTTGAACCCTGAATATGCGTTTTTAAGTATTTTCAACCTTGTTCAATTCACATTTCTAAGAAAATCTTTCAAATTACAAAAATACTGTATCTCAAAGAGGTTACTTTAAATTTTTCGTATTATTTCAAAATTGTATCATTTAACATTATTTGAGCATTTTTTGTTCCAAAAATGTATGCAAAGAAGTTTAAGGCAAACGGAGAATCATAAATTTCCGATTTCTTTTCTATTAAAGCATAAAATTTAGAAACAAAAATCGGACATTAAAACTGCCGTTTTTGCGCATTAACTACAGAAAAACGGTAACTATACAAAACAGAAACTACTCTAAAAATATTCAAGAAAAATATAAAAAAATAATCGTTGTTTTTGTACAATGTAAAAGGCACATACTAATTAATCTGTGACATAAATAACATTTTATTAAAAAATTTTGTACGCACTGTTTTTCTTATTCCCTTCAAACAACAGATTATTCTTTGGATATTAATCATTTTTTTTAACCAATACACATCTGTGGTAACGTCTAATATATAACAAGTAACACTGTTCTTCCAATTATGTAACATTTAACATATTTTAACAATTATACAGTAAGTTTTACGCACATTTTTTCACAAAAACACAAACACACAGTCACATTTATACGAGAGAATTATTTTGCCATATCCAAGTTTTTATATAAATAATTACAGGGCTCTTTTAAACAAATTTTAAATTTGCCGACAGAACAAAATTGCACTATAAAAACCAGTACTGAGAGTAACGAAACTTGGACTTATACTTGGACTTGTCCATTTATGAGGTTGGAAATAGCAAAATTGGCGATATTTTTTGGGAACACAACCTGCCACACAGGTCCCAGACGCGTACACGACACCATTAGGAAATAGCTAGCTAGGTTACTTTTGTAATCTGGGCAGTCCACCCTGAAAAGGAGGATAACTTCTATAGCAGGGAAATAGGAAAATAAAATGTCCTAGAAAAATGTAAAACACTTATGAAAAAGTCAATAATAAACCAAAAAAAAGTAATGAAACTAAATTTTACTTGTCAGTAATGTGTAACAAGTGTGTTACTCCTACAAAATAACTCATAATCGTTACTTCTTTAAAACTAAGGTTTCTCTATTTTTGTTGCTACTGCTGCATGTTTTTTACTTTGTGGACTAGCACGCTATTCTGTTGTTGACGACACTAAAAAGAATAAACGTGCGTACGTTTGAAAAAAAAAAGCAATTTCAACTTTCTATGGAATATATTCACTTGATTTTCACTTTCCCAAAAAAGTGGTATTCTTGAAATAACATGAAAGCCCAGAGGGGGATAAAGTGGATGGTTAAAATTAATACAGATTTGCTAACTAATGTAAAATATCTCTCATTGAGAATAAAATGGGGATTCAAACAGAAAATGGCCCACTGGCTATATTCGATAATAACAAGACCTATGATTTACCTATTGAGTTTGATGGTCAAAAGTAAACCAGAAAACAGTCATCAATGCCCCCTCAGGAGTACAGATGCTTGAATGTCTTTGTATTAGAGGAGCACTGAGTAGTAAACTGAAATACATATAATCCAGCTGTGTGTAAGAGAGAGACCATAAGAAGGAAGTACAAAAAAACAAACTATATTAATTCTCTCAGGCAGTCAAGTGGCCTTAAAGGTCCTTGGTTCAAAGAATCAAATTAAAGCTGGTCTGGAACTGCTTTGGAATACTTGAAGATCTGACAACCCACAATAAGGCGAAATTGGCCTGGGTACCAGAACAAAAAGGTAACCAAAGAAATAAAAAGGTTAATGAACTCGCCAAACAGGGACCTTATGTACGAATTCGACACATTATGTGTTGAATAGAGAGAGACACATTACATAAGAATCGCAGTCCGTCGAACGAAGATAAGCGTCTCGACGTAATAATATGCTGTATTGAAAAATAAGATAAGAAGCCCCACTGCAGAACTACCATTCACAGGACTCGAATCTGTATTTGGGATAAAAAAAACCCTGCTTTACAGGCAGCGAACAGGTAGATAACCACTAGACATCAAACTCACTGGCAACAGATAAGAGAACACATAATCATTAAGCTCATACTGGCTGCTGAAGTACTACAGCTCATATTTTGATTTTGTTTAACACACACTATGCTTTTTTGAATTGAATTCTCTCGTTATTCCAATTTTCTCTACATAAAAATAGGATAAAGTTATGAGAGAAAATTCTCTACCAATTTTGGTGAAATTAATTTCAAGAATACTAATTTGGGAGTTGAAAGAGAAATTTTTCTTTTCGATATTTGTCTCTCTCTAATTTCAAGTTTTGGCACCAATAATAATAGTGTTATAAGCTGGGTAATTTGTAAAGAATGACAATGTACCTACTGTACCACACATAAACGAATTTTTAACATTAATGTTATCACTAAAATTTGACATTTTTTGTTAGTATATCTAAAATTAGTCGGAAAGTTTCTATTACCCATAGGTTGAAAATGAGTGGCTTCCACTACGACCCAGATGGATCTATTGAGGCTCTGTGGTAAAGGTAGATAAAGAATGTGGGAAGTATTTCATTCGCAATAGGGTTTCCTACTCTCTTCTGGAGGTCTGACGGGATAGGGTGAAAGGAATGGTGGTAGGTATATAAGAGGATGTTACTGACCTAGCATTTACCTACTGCTAGGAGAAAACCTCTGAAAAAATCATAGCAGGTCAGGCGGCAGTGGGGTACGAACCGACGATCTTTCGAATGAGAGGTAGATGTGTTACCACAGAGCCACCACCTCTGTTAATTTACCCTATATTTATATTTTTTTGTACTATAAATTAATACTTCAATTTCATACCTATTTCTGTTGAATATTTGAAATAAAAGTGGAAATTTAAGTATGGATTACAAATAACAATATAATATTCATTTTTCCTTTTTTGTTCTAATAAATCTAAAGGAATAAAAAATGTTCAGTAACTTATGTGTAAAGGGGCGTTTTCATTGGTATAGTAAATAGTTACTGCCACCACTAACTTGTAAGACAATATTACTTGCATACTGGCTTACTTACACCAGCAGACTGGCTAGGAAAATAAATAGCTGTATAGGCTACTTACTAGCCTTCCCCCATTACAGTAATATTTACTGTCCGTACTACAAAACTCGATACATGCCGAATATAAACAAGTTTCCGATAGCCAGTGCCAGTGGATAATTGTATTTAATGAACACACGTGGAACAATTTTGTTTTTTAACTGGGAAACATAAGTATCTATGGGTCATTACAAAACACATATATTGCAATAATCAAATGTGATTAGCAGCGCTGCAACAAACTGTTGATAAAATGAAAATTGATGCCTTTGCAGTAGCTGATGCTAGGGCAAAAATTAAAAATTTGCGAAGCACGTATAAAATCAAAAGTTTCAAAAAATTGAGAGAAATCAACTAAATCTGGAACGGATGGGATGATGGTTTAAACCAACATGAAAAGCACATACTTTTCTCTCAAATTGCTACTAGTCACTAGAATTGAAAAAAATAGTGTTGTGTGTTAATGCTTATTAATCTTGGACTTGGGATTAGATTTGAAAAGAGTTGGACATTATTCGTCCTTATCCACCACGACCTTCTCAGATCTACTGTGGAACTGGACTTGGGATAGTTCACTGGCAGGTTAGCTGGTTGTAAGTATCTATACCAGTGAAAACGCTCGTTTATTAGAAACGTTACTTTACAGTAAAGCTTTTTTTCTAGTTACTTTGCAAAAACACTTTACAGTAAAAAAAGTAACGAATAAACCTTTACAAAAAAGTAACGGGAACAAAATTAGCAATAAAGTAATGCATTATTTTTTTTAGTAATGATCCCAGGTCTGAAAAAGCACATTTGTAGATGACGTGGTTAGCGATAAGGATCCTATAACATAGCATTTTTTTCCAAATCGTAAAATGGCCCAAAGAGTATCAACAAATACATGACTTGCACATTAACAAAAAACAATGTCCTCCAATGGTAAATAATATTATATAAATACTCAGAATATTGGATATCAAAAACAATTGAAAAGAACACATGAGAAAACGAATAAAAAAAGGCCTAAATAAGAGGTTGTCAAAAAAAATTATAAAAATGTAATATCCCATTGAGTTGTGCCAGTAAATCCAATATCGCCGTAATTCAAAATTTTTTCAATCGATGATTGATGAAATCATATATCTGCATATTTTTTGGTAATATTGAGCACAAAATAGTAATATTTATAAAAGTTGCGAATACAAAAATATAATTGTCCAATTTTCTCAATGTTCTTAAATTTGATATGTGTAAAAGATTCTTGTAAAATTTAGTAAAATCTTTAAAAATGGCAAAAAAATTCACTCGTAAACTTACCATATAGTGGATGATAAAAATAATTTTTCGCGAAACGAGTGATGTCCATGAAGCCAAAATCAAACGAAACGCCAACTGTCCGTATATAATACAGAATTGTTAATATAACTGTACAATAATCTTAAAACTAACTATATGTAAGGAGTTTCAGGTACCAGGTTTTTTAACTAGAGAAACGTAATTATTACTCTCACACCAATTTATGTAACCTTATATCTAACATGTACTCTTGTTCTATTAATTGAAGTTTTTGTTTAATCTAAACAATGAATTTTTTAATTATATAAATTGGTGTGACACACTTTTAGAGCTGGGCAAAATATTCGAGTTTTTTTATATTATTTGAAATACTTTTAGGTATATTTTCAATTTAAATTGAAAGAAAACTACATTGTACCCCAATTTAAAAGACATTGGATTTACATTATTAATATGAAAAAAATATTTTATCGAAAGTACTTTTCTTTAGTAAGTAAAAATGTATTTCAAATTATACAAAAATCTTGAGTTTCCTGTAAACTTATTCATAAAAATTTTGATTTTTGCTCGACTAAACCTAATTGATTATAGGTGTTCCTTAATTAGTGGAAAAAATCACGATTGTTTGCAACGGGTCAAAATAACATTGGTAGTTCATAAAACATTGTTTTTTGTACCATTTTGGAAATATTAATATTAGTGAATAACTTATTAAATAACGTCTCAGTAGCCCAATATGTCAAGTAGTCGGATTTATTTACTGGCCTTTTAGTGGTTCAGCGAAACCAAACCATGTGAACTGTTATTTAAGATGCATGATTTGTTGTAGGATTTGATGGGTGATTTAATAGCAGCAATGTAATTTCTGTTGATATGACATTCAGATTAAAAATCACAGTGGGTGTTCCTTTTGATGATGATGGGTGGGATTTTCCTAACCTGTAAGTCAAATGGCACCATCAATCATCTGTAAGTCGCCACGGCAAATAATAATAATAATAACCGTCCCTTCTCGCACAAGCTTCACTCGTAAGGAATTATAAGGAGAGTATTAGTATAAAAATAAGAAACGAAATTTTGAAATACTCAATAAATTTCATTTTTTTCTTGAAAACAATGTTATCGATTACAAGGAAGAGTACATTTTTGCTATAAAAAAATGCCATTTAAATTGTTATAAATGTAACGACAAAAAATGACATTCCTGACTGTCAGGAAAGTCTTTTTACTAATATGGCCTTTAGACTGTCACAGACATAAGATGCTACGTTTGAAAAGTACCTCGTTCTGCTCTTTTTACTCGATTCCGTTCTTTTAATACATCTACTACCTCTCTATGGGATCTTATCCGTGGTCTTTTAACGCAGAGCGAGTAAATTGAGTAATATCTATTTACTCTGTTTTCAAATCTATTGCTTTAGAAGTAAATGTTACATTGTGGCAAATAACAAAGGGAAAGAAAATAAGTTAATTGAAAACCATTACAAAACCAAGAACAATATATTAATATATTTTAAAAATGTCACAAAAAAATGAAGATAATGTGATTTATTTTATATGGTATAAATTAAAACTATTAAAAGTTATGCTTATTTTGATGGTAACTATCGAATCAAAACCAATCTAAGTAAAGCTGTTCTTTTATTTACTGACTCAGCTTCGCTCCAGGAGGTACTTTTCAAATGCAGCAGTTGTAAACTGTTATGTGTGAACAGTGAACGCTGATATTCCTTGAACAATCGTTGGTCTGTCTCATTGACTGTCTTGAAAGTTGTCGTGACAGCATTTAAGATAGTAATATTGCTTGTTTTGAAAATAAAAATGGCGTAAGTTAAATTTCGTTGGCAACATCTTGTTCATTTTATCAGAAAATATGAGTAATTGATTCTAATAAAATTGATAACATCCTTAGAATCTCCAACTAGTATCGCCTTCAGTAAATTACACTGAATGTCATATTTTAGAATTAATATAGAACCAATCGCTTTTACATGTATTGCAGTTAATGCAATGATTATGACTTTTAGGTAGACAGTTGAAGTTTTGTACTCGCCAGCTATAATGAAGTTGCGTTTCGTTATCAATTTCGTTATCACCAACTCAGCCAATGTGTTATGAACATCAGTTGGTGTGACCAATCAACTGCTTGACAGATAGGCCCAGTAAGGTTGTAAATGCGTTGCTGTACCTCATCGTAGCTGCTTACAACAATACAAAAAATATTGTTATGGCAGTACCATTGTCACATCTCTGAGTGATAATTTCCTGTGTAACTTCCTCTAAGAAAAAATTAGTTTAAATCAGACAATATAGTATTGAATATTGTTTTAAAATAAAAAAACCACTTTTGCAGTCCAATTTTTAGGACCCATTATTTTTGAAATTATGTGATTTAGTAAATATTTTTATAAGAACTATTATGTTATTTTGATCCTTTCTATGCACGCTAACTTCTTTACACATTATTCAAGAAGTGAACTTATTATTAATTTAAAATATTTGCTTGTTCCCATAAGAAAGATTTTAGTTTTGTTAAGACCATCAGAAAATGGACATTATTTAAAGTGAATACTAAAATACATGAGATTTTTTTGGTTTATGATTTACATATGAAAAATAATAGGATTTATAAAATATCATAAACCAAATAAAAGAAAGAAACCCGTAAAAAGGAGTATTTCATTCATTATTACCAAATATTTTCGAACACAAAATTTTTCTAATAGGAATATTCACAGTGGTAAAATTTTCACTAACGATAGAAAGCAGACAAGGTTAAAAAATTCCTATTTTTAAAAAAAATTATCATATACTATTTTGTAAAAACAACGAGTCAAATTCAAATGTGAATTAAATATGACTAATATTCACTTATTTAATGTGTAAATTTAATGAACCATTTTGTGGCTTGAATTATATATGGTTTGCCCAGTTCTAAGAGTGATAAATTTACTAAAATATGGTTATTTTATATTGAGCAATATAATTATATATACAAAAAACAAAATATTCGTTGTAATTCAAGACTCCAGAATATTGCCGAGAAAAATTTTCAGATAATATCCATAATAAAAAAATCAGTCCATATCGATTATTACTTCTTCTCATAAAGCTGTTTTCTTACTTTGGATTTACGTTATAAAAAAGGCAACAAGGTAGTTACGGAAAAAGTATATCAGAAATATAAAAAAAAAACACCCAAACAAATTAATTTGAAAAGTAGGATATAAAAATCCAATTTTTTAGTTAAATTAATTGTATTAAATAATATTTCATAAGTATTTTCGAATATATATAAAAATTTCTACAATTTGGTATTTATATAAACAAGAAAATAAATACTATTGAGATATTAACTTTTCCGTCAACTGCCCTTGAAACCGAAAAAATTGGTCTTAAAATTTCTCAAACTTAAAAAATTCTCCTAAACGTTCATACTATTGTAATCGTTATCCATTAGGACCCAAAATGGGAGACTGTCTCCTATTTTTATCGGTTATGTTCAAACTCTCATTTAGACAAGTGGTTTGGGTGCCGTTAAGAGAAACATCTCTCGACGATTCTGAAGAATGTACTTCGTCGCAAGAGTTGCGCATCTCTTCATTTTGGCCAAAATGTGGATTACAACGATGATGGCTTGAAGATTTTAATTTTTTGGAGTTCTCGAATAGTTTGTGTAGATCGTAGAATTTTGACGGTTTGACGTTGGAGTTGGAATCTTCTTCAAACCGGAGAGAAGCTAATTTCTCAGGATTTTTGGATTTTTGACCATTGCAGTTGAATGCATAGTACTGAAAAAAGTTAAAGCATTTCAATATGTGGTAGTATGATCGAGACAACTAATAATTCATTAGAGGTCGAAAACCGAATGAATATTTTTTGTGCCTTTTATCTGCAGAATTAAACTAAACAAATAAAATTCAAAAATAAACTTTGCGTCCCTATATATTATACAGTGTGTCCCAAAAAGTTTTATACAAAAAAATATTCTGGATAAAATGTTTTGCATCACTTGGAAATCCATAATCAAGGGTAATATACCAAGACCTTAATAATAGTCAGCTATTTCTGTTGAATCTAAATCTCGAGAATTATTATTTTTTTCGAATACACCTTCACACGATGTGAATGGGGTTCTATTATTTTAAAATGTTTATTTTCGTCCCCATACTTTTTATAAATTGACTGCACTAAAAGATGAAAAAATTGAAACATATGTAGTGCTTAAATTATAAAAAAAATTAAAACTATTTGACCGAAAAAACCAAGGAACTTTTTATTTATATTTAAAAGAGAATATTTTAATATAAATTTGATAAGACATAATTTTTAGCATTAATAATCTGATTTAATCAAATTATTATTAATGCCAAAATTATGTAGAATCAAATTGTAAAATTTTCGAGAAATTTAGCAACAACAAAAATTGCAAAATATTATCAAGGTCATGTTACATTTGGGACGACTATTTCACTAAACCAAATATTGACTATTTCTATTTATTCTTTATCTATGACTATTTCTCTAGATAAATATTCGCTGATATTTGATCTAGGGAGATAGTCAAGCATACAATTTATAAAATTAAAAAAATTCCAGTACATACTTTAGCATTGGTTTGGGATTATTTATTGAAGAAAGTAAATCGAAATCACTTAAAAATAACATTTTAATTAATATATTGCTCTGTATTAAAATTTAAAATTATTTTATTCTTCATTATAAATCATTATTTTTATTTTCCCTGCATACCACTTATATTTTCCAAAATATAATACTGCCCTCTTAAGCCAAAAAGCGGTATCTCAGTTGAAGCGAGTTTCGAGAAAATTCATATTATCTAAGTTATTTTCGCGTTCCCTCGAGTCGAAAAAAATAATTTAGGTATCGTTGGATTATTTTTTGTTTTTAACTATTATTTTTGAAGTTCTTGTATCGTATAGGGATATGCAGCCATTTAGCTTAGAAAAAATGACATACCTCTAAGCCTTTTAGTAAGTACAAGTGAAGATGAAATATGTAAATTTGTTTTAGGATTTTTTTTACTGTTCTCAGTGAGTTTTTGCTATTTTTCTTAGTTCATCTGATGCGTTAAAAAATAGTAAAGCCTTTTTTTGGCTTAGTAGGGCAGAATACTATTATATATTCTCAAGTGATGCAGAACTTTTTATGAAGAATAACTGTTTTTTGGAAATGTTAAATAAATATTATTCCCATATTTATAAAACTTTTTGGGACACCCTGTATACTGTATATAGTATTTAAAAATCTAATTTTCCGCCAAATTAAAAATAAAGTTTTTAACGCAGGTCTTCTTACTTTTGAAAATTTATAAATATTCAATAAAAACCAATCAATTAAAATAACTCATTTTATCATCTCAAAGGTGCCACTTAACAGTATTTTTATCCTCCATTTAAAACAAATAAGAAAAATAAATAGTAAGATGACCTAAGTTCAAACTTTACCTACGATCTGGTTCACTTAGTATATAGAAATATTATATATTTTCCGAAAATAGTTGATTTTAAATTTATAAGTCATTTTCTTTGGAATGAATGCCATGTCAAATATAAAAGAGCTATTTTGAACAAGAAATGACTGATATATCAATAGATTTTTCCTTAGTTAGTTTATCATACTGTAATAAAGATGGTGCTGTAAATAAAAGCTGTTCAACCATTGTTTATCTAAATGCAATGTTTTAGCTAAATATGTTTGTACCGGTTTCAACAATACCCGTATCCCTAGTGACTAAATTGATGTCATCAGTTGGCTAAAAGTAACGTTTTATATGCCATATTAATGTGACATTTTTAGGTTCCACTGGTATTTAACTGTTAACCAAATACAATGTTAATGAATACATATAACCCAAAGACATTACAACTAAGAGACCAAATTGTTTACATTTTTATGTGGCAAATCATTATTCCCACCAGATTCTCGTTTATTGCGTCTTTGCTGGTTTTATCAGTTTGTAAAAATTACTTGGAGAAATTCCTTTCGAAAAATAAAATTTGATGTATCCTATAACTATAATTTTATATTATATAAATAAAAATGTTTTTAATCAAATTATTCTTTAAAGTTTTAATATAAGCTAAATTTTTTATCAAAAATCAATATTAATCTAAACAAAATATTAGGGTTGCAAAGAACTCGGTAAATACGGCAACGCTGAATATCTTAGTTCACGAATTTACAACTAGTACCTGTTTTTATGAATGAAATCCGTAACCAGCCGCAACGTTGCCAATCGGGTCAAACAGCTATTTTGTGTTTCTGACAGTTTATGACAGTTTCTGTGTGACTTATTGATTTATTCATTTATAAAATACTATTTTTGTGAGAAAGATGATTATCCAATCTAATTTTTCAGATAATTTACTGCAGATTTGATAATATAAAATTTAAATTGTACAAGAAATTGTATCAAAAACTTGTGTAGTCTAAAACAGTTTTTAAAGTGATATTCCTTTTATAAATTAGTAAATTATTCTTATATCAATAAATAATTATTGAATAGTGGCAAAGAAAATTTAACGTAAAATGTAGAATACCTTAAAAATGATTTACCTATTAGGCACCTATACATATTTTTTAATATTCTATTTAGGTTTCCGCAAGATCCTGAGTAAAGAAAACTTTGGTTTTCTCTAGTAGGGATCCTTGAAAATCAGCCCCTTCGTAAAAACCAGAACACTTTTTTCCTGAAGATGTTTTGGTACGTGCAAATGGTGCTAAATTATCAGAAAAGATGCAATACCCAGACGGTGTGGCTTACTATTTTTGGATGACTTATCCAACAGGTACAAATACAAAATATTAATTTTTTGTTTACCTCTAACTAAACATTATTTATTACCTATATGTATGTATGTATACAATATAATCTATGGGTTTTTAGTTCTAATTCAACTGTTTTTGGAACACCACCTGCTGCAAAAAAACATTGCAGTAAGTAGTAACACTAATAACTAAGCATAAAAAAATTAAGTGAAACTTTAGTTAATAAAATTAAGGTTTTTAATATATTTAAAACGTTATTTTAAAAAAATTTACAGTTTTTTACGATATTTTTTGCCATACCATGTTTTTTTGTAATTAATAATTAAAAAATTATATATTTTTAGCAGTGTTTTATTTAGATACCCCTACCTACTTAATGTTAATTTAAAATTTTAAATAATTTTGGTTAACATCATACCAGGCATTTATAGTAAATGCCAATAAACTATAAACCAATAAATATTAAAAATCGGAAGGTAACTTGAATTCTCTTGTATTTGAATTTACTTGTACTTGAATTTACCTACATGAAAAAATCATAATTATATTACTAAAAAATATACCTACTTATTTACGTATTTTTTTAACATACTACTCTGACAATACTGGTAAGTTTAAAATTCTACGCCACTGGCAAGCATATTATGGACGCTGTTTACAACGTTGCCAGCCGGTCCTAAGAGATCTGTCTTTCTCTCTTCCACTCACTAACAATTTTAAAACAATAACAGCCCGCAATTGTATGGAATTTATGAATTAAACATTTTGTCTCAATGTTGTAATGTCTTTGATATAACCCCTATTTTTATAAATCTACGGTCAGTGGAACTAAAATTAGGCCGTCACTAATTTAGCATATTATAGACATAAATTGTAAATTATTATGCAGGTTTGAAAATTATACAAAATTACAGTCAAAATTACCCTGAAGCATTAAGTACCTACAGGAAAATTCAAACCAATAAATATATTTCTATCGACATTTCAAAATCACAATTCTGTGAGCGCAGGATAAAACTTCTTAAGTCATTGATCCGTATTTTAAGATAACAAATGTTACGTAAGCAGTTTTACCCGATTACCAAAAAGCAAAATTTGAAATATGTTATATTTTTCAACTGTTTTATTCTAAAGAGGTGTCTTGAGACTTAGGTTTTACTATATGGCCAAAACTTGATTTAAGGAGATTTACCCTGTTACCACAGGATTAATAATATTCTTGACATGCAATTATAGTCATCCCCTCGTATTATATAAATCAAATTAAAAAAAATTAGGAAGCGAAATCGATGCTTTTTAAAGAAAATAAATTAATAATGTCACACGGTACAATAAGATTATTAAAATAAAACTATTAGCTAGCAGCCACATATTACGAAATTATATTTGTTTTATTTGGTAAAATTCCGACAATCGATTTTACGTTCTGGTCTATTTTATTTCTTCGTTTGAAATCTTCATATACCTTATACGTATTGTCAAAATTTACAGTTGAATATTTATATAATTGTGTGCACAAATTCTATAAGCCAATAGATACCTGCACCATCTGGATGTAAATATATTTGACCTAGATTCGTCGAGAAATCTGATGCATACCCGTCCTTAAAGGGAGTTTCTTAATGGCAGAATCGGAAAAATAATTTATTCCAACATCCCAGTTTCTTCAAATAATTTACACAGAAACAAAGAAACTTCGCCCTCCGGCACATTTCATTTCCCCAAGAAATTATAAATTATTGTTTAACCTACCATTTCGTAGGCAATAAATCATATTTAATTCCCACTTTTCACTAATATAAATGGCACTTTCCTTTAAGAATAATAGATGCTGTCGTTGTGATTAACACAGATAATGATCACATTGTCAAGTTTAAGTAACATTCAGGAATATAATTAATCATGGCTGATTAAAGGAGTAGCTACTGTTCTCTTTATTAAAATTTAGTCATTGTTTTAATGGAAAGGAAGTCTTTTGTTTGATATAAATGAACATTTTTTTTATAATGATGTAAATTCATTAAATCTGAAGTACAAAATATAAGAGCAGTCTCCCAATTTTTCAAGGGCTGATGCCCCTGAAAAAACCACAAATTCTAAGTTCAAAGCATGAATTTAAAAGAGTATATATAGGGCGTTATAAATAATAAAATAAAAATAGTGAAGATATAAACTGACCTGTGGATTTTCTGTAATATGGACGTGTCCATTCATATAAGGTTTAGCAGTCCCGTTTGTATGTCCATTTGGAAATTCTTCTCCACCCTGCAAATTTTGATGATAAAATATAAATATTAATAAAATTCACCTCCTTTCTATAATTGATGATTTGAATAATCGAATTCTTACCTTGGAATCAATATGATCGGTCTGCACAGAAGGAATATTAGTGGCTATTCCGTCAGTTACTAAAAATTGACTTTCTTGTTCATCTGCTTCGCAAGTTTCCTCCAAACGAACCTGCACAGCTCCCACTTGGGAGGCATAATGTGCGACAGCCGGATAATAGTTATTCGAACTGGCCATTCTGGATCTTGCCAGAGCTCTTCTTTTAACGCATTTTCTTCTCAACAAGATGCATGATATACAGCAGATTATGCATAAGAGAGCTATTATTGTTCCAACAATAAAACCTAAAAAAAAAAAAAACAATAATAATAATTCATAAAATTGGTAACTCCTTTAAGATAGTAAAGAGCAAGTTTCATTTGAAAACTTGTAAATTATTTATTTTTGATCTAAGAGATATTTTCGGATGAGTTGGGAATTTACATTTTTGCTACCAGCAAGACGGATTCGCAGTAAAATGGTTTATTAGTGTGTCAATACAGAAACTCGAATTAATCAAATTATGTTCCTTGCTCTGCCGAATAATCTCATTATGAATTTTATTTAAATATTATTTGAGTGTTATTGATTTTTTTATTTAGAACTAGCTCTTAGAATCGTAACATCCATGATGAGTATCAACCATTGAGATAGAATAAAGAGAAGACACTAAGACGATGCTAAAAGTGTCCAGACCTTTGCATTACACTTTTACGTCATATTCAAACTCGAGCTAGTGGAACTAGTCAGGTTTGGTGAGAGTAGATGCCATTTTTTTTTAAAATAGCTTCATTTAAATGATATAAAAACATTTTCAAAATACGACTCTTAAGTCGCCATTTTGATTACACTTTTCCGTCACTCGAAGTGCGTCCCCATCGCAAAATAGTGTGTCGTCTCTACTTCATTCTATATCAATGGTATCAACAGATTTCTGGAATGAGATCATAGAAACAAAGTAAAACTATATACAGAGTATTAAATTAGTAATTTAAAAAGAGCTAAATACCCTTCCTGGATTGTTATGTAATTGTTATTGATGTAAACCATACAAACAGTCCATCGATCAAAGTCACTTTTATATAGGTTAAATTTGGCAATTAAACTATGTTAACGTTAGAGTCCTCATCAACAATAAAAGAGTATGTGGAATCCCAAACCCTTTCAAATGCACTCTCGTAATAATAAAATAATTATTCTTCCTTTTACTTTTCAGCTTGACACACATAGCTATTCTTTATTAATATAGGTAATAGGTATATTTGTAAATTACGACAAATGGGGCCATGTTATCGTTAGGATCTTCACTGACAATAAAACTCGGTTTTAAGAACATGTTTAATTCAAAAATCTTTAAATACACTCTCTTAATAATACAAATACGTATTCTCTCATTTACTTTTTAGTTTGATACCTTAATTTAGATTATACAAACCGTAAATAGAACATAAGACGCATCATCCCACTTCGAAATTATTCACACCAACGAATCACAGTTGATCAAATAAAACTCGTGTGTGTGTGTGTGTGTGTGTGTGTGTGTGTGTGTGTGTGTGTGTTTATAGCTTTGGGCACTGATCAGTGTGTTCTTCAGTAAAACATTGTTTTTATGAAAGTTAACGTTATAAGAATTCTTTGGTTCAGAATTAGGGTGTGTCATTAAAATTCTGTACAATGTTTAATTAAAAGAAAACGAAAAAAATTGCTTAATAAAAACTACTGAAGAAGGCACTGATCAGGAACGCATGCGCGCACACACACTCGCGCGCGCGCACGCACACACAAGTTTTATTTGATCTACAAGCACCTAAAGACTCAAGAATTACAAGAAACAACTATAAATTAAGGTGAAAGGATTATAAAAGAAAGCAGATACCCTGACTTCCTTTGTAAAGTACTAATAAATCACAGTTGAGCACATCACATGTAAGAGTGTTGTTCGTCGTCCACATTTAATTTAAATCTATTGTGTCAACGAGAATTAATTTGGTATTTTAGTGACTTAAATTTTGGAAATTAGCGTTGAAAATGCCAAGATGTGTTATAAAAAGCTTTATTCATAATAAGAGTACGAAGTGAAACGCCGATAAAGGAAACTTACATTTATTTCGGTGAGTTATTTCATTCTTAGAGATTCTGTCGACGGCAATATTTGTTTATTTGAAAATAAACAGAACCGGACTTGGTCATTGGTACATATTACAAGTTGCAAATTGGATAAAGGTTTTTATTGGAAACTCTTTACTATTTCTTGTTTTATGGGGAATATTTTTTCAGGAAGTGGAAAGAGTCACAATCAAATACAAAAATATCAATTTCATTACCAATTTATTCATTTCAAACGTCACAACTGGTTTTAATAGTTTTCAAAACTATTTATTCAGTATTTCTTTATAATAATATGGGATCGATCTATTTAATTTATATTCTGTTTAAAGGTTATTATTTATAAGTTAATTTTCTTTAATACTCTATACAAGGTTTTGGGTATTAATATCGTAGGTGTTCAAAACGCTCGGACAGATCGATTTTAGTTTAAAGGAGGACATCTTTTTATCATATTAACTGTCATACGTCAATCCCCTCCACTCCGTTACTCTAACCAATGCAATTTAAATAGGGAAAGTGCCAAGTATGACCCGTCATTGAAAATATATTTTTAAGGAGAATTCGGCAATATGACTATTCAATGCATTACTTTTGATTTTAACGCTCGCTAGCGGGATACAAAACTGTTACCTATTGTAAAGTGTGGCACTTCATTTGAAAGCTAATTTTATTCGAAATTTAATGCGTAGCATGAATTTTTTATTTTGGTTGATTACGATTAAGTTTGTATTTATTAACGTTTGAACTCTGCAATTATTTAAGTTCTTATTTTTAATTCAATTTAATTATGTTTTGTTATGTTGTTTATACGGCACGACCGCGATGTAACGTTGGACGGGGCCGTATGAACAGGCCGCACTAATATTATTCGTTTCCTGCTCGCCGCTAATGCTAAAACTCTGTGGTTTTCACTTGGATATTAGCAAAGCCTCTTGGAAAGCGTTCAATAACAGATACTCAGAGCTGGGCAAAGTACTGAATTAAAATTTTGAAATATATACACGCGTATATACAGAGTGGACTGAAATTAATACACGTGGACTGAAAAAAGTAAGAAAAACATTTTTATTTTCACCTTTTCGAAAAAGTGTTAATCATAAAAGTTTTTGCTTGTTTCACAACTTATAATAATTTAAACAGAAGTTGAATATCACTTTGTTTTAGTGAAAAATGTATTAAAAACAATTAATTTTAAAGTACTTGGGTCAAACCGAAAATTTCGAAAATCAACTAGATTCTAAGTTAGAAAAATTTATTTAACTAAAGCAAAGAAATTCAACTTCTGTTTGGATTATTATTATTATTATTTTTGAAATAAAAACTTTTGAAGACTAACATTTTTTCATAAAGGTGAAACTAAAAGTTTTTAGTCATCTTTTTAACCGACTTCAAAAAAGGAGGAGGTTCTCAATTCGTCACAATATTTTTTTTTATGTATGTTCAGCGATAATTCTTTAACAAGGTGTCCGATTTCGATGATTCCTTTTTTATTAGAAAGGGGGTACTTCAGGGGTGGTCCCATATAAATTTGGTCAAAATCTAATAATTGGTTCCATGAGAAAATCCTCAAACTTTTAACTTTTTATGTATGTTTAGCGATAATGCTTTACCACCTTGTCCGATTTATATGCTTCTTTTTTGTTAGTAAGGGGGTACCTCAGGGGTGGTCCCATATAAATTTGGTTAAGATGTGGTGATAGCATCTACACGTTTTTGAAGTTGGTTTTTTAAAATTTTTAATTTCTAATACTTGTCAAGTCCATCGGTTACACCCGGTATATGCGCGTGTCAGTACTCGTTACTCGTCAGCTGTAGGACAGAGTACTCTAAAATGTAAAGTACTGGGAAGATTTTGAGTACTCTGCGTCTCATCTGGATGAAAGTACTCACTAGTACTAAAACCTGAATACTTTTCTCCGATTGACATTAAATTTCACTTTTAGTGACACTTCTCGATGATAGAAGTAACACTTTTACTGTCTAGACATTAAAAATTAACTTCTCTTTCTTTTCTCTTTTGAAGTCTTGCTCTGCATGAGCATCCGGCCAAAAAGTTACTCTAATAAATTAACTACAAAGTCACTATAAGTATATTTGTATAAGAATTGAAGATATATAGTTATAAAAACAACGACTAGAATAAATATTAAAAATCTGATGTGTCCAACACATGACTTTCCTATCTAGTTATTATAGGCTTTATAGGCAGTTATTTTATACAACCTATTATACCTCCTCTATAAATATTTAGAGAATAAACTAAATATATACATTTTCCACATACATTTAACTCGAAACATTTTTTTACAGATATTCATTGAAAACGAAAATACTGAAAAATTTAAATTTAGTACTTTTCTCCAATTTTTCCATTACGGTTCATTTTCGAGAAATGTAAAAACAAACATTATAGAGATCAATATCGCAAACAACTTTTAGTTTAACAATTTTCTTAAAAATCAGAATTTTGCACATTTTGTCAAATTTCTCGAATACGGACCATTTCAGGAAAATTTGACATAAAACAAAAATTATAGATAATAATATTAGAAGTAACTTTTAATTGAACAATTTTCTTCTCCAAACATAAATAACAGATATATTCCATAAAATATAAAAACGGTCACCCATAAAGTACCTCCCCAGATGTTCCGACTTTGTCCAAAATCTAATCATTACACGTCAGGCCGAAATAAACCTTAACTTTAAAATTTAATGTTTTTTCTTTATCCGTTTTTGAGTTTTCTTCAAAATTCGAAATTTACACATTTTCTCAAATATCTCGAATACGGTCCATTTAAGAGAAATTATGTATAGAATAAAAATTATAGAGAATTATATGACAAACAACTTTTATTTGAACAAATTTTATAAAAAATTATTTTTTTTACATTTTCTCAAATTTCTCGAATACGGACCATTTTAGGAAAATTTTGCATAAAACAAAAATTATAGATAATTATATTAGAAGTAACTTTTATTTGAAGAATTTTCTTCTCCAAACGTAAATAACATATATTCCATAAAATATAAAAATGACCACCTATAAAGTACCCCCCCAGATGTTCCGACTCATTGGACGCTGAAACAAAGCTTAAGTTTAAAATTTGGTGTTTTTCTGTGTATCGGTTCATGAGTTATGCGTTATACACACACACACACGCACACGCACACGCACACACACACGCACACGCACACACACACACACACACACACACACACACACACACACACACACACACACACACACACACACACACACACACACACACACACACACACACACACACACACACACACACACACACACACACACACACACACACACACACACACACACACACACACACACACACACACACACACACACACACACACACACGAAAACTCGAGGTCGAAAAAAATCATGATTCCTATACTTTCCTTATATCTGTATACAGATAGGAAAGTAAAAATTAGTGAGTTGTATCTCTTATACTTAAAAGAGGTTTTAATTTTAACTCCATTTTTTAAACACACTGTATAAACAAATTATGTTTCACACGGCAGAGAAGTAACAGATTTACTGCCTTGGCATAGTACCAACTTTCTGGCTCTACTGCCAAAATGGTACTTTCTGATATTAATACACAAATTGCTATTTTGTTACAATAATTTTATAAACTTTTACTTAGTTACTACCTATATACTGATAAAGTGTTATTGCCCTCATCATAAATGAATCATGCTAACAAATTTCTCATAATTTTTCATCTTTAACAGTTACCAAAATTAGGTACTACAATACAAATATTTAAGTCCGTCCTACTCCTTCCGTTTTGGCAAAATTTGCGCAGTGGCAAATGCTTTCTTCTATGTTACCTCTACCTTTTCTTATATGATCTTTATTAATATAGGTTTTTTTGAAATTACAACTCTGAGCACTGTCTTAGCAACCCCAAAGAAGAATTCTGATATCCTTTTTTAAGAGCCCTTTGACTAATTTCTCCCTTTTCGTTGCCCATTACACCTTTAATATATACAGGCTGTCCATTTAAATTACTTACAATGGCTATATCTTATGAACTAATAATATCAAAAAAATAAAACCTAAGAAAAACAATTTATTTTGTACTCCTAGGCTAGAAATATTTAATTTAGACAAACAAGCCATCTTCTTTTTAACACTTTAACCCTGGAAGGCGCAAAAATGCGTAAATAGTTGAAGACATATATGGGGCATTTTTTTCGATAGTTATGAGGACTATTCAAAAACGGCAAGCACACAAATGTCTATTAGGTGATCAACAAGCTTTATTTATCTGAGGAAGAAAGCTGCGATATGGCAAAAAGTTCGACTACATGTTCATGGAACTGGTTCAAAAATTACTTTTCATGAAAAATCCCATCACTAGTAAATGGGTTTATACATCAATAAAATGAACTGAAGCAAAAATTGACAAATTTTTGTTAAAATCTGATGACAAATCGCACAGTCAAACACTCGGCAATATACACGAGATGCTATAGAAGCACAAGCACAATAAGTCCCTGTTTGTGGGGCCAGTTGACGGTGCGAAAAGGTTAAATAGGTTTTTAATTATAATTGTTATGTACTAATGAAGCACTCTGTATAATTTTCACTATGAAGGTAAAAATGTTTCCTTAAACTGTAATTCTGTAATAAGTACGTAAATATTCTTCCTCAAATTTTATTGTTTTTATTATTAAATATTTATCTTATTCGGACAATGAAGTTAAACATTTATAATTGCTGTAAAAAATACATACCAACTTTCTGATTATATTTGACATCAGTGGTCGAGATTTCAGCTTCTGCATCTTGAATTTTGGTCGTCACATCCAGTGTTGCAGGCTTACCAACACCAATATCTGATACCGCCATAACCAAAATCTTATAGTGCGTTGTGAAATTTAAATTCCCCAATACCATACTTTCTTCAAAGAGACCATCGCCTTTAGCATAAACTGTAGCGTTCGGCCATTTTTCCAACGGCCAATTTATGTCAGGAGTGTAGGAAATAATGTATTTCTGTATTTTGTTGGTGCCCATTTCTTTTGGTTTGTGCCAATGTAGATACACCGTGCTCGCGTTAATCACTTTGTACTTTAAGTCTGTGACAGCGGAGGGAACTACGAAAAATAATAAATTATATTAATTCCTTGGTATAAGAAAAATAACAGTTCCAAATCTACCGATAACACAATAAACATTAGGTAATTTTGTAAAAATTTCGATGCAAGATATCTTGAGTCGATTGTGCATTTTAGCAGTCTAGTAAGTGATTTGCAACTAATGTGCCGCGATACTTTAGTGGGGAAGGGAGTGAACAAGTGTCCGGGTGGTGACCTATGAAATTCAAAGAAAAGTTTCGCCACAGCTTATATAATAAACAGCTCCACAACTCCGTGTCGGCGCCTTTGAGTTTTGAGAAATTAAGTTTTAAATATGTTTTAATTCTGTCAAATATAAATAAAAAAATTTTTTGAATATAAATATTACGAAAAATAGCACATCTTTCGGATTAGAGGTAAAATAATTTGAACGTGGCTAGTAATATTCTTGTTAACAGATGTTTTGAGCTAAAACAGTCACTTCACGACAAATTGTGGCTTGCATCCTTTTTACACTAAGGGCTTCAATAATTATTAACGACTTTTGTCACGCCCGTGGATGCAAATCAAGTGGTATACTCATCGTGCAAAGAGTTTATACCTAGATAAATGAATGCTTCCCGTGAGGTCTGGGAACTCGATGGTATTCTGGGTTATTATAAAGAATCGGTCACTTGTGCTTTTATTTTAACAATATTGTTTTTTTTTAGATGTATTCTTATTCATTGGAATAAAGATTTGAAGTAATATTTTTAGTTTTTATTATTATAATATATTCAATTTTTATCTGTGCGTACCGAAGTAGGGAATTTTAAAACTTGATAGTAATCTGAAATTTGAATTACAATATTACGCGAAATTACATAATTAGTACCTTATTTAGGTAGGTACTAAATTTGTACTTGGAGAAAGTAATATCAATTTATACAAGAAAACTTAAAAAGTAAATTAATTTAGTTCCTATGTATTTACTGATGTAAACATTAAAACAAGAAAACAAATAAATAGTAGTTTTGTGCAACAAGAGTGAATATCGACAATCCACTCCATACAGTATATTTTTTCTACGACCCACTGACGAAAATCTACAAATTTAAAAATAATTAATCGAAACTTTTAGGATTTTAGTTTTAATACTCGTAATTAAATTAGTATCACATAGATTGATTGAAATTATTTTTTTTTTAATTTTGTGTTTTCACTACCTAAAATGGATATGAAATATATACATTTAGTTGAACACGATAGCATACTTTTTCGTTTTTTAATCTATGCATAGATTAGCTAATATTTATGTGGGCGTAGAAAAATTATTTTAAACAGGGTCAAATTTACTACGGATATCAATTCTTTGAAGGTTTAAATGCACAGTGTTTGCAAATCATTTTTTGGTGAGTAGATGCGCCTTACACGGTCAGTTTAAGACATGTTTCGAAACACTCTGTATAAAATAAACCAGTTCTATCACCACTATTCGTTAGCCTAATATCTTATAAGTCTGTATATTAAACAATTTTGAAACCAATGTAAACCTACCTAAATTATTATAATTTAATTTGGGGTCTGCATCATTCTCTAATTTCAAAAAAAAATTAATTGCTTGGCAACACTGTAATATTTTTTAATATATTCTACGGTTAAATACAGTATTACCAAACCATTCTAAAAATAAAATAAAGGGTGTTCCATTTAAAAAACATAAATTTTGATTTGTTAGGCAAAAACGCGACACCCTGTATATCCAAAAATATTTTCAAAACATGTATTTTTCAAATCCATATAACTTATATTTAAAACTTTTTTGCGTGTCTACAACACAAATTGAAATATGGAACAATTACACACTAATGGGTATAAATTATATTATTAACAATGAAAATTTCTTATAATGTGGTACTTTCCGGTTTGGGTCCTTGGGAAAACGAAAGAATATTTTCTTGTAGGTATAACCCTTATTAAAACAGCTTTTGACTGCACAAACAGAATGATATCTTTTTTTCACTTATTCTACTCACAGCTAAAGGGGTCTATTCTGTAACAATTTCTTTATATTTTAACGGTCGTTAAAATATTGGAGGCCTTTAAACATATTTTCGTATTCGTTAATTTACTTCTGACATTATTTAAACGGATTTCTTTAAGATAGTCCTCTTAGGACCGATTCCACCGTTGTGTTAAACGAAGTTTAAATTGACATTTTTACATTAACAATGTCATTTTAATCTGCGTTTAACATAATGGTGGAATTGGCCCTAATGTATTTTAAAGGAATCCGTTTAAATAATGACAAAAGTAATTTAGTAAATACGAAAATATTTTTAAAGGCCTCCAATATTTTAAGGGCAGTTAAAATATAAAGGAATTGTTACAGAATAGACCCTAAAGGGATCTATTCTGTAACAATTCCTTTATATTTAATGGCCTTTAAAAATATTTTGTCCACGACCATTTAATAATAAATCAATATTCTATCTCCTAACTAAAAGCATATAGTACCCATATATCACGGAGTGAATTATGATAATTCACGCTTTTGTAATTCTTGCACATTCCGGTAGATAACTAAAGATAGGCGATACTTTTCATAACGATATTTTCTAGATCAAAAAATCGAAAATCGAAAAATTGAAAAGTAGTAAAAACAACAGTTAGTTACCTATGTTTAATAAAAACTTTCCATTCTACACTTAACTTTTATTTAATAAAGAAACCATAATGGTCGTGGACAAAGTATAGTATTAGACTCGCAATTTATGGCCATTATTCACTCGGGTGACTTGCGCCCAACGTCACCCTGCGTGAATAATGGCTACCATAAATTGCTCGTTTAATAATATACTATTCTTCTTTACTTCTGTCATTATTTAAACGGATCTTTAAAATACATTAGAGGACTATCTTAAAGAAATCTGTTTAAATAATGACAGAAGTAAATTAACGAATACAAATATACTTTTAAAGGCCGCCAATATTTTTAAAGGCCGTTAAATATAAAGGAATTGTTACAGAATAGACCCCCAAGAGTCATAAAAATAATAACAGTACCTTTAACTTAACACAACAGAGAGCTCAAACAAAATCAACGAAATTATAGGCTCAACGAAATTATAGGCTCAACGAAATAATGCAATAAACGAAATTATACGCACAGCTCAATACCTTACCTAAGTACGCTTCTGAACTTTTCCGCCCGAAGGCCGAGTAAGCGATGCGCGACGGAATCGACGCAAACCGTTGCCGCCAAGAGAGTGTTTTAGCTGTATTGTATAAGCTGTATTGTATAAGCTGTGGTTTCGCGTCGATGGAGTTTTGCTTTTTTCTCAGATTAAAATATGTTTCCATACGTTGAGGACAATATTTCTGTCGTTCAGTTGTGCTAATTCTGGAAAAGGCTACCGGCAATAAAATGGGATTTCTAATTTCTTCAACGAAATTCTGGCATTTTTGTGTTTGCGAAAGGGATCTACAACTTGGCGAAAAGAAGTCTGATTTTTGAAATACGTGTAAAATCGGAACCATAAGTCGAAAATAGAATTGCTCTCAAAATATTTGTATGACTCTCAACAAAGAGTATTGTCCTTGTGGGAATTTTTATTCAGTAGTATTCATTATAAATTAAACCAGTGCTCCGCAACCTTTCCTCATCTGAGGCACACCAAACTGCTCCCTAGAATTTCGTGGCACACCAAAATCTAAAATATATTTATAGCAGTGGCGTAGCTAGGTCGGGGGTCAGTTCACTCCATGTATACTAATTATTTATGGATGTCCAAACTACCTTAGTTTTTTTTATTGTTTTAAAATGTGAAGAAGCCCCTTTCAGATTTGGGGCATCAAAATTTTCACTCAGGACATAATACATATTTTTTTTTTATTTTTTTTTATTATTCAGATAGAATGAAAAATACAAATAGGTACATACATGAGAACTATACTAAATACTAGGTAGGACAGGTAGGTATACTAAATTTACTTCTGTTGACACGTCAATAGTAATAAATATTTTGACATGATGATGACTGATTAATGTGATACCTGCGCTTGCTTCGTTGAACACAAAAGTTTTATATTCGGCTCAATTTTAGACAGCGCAACTCTCATTTCTTGGTCAAGATCTTTTAAGCATGACCGTTTATCATTTTTAATTAATACAAGCGTTGAAAAACTTTGCTCACATAAATATGTTGTGGAAAACGGAAGTAGTGTGAAGATGGCCTTGTCGGTGATGCGTGGATATTCTGTCTTGATGGAAATCCAGAAAACATCTAACGGAACTTCGTCGAATTTAAGTTTTAGGGTCATATCATTACTTAATTCTGTGAACTCCTCTCGAGTTTCCAATGGCAGTGCTTCCGTGGAACTTATTGCATTGGTTGCGAAAGGATTTCGAATCCAATTGTATTGTTCCATGTTGATAGAATGGAAATAGTATTCAAATTTTTGTTGAAGCATACTTAAATGTTGTTGGGCCAAATCCACAATCAACTGCTTGTTTTCGATCGTACTGTGGTTGGTTCTGTGATACATTTCTAGACATCCTTTTTGCAACTGTTCCTGCCAAAGTTCAAGTTTCTTTTTGAACCCTTGTAATTTATCGGAGCACGTCAATATATTTTCATTCCGTCCTTGCATTTTTTTATTAAGTTCATTCAGATGTTCGAATATATCCGCCATGTATGCAAGTTTGGCTATCCAGTATTCATCATGAAGGTGCTGGCATAGATCGTACATATCTTGACTTGAAAGAAACTCACGCACTTCGTAGCGAAGTTCAAACAGTCGAGCTAAAACTTTTCCCCGGGATAACCAACGAACTTCTGTATAAAACAGTAAGGATTCATGTTCGCTTCCCATTTCTTCACAGAGTATTCCAAAGATTCGCGAATTTAAGGCCCTCGATTTAATTATGTTTATGATCTTAATACATTCATTCATTGTGATCGAAAGCTGTTCGGGCAAATTTTTGACCATCAATGCTTCTCGATGTATGCAGCAATGTGTAATTTGTATTGACGGATTTTTTTGTTTTACACAAGATACAAAACCTTTCTTACTGCCCATCATTGCAGCAGCACCATCTGTACAAATAGCAACGCAATTGGTCCACTGAATATTATGTATTTTAAAAAAATTATCAGTTACTTGGAAAATTTGTTCACCGGTAGTTCTCTCTGGAACCTCCTTACAAAATAAATAATGTTCTTTAATAGAGTCCTCGTCAACGAAACGTACAATAGCCATCAGTTGTGCTTTATTTTTAATATCGGTTGATTCGTCGATTTGAAGCGCAAAAATTCCAGCCGAAATGATTTTTTTAATTAGTGTTCCCAAAATATCACTTGACATATCTTGGATACGTCTTTTAACAGTATCGGCCGACAAAGAAACTTTACTCACGTCCTTAACTTCGTTTGGCCCAAGCATAAGTCTAACAATTTCCATGCATGCTGGTTTAATAAGCGTTTCACCGATAGTGTGCGGTTTTTTTTGTTGTGCAATTAATTTTGCAACAAGGTAGCTTGCTTCTAATGCCTTTTCAGAAACCGTAACCGCCGATTTCATAAACTGCTTTTGTTTCTTATTTTGATCCAAGCGCCGTTGGAAAAATTGAATGTCTTTTTTGACGCAACTGGGATGATTTGTGATCAAATGACGGTTTAGTTTGCTGGGTACCATTGCTTCATTTGACAACTGTTCACCGCAAATGACGCATTCAGGCTTTGGAGCCGCTTCGTCGCCACACCAAGTGAAACCATATCGAAGGTAGTCTTGATTGTACTTCCTTTTCAGCACCTTTTTTGCTCTTTTTGCAGCACTTATGCTGGAGCTTGTGCTAGGTTCTTCGTCATCTGCTCGTGATTTCAGCAAAAATTTATCCATATTTGAAGCACTATAGTTATTTATAAAAGTAGATACTGCAACAAAACTTAGTCCAGTTCACTTATTTATAAGGCACAAGAATTTATTTATATAGCAATTCACTATTTATTTCACTCTACGATTTATTTGTTTGCCCGCGTATTTATCTGATTCACTTGACTATTCGACTCTCTCTGAGCGACGACAGGCGCGCTTATATAGGCAGTGGCGATGTTCAGGAAAACATCGAGTCGCGCCTCGAACGGCACGGATCTTTCTAGTTTAGTCGCCTTCGAGAATCAAGCCGCCGCGCCGCGCCGATAGACGGATAGACGTTTACCATCGGCGCTGTTGTCAGATTGCTTTATTTTTCGCGGGTCTCGCTACAATACGAATCTGATTCGTATTGTCTGCAAGAGCGGCACACCTCAAGTCGGCTTACGGCACACCAGTGTGCCGCGGCACACCGGTTGCGGAGCACTGAATTAAACTATTTTAACATTTTTTTCACGAAAACCCGGGGTGAATAAAAGGATGAATGGGATAAAACTAATGAATAAAAAATGTCCGCAAAGGAAAAACATTTTCATATATTTGATTGCGGACAAAAAACCAAGAATTCATGGATGCGAAAATTTACTTTGAATTTCAGAGGTCATGAGACATATTGTTCTCCCCCTACCCTACTCAAAAGGCAGGCGAAAAAATTATGTTATCAAAAAACACCAAGTTTAAATCTCACATTAAATGTAATTTGTAATTTATTATTGAATAAAAATTTTGTTAACTTTGCAAAGCAATAATAATATTATATTTCATTGAAAATTATTATCCTATGCTATTTTTACAAATATAGGTACATCAATTAATTAACCCAATCAATTCTTTTAAATTTATCATATTGTAACAGTGCCATCAAAATTTTAAATTTTTAAAAGTATCCCTTGGCGAAAAAACGGTTGAGAATGACCTACCCTTTCAAACTTGCTTAAAAATGCACTAACCCAAGTAAAAGTTATAGTAGCTGAAAGTTAAAATTTAATTTATTCTTCATTTTTTTATGTTATTTTAATGGCTACATTTTTTTTAATCTAAATTACAAAAAAACCACATAACAAATGTTTCATATAATCAGCTAAAAATAAACCTTTTTTTCTACGCGCACACACACATACACACGTTAGAATATAAAATCCACCAATCACAGTTCACGTTTAGTACGAATATTTTTTAACATTTCAAATTAGTGATTAACCCGTCAAAATAATTATCGTCAATATAGTTTTTAGTTATTAAGGTTACAAGATATTCGTCTACAGATGCAATGAAACTGTATAAGTAGAAAAATAAATGTTAATCAAAGTTATTTTCAGTTTTCATAACTTTCTTTAAATACATTGCTTACCATCTGCCAACGTCACTGCATACACCGGCTTTGAAAAATTTCCGGAAGCCCCATCAGAGTTATGAGCTCTTACTTTGAATTCATACATTGTATTAGGTTTGAGCTTCTTTATCCGAATTTTATTTGTGGTGCTACAAATGAAAAAAATACCATAAAATATTTAAAAATTTCTTACCAAAAATAATGTCATCAATTGAATTGTAATCTTACCTGTTCACAAATTTTCCATCTTCACAACTATTCTTTTCCTGATCGATACGATAACAGATCGTAAAAAACTTAGCGCTCTTATCGACGTTAGCCCAATTCACTTTAACAACAAATGGAGAAACTGCCATCGCATTTACGTGTAATGGAGGACGAGGTGCTGCTTCACTTGCAGTGTTGTTTTCCGTATCGTTGATGGTTGAATTAGTCGGCAGATCTGGAACGAAGTAGGATTTCCAAACTCCTACTTCTTTGTCGTCTTTATTAGAAGAGACAACCCGAAAGTTGTATTCTAGTCCTGGTCCCAATCCTTAAATTCATAAAATACATTATTATGTTTCACACATAGCAGCGATCTAAAGAGCAGATTTTTTTTATATTGAATAGAAATGTTCGATTTTATGAACACAATATCAGTACTGATAATTCAAAAACATTTCTAGCTTTGACTTCTATTTCTTGCCTAAAAAGTCAAGTATGGGATGTCCGCAACGAATGGTTAATAAAAAAATGTTTGGTAATAATTGAAGGTGTCAATTCAAGAACTCTACGTATCCACTTTTATTACTTTGGTTAAATGTTATTGACATGTGATTGATTACATTTGCATAAACTATTTCCCTTTCGTGATTTTACTTGTGTGTAATAATAATGTTCACTTTATGCACACTTTTATTGTTAATTTGTTTTGCAATATTAAACTACTTGTCGTGATTCTAGTAGAGATAGAAATCTGGTTTTTGATAAGGACCACTTCTTGCATTGACTCCTTCAAATATTATTACTACACAGGGTGTCCTGCTAAAAACTAGCCATTAGTAATAATAGCGTAAATTTTGAGAAACTCTACGGACCAATCAATTTTAGATCTGTGAGGGACTTTTTTTCCCATTTGCAAAATCGTTTCGCCAACCCTCGAGCAGGGGGTGACCAACCGCTACAAATTGAATGCGGAAGAATGATCGAGTTTCACATTTTTTAAATGAAAGTGAATATCACTGTGACTAGAGTAATCACAAAACTGATATTAGTAACAAACAAACGGGATTGATGAAAAATGAAAAATAAGTGACTACCATTACAATGGCGAAGTTAATAAAATAATTTTGAACAATTCTGAAATAAAAATGTATAGAAATATGAACAACAAACATAATAAAAAATTATAAAACTATATGACAAAATATTAAAAACTGAGGGGTGGTTTCTTTAGTATAATAGACTGTCAGATAGTGATAGGTTCAGGTGCCCCATTTTCAGATACAAGCATCGATTTTGAGTAGAATGAAAGGCAATTTACAACTGGCTCCTGAGGATAACATATGGAAAATTCGATTTTCCTTAACAGGAATTAAAAGGTATTTTTTGCCCATATTTTCACGCAAGCCGGGTTCACTAAATGATTAACTAATGGAGCTAGGCTTCAGAAAACCAAAGGCTTTAATGATGCAAGTAGCTAAGGGGTTGAAATAAGGGCGTAATCTTGTAGGGAAAAAACGAGATTTTAATCGATTTTTCCACACAAGCCTATATGAAAACCTACATAGTCACTAGTCCGAAAAACATATTGGCTTGAATGACCCGAATGGATAAGTGCATTTAGGGGTCGGAAAATATTTCTGTTAAGGAAAATCGAATTTTTCATGGGTTACCCCCAAGATCCACTCATACATTTCCTTTCATACTACTCAACATCGAGGCTTATATGCGAAAATGGGGCACCTAAATCTGTCACTATCTGACGGTCTATAAATAACCGGTTATTTTTTGTATCTGTTGCATATGTCGTTGCGTGTATGCTTTCATTGAATTTATGTATAAAGAGATAAAATGGTAGTAAATGATGAAGATGAAGCAAAAAATGCAAATCAAATATCCAGTGAAATGTTTGTATGATGTAAATATTAAACAGCCGTCGTTCCAAAAATATTATTTTTTTTAATAACGTACTTAATTTAAAAAAATATATACCGCTGTTTAGAAAATTTAAAGACCTTTCGAATAATGTGTAACTACTACACCACTCTTCTTTATACATTTTTTAAGAATTGTTCGCCCCACTTAACGTGACGATTTTGCAAATAGGAAAAGATATATCCCTCCGATCTAAAATCCGAACTTTTCTCAAAATCTATGCTATTATTATAAACTTATATACAGTGAGGACGCGTGGGTTGGCACAAATTCATTTAAAATTCAGGGATTTGTTTTTTAAAAAACCACTCGGACACGTCGATTTTTATTTTTGAGTGCAGTTTTTTTAATACTAAAGTCACGTATACAGGATTACCCAAAAATAAGTTACGACCATCACCTTCAGTTTTTTAAATGAAAACCCTTATTTATTATTTTATTTTTCAATTTTGCATCGAATTGTAAGTATGTTTTATGTACCATTCCTATACCTAAACTGAACAGTTATCGAGAATAACGATTGAACATAATAAAAGACCGTTTTTCTGAGGATTTTTTTGGATCGAGCAAAACATTCAATTTTAAGTTTATTTTGTTTGTTTTTTTATTCTGGTACTTTTTATTGTTGACTGTATGATAATTTTACTTCAAATAATTGTCAAGTGCAGTTAAAAGGTTTGAAATAATGACGTGTTTAACTGAGGAGCAGAGAATAGAAATTTTGATGATGGTAGGATATATGGCGACAGGACTCGAATACAAGCTAAAGTTTGCGAATTTAATAATAAGTACCCGGAAAGGTCCATTAAACGATCGGTAGTTAGTAAGAGAAAAAAAGTTCAGACTTTGGCCTCGTAAACCATCTTCCAGTTCCAGAAAACAAACAACTGGATATTTTGCTCGATTTATAAGAAAATTCTCACAAATTAACTCGACAAGTAGCTGCAGAACAGTCAATAAGTAAATCTTCTGTTCTAAAATATTTACACCAGAACAAAGGCACCCATACAAAGTACATTTAGTTCAGGAACTTATTGAAGATGATTTTGACCGAAGATTAGAATTTTTTTGAAATAATGATGGATAGATGCAATGGCAACCAGCCATTTTCAAGGAAGACAGTTTTTTTCCCCACGAGGCAACATTTTGTTCAAATGGTTCGGTAAACAAACAAAATTTTCGATATTGGGCACTAGAAAACTCACATTGGAGTATGGAAAGTCGTACACAGTTCGCTCAGAAAGTAAACGTACGGGCCGGAATTTTGGGTATCTCAATTATGGGTCCCTTTATATCTGTATACAGATGAGGAAAGTATAGGAATCATTTTTTTTCGACCTCCGAGTTTTCGACGGTTTTTTACGTTTTGGGGTCCCCTGAATCCGTTTTGACTATTTTCGCGATGATGTGTGTTGGTGTGTGTATTGGTGTGTGTGTGCGTGTGTGTGCGCGCGCTTGTGTGTGTGCGTGTGTGTGGGCGCGCTTGTGTGTGTGCGTGTGTGTGCGCGCGCGCGTGTATGTGCCTGTGTGTGCGCGCGTGTGTGCGTGTATCCTCGATAACTCATGAACGGATACAAAGACACACCAACTTTTAAACTTAAGCTTTATTCCGGCCTCCAGTGAACTGATTAGATTTTGGACAGAGTCGGAACATCTGGGGGGTACTTTATAAGGGGTCATTTTTATATTTTATGGAATGTGTTATTTACGTTTGGAGAAGAAAATTCTTCAAATAAAAGTTGCTTCTAATAGTATTCTCTATAATTTTTGTTTTATACAAAATTTTCCTAAAATTTGACAAAATGTAAAAAATTCAAATTTTTATGAAAATTGTTCAAATTAAAGTTGTTTGCGATATAAGTCTCTATAATTATTGTTCCATACATAATTTCTGTAAAATGGACCGTATTCGAGATATTTAAAAAAATGTGTAAATTTTGAAGAAAACTCAAAACCGGATAAAAACAAAAACACCAAATTTTATATCTAATCTTTATTCTGGCGTGCGGTGAACTGATCAAATGTGCAAAATTCTGATTTTTAAGAAAGTTATTTGCGACATTAATCTCTATACTTTTTGTTTATTACATGATTTTTCTAAAATGGACCGTAATGGAAAAATTGGACGAAGTGCTAAATTTAAATTTTTCAGTATTTTCGTTTTCAATGAATATCTATAGAAAAATGTTTCGAGTTAGATGGATGTGGAAAATGTATATATTTAGTTTATCCTCAAAACATTTATAGAGGTGCTGCAATAGGTTGTACAAAATAACCGGAAAAAGCCTATAATAACTAGATAGGAAAGTCATGTGTTGGACACATCAGATTTTTTATTGAAGGAACACTTAATTGTGAAAAGTATTTAGATCTACTACAAAATAACACAGTACCTAGTTTAAATGGTTAAAACCCAAATATACCGGCAGATTCAATATAGTTCCAACAGGATGGAGCGCCCCCACACTATTCGCGAACAGTACGAGATTACCTTAACAATATTTTCCAAAATAAATTGATTGGAAGGAGTTAGTTTATCGAATGGCCAGCTAGGTCTCCAGATCTAAACCCATTAGATTTTTATCTGTGGGGTTATCTGATATCCAAAGTCTACTTCAATAAACCGGAAAATATTGAAGACTAGAATAAGAGCCGAAATACAACAAATCCAGCCACAAATGTTAACTGAAGTGGTATGAGAATTTGAAGATTGACTTGCCTATTGTCTATTGGTCAACAATTTGAACACTTAATTTGGTTTTTTGAATAAGAATAATTTCCTGACCATAGTAGAATTTTATATAAATAAAAATTTCCTTGGTTTATTCGGTCTTGTTTTTATTTTCTATCGTTTAGCGCAGCACTACATATATTTCGGAAAAATTTCCATCTTCGGGTGCAGTCAAAATTTAATAAAACATGGGGACGATTACAAACAGTTTAAACATTTTTAAAACAACAGAAATCCCGAAACATATGTAGTGCTGTGCTAAACGATAGAAAATAAAAACATGACCGAATAAACCAAGGAAATTTTTATTTATATTAATTTGATTTGTTGTTTTTTACAATTTTTTATACCAAAATAAAAAAATCCTCAGAATACAGTCTATTATTATGTTCAATCTTAATTCTCGATAACTATTGAGTTTAGGTATAGAACATGATACATGAATCATATTTAGAATTTGATGCAAAATTCAAAAATGAAATAAAGAATAGGTATTTCTATTTGACAAAATAAAGTTGATGGTCGTTACTTATTTTTGAGCCATCCTGTATACATAAGTTTACTATAAAAAAAAAACAGCAGTCAAAAATTAAAATCGACGGGTCTAAGCGTTTTTCCAAAAAAACAAACCCCGAAATTTTGAATGAATTCGTTCCAACCCACCCGTCCTTACAGTATATTCCTTGCATTAAAAAATTAATGAGACATTATTGTTCCAAAACGTTCGTCGGAGCGTTTGTCTTATATAGATGATTAAAAAGGGTCAAAATAAAATTTTACCAGTGAGAACAAAAGAGCGTTTCCTAGTCTGAGAAGTTTGTATTTGCCAGTCAGCTTTCCATTGAACTTTATAGGGATATTTTTCTCCATTACAAGAAAGATCTGTACTAATTTCTGACCATTTTAAAATTACCGAGCTGTCATTATATCTCTCTATGTGCAAGTTTCGATTACCATTAATACCTAAAAGTTAAAAAAATACAATTATTTCAGTCGATATGAATCATCATGAATTGTTTCGACTGATTGATAGCTTTTTAAACATCTTTTTTTTTATCGAAATTTACTATGTGAACTTAATTATTGAATACAAAAATGTTTATACGTACCAGTTCTGCATGTAACTTTTTCAGATGGATCACTAGCACCTGTCGAATATAATCTAACATAAAAAGTATACTCCGTATTTCGTGCTAGACCACCAGCATCCATAGAAGTTACATTGATCGCATAATCAGGCCCTACCGACTCTGTTCCACTATCTAGAAAATACATTTTTTAGTTTAAACTAAACAGAAATTTGAAAAGTTGGAAAATGTACAGTTAAATAATTTATTGTAATTTATTTATTTGTTAAAAAACGAAATGTTATTTATTCACAATCATAATAATTTGTAATTACTCAATTCCAAACTTTAAAAGTCTGAAAGTTTTACTTCTATACCACGGGTGTGTTAATATTTCAAAATATAAAAGTGAGCCTTTTTGTTTAAAACTTACCATTATAGAATGAATGTACACTGTAACCTGTCACGCTAACATTTATAGGAGACTTCCAACTGAGACAAATGGTGGATGAATTGTATGGCCTGCATTTGAGATTCTGTGGTGGTTTGGGAGTTTGAGAAATATTTATAATATCAATTTGTACCGCTGTCCAAACTCTGCCAACCAAATTCACTGCAACGCATTGGTACATACCTAAAATAGTATTTTATAATCTATACTTCATACTGTTGAGCTGTGATCGGTGTTTGAATACCTTTCACAGTGAGTCATGTATAAATATAATTGAAAACAATTTAAATTAAATTTTTGTTACACATACAGGTATTATTTGAAAATCGAGTTTTCAGACACAAGGCCCTCCAAAACATGGATCAAACATTGATTAATATATCCAACTCGACATTCTGATCCATATTAACAGATACTATTCAGTTACTAATAATTATTATGTTATTCCTTTCTAAATATTTAAGTACGGTTTTTAAATTAAATACAATCCTGACTTCCTCCTCCTCATTCAAATTGGCTACCTTTCAGTAAACCAGTCTTACCGAGATCAACGATGTATGCCTTTACCGGTTATTTCCTGACTGTGCTTTGAACTTTGACGTATACACACATCGCCAAAATTCTTGGTACAATGCTGCTTTTTTGTACATTTAATTTTTATTTATTTCACCGTTGATATCTAAAAATGTTTAAAAAAACAATTTCCCACAATTTTAGGTACCAATGTTTAAAGAGTGGTTCATATCGATTTTGCGTGTTTAAGTGATTGATGAGTTTTTCTTTGCAACTATACCTGGCAATAGAATTTCAGTGTCCAATAGAGCAAGAATAGTGGCTTTGCATGATGAGGGTCTGCCGAATCATCAAATCGCACGTAGACTAGGGATTCTCCGCGCTTCAGTTATCCGAATAGGGCGTTTGTACCAGGAAACTAGCAGTGTTGACTGGAGACGTGGGACTGGGCGTCCTAGGGTAACTAATCCAAGAGAACATCGGTATGTAGCAGGTTAAGTACGTCGGAATCGAACCGTAACAGTCTCAGCTGTCCGAACTCATTTTAGAAGAACGTATGGTCGATTCATTTCCAGTTCCACAATACGGCGGAGACTTGCTAGAGCCAATTTACGATCTAGGAGACCATTAAGAGTACCCAGGTTACTTCTCAGACATATAGCTGCTCATCTACAGTGGGCACAGGAACACAGAGACTGGCTTTTAGCTCAGTGGCGAAATATTCTTTTTTCGGACGAAACCAGATATGGTTTAATTAGTGATAGTCAGGGACACAGAGTTTAGAGAGAACGGACGACTAGAAAGACTATCTTTTGCCAGAGAAGTCGTTGCATACCAAGGAGGAACAGTAATGTTTTGGGGAGACATAATGAATGGTCGTCGTATGCAGCTTATTCCCATTCCAGACACTATGACAGCCGATAGATTTGTTCGAAACATTATTGAACCCATTATTTATCCTCTCCGAAATGAAATTGGAGCAAATTTTATTTTCATGGATGACAATGCTAGGCCCCATCACACGAAAAGGGTACAAAATACACTAGAAATTCAGAATATTCAAGATTACTGTGGCCAGCAAATTCGCCAGATATGAATCCCATTGAGCACATATGGGATTTCGTGGGACGAGCAATCTCAAACAGAATTAATCCCTATGTCACCCTCCAGGAACTCACAGTAGTGGTCCAAGAAGAATGGAACAACATCCCAATAGATTACAAACACCCTTATTGTTTCTATGCACAGGCGAGTTAATACCTTACTACAGAACAGGGAAGGACACACCGAATATTAATGAATTTTTGATTTCGCTCTAAAGTGGTTTTCTTCTGGATTTCAAATTCTAGTAATAATTTTATTATGCACTATTTTTCGTTCGTATTTTTTTCTTGTTTAGTTAAAATTTAATTTAGCCAATTTGTAATGGATACATAACCAAAATAAATGTACTATTTAACACACTTCTTGACTTTTAATAATAGTGTCTCATTTTGACAAACATAAGGGGGTCCAAGAATTTTGGCGATGTGTGTATTTGTGTTTAAAGAGGTACAATTTGTTATTCTTTTTTGGTTACTTTGTTTATTATTTCACAAAATAAGTTTGTAAATAAAAAGTTAACATTAAATACCGCTGTGCATTTTTGTACATTGGCTCATTTTAATAGTATACATAAAATAAGATTTTATTGTTAAATTGGAAAATTATAATTTATTTTTTTTTACAAAATTGAGTAAATTTGCATTCGTTACCTGAATCATTAGTAATCGTGTGACTAAAAATAACACCATTTGTCTGCTTCCTGACTCTGGAATCAAACTTTAGAGGTTTGCCATCTTTCAACCAAAATATTCTAGGTTCAGGTGCTCCCGTAGCTCGGCAATCGAGTCTAGCTGTAATAGCGGCAGGATAGGATTTAGAATTAGGTTTTACAGTAAAAACCGGTTTTTGCCGTACGATGACGTTAAAGTTTTGGCTGATTCGGCCCTCGTTATTGTAAGCTGTGCAGATATAGTTGCCTGCGTCGTTCGTTTTAATATCAGGTACTTCCAAAACGGAATTATTACCTATGACTATGTCATCTAAAAAAAAAAAAAAATTATGCGAATTAAGAAAACGGTTAAATAAAAAGGCGTGATTTTTGTTTTTCCTGGGAGAAATAGGCATGCATTTCTTAGACATGTGTCGATTTTATTATTTTATTATTTATTTTATTATTTATTAATTATTTTATTATTTTATTATTTATTTTATTATTTTATTATTTTATTATTTATTTTATTATTTTATTATTTTATTATTTTATTATTTTATTATTTTATTATTTTATTATTTTATTATTTTATTATTTTATTATTTTATTATTTTATTATTTTATTATTTTATTATTTTATTATTTTATTATTTTATTATTTTATTATTTTATTATTTTATTATTTTATTATTTTATTATTTTATTATTTTATTATTTTATTATTTTATTATTTTATTATTTTATTATTTTATTATTTTATTATTTTATTATTTTATTATTTTATTATTTTATTATTTTATTATTTTATTATTTTATTATTTTATTATTTTATTATTTTATTATTTTATTATTTTATTATTTTATTATTTTATTATTTTATTATTTTATTATTTTATTATTTTATTATTTTATTATTTTATTATTTTATTATTTTATTATTTTATTATTTTATTATTTTATTATTTTATTATTTTATTATTTTATTATTTTATTATTTTATTATTTTATTATTTTATTATTTTATTATTTTATTATTTTATTATTTTATTATTTTATTATTTTATTATTTTATTATTTTATTATTTTATTATTTTATTATTTTATTATTTTATTATTTTATTATTTTATTATTTTATTATTTTATTATTTTATTATTTTATTATTTTATTATTTTATTATTTTATTATTTTATTATTTTATTATTTTATTATTTTATTATTTTATTATTTTATTATTTTATTATTTTATTATTTTATTATTTTATTATTTTATTATTTTATTATTTTATTATTTTATTATTTTATTATTTTATTATTTTATTATTTTATTATTTTATTATTTTATTATTTTATTATTTTATTATTTTATTATTTTATTATTTTATTATTTTATTATTTTATTATTTTATTATTTTATTATTTTATTATTTTATTATTTTATTATTTTATTATTTTATTATTTTATTATTTTATTATTTTATTATTTTATTATTTTATTATTTTATTATTTTATTATTTTATTATTTTATTATTTTATTATTTTATTATTTTATTATTTTATTATTTTATTATTTTATTATTTTATTATTTTATTATTTTATTATTTTATTATTTTATTATTTTATTATTTTATTATTTTATTATTTTATTATTTTATTATTTTATTATTTTATTATTTTATTATTTTATTATTTTATTATTTTATTATTTTATTATTTTATTATTTTATTATTTTATTATTTTATTATTTTATTATTTTATTATTTTATTATTTTATTATTTTATTATTTTATTATTTTATTATTTTATTATTTTATTATTTTATTATTTTATTATTTTATTATTTTATTATTTTATTATTTTATTATTTTATTATTTTATTATTTTATTATTTTATTATTTTATTATTTTATTATTTTATTATTTTATTATTTTATTATTTTATTATTTTATTATTTTATTATTTTATTATTTTATTATTTTATTATTTTATTATTTTATTATTTTATTATTTTATTATTTTATTATTTTATTATTTTATTATTTTATTATTTTATTATTTTATTATTTTATTATTTTATTATTTTATTATTTTATTATTTTATTATTTTATTATTTTATTATTTTATTATTTTATTATTTTATTATTTTATTATTTTATTATTTTATTATTTTATTATTTTATTATTTTATTATTTTATTATTTTATTATTTTATTATTTTATTATTTTATTATTTTATTATTTTATTATTTTATTATTTTATTATTTTATTATTTTATTATTTTATTATTTTATTATTTTATTATTTTATTATTTTATTATTTTATTATTTTATTATTTTATTATTTTATTATTTTATTATTTTATTATTTTATTATTTTATTATTTTATTATTTTATTATTTTATTATTTTATTATTTTATTATTTTATTATTTTATTATTTTATTATTTTATTATTTTATTATTTTATTATTTTATTATTTTATTATTTTATTATTTTATTATTTTATTATTTTATTATTTTATTATTTTATTATTTTATTATTTTATTATTTTATTATTTTATTATTTTATTATTTTATTATTTTATTATTTTATTATTTTATTATTTTATTATTTTATTATTTTATTATTTTATTATTTTATTATTTTATTATTTTATTATTTTATTATTTTATTATTTTATTATTTTATTATTTTATTATTTTATTATTTTATTATTTTATTATTTTATTATTTTATTATTTTATTATTTTATTATTTTATTATTTTATTATTTTATTATTTTATTATTTTATTATTTTATTATTTTATTATTTTATTATTTTATTATTTTATTATTTTATTATTTTATTATTTTATTATTTTATTATTTTATTATTTTATTATTTTATTATTTTATTATTTTATTATTTTATTATTTTATTATTTTATTATTTTATTATTTTATTATTTTATTATTTTATTATTTTATTATTTTATTATTTTATTATTTTATTATTTTATTATTTTATTATTTTATTATTTTATTATTTTATTATTTTATTATTTTATTATTTTATTATTTTATTATTTTATTATTTTATTATTTTATTATTTTATTATTTTATTATTTTATTATTTTATTATTTTATTATTTTATTATTTTATTATTTTATTATTTTATTATTTTATTATTTTATTATTTTATTATTTTATTATTTTATTATTTTATTATTTTATTATTTTATTATTTTATTATTTTATTATTTTATTATTTTATTATTTTATTATTTTATTATTTTATTATTTTATTATTTTATTATTTTATTATTTTATTATTTTATTATTTTATTATTTTATTATTTTATTATTTTATTATTTTATTATTTTATTATTTTATTATTTTATTATTTTATTATTTTATTATTTTATTATTTTATTATTTTATTATTTTATTATTTTATTATTTTATTATTTTATTATTTTATTATTTTATTATTTTATTATTTTATCATTTTATCATTTTATCATTTTATTATTTTATTATTTTATTTTTACCTTTTTTTTCAATAAAAGTAAAAACGATAAGAGCAGGATATTTTTTTAAATAATTTAATCAATTACTTGATTTTGCCGTGATATAAAGTTTTTATGTATAGGTAACCCGATATTTGTCTACCCTTATTATTAAAATATTCCAAACCGAAATGTGAGCAAGGTGTAAACAGAAGAAATCTCAAAAACGATGTCATAAAATATACGACCGACCATTTCCCTACAGAAAATAAATAATTCAATGCCTGTCGAGGTATTAGCCAAAAGAGTGTCTGTAGAAAAGCAGTCGTTCGCATATTTTGTGATTTTGTCTTGGCTATTTCTTCGTTGTTGGGTCTTATTCGTTATTCAAATCAATTTAACATCCATATTCACAAAGCATTTTTAAATAGTCACATAAGTGAAAATTCTTAAAGATAGAAATCTCAACGTCAGTTCGGAGAAAAAGTAGAGTTGGATGATACGCTGGCGTGATTTTTTAGTCACACTTCGAATTGTTAAGTGATTAATAAAATTTAAGGTTATGTTTCCTCAAATCATTAATAACATTTAAGAAATCGATAGAAACACAAAGAATGTCAGTTTACCAAGATTATTATAATTAAATAAAGTTCACAAAATATTGTCCAACTCTCTTGGACATTCATTATAATGACGTTTCTATCTTTATGGTTTTACATGCATGTAAATTTAAAAATGCTTTATAAATTAAACTAAAAGAGTAATAACATGCCATATTTTACTTACTATTAAGCCATTGTACTGTAGGTATAGGCCAACCCATCACAGGACAATATAAAGTGAGTTTTTCACCAGACATAACTGTGATGTTTGATGAAACATCGAGAGGTAGAAATGAAGGTACTGTTGCCTTAGGTAACTCAGACAACACTGTCATATATGCTATTTTACTATATTTAATTTTATTAAGTAAATTGTGTGTTGCTTTACACCTAAAAAGACAGAAGTTGGTAAATATCAGCAATTGCGAAAGGTATTTAGATTTCTAGAGCTTACCTAAAAGTTCCACTATGAGAACTTTGTGAGTTTTGTATTAACAGGACCCCATTGGGCAGAGGAACATAACTGAAAAAAAAAACAAATTTTTCATTTCCCTTTTTATGTTTACAAACTAATGTATATCCATAAAAACACAAGCATTTGTATATGTTCCTCTTTATTACCTACCGAGTTTGTAAGTTTCATTTGTTAGATATTACTTCAATGTATATGGCTCCATTTGTACTAAACAAATTTTTACTATTTGTAAGTTATTTAATTTTAAAACTTTTGCATGATTTATTCTGTGTGAAAAACAGTTATGGTATCGCCCTTTGTCAAAGTTAGTGGAAAACACCGATTAAAAATATTTAGTAATCTTTGATTTTAACGATTTTTATATATCTTCGCAAAACCTTTCTTAACTGTTCTTTGGATAATTAAAAGAGCTTTTGTAAATAGAGGCTTTTTAATTTCAAGTTTGAAACTTTTTTTGTGTGCATAGTGATCTAAAATATTTGTTTTTAGAAGCTTAAAAATTGTATTTTCCTTCATTTTGTGAAAATATTATCTAATCTTATAGACTTATTTCTTACTCTTGTATATTCATTTATGGTGCCATATACTGCAAAGGAATTGATCAATAACACTTTTGTTTTAATTAAATTTTTATCCAACTTTTCTACATTCATAAAACATACCATGAAACTTTTTATTTTAACAATGGAAAGTTTTAATATAAAACTTTTTTGGTATGGCAGATTAACCAATTTAAAAATATATGAACAAAACCATTTAAAACGGTGAGCTACACAACTATTTAAAACATATAATACAGGGTATCCCGAAATTAGACGGTCATATTTTAACAGAGTAATCTACATCCTAAAATAGGAGCAAAAGTTCATATGAACATAGGTCCGAAAACGTTTCGTTTCTGAGATATAGGGAGTTAAAAGTGAAGTCCTGACACATTTTTATAAATATTTTCTAAACGTTTAAAGATAACTAAGTAAAATTGCGTAAAAATGCCAAACTCTTTATGCTCTATTTAATGGACTAAACCCCAGTTTTTGATCATATTCATAGGGGTGTAAATTAGAGGAGGGGGAGCTTAGAGTAAAATTGCTTTAGTTTTTTTGTTGACAGTTTTTAACATTTTTGACAACAAAATTTGGAAAACCAAAGTTTTCTTTATAATAAAGCTATTTGTGTTGCATCTCGCTAGGATGCAGCATTTTCAAGAGAAAAGCACTTGAAAATTTCATGATAAGTTCATATTAACTTATTCAAAAGTGCAAACAATAATTAGTAGGACTGTAGAATCAGAAATTTTATTTTTTTTCAGCATACAAAAACCGGTGACTAAAGAAATTTATTTAGCTCTAATTGTTTTTTAAATGTTTATTTTATAAATAAACTTTAAATGGTACAACTAAATGGTATTTAAACTTAAACTAATAACATGTTCTTTTTTCCAAATGGTTTGGTTGGCTTTGGCCCAATAAAAACGATTGATGATAATTTATTTTGTTAACTGTCAACGTTTAAACTATTTTTTCTACGCACATGTCAGTAAACATTAAAAATCGCACTGTCAACATTCCTTGTAAATGACATTTAACAATAACATGCACGTAATGAGATCTCATAACATACACGTGCGTTTTGATAAGAAAACTTAAATTTCTTAGTTCAATCAAATTGCAATCAAATTTTTATCTACGTTCGACTTATTTTGGTCTATTTACATAAATTTAGTCAATTGAAAAACATAAAAACTTTTAGTATTAGCGAGATACATTTTGGATTAAAAAAATAATGCCCCTAAAAGTCGGCAACACATTATACAATTTTTCAAAAAAAGTCGCGTTTCCTTAACATGCTATGGAAATAAACGTCTTCTCATTAATATTGTCAATTTTTGTAACAAAATATTATAGTATTCGAACATTTTCTCAACTTTATCTACGAATATGTCTGTTAGTAGTGAAAGTGATTAAATTATGAGTACTCCACCGGAGATTTTAGAAAAAGCTCAAGCCGCCTCACATAATTTGTTACCGCTAAAATCCAAAGAAAGGTACGAAATTACCTATCGAAAATGTTTGGATTGGCGACACAAGCATATGTCCTTTATTTAATAGAAGATAATAAGTGGGCGTAGAAAAAGTATAGTACGTTACACGAGATGTAAGCCCATTATGCACTTGTGAAATTTACACAGTCGCCGCTGCGCAGCTTCGTGCGTAAACTTTTTGACTTTGTGCGTAATGGGTTACTTACAACTCTTGTTACGTAATACACTATAACGTGAAGTATCTACTTTTATTGTCCTGAGGATGACTTAAAATAAGTCAAAATGTCGCCTATAAAAAAATAGTTTTTGTCTATTTTACTAAAAATTCTACTATTCTACTAAAAATAACAAAGATTCTATTAGAAATATCAAATTTTACAACAGTTAAATTAAGTATTCAAAAACGTTGCCTTGCTGACGAATGCACATTTCAGCTCTACAGTTAATCACATGTGAAGCTCGCATAAGTTTAAAATTATTTTGCCGTATTTCATTCCCTGCTAAACGTATCCTTTCACGCAACTTTTCCTCACTGTTAACTTCTGTAGCGTATTCCATACCTTTTATACGACCCTAAAAATAATAATCTAATGGGTTTAAGTCCGGAGATCGAGGTGGTCACGGTGTGGGAACACCTCTTCCTACCCATCTACCCGGAAATCTTTCAATCAGCCAAAATTTACCGTCTTAAGTATTAGCTTAAAATAGTTTAAACGTCGACAGTTAAAGAAACAAATTCTCATCAATCGTTTTATTTGGTCAAAACCAACCAAACGATTTGAAAAAAAAAAACATGTTATTAGTTTAACCCTTTCTGTCCCGGGCCTCAGTCCTAGAGGTTTTTTCATGCTACAATATGAGAACAAATATATACGGCTTTGGGACCAATAATCTAACATTTTCGAACATATTTCTACGGCATTGGGACCCCAATGGGTCTAAAATTTTATAAGTAGCGCATATTTTCGGCTTTGGTGAATTGAGATCATTCCACCTAGAACGTATATATACGGCGGCTGGGACTACAGGCCCACTTTTTAAAAAACATATATATGCGGCGTTGGAACAGAAAGGGTTAAGTTTAAATGCTATTTAGTTTTACCATTTAAAGTTTCTTTATAAAATAAACATTTAAAACACAATTAAAGCTAAATAAATTTCTTTTGTCACCGGTTTTCCAAAGCTAAAAAAAATTTCTGATTCCACATGCCTACTAATTATTTGCACTTTCGAATAAGTTAATATGAACTTATCATAAAATTTTCAAATGTTTTTCTCTTGAAAATGCTGCGTCCTAGCGAGATGCAACAAAAGTAGTTTTATTACAACAAAAACATTGTTTTTTTTTTTAATGTCAACAAAAAAACCTAATTTACCCACCAAAATTGGGGTTCAGTCCATTAAATAGAGCGTAAAAAGTTTAGCATTTGTACCAAATTTCACTCAGTTATCTTCAAACGTTTAGAAAATATTTACAAAAATGTGTCATCAGGCCTTCACTTTTAACACCCTGTATCTCGGAAACAAAAATTTTCGGACCTATGTTTATATGAACTTTTACTTCTATTTTAGGATGTAGATTACGCTGTTAAAATATGACAGTCTAATTTCGGGACACCCTGTAAAGAAAAACAAAAATTTATATAAAAAATAAAAATCAGTTCTAAAGTTCCGAAAACTATATCGGTTATTGATCCGAAAACAAATAGTAATTAATATTATTTGGAAAACCCCAAATAAATTTTTCAAAAATACTGGAAATTATTTTTAAATCCCAATAATATTGAATACAACTGGAAACAGTATTAATTAGGAAATATTTTTTTAAATTTTATAGTCCTACTAATTTTGTCTGTTCTTTTCAAATAAACATATACATTTTCAAAATTGTTTTGATTCGAAGTGAATCAAATTTGTAATTTTTTTAATGTCGGACCTGTACAAACAAGTGAATATGAAAAAATATTCAGTGTGGTTCGTAAGTTGTGAAATTGAAGAAAAGAGCAAAATGTTTCTTGGTTATAAAGAATCATACATTAAATATAGGTTATTTAGAACCACCTCGGTGTCCTCTCTTTATCCCTAACGTTTGCCCATTTTCCAATGATATTCACCTTGTATATACATCCTCCTCCAAGTTGATACTTTTTTAAACGGTGTATAGAAGTCGTTAAAATAAACATATTTTCCATAAAAACTCAAAAATAAAAAAAGCAAATAATTAAAAAATCTAAATCCTGGTCTGGACTTGTGTATGCAAATTAAGCTAAACAATAATCACGCTTCATTGTGTACCGGTTATGGTAATTCAGTCGCGTGTGATTTCAGCAGCGTCTTTGTCTGAAGTAGTGAAATTAAATTGTTTAGTATGATAAATTATGACAACAATGGATAAGTTGCTTATTTATGGCGAGTGTGTTCAAAGTGCAGCTGCTGCACCAGTGTTGTACAGTGAACGCTTTTACTCATGAGCCCATCCTAGACCCAGAACTTTCATTAATCTGGCCCAACGGGCTAGGGATACGGGTGATTTGCGAGAACATTGTGAAAGACAAGTAGGAAGACCGAGAAGACATGAAGTGCGGTTAACAGAACACATTTTAAATGTCATTGAGGGTTATTAAAGATCAAGTAGGAGTAAGTTAAAGTGTGGACAACATTGCGGAAAAATCAATTGTATCTCTCTAACGTTCAACGTGTTGAAGTACAACAACTTAAAAATTTCCTCCGCAGAGTTCAGTCTTGTGAATGGTTGTTACCAGTGGCGGTTAGTGGTTAACAAACATTGGATGTTCCACAAGATTGTGATTCTTCCCCCGCCCTCCTATGAAAAAGCAATTATTATTTTACAGCTTCCATTCACCTACTTTTTATAAATTAATTCTATTCAACGGGCCTTTTTATCAGCATACTCATACTTATAAACTACATCCATGTTTTTTATGTAAAATGGAAACGCGCGCTGACGAATTAACACAAACTAATAATCTATAAAACCGAAATTGAATCATATCACATATGCGACAGACTATAAACAAAGCTCGACGATCTGGCATAAATGCAGCTCAAGCACTATGCGTTACTTTTTAGAGAGCGGCGGGTAGGTGAGATGAAGAGCGCGGGCGGCCCAAGTGATGCACAGACCTTCCCGAAGCGACTCATCTAAGAGATGAATATGGCTTGGCGAGCTTTTAAGTCTTCCACTGGTCCCCTCTGGATATATTCTCAGCTATGAAATGAGAGTAAGATACTTTCGCGCGCTATGGATACTATTTCATAATTACAATTAATGAAATAATCCATAAAATTTATTTTATGTATATTTTAGAATGTTAGTAATAATTTCTGTGAAATGGGAGTTTTGCAGCTCTACAGCACCAGCCGCCACTGGTTCTTACAACGGCATGAATGTTATCTACATTTTTCTAGTTACGAACGAGTCAACATTCAACCGAATTGTGACAGCTATAAACACATTATTTAAGTTAGAAAGGACCGTATTGGATATAATTTGGAATAAATTAATGTAAGTTTTTTATTTTTGAGTTATTTGGATAAAGCTATTTAAAAAAGTTGTTTATTTTAATGACTTCTATACATAGTTGAAAAAGTATCAACTTAGGATTCAACCTGTATACAGGGTGTTTCCTTAATTGTGTAAATATTCTAACCGAAAAATTTTTAGATTAAAATTTGAAAATTTACCCCAAATGATTTAGATTGCTCCTTACTGAATTACAAGGTGTTTTATTTAAATATTTAAAAATGAATTTTAATCATTATTTTAATACTACCCGAAATTTCTTTAAGATATTTGGCAGTAAGTTCAAATAGTTTTAGACCCATCAAATTATGGTAAAAAAGTTTCTTGCTAGCCTCAGAGGCGTACGGCAGAGTCATAGGAAGAGTTATAGGAAGCAATATTTAGTGATTTGTGTTAAGAATTTTCTATTTGATAATTGTTCTTAAAATTTTCCAGTTAGAATTTTTACAGATATTAATGAAACACCCTGTGTATATGGGTATATTTGATCAGAACATTTTTCAAAATATAGAGTAAGCTTCAACAATTCATCATTACCAAAGCTTTAAATAACGGCAGGTATATACAGGGTGTTTCAGAATAAAGTACCGAGAACTTATAGATCTTAACTAATTGTTGAGAAAGGCTAAATATAATTTTCCTGTAAAGTCCCAGTTTTCATTCTACAGGGTAATAAAGTTAATTTCATAAATACATAATTTTCTAAATATCTTCCCTCACGGTAAATATTTTAACTTAAAAATATGTACATGTTAGTTAATTGCCATTATTAGTTAACACACTATGAAAACAATTTTAATCCAAACTTTTTGAACACCCTATATTTAATAAAACTTAAAATTAATAATTATTATTCCTCACGCAATTTTTCACAAAAAAATGACTCTTGATTGATCTCTGTAGAATATTCCATTTCCGAGACTTTTCAGTTTAGTCCTACTCAAACATGAAATCTATGTACAATTTTATCGAGGGCCAATTTCATAATGTATATTAAAAGGTCCATTAACTAATGGGACCAAGATCTTAGGGACTTAATGGACCTTTTAATATTGATTCTGAAATCGGCCCTTAATACAAATTTGCATATTAAAGTACATAGCTTTAATGTGCAAGTACACGAAAAATCTCGAAAATGGAGTGTTTTACAAATATCAACCAAGAGCCCCTTTTTTGTGACAAATTTCGAGAGAAATAATTAATCTTAACTTTGATGAAATATAGGGTGTTCAAAAAGTTTGGAATAAAATTGTTTTCTTAGCCCTTCATTCTAGGCCAATGGGTTATCGTAATAAAGTGTATTAATTAAAAAGTGGGTATTTTAAAGTTTTTAAAGTCTTTAACGTAAGGGAATATATTTAGAAAATAATGTATTTAGGAAATTCACTTTATCACTCTGTAGAATCAAAACTGGGACATTTACAGAAAAATTATATTTAGCTTTTCCTAATAATTAATTAAAATCTACAAGTCCCTTGGTTTACGGTACTTTATTCTGAAACCACCTGTACTGTATACTATCTAATTAACAAATGTAAAGTTTTTTAAAGATAAATAAAAATTACAACAAATAAGTAGGTACTTGAAGAATTTTATAAAAATATGAATTCAATAAAGAAGCTGGTCTAAGCAAAATATCAAAACGTGTCATGACCTAACACTATATAAAACGCATAAAAATTATAGGCCCATAATATTTTATGGCCGATATCATGACATATAAAATGAAATATGGCGTATAAAGTAGTATTTTGCAAATCGTTAGTATATAGCGGCTAAATTTGATTGTGAATAAGATTATTTATTCGGTGGCAGAAGGCCTTTTATAAAATCGTTTGGATATTATCGGATACTTCAATGGAATTTTTAAAAGTATTATGATCTGATTCAGCACCAACTGTTTTACTCGTATTATATTAATACAATTAATGTAAAAATGGTAGTTTGAGTTTCAAGGCAAGTATAATACATGACAGTTTAAGCCTTTTGAAGTTCTTTAAAGTTTTATCCAGAGCTGATATTATGAAGGATAAGAAATTAAAGTCACTCTAAAAATATTTATCCAAATCAACATATGCTCTATACAGGGTGTCAATTTGAAAACTTTCAGTACGAATATCTCGCAAAATAAAAAAGTTGGAAAAACGCCGTTTGGCAGAAATGTTATAGAGTTAGGGGGAACTAGAACCACCATTTTTAAGTGAGCGGGTGAGTCACCCCTTAGACGCGGCACACTCCAACTTTAAAATGTCAAATGGCACTACCCCTTTTGTGATACCTCAAATGAAAGGTCTTATTTAGTAGTATTCACCTGTACAAGAATTTTTTTTCCATTCAATACAAAAACAAAAAATTCGAATAAAAAAATTTAATATTTTATTTGATTAGATGTTCAAAATGCATTCCATTTTGTGCTAAACAATAGTATAATCGATTTTCAAATTCTATCCTAACATTGTGGAACACTTCTCTTGGAATATTGCTGCATTCCGTAATAATTCGTTGCCGAAGATCTTCTATTGAATCCGGTTTTGTTTTAAATACGATGGATTTCAAATGTCCCCAGAGAAAAAGTCAAGAGGTGTTAGATCGGGAGATCTCGCCGGCCATTCGATTGGACCTCTCCGTCCAATCCATTGACCTGGAAAAGCGTCATTCAAAAATTGCCTAACTGGAAGAACGTAGTGGGGTGGTGCTCCGTCTTGCTGAAAATGTATTAAATTTTTATTCAGATTCCTGTTTCCGTTAATGTCCAGTTGATTTTCAATTTCTTCAACAATGAGAGGTTGAATGGTGGTGTCCAACAGTTCCAAGTAAGTATCGCCATTAAGATTGCCATTAATAAATAATGGCCCAATCACAGTGTCGCCTAAAATTCCCGCCCAAACATTTATTTTTTCTGGATACTGCGTGTGCCCTTCCCTGAAGAAATGCGGATTTTCGTCACTCCAATACCTGCAGTTGTGTTTGTTCACTGAACCGTTTAAATGAAACGTGTATTCGTCGCTATAAGAAATTTTTTTTACTGAAATATGGTGGTTCTAGTTCCCCCTAACTCTATAACATTTGTGCCAAACGGCGTTTCTCCAACTTCTTTATTTTGCGAGATATTCGCATTGAAAGTTTTCAAATTGACACCCTGTATAAAATAGTATATTGTTCAACGGATGATAAAAATTAGTTTTTTTTTCTTCTAAATGTGAAATACTATTTTACGATCCGACTTAGCTAGTTTTATCTTTATCTTAACCGCACTAAAATATGCCAACCTAATATGACCAAATACCTTCACAGCCCAAAAGTAAGTAGGTAAATCAGTTCCAAATTTTCCAAGTAATATGTGATTTAAATACTATTATATTTGAGCCATATTCGAAAAGCAAGAACCTAATATCGTATATAGGGTGATTCAAAATTGAGTGCAAAGATTTTAATGGCATATTTACCAGCCAAAAATATATAAAAAAAATTCATATAATTGTATGTCTTAACTTGCTTCGTTTTCTAGATACATAGTGTAAAATAAATAGTTTTTTTTTACAATTATTAATTAAATAAAATCACACTTTTAGATGCCACTGGAATAAATAATAAATTAAATTTCATAACACAAATAAAAATTTAGACAGACCTATTTAGCGACAATCTCCATCATTTAGTAATTAGTTTTTTACTTGTTTTAATATAAATAAATTTATTTTATACTCACCAAAGGAAGGCCCTTATGACGAAAAATAAACCTACCAAATTTTATTTAAATCGGCTGAAATGTTTTTGAGTAAATGATAAAAAAAAACGATTTTTTTAAAAAACTTTGACACCTAGTATTTAGAAAACGAAGCAAGTAAATGATTATACGAAAAAATTTTCTCATTTTTGGCTGGTACATACACCTTTAAAATCTTTGCACTCAATTTTGAATCACCTTGTATTATAACAAAAGAAAAGTCAATATTTGCAATTCGATAATTAAATTTTCAATTAAACAAAAAAAGAGCAACCACGCTCTCAATGAAAAATAATTTCAAATTTGTTTTCGAAGGAAAATATATTTTTTCGAGCTACAAAAAATCTTATCTACCTACTGTTTTTTTAAAATTATACTTTCACAAAAAAGAAAAATTATTTACAAACCTTGTTTGGTGAGGTAGTATTGGATCATTATTAAATTCCCACTGAATATCAGCGGGAGGTGTAGAGTGAATACCACAACGGAGTATTATAGGTTGAGAAAGATAAACAGTAGAGTTAACAGGGTTGGTCGAAAACTCTTTTTCCATTGCTAAAAATAAAAAAATAAATTGATGTTTTTATTACATACATGTATAATAGAAGTAAACAATAAAAAAATATGAAAGAAAATAAGATTTCTTATTGAGATTGTTTAAGTATTGCGAAATTTAGTAGACGAAAAAATAGTATTTCATAAAATGCCAAACGTATTCAATATTATTTTAGACCTTAACAACGATAAGGATCAGCTAGTTTGTAATGTTCACATGATAATTACATAATTACTGATTTAACATTCTCGGATTTTTGGCGTTATCGGATACAGAAACAAGACTCTGACAAAGAACCTCTTACTTTCAAAAACACACGAAATGTATATACTTCTAAAAGAGAAAGATAGTGATTAGGGATTAGCTACCTGCTTTTGACCCTCGATAAGGATGCAAATATAGGGGAAAGTAGCGACAATAAACAAATTAAATGCTCCAAACGTTGTTAAATTCCTTGCAAAGTATTTTTACAAAGGTGAAAAATGGAAAAATGTTTAGTCAGTTTTAATACCGGTAAACAATTTATTAGTTCATTCATTTTTATATTATAATACGATCAAATTTTATATTAGCAGCGACTGAATTATTAATAACACAATTTCGATTACTAAACCGCACAAATGAAACTATAGTAGAATCGCAATCGACACAAAGTAATAAATCTGTCAGATCAGGAAATTTCAGGTGTGGGTGCCTATATTATTATTTACGGGGTACATAAAATCATCATTTAAAAATATATTCTTTTGAATATGTATTATTGAGTATTATTTCGGTATGTAGGTACTTTACAAAATGATTTTGAGTTATTTTCAATTGTTATGTAAATGATAGAGTTATCTGTTTAAGTAAATTAACAAAATAGTATATAACAAATATTTTTCAAGACCTATAAATTTGACTATTAGGTATACCTACATTAAATTGTTTAAATCGTTATTCATCATTAACTTCTTGGAAATTTTGGATGTCAAGGTGAAAGTTAATGACAAGTGGAGAGAAAGAATTCAGCTTAGATTATAGAAAGTAATCTGAGGGTTCAAAATCTATAAATGTAAATAGGATAAATCCATAGATTATAGAAATCTATAATCTAAGAGTTAATCGTTATTTTATCATCTTCTTGGAGATTACTAATGCCATGGAAAAACCAAAATGATAACAAGGGGGTGAGATTATAAGATGGTTACCTACCTAGGATTTGGTATGAAGATAAGATGAAGTTGAAGTTAGTACCTTGATCAGTTCCCAATATTACCTACCCTGTTTGATTAGCCTTCTATATTATCTATTACAGTAAGAAATTGTGGTTAGATACCAACACTTGCCAAGGTTTTGGACGCAATCAATAGTGATCCGTGTTTTCCTAAAATGGCAAAGACAAAACTACAGGAAACTTTAATAGATTTTAAGTTCAAGTGGGATAAACAGGACAGGAAAGCAGCACTTATTGATTTTGATGAAATTGTTTGTTGGAGGCGGAGATACCTCAGAACCATTTTTAAATTACGTGCAAAAGGCAAAAAAATATTTTATTTCGACGAAACCTGGGTGAATGAAGGTTACACAGTTATCAAAATGTGGCAGGACACAAACATTCAATCTTCACGACAGGCTTTTTTGGAAGGATTATCTACAGGATTGAAGGTTCCTTCCGGTAAAGGACGACGTCTAATTATAACTCATATTGGAAGTGATGACGGGTTTTCAAAACGTAGTTCTTTAATAGTTCAATCTAAAAAAACCGAAGATTACCATGAAGATATGAACGCTGATGTTTTTGAAGAATATTTTCAGCAAATGATAGAACATTTACCAAAGGGTTCAGTTATAGTAATTGGATAACGCTAGTTACCATTCCCGTCTAATTGGACGTGTGCCAAATACTTCATGGAAGAAAGATGATATCATTAAGTGGCTAACAGACAGAAACATTAACTTTCCAGAAAAATGAATAAAAATAGAACTACTAGAAATTGTGAAATTAAATAAGCCTCCAGTACGTTATGTAGTGGATGAACTTGCAAAAACACATGGTATTGATGTGCGTCTTAAGTTAAAGGATATGTAGGATATCGGGTCGGTGGTGTAGCAGTCTAACGCGCTTATATTCATTTATAGGCGAGTTTATGGTCCGAGGCTGCCGGGCTTCGAATCCCAGACCAGACCATGTGGATTTTTAATTAAATTGCATGGTTCGTTATAGGATTTGATGTGTGCCGTATTAATAGAAATTCAATTTCTGTTGATATGACATGCAGATTATAAAATCGCCATGCATTACCGTCTCGATAATGGTGGGTGAGGTTTTCCTCACCTGTAAGTCAAATGGCACCATCAATCTTCTTTAAGTCGCCCCGGAGCGCCACGGCAAATAATAATAATAGCCGTCCCTTTCCCCGCACAAGCTTAGCTTTTGGGGTTAAAATTCACTCGTAAGGGGGTGAATTAGGGAGAGTATTATTATTATATAATACGACATTTAAGTTAAAAGATGTAGAAGCATTGTTAGAAACCTCCATATTACTTGTTACGAAGGAAAATTAGCAAAAGGCAATCGACCATGTGTTAAAAGAAGAAGAAAACATGTGGAATCTGAACAAAACCTTGGATGTCGATAATACAGGGAAACCTTTAATAATATCGGTAAATAAAGACTCATCAAGTGAATATAGTGATTCAGAGACTTTCACGTTTCCTGATCTGTAAGAATAGGTAAGAATTTTATATCTAAATGTAATAATCATATTAGTAAAAAAGGAGTAGAGTCTGGCGGCGCGGCTTTCAGACCACCCAATTAACGCTGCCAGAAACTAAACCACCAAAAAAATCTCAAAAGCGTGCAAGACTGCAAAAATGCAAGCAAAACCGGAGCATGTCAAAAAAGTGGTGAAAATATTGAATTTACCAAGTTCTTGATATGTTACCACCAAAAAAACAGAAAAACAAAAAAAAATGAACCAAAAAGTGGGCGATAGCGCCCCCTTGGGGGCGCTGGAGGTCTTCAGCGGGCCGGTAGAAGGCTTAGGGCAAATGGGTGTGGCGTTAAGACGGTCTAGGGGGGAGGTGACACATTGAAAAATTATGTTTTAATTCGTGTTTTGGCAGCTCTATAACATAAAATTGTTTCGATACCTACTTTGTTTATAGAATCCCGTATTAAAACTAAAATTAAGTAGATATCTACCTACCAGTAGCGGTTTCTCCATTTGTACATTTGTGCAGTGAACACCCAATTAAATTTAATAATAAAATAAATATTTTTTTTAAGTTAAACGATTTTATTAAAAAATTGCACTAAAAAGTAAAAAATATTTTAACAGATCCCTGTTGAGTAAAAAATAAATATTGTTTGTTCTTTTTACTTAAGAAGTGTGCTGATCATGTCAGAGGCAAAAAAGAAGAAACGGCAGTATAGTGCGGAATATATTAAATATGGATTTATCGAAAATCCTACAAATCCATCATCGCTAATGTACCTTCTTTGTCAAAAAACGTTTTCAAATGAAGTCATGAAACAACATTTGAATAAAATACATTCGGATAAGAAAGACTCAACTATATTGTCTACAAGGAGACCAGAGTAATACCAATGGTTCTGGAAACTGTAGGGGCTGTGTATATTCCCGTTTCTCACCGACACCGCTCTAGAAGTTCGGATCTGCCATGTACCAAAAAATACTTAAATTTTTGTCCTGGCAAAAGCGCACCACCTCCCCTGGTTTCCAGATCTTCGTTAATAAAGTAGTCGGCTACCCACTCCACATTTATTTCGTCAAGCCAATAATAATTTTCATTTTCTTTAAATAATAATTTGCTACAGAAGCTTCTCTGGACTAGATGCATGTTTTCTGAAGCAAATCATTCAGTTTTAAAGCAAATGCCATTGCTCATGAATTCCAAAAAGTGAAACCTTTCCTTTGGGGCAACATCTCTTTGTTTCAAGTCCAAATCTTTTACTTCCTTTTATGCTTCGATTTCTGCAAGTAATAGCAAATCCTCTTTTTTATAAATATGGCCTATTGGATCAATTTGCAGAGCCAAACTTTAGGTAGGATTTTACGTTCCCGAATCACCAAATTTCAGATCATCACCAAATTAAATTTATTAATTCATACAGTTTCGAACTGGCCATTATTAAGGTCTATCTATCTCTTCTTTGGAGAACTTTGTCGTGCACATCACTAGTACCTAGTTACTATTTGTGTGAGCATACTAGCTTGGAGCAACTTCAAATTCTATACTTCCATGGGGAAATAGGATTAGAAGGGTTTTTATATGCCTCGAGACTTTATGGATATAATGTCCAATTTTCATAGTCAAGCTCGATTTAAAAAAGATGTGAAATATATTGGTCCTAATTAATATTACGGATGTAGTAGCGATAAGAAGATTAGCACAAGGTACGAAGGCGTCACAGAAAAATACCCTTAAAAAAGAAACCATCAGAATAAAACAACCTAGCTTAAAATTCGACTTTCAACCTAATAATGATTCAATATTAGAAAACGGAAAGAAAAGAGTTGAAGATTTTAGTTTTAGACATAAATTTTGTTATCAAAGAATTTTTTGTTCAGTTTATTATTTTTAATATTTTTTTAGATATAATTATAATATAAATTAATGATTATACTTACTGGCTACTTTCAACTTGGCCACATTAGAAAGTAAGGCTCCGACTCTATTTCTGGCCAAACATTGATATTCCCCCAGAATATCATTCGAACTTTTGCCAGTCGTAACTTTCGGTATGTACAAGTTTCCATTATCACGGATTATCCAATTCGAGTCTTCTACAATTTTTTCGTCATTGTGAAACCAAGTTATCTACAAATAATTAACTGAAATTAAAAACAAACTCAACTAAACCAATAATTGCAACTGACATAACTTATTATACTCTTCACACACTCACACAGTATAGTCTGTGCATTATGCGTATGGTTGACGTCCGATGTCTTTTGTCTGCACGAAAAAACGAAAAACGATAAGAATTTGAAAATTTGAGGACAAATCAAGCTCTATAAGGGGACAAAGAATATTGATTTTGAAAAACTCTATAAGGGGACGAAGCCTATTGATTTTGAAAAAATCTGAATAAAAATGGGGATTAAGGGAGGTTATATTTTTTAGCAAAAATCAAGCTCTATAAGGGGAAGAAATATTTTTATTTTTAAAAAAATCTGATTAAAATGTGAGGGTTGAAATTAAAAAAAAAAAAATCATAAATCAAAAACGAAAAGCGATATCAACACGAAATTTTTAGTAAAAATCAAGCTCTATAAGGAAATGAAGCCTATCGATGCTAAAAAAAATTAAATAAAAATGGAGGGTTAAGGGGGCGTGAAATATTTAAAAAATCCTAACTCAAAAACGAACAATAATATCAGCTTGAAATTTTTGGCAAAAATCAAGGGACAAAGCCTATTGATTTTAAAAAAGTCGAAATAAAATGGGGATCAATAAAAAAATAGAAATCAAGAACCAAAAGTGATATCAACAAGTCTTTAATAAAAATCAAGCTCTACGAGGAAATTAATAAATAAATAAAAATAGGGAGATATGAGGGGTTGAAATATTGAAAAAAATTCTATTGATTCTAAAAAAATCTGTTTGAAAATGGGGTTTAGGGAGGTATGTTAAACTGTGAAGAGTATAATATAGAATGCCAAGCAATATATGTCTTCATTTTAGTTTTTATTTCTTTTAGTCCAAAATTGAAAATAACTAAATATTTATTAAAATAATGTAGGTAATATACAATATCAAGACCCGTTTAATTTAGTTTGGCCCATCAGAAAAATTCCCGTTCCAATTTAAGGTTCCGGCAATGACATAGTATGTGATCGTCTTCCTCTCCAAATATTCTACAAAGGGATTCATCAGATGTCCCTAAGGGATTTATGTTTCTTCTAAGGCCACAGTGTCCCGTAAAAAGTCGTATTACGATCTTTAATTCGTTCCTGCTGAGGTTTAACAGTTGATTTTGTGTTCTCTTGGATGGACCTTCTATGAAAATTCTGGACTGCCTAAATCCAGGAAGTTCCAACCAGAGCTTATGGTGTTCTCTATTTGTCTGTTCCATTAGCACCCATTAAACATGTTGATATGAAATACTACATGTGGGTTGTGGTCCAATTAGAGTTTTCTCATTTCCCAACACTTTCTCATGTCCCAGCACAAATTCAAGAGTGACCTTGTTATGTCCTGATAGGGGATCGAGGGACTCTTGGCAGTCCAATATTAATTTAGAATGTACTTCTAGCCTTTTCAGTGCTTTAAATATATGTCATAATAAAATCCCTCTTATCTTTAAGATAATCATTTATCATAACCTAGACACATGATTTATTGCTGTTACTTCAGCCTGGAAGACTGTTGCCCGCGACTCCAGATTTAGATTAATGGTTCTCCCTGAGTTCGCATGGTAAATCCTAGATCCTGTTCTGTTTTTTATCTTCGAACCGTCTGTGTATACCAGATTTGTATTTCCATATTTTCCCGGTTTTTGACCCTTTCTGGAATAACGAAAGGTTTCCTAAAGCTATGAATAATAGGTGTTCTACCCGATAGCATTATGTACACCGGATTTTGTTTCAATTTCTTTAATATGATTTCTAATCCATTTGTAAACAGCCTGTATGCCGCCGCCAGAGTCACTTTTTCCACCACAAGTTAAAGGAAAGCCTATTGTACCGTGGACTTACATCTAAAGGCCCCTGCTATTAATAGACAGGCCAGTCTTTGTAGGCGCGATTATAAGAGGGGAGGGTAATAGGGTAATAATCTCCCGAGTTGCTCGATGAAAACCTGGAATTTATTAAATATTATCTCGAGATTTTACGAAAAAACAAAAAAAATAGGTGCGACCAAAAAAATTATTTACCCCTCCCCGAAAATTTTTCCCAGATCTGCGCCTGATTATTTTTGTACTTTAATATTCTGCTAGCTGTAATGCTTTTAGCTTCGTATCACCATAAGATTAATGAGTAGGTTAAGTACTACAATCACAGTAAGAAACCAGTGCATCATACATGGATTAAGCCCTCATGTGCTTCCTACCATCCACCTATCATCCACCTACAGGCCTTCACAGCATTCTTATAGCTGTTTTTTTATATGGCTGCAGAAGCGTTTCTATACGATTGCACAATTGATTAAAGCTCGCATCCTTTGGTTCGCATTGGTCCGATGGACGTTGTTTACGAGCATTGTGGAGCATTGAAGCTTGTTGGAGAGACGGCTGGATTATGCTGCCTTAAGGAAAAAGTGAAATAGCCATTTTTTACTCCGCCACCTGACCCATTGCATTAATTGCTTCGTGGCGAAACACCAGAATCACATTTTCTAGCGAACACTCAAAAATACAATGGCTGTTTTCAAATGATTTCATTTGGAGCAGACATCGAACAACACGGATTTAAGGTAATTTGTTATAAAAAATTTGATTAAATATAGGTTATAGGTGAAAAAGTTTTGTCTCTAAAATAAATAAGCCATGCTAACATTTTAAATGACTGTTAGGCGATACGAAATTCGGCGGGTCAGCTAGTATATAAAATAATAATAAATAGTTCAACAATACAGCGATTTTATTTAGAGTATAAAAGTGAATTACCTGTACTGGACCCTTACGAGATTCCACTTGGCACCTGAAAAGTGCACTTTGCTCCTTCTGAACAATCACATCCTGAGGGTCAGTTAATTTCAAGGAGAGTTCTATATTCGGTGTTTCGAATGCTGCACTGCCAAACGCTGAAAAAAAAAAGACAATTTAATAAACAATTTTTAACATATTTTCTTAATGTAAAAAGTTCTTAACCTTATTATTTAGTAAAAATATAGTTATTAAATCAAAAAAAGGCTAAGTAAATAAACGTCTAATCACATAAATTTGTCCAGGTACAACTGTGTGATAAGAAATTTTTATATAACAATCAAAGCTTTATCCAAGAGTGTGCAAACATACAATTAACTCAAAAAATACAATAATTTAAAAACACTATAAGAATTAAATATATAAAAATATAATATAAAATATGAAACGATTAAATAATCCATCTTTTTAAATTGGATGATTTACAACGATTAAAATATTGTTGCTGATACGCCCATGGGAAGTTCCGTTAATTTGGGATTACAAATAATTAATGCTGTAATTAACAGGATGTATCTACTTCATCATAAGTCGTAATTTTTGTTAGTGCCTTTTTACGGATTACGTCATGTAGTTTAATAACACGATATGTCTTAAGAATAGGCATACTTTTTAAACCTTTTAATAGGAGGTAGTAATTTTAAGAGAATTTTCACGTTTTCCAAAATAACCAAGAAACCTAAAGTAATGGCTACACTGTTTTTTTAATAATTCATATTTTTTAATTGGAACATTGTATCGTACAAAAATCAAAGTATTAAGAAAAGTAATGTTTCATTAAATATTCAGAAAGAGAATCATTTCTGTTGGTAGCCAATAATTAGAAAACTAGGAGCAATGTACTTTTAGAGGTTTGATTGCAAATTACCTAGTATGTGCATGTTTATTACAATATAAGCAAAAAAATAGTATTAAAATATAAGGAAGTATGCATTTTTTCGTTACATATAAGGACATTAACTCTAGTAATATTAAACCAAAGAATACTGTATTACAAAAATATATAATTTGTCTTTTAGAACTTTATATTACTTTAAAAATATAAAAAGCAATAAAGGAATTTTACTACATTAAAAATTTATTTCATAGATTAATAAAAGACACTTTTTACATTTTTTTATTTTCCCCTTAAGCTTAAGAAGCTTCTTTTTAACAGACTTCAAAAAAGGAGGTTCATATTTTTTTTTTATGTATATTCAGTGATAATTTGTCCGATTTCAATGATTCTTAGATTGTTAGAAAGGGAGTACTTCAGGGGTGGTCCCATATAAATTTGGTCAAAATCTAATAATTGGATCCATGAGAAAATCCTTAAACTCTTCATTTTTACTTTCCTCACTGTATACACATAAGGAAAGTATAGAAATCATGATTTTTTTCGACCTCGAGTTTTCGACGGATTTTTACCTTTCTGGGGTCCCCTGAATCCGTTTTGTCTATTTTCGCGATGCTGTCTGTGTGTGTTTGTATCCACGGAACATCTGGGGGGTGCTTTATAGAGGGTCATTTTTATATTTTATGAAATATATCTGTTATTTAGTTTGGAGAAGAAAATTCTTTAAATAAAAGTTACTTCTAATATTATTCTCTATAATTTTTGTTCTATACAAAATTGTCCTAAAATGGTCCGTATTCGAGAAATTTTTCAAAATGCAAAATTGATGATTTTTAAGAAAGATGTATCTCTATAATTTTTGTTCTTACATGATTTCTCTAAAATAGACCGTAATGGAAAGATTGGAGGAAAAGTATAACATTTAAATTTTTCAGTATTTTCATTGGCAATGAGTGTATATAAAAAAATGTTTCGAGTTAGATGTATGTGGAAAATGTATATATTAAATTAACCTCTAAATATTTACAGAGGTGCTACAATAGGTTGTACAAAATAACCGAAAAAAGCCTGTAATAACTAGATAGAAAAGTCATGTGTTGGACACATCAGATTTTTTATGTATGTTTAGTGATATTTCTTTACCACCTTGTCCGATTTCTATGATTCTTTTTTTGTTAGTACGGGGGTACCTCAGGGGCGGTCCCCTATAAATTTGGTCAAGATGTGGTGTTGGTATCTGCACGATTTTAAAGTCGGTTTTTTAAAATTACTTTTAATACTTGTAAACTAACAGAATTTATTATTCTTGAAAACATCATATTTATACTTTGTTTTAGTAGTGTCTCATCGGTAGGTATTTGATACAAATCATTTTGTTATCAAGTAGGCGCTTTGTAGTTTGCATTCTTTGTCTGGACATAGCAAAAAATAGGTGACTTATTCCTACTTGCTAACATTTTTAAACCCATACCATTAACTGTTTCAGATTAAGCTGATCACTCCAGTTATTTTTTCTTTATTTGTTCTTCTCTTCCAAATCCCATCAATATTTTTACTTCCAAATATTTTTCTAAGCACTTTCCTTTCCCATATTTCTAATGTCTGTATTACTCTGTATATCTTTCTGCCTTAATATCTAAGTCTCGCTCGCAAAGGTTCTTACTTTTAAACAGTGGCGCAGCCAGCCTTTTTTAATGGGAGGAGTTTTTGAGAACTATGGGGGGAAGGTTCCATCAAGAAAGTCAGAGATAACAAACACGTATAACTTGATAGGAAAATTTGTTCGGTGGTCCATTTAAATTACATATATGAGTTTCTTTCTCTTTTACATTGATCTTTACATATATTTATCTCTCTCCAATAAAACTAACACCAGTTCTAGAGGTCGCTGATGTTGTTGGTTTTTTGACGCCAACGTGTGACGTATAGATAAGAACTGACAACTGACAATGTTATGAATGTTGTTTATGAAGGTATGCATTTTATTAAAATTAATTTAATTTGGGCCCCGTTTATTTTTTTGTCTGATTTTGTTGTTTAAATATTTTTTTTTTTGGCGGAAGAGTGTTTATTTTTGCATATTATTTTTTGCATGAAGCAGTTTCTGGAACCACACTCGCGTTTTTGTACACGTTTCTTTCTAGAGGTAAGTAATTTCCAATTTATTAAGAAAACCACTATATAATGTATGTGTTTAATAATATATTACAAAATGGCTATAATTATTTTAGGTGAATTGGAACAGAGATCTCTGCACATGTAGTATTGGCAAAGAACTTTTGAAATAATTAGAGATTGGCTATTTCTTACATACACCTACCTCTAATAGCCACTCTAGTGGCTATTAGAAGATTGTAGTCATTTAAACGAAGAAAAAAAATTGAATCACAAAAGGGCAGCATTTTAAATCAGGAATCATTGGAAAATAAATTTGGGGACATCAGGTCGGTTTTGGATTTTAGAGAGAGATCAATCTCAAGAAAAATTAATTTATCCTACAGAACAACCAGTAGTTAGAGTAGGCTCTGCTATAACTTTATTAGAAGATTTCCTTGATAATAAATTGTAATATACCAAATGAAATTGCAAAAGATTCGAAATTAGATTTTTCATGCGTAAAATGTTATATTCATTAAAACATCGTAATGTAATCTATAATTAAGGGAGTATGGAAAATAGGTATACCCTGGTGGTGTAAGAGACAGGTAAGGGACAACGACAAAAAAAATTACAAAAATGTATTCATCTTTAAATAGTGTTTATTAATATTATTATTTGCTATGTTTGAAAAGTACCTCCTGCTGCAGAGCAGATCGAATATATTAGACGACTAGTTGGAGAAGATCCACCAGTCACCAAATTAGGAGACTAAGAACTTTTACATGAGTGGGGACACAACAGGAATGTACACGCACAAGATACACAAACAGACGACATAACAGGGGTAAGCCTTCAGCAACGTCCTGTTTATATGATGGTAGTATGTCATCCTTCATTCCCTTTTAGAAGACATGGAATATAAATCTATTGATCTTGATGACCCTAAGAGGAGTTAGCAAGGGGTGGACGGAATGGGTCTAGCAGGTTTTGATCCAGTTTACAGGATGGGAACTTACTCGACTCGGGCCTTATACATCTGTGTGAGTGTATGTGTGTGTTTGTTTCGTTTACATGGTTTCTATTAAAATAAACAGTCATAACATATCGATACCTTTTTGCCAGACTAACGTAAGCGACATTTGTTCAAATGGCACTTATGATAGTCTGGCAAAAAGTATCGATATACTCTATACTTTATAAACTATTTGTTAAAATATTTTTAAATATATTATAAATATATAACAACTGTGACTTTCTTTGTAATTTGTCACAAAATGATACGAGGTACTTTCTAAACGTAGCAATTGTAGTTTGTTTTTCTGTACTTTACAGAAATATAATTTATATAAAAAGAGTTTGGTGTATTATTTTTCCAAGTTTAAATATTTAATAATCAATAGAATTTTCAAGTTTTTTTTAGCGAAATTTACAAGAGTAATAAAAACTATGTTCACTGCTTATATTAAACTGATTAAAACTTCCTTTATTAAAATGATTATTTATATGATAAAAAATTTGATGTTATTGGAAGCTTTTACATTTTTTAATATACAGTGAAACAATAGTTTTTGTTTCTTCTGTAAATTTGTACAGAAAAACTATTTATTTCTGAATCCATGTTTGAATTTCCCGCCCTAAAGCATTTTTAAATTTTCCTGCTATTTACTAGTGGTGCCATCATAGACTGGTTGTGGTTACAATCGCCCAAACAACTTTTACCGAACAAAAAAAAAATACATTGGGTTACACGTCTCGCTGGGTTGTCTCTGGGAAAGTGAATAAAGACAAACAATCGCTAATACTATAGCATACATAATATATTCTATTACCGTTCATAAGTCTAGCTTGTATTTCTTCTTCAGATTTCTAATCACTGTTTCCCGCATCTATGTTCACTACAAACTTGTTACTTTCGTAGTACTGATTATCTGACCAATTCAGTGGTTTACCCCTCGGTATGTCTATTACGGTGTGAAGGTACAAGGAATGGTAGTTATTTCAATATTTTGGGACTACTGGTTTTAATATTAATTATTCTATCATTGAAAGCCAAAATCCTGTCAAACAGCGCCTTGGTTTGAAATTAAATACAATAAACCACGGAGGAATAGTTCGTATTGTATGTGCTATATAAATAACAGTAGTTTTTTAAAGTCTGTAAAAATGTAAAGGTAACTATCCCGTAACTTCATTCAACATGCTTTATACAATTTTACAAATTAAATAACTAGTTTTGTAAGACTGTGTCCATTTTGTTTTAATTACTGCTGTAAGAATGTTCCGGAAATGTTCTTAGCTAATATTATGTTTTACATTATCTTATGTTTGGTAAATATTCTTTCAGCTTTTATAAAATATTATATTGTTACTTGGGTGAACTAACAAAGACAAAAAAGTTTTTTTTTAGACAAAAACGCCAAATCTGGAGAATAAGGGTAATGAGGCACGAATTCAAATCTCAATTCTTCAGCCGCTGGCTGAATAGAATATACAATAATTTCTTATACTCGTATAAAAAATATGCTGAAGCGAGCTGATTTAACAAAATGTAAATCAATTATTTCCCTTATTATGCGAAGAAATATTTGCTTTAGGTAATATAAATATATTTCATGGTATTTGCCTATATTCGAGTTTTGGTGATATTTACCGAGTTAATATAAATTTAACCCTTTTATTTCCTCAAATACCCATTTTTGTTTGTATTTAATACATTGTTCAGGTTAGTTTAGTTTTCTTTTAATATGAAACGTTAAATCGTAACGGGAATCATCACAAAGAAAAAAACATTTTTTATGAACATAGGTAAATGACTGTATCAAGTATCCTTTTTAGACTTGAATGAATAAAATTGAGAATTAGCCATGTTTTGAAATATCTTATAAATTATATACTTATGTTCTTAATGTCTAGAACCCCGATGTATTTTTCATAATACCCAATGACTATATATGGTAACTACTAGTGGACAGGAAACCATTGACATTCCACGCATTGCGTGCCTTGCTGTCTATTTAACCCATCGCTAGTATTCATTATAGTACTTCATTACTTCTTGTATATCTGCAGTACGGTTCACCAACATAATATCGTCTTTTAAAACTCGATCACCATTAATCAACAAATTTATTTGAATATAGACACTAGACAATTTTAACCATTGTGTTTCTAATATGTATTACGTATTTTGTAACTATTATTCTTATTAGTACAAACTGGTTTAGATCAGGGCCGTCTTAGACCATGTTGGGGCCCTTGGGTACAGAGTGTATGGGGGAGGGGGCTTTTAAAAAGCAAAAAAGTTAATGGAAACATGTGAATGTACTATTGTTCTGTAACTTTATTGATTACTAAGTGTAATTAACTTAATACAAATAAAATACAAGTGATGTGATTACTGTTTTGAGAATTGGACTTTCGCATCAGATTTGATAATAATTATTCTTTTTCGTTCGACATCATTAAGGTATCATTTGGGAACGCGAGAGCGAGACAGGAGGCAAGCGACTGCGTAAGACGACCGAAATGTGTCTTTACGTCTCAATCACATGTAATTAAATGAAACACATTTGGGACAGCGCGACTGATGAAAGAGATGCGACAGCACTTTTAACACGGCAGTGTTTGCTGCCTTGCTGCCTGTCGCCTTGCATCGGTCTCGCGTTCCCAAATGGTACCTTAAGGTAAAGAAATATCCTTGAAGCAACTTCCACATTCGAGAAAGTTTCTTCTACTTTTTCTAGTATTAAAGTTTCTAAGACCGAGATACTTAAGTCCGAGCATTCATTTCAGTGGCGTGCGGTGACATTTTTGGAAGGGGAAGCGATTGTATAAAAATACAGCAGGCCAGTAAGCACAGCGCCGCAGGCGAAAATTTTTCGCTACGCATTCACCATTTTGTCAAAATCTTGCTTTTTTTCATCAGCACTATGGATATTCGAGATTGAGATTTTTGAAGTATTACTATTACTTTATTACCTAGTTTAGAACTAGAAGCTATAAAAAAAACTTACCATTGAAAAGATTTCTCGGTTTATTTAAACGTAAAAAAAAACATTTAACTGGAGTTTTTTTTTTATTTTTTCCAGCATTTTTCGCACATTTATTTATACTTAAGATCTATTCGCCTATCCTCAATGGCTGCAAATTTATCTATAACATCATCGTAAAATTTTGGATTTTCTGATAACTGTTCAACAGGCTGTTTTTCAATGGATATTAGGGCTAAATTAGAGAGTCTGTCTTCACTTGTTGAATTTCGTATAAAACTTTTAATGCGCTTTAAAGCTGAAAAACTTCGCTCAACTGACGCACTTGTGGCTGGGATGGTTAGTACTAATTCACACAACTTGACGACTTCACAAAGGGACTTATTTAAACCAGTTGAAAATTTAACACATTGATGGGCGTCTTTTTATCACTAATTTCAGTTGTTTCATAAACAACACTTAACTGGGACTTTAATGCTGGAATATCAAAAAAATCTCCATAATTTAATTTTAGTGAATTAAAAGCTTCCGATGGAAATTTTGATGAATCGTAGTTACTAATATTAAAATTGCACAATTCAACAAATTTTAATTCGTTAAAGTTTTGAAATCGAGAGTTCATTTGTTGTAAAATATCAAAAATTTCGGCGTATAATCGATGATAGGAGGTCTCTCTGTCGCCGACATTATCAATTCTAATTCTCTTTCTTTCAAACTGATCTCGTTTTTTATTCATTTTATTTTTAAAATATCAATTTGTTTAATGCAAAAGCCAATGTCATTTGACTGTCTGTAAAATGTCGTATAAAATGTCAGCAAAAGGGAAAATCTCTGCAAAAATGTTGAGCAAAACATTGAAATCAAAGTTTTGTTTGAGCCAATGCAAATACCCTTTAGCGGCAGTAACAGTTTCACCATCCCATGTTTCTTTATTACCCCAAACGTCTTGAAAAAAGTGTATCAAAGAATCACGGTATTGAAACACTGTTTGCACTAAACGTCCATTGTAATTCCGGAGCAACTTTTGGAAATCTTTTTTGAACGTCAATGTCCAAAGCGCGAGTTCTTTTCGATAACTTTGAAAAGAAGGAAGCCAAACCACTAAGCGTCGAAAAGAAAACTTTGCAATCTCTAATATTATCCATGCTTCGCGATAAAACCAAATTAAGTCTATGTGCTATACAGTAAACGAAAATTGCATGTATAAACTTTTCTTTCACTTTAGCTTGAAGGCCTCCTAAATGGCCAACCATTACGGCAGCACCATCGTAGCTCTGGGCAACAAGCTTAGAACCACATTCTAAACTTGAAATAATGTCACAAATAATTTTAAACAATGCATCTGCAGTTCGTTCGCTAGTGACGTCCAAAAATCCTAAGAATCGCTCTTGAGGAATGCCATCCAATATATATCGCACAACAATGGATAATTGACTTAAGTTTGCTACATCTGTGGTTTCATCAAGCGCAATTGATACGAAAGGTGTTTTTTTAATTTCACTTTTAATGTGATCCATCACAACGTCGGCAGTGCATTTAATTAAATCATTTTGGATTCTGTTTGAGATACTTCGGAAAGTCGTCGAATCAATAAAATGAGTTTTTATGGTATCATCGTATTTTGCTAAAAAACTTAGAAGGTCCATGTAATTTCCTCGATTGGCGGATTCACATTGTGACCCCTAAAACTTAGTTCATGCACTCCCAGGAAACAAGTTACATCTATTAATCGTTGTAAGACGTCCCTATTTTTTTTTTACCCTTTCATTGTGAATTTTGTTGCTTATTTTTAAATGATTGTCCAGACTATGTTCAATGCGATAGGTCCCGAATGTTTTTTTCTTTAATTGTGGCACTTATATGAGATTTGCTATTTACATGTCGTTTTACACTTTTGTGAAAATTATTCAAGTCTGTAATACCGACTGAGTTCCAATGTGTTTTTTCGGCTATATTAAAAAGTAGACAAGGCCAGCAAAACAATTTCTTCAAAGTTTTGCAGCCGGTTAACCTTTCATAATTTTCATAGAACTCTACGTGAAAATGCCTGGTAATTTCGTTGCTGACTTTTCTACTTTCGTCTCTAAATTGATAGGATCCTTTAGTCTACTTTAATTAATAATGTCCGTTTTCTCTTCAAAATTTCTACTTGAAAATCCTTTTTTCAATAAAGAGCACACACTACAGACACAATTTACCACATTATTATTGTTCACAGGCACAGTGCATAGTTCCTACAAGTCTACAATTTTCCTCACATGTTAATTCGTGGTGCGAATTGCAATATGCGTAAGGCGACGTAAAAATCGCTGCCTCTCGACTGTATTTCACGTGCCCAAACAGACTGACTACTGTCGCGGCAAAGCAAGGTCAATAACACGAAGCGAAATCAATTGGAAGATGAGCCGGCTTTTTCAAGACGCGCTTCCGCGAAAGACTCGAAGTAGCTGGTGTGTGCGTTTACCCAATTAATTTTCTCATGGATGGTGCGTGCGTTTACACATTACACCAATGAATTGTTAGTACATTTACGAAGTTTACGTAATGTTTCTGAGAAAATATAGTACCTAATTTAATATTAATTTCTATGCATTGTAAACAGAAAACTATTTATTTTTAAATCTCAAAGTTTAGGGAAGCGGTGCTTCTCCGCTTCCATGGACCGTATGCCCCTGATTCATTTGCAAGGTGTTTTAAGTACTTTCTTAAATGAAAACAATCTGATTTGAGCTCATTATAAATGTCTTCTTTGTTACATCAATTGTTATGGTATTATTTTGTAAGTTTAAATTATGTTTGTTTTATCCAAAAGATCATTTTATATCTCTGTTAAGAGAATGGCCTTCAGTTTTTCAATTTTTTTAGTCTTGTTTCTTATTTCTCCTGGTTGATCGGTGTTTCTGAAAATTGATGTTTAAGCTTTAAAACTATGATTGTAACGATTAAGGAAAACGCTAATATCATCAGCGCGTGCAAACCATCTGGTTTCAGAGAGGGACTTCAGAATTTCCATCGATAGTTCAAACTCCAGAAAAATACAATTCATATTCAAATTTTTCTTTTATTCTTGCCTGAAGTCCAGAATACTTTCCAGCCATATTTGCTGTATTATCGTAGCTCTGCTCGTGATAATTCTTTATTGTAATATCAAGGCTTTATAAGAAGTTCATATACTTCCTGAGCCTTATGTTCCTCCATACGCAAACATCTCTCAATATGTAATAATCCAAAGTTTATACTAATGTTGGTGATATTACAGGATATTAATGATTCAATTATTGTTAATATCTTATTTTTTCTGATCCGATGAACTGTCACATTTATGTTAACGTACCATGCGGTACGTACTTACAACACTATAGGTAGCGCTAACGTAGTGACTGCTAGAGCGGGCATGGTTTGCATCTAGTTTGTTAATTATAAAGCGTTAAACTAAGAAATGTCTCTACATTTTTAAATTGAACATATGGGTACTGAGTTTTGGCATTTTAGTGTCCCCATCAGGCCGATGTCCCTAGGCTCGTGCCACACAATTTCCTACTAGGGTAAAGTCGGAACTGGTTTATGTAATTCGTTATAACATGAGTTTTACATATCTAAACGAGTTTTTTTCTTCGGCAAGAAAAATAATGACACAAAAGAACTGAAAATATGTTTCGAGAGAGTAAGAAAAAGTCAAATTACGTGAAAAACGCGTACAATTACGAAATGTTGTATATTTACGGATGTTAACTTCGAAAATATATGGCGCAACTCTCAACTCATATAAATGATAAAGAAGCTCCAGTCAACAATGCGGGTGTTTTAAATGATCCTCATTTTTCATATTTTCTTATTGCTCTTCTGCAAACACTTGCAGGGCCGTATCCCGAACAAAAAAAAAAAGAGTTAATAAATCTCGGAATAAACCATCTACATTTTTTTTTTGACTGTGCTTCCAGTATTGTTTACATAGATAAAGAAATCGAATTATATTTTCATAATTCCTTGCCAAATTTATTATCATTCCATAATTTAGTTTTTCTTTATAAGAACCCCCACTTATTTCGCCGTTTTTTAATTTTTATGTAATTCTTATTTGTTTCTTCATAAAATTGAAGTACTTAACTTTACAAATGTAGAAAACATTTTGAGCAATTTATTAAGTAAATATGTTGGTTAGATTAAGAATGTCAGTATGTCTCTACCTTCATTATCATTCGTTTTAAGAGGTGGCTGTTATGGTGGAATGCCATTAAAACTTGCATTATTTTAATTTAATAAATTAAATACATTCTATATATTTATGAGGTTAAGCGCTTAAATTTTGAAAAATACAAAAAATATGTAACTTATTTAGAATTACAAAAGAATTTTATGATTGTGAGCGGCTAAATTATGAAACTCAATTTTTCTAAAACTGTCGATTTTGGTGTTGGCTAATGACGTAATCGTTGAATTTTTTAAACGGAAATAGCTGTCATGTGATACTTCTTTTGAAAGGTATTTTGATCCTCTATTCTGCGATATAAATTTACATTTATTTTCGTACAGGACGACGAAAAATGTAGTTTTTATTTAACTACAACCAAACTACAATAAAATGTTCAAATTAAGAATGCACCTTTATTAAAAAAAGTTCCGTATAATAACTATTTATGCAACCAGTTGCGAAAAATGCCTTATTTTATGTAACGAGTGAATATTTGCGAAACGAGTGCAACATGAACGAGTTACATAAAATGGCATTTCGTATAACGTGTTACATGCAAGATTTTTTTCTAAATTTGAGTAAATTATAAAATTGTGTTTGGTAAAAAATGACTAAGCATTAATTTTTTGTACTTCCAATCAAAGATTTTGTAAAAAGAATATTTGGAAAATTGTAGAGAAAAATGTGGCATTTTATATAAGTTGATTTATTTGAATGAACGCAAGTAGGTATTTTAAATATTTAAAAAAATTAATTATCAGTTATGTATGTTTTCGCTTACTTAAAAATTTATAATTATATTGTATATCTATGCAACCAATATTACGTTTGTATTGTTAGTTGCATAACTTATAACGTATTATATTGGAATCAAATTGGAATATATTATTTAGAAAATCATAAATAATTTTTCTCAATCATTACATGCTGTCGAGTGAGTTTCTTGTTATATAAAGTGACCATATTTTAAAAAGTGGGACAAATCGAAAACATCTTTCGAGGAATTCTATTTTACAGTAGTGACGGTTTGGTTCATTGAAGGGCACCATAAAAATAATATTGGGAATAGTGATTTCAAATTGGGACGTATGGCACTTCAGTAGGACAAAAGCTGGACGAGTGGTTTAAAATCGAGACTGTCCGGCCTAAATCGGCCAGTCACTTTATTGTTATAGCTTCTTAATTTTCAAAAAAAAATAGTTATTTTGTCGTGAATTAAGTGAGAGTTTTCGTTTATTTTGTGCAAATTTATGATGGAAAATAGGAACCGAAACAGAATTATTACTTATTTGTAAGTTTTTTTAACAAACTCTATTTTTATAAAGCCAACCTTAATTCCTTCGATTTAAATTTTCAAAAAAGGCTTTCTTTTCGCAACTGGTGAATTAATGTTCAACTTTATATAACTGGTTGCATAAAGTAGATCGTTTTGACACTTGCTGCGATTACAAAAGATGTCTTTATTTGTAAAAATTAGAAAAGTAATTTTAAAAAAATTTAGTCGATTTTTATTCAAAGTAATTTACAAACATTCAAATGACGGGTGGGTGGCTCAATGGAGAGTCTGGTCTTGCGAATCCAAGGGTCCGCGATTCGAATTGTACCGTTGGCTGGTATTTTCTGATTTAATTTAATTATTTATTTTTAATTCTGATGCCTAGGTAGGACTCGACCATTCACTGCTGGGTTCTAATTAATAGGGGTATTCCTGAACGGACACAAAGCCTGCATAGAACACACATGAATCAAAAATCAAACAGACAGGCATATTACTTATATACACCTAATCCATAAAACGAACTCATAAAAAGCAAGAAAATAATGGACACAAAAACAATTTTCATTTAAAAAAATATCAAACAAGTTTTTACAAATCAACTTGTAAATATTATCAATGACATTGTTGTTTCTATTTCTATAATGCATGTGCCAGTCTCAAAAATATCTCCTTCGGTTTGGGCCACAATTTGCTCAAGCCGAATTTAAAAACAAAAAGTCTCTAGCTAGAAGACCATACATTCCAATGAATACAAGCAGTTTGCGCTTACCTTGCATTTTTTAGGACCTAGGGCATATTCCTTTGTCTAAAATTTTGTGCCTTTTGTGTATATTTTTCAAATTGAGATTTTTATTAATTTGATTTTTGTAATACGTGTTTTTCATAATTTTGGATTAATTAAAATTAATAGTTAGTATGGGTACGTGTTTTATTTATAACAACCTTTTTCCTACAGTACTTTTCTTCAAATCTCAATTTAATTCAAAGTCCTAATAATTATGCATCTAAAAATGGTAAATTTATGTGTACAACAAATTCATATGATTTATAAACAAATCCTAAATCCAGTCTGCATTTATGACATACAGTTATGAGGATGTGCCATGATAAAGTTTTCCAAAGTAAGATGCATCGTTGATGCACCCTGGTTCTATCTAAACGATTATCTTCTTACATACATGAAGATGCCAACAGTCAAAGAAGAAATAAAGAGGTTACTGAAAAACGTAAGGGTCGACTCCACTCCCACGTTAATGAAGAAGTGCTGCAGTTACTGGACAACTCTGCACTCAACAGAAGACTCGAAAGAAAGAAAAGCCATTTGAGCTAGTGCAGTGAACGTTAGTGCTAGTGTAAAACAGTGTAATAAATCGTTACGCCAATTATTGGTGTTGCTTTTCTATCAACGACAAACAAGTACTAGACTAATTTTGTTTACAAAAATTGAATTGCAAACAATCACGATTTATCCACGAGTTGTCAAATTATAAGAGAGTATGGTGAAAGTCTTATTATAAGGATTGTTTATGGTACCTATCATAAGGCTCTAAAACACATAAAAGGCTTTCAAAATCACAATTGGGAAGTATATTTGCATTCTTAATGCCATTTATTATCAGTTTAATCTATTTGTCTAGTTCCAACTATCATAGTATAGTTGAAGGTGTTTTCCAGGAAAGTACATAATTAATTAATACTTCTATAAATTGTAATAGAAACACTCTGTTAAAGAGTTTGTTATCTAAAAAAAAACTGATTAATCAGATCATTTTTACCAGTGTAACAACCGGCAAAAACGTCAACTGTCACCGAGTGTCACTTTAAATTTTGACCACCCCGACATCAAAGTGCCGACGCTAGCCTTCACTTCTGTAATGTGGTACAGGTAAGTAAACATAACTCTTTAAAAAGGTACATTATGGTTCATTTAAGTAAAACCCAATGACAAGACATTTTCATTCTTTTTGGACAGCGATAAAAGTAGAACATATAAATACCATGGTAGAACTCAGCAGGAGGTATGCTATCTAGCCAGACAGACCCATGAGCCGATAAAATCGACAGAAAATTTAGAGAAAATGGCATGTTAAACATAATTATATATTCCAAATGCAAAGCGTCCAGAAATTAATAAAAACGTGAAACTTGATATTTTGTTAGAAGTTGACAATCTTCATAGTACTTTTACAGTTTCTCAGCGAATGGTATTACGTGTTCTAAAACCCAAATCCAACTACACCAGGAAATTAATGAAAATGATCCCGATCGCCGAATGCAGTTTTCTGAAATTATGTAACCGCAATGAACGTTTCATTCAGCAAATTATTTTTTCCGATGAAAAACGTTTTGCCTAAATGGTACAGTGAATCGTCAAAATTGCAGGTATTGAGCCAAGATAATCCTTGCATTACTGATGAACCTACCCAACTTTCTCAGAAAGTGAACGTGTGGGCAGGTATAATCAAAGGCAGAATAATTTTTGATGGAAATCGTAATGGTTATTTACAATTTCTGAGATATGAACTTAGGCCTGTTCTTGCAAATTTATTTCCAAATGCCAATAATCCTAATTTACCAGATGCTGGTTTCAGCAAGACGAATTACCTACGCACTACATAGAAAAAATTATCATCTACATTCAAGAAAAGCTTTACACTTGGAAGATTACATTTGTTTGAAATTAAACAGAGTTTGCTTCAAATAATATTTCTGGATACAATAAGAAAATAAATGTTGAGTGAAGTATAGGCATAATCTTGTATTTTAAGAGTTATAATAATTCATCTGAGAATAAATTATTTCATTCGAGTATAGAATTGTGAATTAATCCAAGAAAGCTCTTACGTTTATTACAAGTATGATATACTCTTAAAACCGACTATTGCGTACTTGATTCAATGTTATAAAAGGATTCGATTCAAAGCATTTAAATTTCAGAACAAGAATTAAACAATTCGAATCAAAAACCTATGTACTTCACAAAAGATTAACTAGTACAAATTCACTGCACGGTGTTGCCAGCTGAAACTTATTTTAAAATGCAACCTCTGCACTGATACGGTAGATATAGGACTGGCGCATGTTGAGATATGATATAGGTGGGACACCTCAGAGGACAGAGGAATTTGGTATATTAACTAAAAACAATTTTGAAAAATGTTTTTCGGTGGATAGGTACCAGTGAAAACCCTATTAAAAAGCAAGAACAGCCTGATCTTATTTCAAGATAATTAATTTCTTCAATGAGACTATCCTATAATTCAACGAAAATCAATATATTTATGTCAAAGATCATATTATTATTGTAACAAATTTAGTTGTATTGGATTTAAGAACAAGGTATTATTGAATAAAAATAAAGTATATTTAAAAAAGTGTAAGACTTCTTATTTTAAGATTATTAATTTCTTCAATGAACCTATCCTATAATTCAACCAAAATCAATATATTTATGTCAAAGATCATATTATTATTTTAACAAATTTAGTTGTATTGGATTTAAGAACAAGGTATTATTGAATATAAATAAAATATATTTAAAACAAGTGTAAGACTATTTCATTTAAGCTGTACATAATACTGCAATTGAGCCATAGATACTCTTCATTTAATTGGAGGTATTTTGGTTAGGGCAAGTTGATTCTAATCTTGAAGCAATGCTTATTAGCTATTGTTGAACAAGTATTACTAGAATTTCAAATCGAGACGAGTTTTACTTGCGGATATATAAACACAACAAAGCATTGAAATAAGACCATACATCTTGAATATAGTAAATCTTTTTTTCTGTGTATGCACGTGATATTTGCCAGTTTTTAAATAACTGCTTTCCAGGGAGGTGGATTGGATAGAGAGGATCCATAGACTGGCCTGCAGGGTCAGCAGATCTTAACCCCTTAATTTATTTCTGTAAGGTTATACAAAATCAAAAGTCTACGTAAGGAGACCACAAAATCTACAGGAACTGAAAGATAAAATTAGATAATGAGTCAAATTACTCCACAAGTCATTCGCAAAGTACGTCAATTTGCTTAATGTCAAGAGACCAGTGGATTGCATTTTAAACATTTGCTTTGAATACAAGTCGACTTAATGTTTTTAATATGACGTTTATAAGGTACTTTTTTATTGTAGTTGTATGCAAATAAATTAAATAAAAATGTGTATCGCTGAATAGAGGATCAAAATAACGTTCACATGACAGCTATTTCCGTTTAAAAAATTCAACCATTACGTCATCCAGCCAACACCGGTGACGTAATCGTTTTTAAATGTAGATTGAGATACAGGCAATTAAAAACAAAAATCGACCTATTTCAGGATTTTTTAAAAGATTCGGCAGTTTTCGAAAAATTAATTTGGTTCCATAATTTAGCTGCGCACTGCATGTATTGCCTGGAGATAAATTTGCTAGCGATCATTCCTACGCTATAAATTGCTTATTCGATCAATTGCTGGGGCGATAAACTGTTAGCGGTCAATTGCTGGCGGAAACTTGCTGGAGTTAAATTTTCCAATATCCCCTTTGTATATAGATAAATTAGGTCTAACCAACCTATTTATGACTTCACAAATATCTGGTATAATTTATGACCTACCTTTTTGTACATGACCACCAAAGGACATTTTCGCGGTTCTAAAAAGTTTTGCTAACGATTTATGTATTAGGTTCAATTATCTATCTCCACACACGTCATTTGATATACCATATCAAGATTCTAATAACAGAAAAATGAGAATACCTCTATAAATAATAAGCCAACAATATTAACACCCAATATATTTATCACTTCTGCAACATCAGTGCCCATATTTAAGAATTATGAACGGTCTCAAAAGACATTATTTTTTTAAACACATAATTGACGACGAAACTCAGTGTTGCTTTGTGATGACGTTAAAATCCTTATCCTGTTTTATTAAAATTTCTCAGCCTACCAACATGTTTTATATAATTATATAAAACGTAAAACGACTATTATCCTTACTCCCCAATTTCAATAAGCTCCAGATGTTGGTATTTTTTTTATATTTTTACGAGGCATAAAATCTCATTTATCATAACTTGTTGTGCCCCAGGGAAAAAAGGAACGAATTTCTTATTGACGGAGAATAAATTTAAAAAAGGCAGTAAATCCGAAAAGTGTGCAAAAAGAAATTTTACAGAAGAGCCAAAAAAATGGTTATTCTTTTTATCGATAGACAATTTTTTATACTATTGACCCAAGTTGTGAAGGCATAACATCTACTATTACCTACAAAAAAAAATTATTTTTAAAAAGAAGATCATCTCTTACTATTACAATGATTGTCTTGCAAGAACATTTGAAAAATTATTTACCACTAGATTTTAGACTTACAGCTTCATGTGAATATATAAGTTTTAATTTATTCAGTTCTTTGGAATTTAAAAAATTGCTGTTGCTTTTTGTAAACTGTCCACTTTTAATCTTTTCTTGTTTTGTTGCAACTTAACATATCTATTTTGTGTCTCTGCTACTAATGCAAGTAAATTAAATGATTTAGCAGGACCTCATACTCATTATATTTTACTTGCTTATTTTTTTGGATATGCTAACATTTGCTCTGCAACCCTCTTTTGGCCAAGCTTTATGTTTTTAAGTTTGTATTCGTTTTTTCCTTAATAGCAGCTTTTGTAAAATTACGTCATTATTATTTTCAGAACCTAAGTTTGACGCCAATTCTGCAATAGTTTGGGATTTATTCAACAAAGCAGAATCCTCATCGGTGTTTGGCCAATACACGGAAAGGCACAGCCTTATTATCCAAATGATGTAATTACAATAAATTAGTATAAGCACTAATTGCGTTTCCTCTTCATGAAATTAACAAATTTTACATCCATATAGTGTAAATAAATAATAATAGGTACCTACACCAAGCATACCCGTTTCATGAAGTGATCATTTTCATGAAATGGACGAATGTAAACATATTCAAGATGCTGTTGGATTTTTATAAATATTAATGACATATTTTTTACCATAGGTGCAACAAAGCAATAAAATCACCTAAAATTTTTGTTATAGTGTATTCTTTAAATTAAAATACGTTATCCAAGCGATTACCATGGCCAGACGAGTTGAATCCATCAAAAATGCAAGCTTGAATAAAACAACATTTTCGGTTAATACCGTCGTCTCATAAAATTTATAAGCCTCATCACAGAAATCAACAATAGACAAATTGACAAATCTGTGTACATTTAACCTTTAGAATTTAAATTTTTTTCGCAGGTTAAAGATTTAAATTCCCTACCACCGACGCATTTACCTATTCATTGATTCTTTTATGCTTTACTTGAAATTGGTGTATGGTAATAGATACTGTTGTCTGAGGATATAGAATACATATAGATCATTTGGGAGATTTTATTAATGCCTCCACAAAATTGTATTTTTCTACGCTGTTTAAATTTAGGATGACTATATTTTGTTATCTAATATCGCATGATGGTCCCTTTAAGCCAGCGGCGTAATTAGATTTTTTTAGGGAGCGGGGGTATGCCTCTGGCCCAAGAGGAAAGGAAAATTAATATATTTGCACAAAAATAGTAAAGGGCAATGAAAAAAACATGAAGGAAAAATAGTGATACCCCGCAGAAACCTAATAAAAATAGGTACTCGTACATCTATTGTACTCGTATTAAATAAGAGTAATAAAATATACCCAAAACTAATATTATGGAAGCTATAAGCTAATTTTTCTATTTTGTTTATTAAAAGCAGCTAATATGCTTTCTAGTCTTTTTCTATGAACACGAGAGACATATATTTGAATATATCTTGTGTCATGATCCTTCTCAATTAATTAAGAATCCTCATGGCTCATGGCAGAAAAGTATGTCGCATACGTTGTACTTGCAATGAACATAATGACAGAAACTTTAAAATTTTTGTAGACATTCCTTAATTTTTTTAAAACGACCATGGCATAAGTTTCAATATACAATATGTCTCACTAAGTTGGAACCATAATATGGAAAAATCATATTTTTTGACAAACCTCGTATACGGCTTAAAAACATTGATATCTGATGATTGCATTTTAAGTTTTGACCATGCAAAATTAATTTATCAAGAATACATTTTTTCACAAAACCAAAAATAAAAAAGTTTTCCATATGGTTCCAACTTAAGAGATATTGATAAATTGTCGCTTTAATGTTCGATTAATTTGATTGAATCCTCAAGATCTAACTGAAAATATAACCCACTGGATTCGCAAGTTCCATACTTGCCGTAGAGAATATTTTGCCTTCAGACCTATTGTTTCAAGAAACACATATTTTTGATATTCGACAACTCTTCGTTTATAATGTTGCAAACTATCTTTACAAAAATAGATCTTCAATCTGTGGAATTGAACACACTTATGAAACTCGAACTAGACATGCAGGAAATACTAGAATTCCTATTGCCAAAAAAGCATTAGGTCAGAGGAAACTGAGTTATTTAGCAAAAAAAATTTATAACTTTTTTCCAGATATTTACAAATTGTACATAAGAACTATAAATTCATATAATCTTTTTAAGTCTAGAATAAAATCATTTCTTAAAATTACCGATAGAAATATATTACATTCTTTGGTAGATAGTTGTAGTTAGTTTAAAATATTCGAATTAAGTAAAAAAAAAATGATAAAAAAAACATTAGGTACATTACATTACTTCATAGCTATAATTTATATGTATATTATAATGCTGTTAAAAGAAAAAATTAATAAATAGAGCAAATAATTTAAATAAATTATCAAGCCCATGCACAACCCCTAGGTTTTATGGGTCACCTGTGTTTATTTACAATATTTATTATATTTGTAATTTTTATTTTAGCGTATCACTGTAAAAACAAGTTATCTGTAAATAAACATTATTATTATTATTATTATAGTACTCAATTACTTCAATGTTATCACTAGAGCATAATGTCTTCTATAGAAGATAAGTAATCTTCTGTAACAAAATCTACCTGTTTACTACTGCCCTACTTTTTTTTATGATGGAATTTCCAATGATATTTCATATTTTTGGCAAAATTTGGAATTTTGGAATGAAAATCATTATAGTAGATATTTTTCGTTTCTCATTTCACCTAATATAATAATAACATTTTTAATCATGTTGATGGATTTTCCAGAGCCATACAAACATCTTGTTCAACAATTTTAACACGCTATAGTGCCGGTTGAAAGGAAATGGTCCTCTGTTGTTCTCAATTTATACCTCCCACCTACTTAACTCTCTACAATTTTATAAAGCTCATTAAAATGCAAACATGCCCAATTGCCCAGCCAATCAGAATTCATAATGCTCCAGATGATCGAATGATTCTTCGTTTAGTGGTCAGTTCGTATTTCGTTGGAAAATTTACACATACTTCAAGAATCAAATCAAAGTATGTGATAATTTGGCGATGACGGTAATTAACATAACCTTAAAAGCCAATTTTAATATTTACTACAATTATTAACTGAGTTGGTTTAGATTTATAGTGGTTTTGAATTTCACTAATTTATTTACTTAACTTTAGAGCATTTTTAATTTTGAACATAAACTAAATATTACTTTGCAGTTAACAACTGGAAAATATGGAATGTATATTTTGCAGCCAACAGAATGTGATCTGTGAGTTTTGTGAAATTGAATTTTCAAGTACATCTACAAGAAGCGTCCAAAAGAGTATCTAAGAATAGAACCATAAGTAATACAATTATTAACAACAATTCATGGCAACTTGTAGGACATGAACATTGATATATTGAATTTATAAATTAATTTAGCTAAAAAAAAAAAATAACCTGTATGTTTTTTATTTATCTTTTCCACGATTTAAATATGTATTTTTTTTGTTAGGTTAAGTTGAAAAACAGTGAAAACTGAACTTCGCCCTTTCATCATTTTTAAATATGGTTTTCCTCGCATAAAATACTGTTATTGTATATTTTCCTTTTTAAGTGATGAATAAAGTCATATTATTATTATTATTATTAAAAAAGGCACTTAAGAAAATTTCATCCACTAAACAGAAACAAAATAAACATATGTCCAATGTGTAGTAATATAGAGAATTTTTCTTATAATTATTTAGAGAAACATTTGTTTGATATTCACCATATTAAGGAAACTCATGTCGGACATGCAGATGAGCTAAGAACAAAGCGACTGCCAAAGGCTGAAGAAAATATTGTCGAAAAATTAACTGCAGGGGTCACAAACAACAGGATAATTCAAGATGCCAGAAAAATTCAAAATAATACAATAGAAAAAATAAACTTGATAGCGAGAAGAGACTTTGTATATTTAATAAGGAAGTATAATATTTACAAAAAAGAGACGCTGATGATATGACTGCTACTACTTTGAAAATTGAAGAATGGAATAGACAAGGAAAAAACCATGCATTTTTATTCAGAAGAATTGGTAGGTATGTACATAAAAATACATTTAAAAGTAAGCAATTTTTATAGGGTTAAGGTGTAGATTGTGAAGGTATAGCTTAGGTTTTTATTTTCAGGTGAAAATTACCCTGGATTAAAGGATGAATATTTTGCAGTGGGTCATATAAATGATGTTATGGAAAAGATTACTTTAAAATGATTATTTGTATTGATGGAACACATGGAACAAACCGAAGAAATAATGCTTCTTATTCAAAATATACATACACATATTTTATTTAATTAGTAATTTTAATACATTTGTATTTAAATGTTGTAAATAAACCTAGTAAACATATACGTATTCGTTTTTATTTTCACTCTTATTGGTTTTATTTATTTAAAAATATACGTATAAAAAATAACTTCCATCAGTAATAGGTCACAAAATAAATATTAATTAATAATTCTAATAATCACATTCTATTATACAATGCGTTGATAAAGTGTGAAAACTCTTCATACCGAATGAACAATTAGTAATTGTAAATGAAGCAAAAAATTTAGGTGTATTAGTTGACTCTGAGCTAATATTTGAAAAACACGTAAATTATCTGTTACAGCGTGCTTATTCTACATTTAAAAGCAATTATGGAAATCGACACCTTTTCTCATCTCGCGTTAAAGAAACTTTATGTGAATCTCTTGTTCTTTCTGTTTCAATTATGCAAGCATACTTTATGGTCCAAATTTAACAGCACAATACAAAAATAAAATCCAGAAAGTGCAAAACTGTTGCCTTCGATTAATTTTTAGCATTCCTTGGAGACAAAGATATCGCACAAACAAGGAAATTGGACGGTTAGAAATGAACAGTAGAAGGGTGTTGATTACTGTATGTCTTGTCCATAAAAAAAGCCATCATATCTTCCCAAAAAAAATACGATATCATCGGAGATGTTTAGGCGTTCCTTTGTATATCAAGTTGCTCACATATATAACTCTTATAACTCTGTCCCTAAAAAAATTAAGCATTTGAATGTTTCAAAACTGAAAATAATGTATAAAACACACTTGTTAACACATCAAAGTTACAGACCAATTTGATTGTTTGTTGCACTCTTAACAGATACTCTGCCGGTTAAATATTTCATTAAAATATTACGAATATACATGTGTACTTTTCATTTGAAATAATAAAGACTATATTATTATTATTATTATTATTATTAAGACCAACTCTCCATAGTAGGCGTCTACTGCTTCGATCGACGGACATAATAACGGTAACAAAGATTCCGTAAAACAAAAAATATATTATTAAAAATTAACTTAACTTTAATATGATGTGTATGAGGGGAAATACTTTCTAATTTATAAAAACATTAAACTTCTAAGTTATTTTTTTTTATAAAACCTTGTAAAACCAAATTTATACTCCAGCAAAACACACTTAAACTTTTGACACACTTCTTAGCTTTCAAAAGCACCAAACGTGGATTAGCATAAAAATTACAAAACTTTGCCGATGTTCAAAAGGTTTTTTTTTCTCAAGCATTGAACGTCAATTTGTCAGAGATGGGATGGTTACTTTTTCAAAAATTAATAAAGAAATATTTATAAAAGTTTTCTTTCCAAACAGGTCTGTTTTTTTTAAGACATACAGGAGTCCCGGAATTTGATGCAAAATTCAGGAGTGGGTATAGTACTGTTAAAATCAGTAGTTTCATAAGCACTTTTTCAAATTTTTTTCGTACGTATTAAACCGACCATACAATTTTGAAATTTCAAAAATATATTGTGCCTAGCAGGATGTAGAGACAAACTTTATTTTCTAATATAATTTTAAGAAGAATTTTTACTTTTGAAACATATATTAAACTTTATTGTTGTGCGAAGCACGAGTTAGATATTCCAAAGATAGGGAGATAGGGACAGCCCGAGTTTCACAAAATTATCGATATTTAAGCGTACCCCAAAAATTATATTTAGGCAGAGATTATAATGAGTATGATGGCAACCATGTGATAACAGTAAAATTATAACTAACAAAATAAATAATAGTTTGTATAGAAAGAAGTTTGTTTCAGAATCCCTGTACCACAGCGATAATACAATGCAATAATTGGACGTAGATATTGTAATGCGAGCCATTTCATTATTCAGTCATGCTCTGTCTTATTTAGTATCAGGATGGTCAAATACTCTCAAATATTTGTAATTTGTCAATCATGGGGATTTGGCTTATGAAGGCAGATTAACAGATCGTTTCATTTTTTTAATTTCATTTTATTGTTTTGGCACTGGTGAATTAATGTTCCTTCGGGGCTTCAGGATTCTTTGCCTGGTGACAGTGCTGCCTTAATCCCTTAATAGTATATTGAAAACAGGAGTTAAAGACCTATCAGTTGTTACAAATGGGTCTTTAGATTAACTGCCTGTTACATTTTGTAGTATTGTCTCTTAGCAACAATTCAGTCAACTCGATTGGTCGAAATCAGGGTCACGTTATATAGGAATTATACTCACTATTTAAATATAAACAAATATGTAGAAATAAAAAAAATGAAAAAGCTAATATAATTTTCAATGTCCTCGATGATTGCAAGGATTAGGAAACATGCATTTTTTTTTTAATTCATTTTACAGAATTGACTACGAAAAGATTATAACAATACGAAAAGATTATTTAACAAATGTTCATCTACTTACTTTAATAATATTTTATTTTAAAACCTAAAATGACATAATACCAGGGAAATCGGGGGAAAGGTACGAAATAACACCAACAATTTGTGGATTGGCAATACAAAATTCCTTTTCCGAGAATATTCTTATGGTTTATGTTGAGGAACTCTTTTAAATATGGCAAAATTTCGTTTTCAATGGTCGTAAATAAAATGCTATAATAATTTTGTTATGTAATGAAATACAGAGGGCATAGAAAAAATATAGTAGGTATTACGTTTGGTGCAAACATGTTTCCATTACTAAATAATGCATTACATACTTACAACTCTTGATATTTTATATATTATTAAGAGGAAAATTTACATTACAAACTGAAAGACCTGCGGGGCAACGGTAGTTTAGTAGGTATAAAAATTACAACTTTAGGGTGGAGCCTAAATACTACAAAATTACTTCCGAGACTAAACAAAATCCGCATTCATTCATAATTTTAACAATTGCCTGTAGATACGAGGGATACGTATTTCAAACTCTAACGCGCGAAATTAAGAAAAAAGAACCGAAAACACTTAACACGGTTGCCGAGTGAGTCAGAGTTACCTAAATTAGGGGAACCAGAATCGTATTTGTTTTTCTCGGTGCATTGCGAGATATTGTTGTAACGCAGTTCGATTTTTAGAGGGTTTTACATTATTTTTATATTTTAATTTAGTGAATAGGTTTAGTTAGATTAAATTACATTTAAGAGTATAGAGTTGTGAAATATAAATACAAATAACGAAAAAATAGACGATTGGTTCGAATAAGGTAATATCAATTAATACAGGGTATTTATTAATTGAGTGCCGATACTTAGAGGTGTGAATCCTTTGGGTGTTAAAGTTTTAAGAAAAAAAAAAAACTATTTTATCATAAATTTCTTATCACTCTAGATATTTTTATGAAATTTTGTCCAAAAAAAGTGTTTCCACTCATGGTGGGTTCCTACCAAATTTCAACAAAATATCAAAAGCAGTTTCAATATACTGGTTTTTATTTTCTTACCTGAAAAGGGTGCTTTGTACGAAAGTACGTCATAAACCAAATTTGCTCCAAAATAAATAAGGATTTTTAAAGATAATTTGTTTTTTAGAAAAAGCAGTGGCGCACCATATTTTTGTTCAAAAATATTCAGTTCAAACCCGGTACGGACGTCACTGGTAAAAATTTAAAAGTCTTTTACGACAAAAGGTGAGATTGAAAGTGAAAGTTTAGTCTGTTATATATATATACTATATTTATATATCTAACTTTTATTATCACACTGAATGTGATATGGCTTTTTTGTTTGCCTTCTTTGGATCAACAAAATATTATTTTAATGATTTAAAATAAACTGCCAGTAATAATAATTATCTGTACTTAAACATATGCAAAGTGAAATCATGAAACGACGCATCAAGAAAGCACCAAATTATTAAACTTTTTATTTACGTAAGATGTAGTAAAAGTAATTTTAAAAAACCGACTTTAAAATCGTGCAGATGCCATCACCACATCTGAACCAAATTTATATGGGACCACCCCTGAGGTACCCCCTTACTAACGAAAAGCATTATAGAAATCGGACAAGGTGGTAAAGAATTATCGCTAAACATACATAAAAAATGAAAAGTTTGAGGATTTTCCCATTGACCCAATTATTAGATTTTGACCAAATTTTTAAGGGACCATCCCGGAAGTACCCCCTTTCCAGCAAAAAAGAATCATTTAAATCGGACATTGTGTTAAAGAATTATCGCTGAACATACTTAAAAAAAATATATACAGACGAATTGAGAACCTCCTCCTTTTTGAAGTAGGTTAAAAAGGATATAATAATCTATATTATTTGTATTAACTAAAAAACTACTATGTGGAGTTATATACATCTTCTCAAATTAATCTTATATGTAAAAATGTGGGTTCGATTCCTAAAAGAGTACCTAGTTCACTGTGCAGCCAAATTTATATTTATGGTACAGAATTTTTTGAATAAATAAAGTTTTAGGTTTAATTAAACACCAAGTTTTATCAGGAATAACATTTTCTGAAAAAAGTAACATAAAAAGCAGACTTTTTGCGAGCCACTATATATATTTTAGAGGACAATCCATATTATTTTAGAAAAATAAATAAAATTTTTGTATAAACACATAAATGTGATTTATCTTTTAGAATATTTTATATGTTTGTCAAAGTTTACTAATTTAAAAAAAAAAGAAATATTCTTCAAAATTTTTCTTAAATTTTTTAACACGGTACAAAATACCTTAATCCGTTTATAGTTATCGAAATTAGTAAAGAATTTTAACTCGTTTAAAAAGCGTTCTTTCTCTTTCCATTTCCTAGAAAAACTAATAGACCTTTTTGAAATCGGTACTCGGTGACTTTTCTTCTGTTTTATTGCCATGAAAATGATATGATTTACATAAAAAACAAAAACTGACTTATTATTTTTGTGAAATAAAAATATGTTGTTATTTTCACAATTTTCGACTACTTTTTGTTTCCAAAAAGAAATACGATGTTCATCTGTAGATATTAACACATTGTTTAATTGGCTTTTTTTTTTAATATTCTTTAGTATTTTCATAATTTGGGAAACAGTTTAGCATTAAAACTTCTATACCTGAAAAATTGTGAGTACGCTTTTAATTAATTGTCTGTTTTTTATCTCACAATGTCTCGATACGAAGTTATATAGAAAAAGTTAGTATTCAATATCATCTAGACAAAAAACAAAAACATGTTTAAATGAATATATTAAATAAATTATGAGTATTCTTTAACAGAGATATATTTATTTGTATTATGGAAATGTTTATGTCGACAAACTTATGTTCGATATTTGTATCAATTTGTAAAAATAACTCTTGTATAATGATAATATTAAATTTAAAGGTTTTAAATAAGGACTTGCAGATATCACAATTCGAAATTTTTTTTATTGGCCATAAAACTTTTTTTGGAATGAAAGCATTAGTTTCTGTTTTTCAGTTAAGCTCCATAAATTCATATTTTAATCTGAACGCTACTTAAGCACAGTAAAGTTGCATAACTAAACAATATAGTGAACTTTTCGAAAATTTCTAAATGAAAATCAATTTATATTTAAAATTAAATGAGTTAACTAACATTTTTGACCGTTATGAAGTTAATAAAGTTATAAATAACGTCGTTACAAAGATTTATGTTTGAATTTTAAATTTCTATTGATAATAGTTACTCATCTACGTATTACAATAACAATTCCTACATGACTTGGCTTTGACACAAAACCCTGTATAGTAAAACTTCTAATCCGAATCAAAATCTTGAAACTATTATTTGGGGACTTAAAATCGTGGTCCACTAGTTGGTGTAGCCTTTTAAAACATTTGGTATAATAATAATAATTATATATCATCAATTACCACTACCACTGGTAAAATCTTAAATTTAAAATAGTGTATTATAATAATAAGACATTAATCATATCTTAAATGGATCGCCTACTACCATGTTTTAGAAATAAATAAAATTTAATTCTTAAATTAATAAAAATATTCAAAATAATATAAGATTCCTTGCGTTATGTTAATAAACATTAAACAAAATTTCTCACAAATTATTTAATATTCTGTCCCGTACTTTCATGTCTCTATTGCTTCGCTGTCAACAAGTTCCGGCAAGACATATTGCATATAAAAAATTTTAATTTTATTTTGTATCTTTTCTTCTCAAAAGCTGTCAATATGAGATATTTTCTCCACTTTTATTCCTCCAGAAGTCCAAAAGCACAAAAGCACAAAATGCAAAAATCCATTTGTGTTATGTGCAGCTAGCCCTGAATTTGAAAATACCAATAGTGGTTGTACTTAATGGAATTGTTCTTTTTCCAAAAAGTTATTTCTCTACTGCATATTTCTTCTTCTACAGTCAGCACTTCAGCTCTATATGGACATTTTAACTCTATCATAGAGTTTTGTTTTTTTTTTTATTCCATTCAGACTGGCAGCAACATAATCAAATTCGAATTCAATAAAATGTCCACATTTAAAAACTTTTACTTGCAAATAAATTTCCAAATCTTATTTTGCTCTGAATTTATGGTCCATGCCATATCGGGTGGCTTTAGAAATAAATTAAAGATTTTAGGAGATTTTTTACAAATTTTTCCAAATTTTAAAGCAGTGGAAACGAGTCTTTTATTGTACCACAATGCACAATCAGCTTGTTATAATCGTTTTTCTCTCATTTATAAACATTGGCTAACTTTTTAGAAAATTTTCTCTTGCAACGCGCCTCAAAGGGTGCGACAGATCAAAGCCATGCGCGAAAGCAAAAAAAAATATTTACATTACTTTAACGGATTAAAGAGATATTAACATGCTGGAATTAATAATTATTGTTGACTCGAAGAAGTATTCATTAAACAAAAACATATAATTCACATCTCAGTGTATACCTTCCAATTTCGTATATATATATTTTTTAATAAATAAATGATAAAATTAATTTAATATAATTGAGCGAAATTACTGTGTGTAAAAAATAACAACATGAATTCAAATCACTTACGTATTGTTTATCACTAAAGAGTAGAAAAAGATATATATTTTGTTTGTATCACCTTCTAGACGAAAAAGCTTTTAACGTATATCTATTTTTATTGTAATAAAAATAAATGCTCCTGTAGGCAAAAATTAAATATATTTTTCTCTTATAGCATTTTTTAACATTTCTATTTCTTTTCGTTTCTTTTCTTAGATTTTTTTAAAAGAGACATATTTTTAAAGTAAATCCGGAGAGGTATGGATTAAGCCTTTACCTGTACTTACATAAAATTTCTTTTAGTAAAATTAAAAAATAATCCGTAAAATTGGTGTACTATGAAACCCTTGCATATAATATATATGCTAATCTTAGTATTACAGAAATAAATTACGTAAAACATAAGGTGTACAAATACGTAAAATTTATTCATCCCTCGTAAAACATCAGTAAAATATATTATAAATTGTTTTCATTCACAAATATTAATTTCTTAAAAATCTAACAGAGGCGCCACTTTCCAGACGAAAAATCTTGCAGTGTAAGGGTTTCGTAGTACCCCCACTTTTAAAGTTTATTTTTGAATATTTTTAAAATAAAAAAATATATATGTGTAGGTAAAGGTTAAATCTATGCTCCTCTGGAACCACTTTTTCAAAATTCAATTTAGTTTTTTCTAAAAAAAATTGAGAAAATGGGTAAAAAAAGTCGAGTTTTGTATTTTTGTTTAGAAAAAACAGTTTCAAATTTTAAAAAAATGTTTCCAGAGGAGCATAGATTTATCCTTTACCTACACGTACATATTTTTTTCTTTCAGAATAAGTCAAAAATAAACTTTAAAAGTGGGGGTACTACGAAACCCTTGCATGCTCCGCTCTACAGCCAAGTAAATACTCCTCTTAATACCAAAACAATAAAAAATAACTGTAACGAGATAAAAAAAAACCTATCTCTATTTCCGTTTTGTTTTCACGCGCCCCTTATAGCTCTTTACTTCCATTTTCATGTAATTTATTTTTCTCTGAACTTTATTCGAGCCTCTCCAAAATCTCTTAAATAAATTATAATTGATATTTACTATTCAGCTCCTTACCTGATCCCTTAATCTAATTTACCGATAGGAAAGCGTAGGCTCTTCTTCTTGCTTTAATTTCACCGAAATCCCTTTCAAATTAGTGTTTTAGGTTCCAGGAAACATTACTAAGTAATCGAAATATTCTGGATTTTTATTTTGCATAATTAAATGCTTTTCATTGTGTACATGAAATGAATAGTGTAAACAGAGGTCAGAACTTTGTTAAGCAGGGGGATCAGTGGGGCTTGATCGCTAGGGGCGTGTTCCAAAACTGCACGTTGGGGTTGAAAATATAAATTGGCACGTTAGCTGTTATGGACAATTTTAGATAAGATACCGATCAGTTAACATAAATGTTGTAAAAGTAAATTAGTACATAAGTGTTTGAGTCTAAATAAATGAAGTTGTAAAAGCTATTTGTGTAGTAAGAGCGAAAAATGATAATTTGCCGCTTGAGATCTGTCGAAAGCGGCAACGAACTTTTCGCTCAAAATGCACACAAAATTTTTTCTACTTTTTTAGAAATAGATATAAAATCTCAAAATTTGTCGTAAGTAGTGTATAATGTGTTGCCTATACCTATGTTAATCATGAAAAAAGCAGTTGATATTCAAAGTCCATGTTAACTTGGATAATATAAAAAAACATGTAACTACATACAAATAATTTGACAATCATTTATTATATTATAGCTAATTTAAATTAGGCAAGCAACAAAGCTGTCACTTAGTGTCAGTTCGGGGAAAACGCAATGACATAGATTATGTCATTGGGAAAACGTCAACTTGGCGGTTGGATTTCTAAGCAGAAAAGCCTACTTTGGATAGTGATCGTAGAAAAAATATATGATTGTATTGTTTTTATTGAGAAATCATTATTTTAAACTAAGTCATCAAATGAATAAATTAATAGGTAATGTATAACTTGCGTTCGAGTACTCATATACGTTCGATCACTGAGCCGGTCATGTCAAAATTCACGAGTACGTTTTGTAAAGATTGACACGTTCCTTTATTCATCGAAGAACTGTTTCTAATACATGCGAAATGTTAAAAGACAGCAATAATATGCTAGATTAATCGCTGAATACGTCAATTGCCTGCTTGGCAACAATAAGTTCTACCTCCATACAGGCAACATTTTATACATCTAACTCTGACTAACTCTCTAGGGCTAATAGTAAGCCAAAAAATAATAACTCAAGAAACAATAAACATATGCCTGAAAATGCATAAGAGAAGGGATTGAAAGGGGTTGAAGGTTACCACTTTTTCAACGATATCCTAAAAATTTACTAACCGATTTAAACCAAATTATGATATATTAAGAGTATTAAATTACATCATTTAAGACTTCCCAAAAATGTATGTGTCAGTGAAGGGATAAATAGGGGTTGAGGGGTTATTTCCTTCCCTTTTTCTATTTGCCATTTTTTTGAAAAATGAAAATGAAATTATGATTTTTCAGTTAATTCTACATTAAAAAGGTACAATTAGCAAATGTCCAAAAAACGAAGCATTTAGTCAGAATTTTCGTTTTAATTTCAAATTGATTATCTCTTTTAAAGTTAAAGAATTATTTTCTAAGGGAAAACATTTGTTAAAAGAAAAACGAAAATAACGGTAATATTTTAGAACAATAAATAAATCTACAATAAATATTCAAAATGTTGTCCATTTTGACGAATACACAAGTTTATTCTTTTTGTTAGTGAAAACGTTGTTCTTTAAAGTGTTTCCGGGTTATTTTTTAGTTCATTAAGAGTATGTATTATCCTTTCACTTAACACTTCGGTAGCATAAACTTTTTGTTTCAATAATTCCACAACATGAAATCTAAAGGTGTCAGGTGAGGTGACCTAAGAAGCCATTGTATTGAAGCCTCTGCGCCTCGTTCGATCCAACGTAGTCGAACATTTTTACTCAATCGCTGTCTTGATAAAAGATTAAAATGTACCGTAGCTACATCTTGTATAACATACATTTTATTTCTTAAATTCTAAGAAATCAGAAAATTGTATTTAGATTTTAGATTTTGTTCAAAAATATGGTATCCACTGAAATTGTTTCCCATTGTTGCAGCTCAAACATTTATTTTAAACGAATACTGGTGATAATTTACCATTTTAGCTTTTGGATTTACGTGCATTGTGAGAGTTAAACATACCTTTTCTGGTAAATGTCGCTTCGTCTGTAAATAATTTGTTTTCAAAGGATTTGGTAAAAGTTCTCGAACCCTTCGGTAGTGATAGGGACGTAATTGTTGTAATCTCAAAACTCGCGATACAGTAGTTTATAGGCAGTGGCGAAGCTTTTCTGGGGCGCTCAAACCTCTGTGAGGGACGCCAAAGGTGGTCTAAAAGTCTAAACGCTAAGGGCGGGGGAGTGCCGTCGCCCCCCTATACGCTACGTCACTGGTTACAGGTATTTTTATCTTTGTCCTCAATGATAATTTTCGAGTACTAATAGTTGATGGTTGAATCATTAGAAACTACATTCAAAATTTCTTCTTTATTTTCTACTGTTCTAATAAACCTCAAACGATCAGAATTAGTTTTTCATGGAAAAAACATACCGGTTTCCCTACTTCTCCTTTCAACATTACTTAAATGTGTTTTTATATTATGGTTGATTTTTGTGAGGGAATTTTTCACGATATCTTCTAACTGCGGCAGTGGAATTTCCTAAACATTCTCCTAAATGTCTTCAACATATCTGTATATTGTCAAATGTGTACATTTACATATTATTTATATTTTTTAGCAAACAATATCGTGTTTCAAGTTTTAAAATAAAGCGCATAAATAATAACTGTCAAATAATATAGTATATTGTGTCACAAGGGCAGAAAATGAGCTTTAGCCCACAGCTATTAGCTGCATGAGCGAGCGAAGCAAGGGCAGCTGATAACTAAGGGCTGCTAAAACGTTTTCTGCATGTGTGACACACAATTGTCTTTCGCCTACCAAAAAAACAAAGAAAAGGAAAATATAACGAAAATCTTTAATTTTACAAATACAAGAAACTTAAGTAGTAAAATGTACGAATTTATTTATTGTAGTAATTAATATTAATTATCATTGTTGGCTTCCTCTTGCAAGTTTGGTGGAGTATTTGTAAATTCTTCGTCACTGTCTGAATGACTATTCATGTTCACTAATAGACTTACTCTGACGTTTAATCAAAATTTATGTGTATGAAGACTAGAGAGAAGGAGGCAAATCAGCAAGGGTCAAATTTCCATCCTGATTTTTATAAACTTCGCGAAATTGACTGTAGTTGGCATGTCGAATAACAGCAGTGTCAATTTTCTATGTAAGTCAATGTAAAATAGAGTGATTTTTTAAAAAATTGGTGAAAAGAATCAAAATAATGTGAAAAAAGTATCTGAGTATAAAAAGGGGAAAGCTGAAATTAAAGGATGAGGTAATACCATGTACATTCCCAAATCTCCCTTTATACTTGTATTACAATAATTAAAAATCTGTTAACTGTGTTTTGTTTTGCGCTTAAAATTATATATAGGTTCAATAAAAAAAAAAAAAAAAATTGCCACAAAATTGTACTAATCAAATTTCAGCATTTAACAAACCTTTTCGAATTTGGTCATACCTACCTAATTTGTATTTTATATAAAGTTAAATACTTTATCAATTAAAACATGCAAGACTTATTTAGAAATAAATACAACAGTATGTTCTGTGCTTTATTTAGCTATAAACAAGTTTATTTTTATTATTTTGACAAAATTATGTATAATTCCCACAAGAAGCCATGTATTTTGAACACCGTATGCAGTACCAGCGCCCATGCGATTAATTATAAAAGCTCAATTAGCTTGCGTTTTTTGAGTATGACGATTCGCCTCTAGTCTTCATATTTATGTGAAACGTCAAAGTACGCAAGTGACAGTCAAAGGTATCTAGATATCTAGCGAAAAACTATAAAATCGGGCTGTTATGAGTTTAGCAGTCCATGGGATGATATACGTTACTTTCGGTCATATTTTTAGGGTTGATATGATTCATTTTTACATATGGTAGGCGAAAAAATAACTAACGTCACTGTAAAATGTTTTCACAGCCCACTGAGAATGTGATTATCGTTCGAGGGGGTGTACCACTCTTATTGAGTTTTCGGACATATATGTTTATTAAGTACTCTAATATTCTTTTTTGACGTACTATTAGCCCTGGAGAATCAGTCAGGTCTTTATGAAATACCCTGTATAACATTTACATTTAATATTAATCATTATAATATTATTAATTCAAAAATAAATATTTTTTTATTTTGTAACTAGGTAATCACTTGTTTACTCTAGGCCAGAAAACTATTTCGTACGTAAGTACTTACTTAATTTTTTATTTAGCGCTCTACTAAGTAATCAAAAAGTTTCTACGAAAAACCTCAAATAATTTGTATAACTAATAGCGTTCACTACAATACAAATATTCTGAATCAATAAATAATTTCCTTAAATTGAATTGATTAATAATAATCGCTATCAAAAAATGTTTAACGGTGCGATTCAGACCATGTTTCTATTAAAATTCAAGTTTGTTGTTATCGTAATGTTAAAACAACTTAAGGGGTTAGGTCTAGTCAGAGGCATGAAAAAAATGACAATTTTAAATAATTTTTTTTTGCCAGTAAAGTATTTTATTTTATAAAAGTAAAAGCATAATAGCATCATTAAATAAGGTTTCGACTTGACCATAATTAAAAAAAAAAAAATAATAATTTTAAAAGTAATGGCTGTTTGTGTTGATCTATTTCCAAAAGAAGCTCCTTGCGGTGACCATCACTTATCCTTGAAGATTCATCTAAAATCAATCGGACAAAAATTATTTTTATTATTACATAATCTAGTGCCTGATCGAAGATTTTTTTTTTAATTTCGATTTTTTATAAACAATTAATTCTTTTTTTTTTCGAAAATCTGGAAAACATTTTCCTGAGGCTGTCATTTTGTTAATTAAAAAAAGAAAAGAAAAAGCTTCGATTAGGCACTAGATTATCTATTAATAAAAATAATTTTTATTGTCAGACTGATTTTAGATGAATCTCCAAGGATAAGTGATAGTCACCGCAAGGAGCTTCGGTTGGAACTGGATCAACACAAACAGCTATTACTTTTAAAATTATTTTTTTTTTCAAAATTTTTGTCAAGTCAAGTCGAAACCTTATTAAATAATGTTTTTAGTTTTATAAAACCAAATAATTTACTGGCAAAAAAAAATTATTTAAAATTGTCATTTTTTCATGTCTCTGACTACACCTAGCCCCTTAAAACAAAATAGCAAGGAAAAAAGAAAATCTGGGGTTTTTGAGATCTTATTCTCACAAAATGTTATGTTGTTATTTATACTCGTTGAGCGACCTATAAGATCCCCTCTGACGCTAAGTTGGGCAGATTGTCCTCTTCTATCTATTATGCTCCCAAGTGCAGTGCCTTGGATTCTGTAGTGCCACACATTCCGTCATAATGTGAAATGCATTCACTATTTTCTACTATTTCAAGTTTGCTAAGGTATCCTTTCAATCCATGCGTAGCTGGTTCTTGGTTAGATATATACAGGCTTTCGATATTATTTGGTTATCACCCAGAAGTATCGTAGCCTGTCTTAAGGAAGCCCTACACGTTACGATTTTTGTGAAATTTGATTCAGTACATAACTCAATGTAAAGTGCTCGACTTGACTCACACCTGGCCTCTCCTCTTTTGTCTAAGTGAAGATGAAGAGTGAAATGAGCTGATTAAATCTGGCCTTTAGATCAGAACTGTGCGGTAAGGCCTGCAGGCCATATTGGAGCGTGTAGGGCTTCCATTACCCCCAAAAGATTCGCCCAATATATTAGGAATTTAAGACAATGGGAAATATAGAAAAATCAATTTATTTATACATTTTCCATGAGTGACCAAAATATCGTCTCATATTATATTTTATGAGATTTTGTTTTGTGCTCTTTTCTCGCATGAAATCAATATTAATATTACGTGTTTCCGGAAAAAATAAAATATCATCTCGGAGTATAATGCGAGAAGTTTTCTGCTCAATCAAATAAAAAACCGAAATCGTTTGAAAAGAATCGTTTAGGAAATAGAAGTGGGTTGTCAAAAGTAAAATGAAAATTTATTTTGCTACCGCTATAATACAAAAATACACTTCCTTAACTATTGTTGATATAGGAATGAGGTACATTTCCTTATTTGATTGTTACCAAGAATATATTACATCTTTAAGAAAAGTTGGAATAGTATATTACATACCGAGCGGGGAACTCGGGGAAGTACTCCATTAGACCCGGGCGTCAAGGCTAGAATGGGTAGGAAAGTACAAGTCTGTTTGCTATTCTTACGCGGGTTTCGGATTAACAAAATTATGCAAATTAGTCATTGACAACCAGTTCCAATAAGCCTCTTCCCAAGAAATTAGCTAAAATTGCCCTAATGGTCAGATTTAAATTAAAATAACATTAGGGTAGGTACTAAATTTGTTACAAATATTGCAGTTGAATTGATTCTTTGCAAGTGTTGACATTGTATATATATTGTAAATTTAGTGGAAATTTTAAAAATGCCTAGACGTATGTTAGATGTAGATAGTCTAATTTGTAGTGTACATAAGTATTTTACGGATGAAAAAGAAAATGGCGGTCCTTTAAAATCGGTAATGTCTGTACAACAACGCGTATGTGATGCTCTAGGAATTAGTGAAACCAAATTAAGAGGAGTAATACAAAATCACAATAGTGAACTGCCGAAAGAAAATCACCGCCAAACTCGCCCATCATTGAAAACGAAAGATATTTATCGAATGAGGGCCAACAAGGAACATGTGACCTTAAATACAATTCTCTCGAAATTAATAGATAGAAAATTTGACGAAATTGGCAGAACAAGTCTATGGTAAGTGATACATAACTTGGGTTTCAAATTTCAAAAGGAGGATAACAGAAAGGCCCTTTGTGAAAGAACTTCTGTCATGCACAAGAGAATTAACTTTCTAAGAAAATATTCTAAATTTAAAGAAGAAGGGGCGAATTTTATATATTTAGACGAAACATGGATATTTTCTAGGGGTGTAACCAAGAGAATATGGCAAGATGATAACGTAAAGTCCATCAAACATCCGATGGAGAAGGGAAGCGACACATAATTTTACATGCAGGAGGGAAATCGGGTTTTATAGAAGGAGCTGATTTAATATTTTCATCTAAATCAAAATCCAGTGACTATCACGATAATATCAACACAGAAATGTTTGTAAAATGGTTGCATGAAAAACTTCTCCCAGGTTTAAGTGAGCCCAGCGTAATTATTTTAGAGAATGCACCTTACCATTCTGAAGTATTAAAAGTCCAACGAATTCTTGGACTGTTGATAAAATTAAAGAATGGTTGACAAAGGAACATATACCATTTCCTCAATATATATTAAAATCAGAATTATTACTCTTGGCAAATATACACGCAAAACCAAAAACCTTTGTTGTGGATCAGATTATTGAAAGTTACGGTCATCGAGTTTTACGTCTGCCACCGTATCATTGCCAGTTTAATCTCATCGAATATATATGGGGAGTAGCAAAACAATTTATGACAACCATATTGGGCCTAATGGTTATGGTGACGACGCAGTTCGGGAAACTTGGCGAAAAGCACTTTCAATTGCAACTCCAGAAGTGTGGCGGAACTGTATCCAAGTGCGAGAAACTAATAGAAGATTGGTGGACTCGTGAAAAACAAAATAAACGAAATAAGTCCAATCATAATAACAATTAATGGTGATGACAGTGATGATGATGATGACGATTATGATATTTTGGATGATAATGACTGATTTTCATTTTTGTTGGCAAGTTCAATTTTTTTATTTTTCATTTGAAATTCTCTACATGGCACAAATTTTTATGTTAGAAAATATTTTATTTGAGCTAAATAACCCTCTTATTATACATAGACCATATTTTCTGTGTGAAGTGTAATATAAAATTATTATTAGGTTTATAATAGTCACATTAGACTCCATTAATGAAGAAGTTTAATTCTGCTCTCAATTATACAAAAGATTTTCCATTATTATTTAATTAAGAAGTTGTACATTATTTCCTCAAAGAACAGTTCAAACTTTCGGGTACTTACCTGGAAATATTCATAAAATTTTTAATCCGAAACCCGCGTAAATATAGCGAACAGACTGTATGTATGCATATAAAAATAATTTTATTATTAAAAGTACCGTTCAATATGTGACTGGCAAAATTAATTTCTATTATAATTTGATAATTTTTTTTAAGAAAGATACCTGTGAAACCGTTGCTAGGCAATACAACAAGTTGATTGAATCTGACAGGTCACAGTTTATAGCTAAGCAATATCAGTTAGTTCACTCGGACCAATTGGATGTTCCAAAATAACATCCACTCCAGGGATACAAATTCAGAATGCGCAGAAGATTGCTGTTTGAATATAGGCGGTTGCCATATATTGCATTAGTTATAGTAAGAGAGCACACTGCAAATTTCGACCGTCATCTGATAACGAAATGAAATATGTTCCAAAGGTATGTAACAACATTGTACTTTACCAAATTGCAAAAAATATATTTTATATTCAAAAAATCATATAAGACATGACAGCGACAATTATGTTTTCCTTGAAAATTACAATCCTAATTCATTGTGAACCTAGCTTTTAAACCTGAATTATTAATATTTTTACCTACCTTTTAAACCAAGTGTATGTGTGAAAGCAAGAAGGATGGCATTGTATAACCCATTTGCAGATATAGTCAATAATAATTATAAACTCTTGTTACACAATTCTTTTAAACCATTATTATAGTAATTTTTTTGTCGTTTCTATGGCAACCTGTAAAAATAAATCACAACAATATTTTTAAAGAATTTTACCTACTAATTAATCGTAGATAGATGTTTTTGGGTTGTTTTAAGAGGAAGAAAATGTTTCCCTTAAACGGTATATATCAATATATTGATATAGAAACCCCCTGTATATCAATATTTTAAATAGATTTGCCCAGACTCTTAAAAGGGGTGGTTCGGCTCTAAAAATTTATATAAAAATATTATTTACCAAATTTAATTAATAAATAAAAAATAAATTTTAAATTCTTCAATCTTCTCTGCGTCTATCTGTCTTCTTATCTCTTTTTTGTGTGTGCTGCTCGTATCTGCTTGTCTCTGACCCTACCTATGTGTGCTGTTTGTATCTATCTGCTTGTCTCTGTCGTGTTTCTTTTAATATCTCTCCCTGGTATCTCTCTCTGCTACTCTTTCTCTATCTCTGGTTCTATATAATATTTCTCACTTTCTAAATAAAATTCTTTACCTTTATTTTTCCAACCTTCTTTATTGTAATATCCCAGTCTTTAACATTTCTTTATTATTCTAATATAATCTTAATTTTTATTTAACATTTTATATCTATTAATCTTTTTATATCAATTTCCCTTTGACAACTAATTTCTTTCTGACATTTTTTAAAAATAATCAACAAAAATCCCGACATTTTGATTTTAACTTGAATTTTGATTTCAAGATACTTCACCACCCCAGTATTGCTCAATTTAAATAATAAATTTGATGACGTCAGGAATTTCTATATCAAATCCCCCAAATTAATTGTTCGCCCAGTATATTTTAAAATATACTGTGAACAATAAATTTTAAATTTTATCTAAATATTGAAATTCCCTGATTGGTTATAATTTTCCTACCTGAAATGTCGATTTCGTCAATTTTTCTTTATTCATTCAAACCAAACATATAAACTACTTACTAACTAATAACTCTAACTCAAAATCATAATATCTATCTATGGATCCTACTAATTCCAGATCTACTTTTTAATAGCCACATGATCTGTTTTAACAAAAAAAAAAAAAAAAAAAAAAAACTTCCCCTCTAATAGATAAAAACGTAATTTTCCAACACAAAAAAAAATATACTTGCTAATTCTACCTCTGACATGCTATAATTTCTTTCATATTTTATTTTTTTTATTCTTGATACATTGTTTAGCCAATCATTTCTTCTGTCTCTTGTATATATTCGTTCTGTCCATATCTCTATTCATAATCCATTCTATTCCTTAATTAATCACTTTCACTCCATTATCACAAATTCTTCATTTATTTCTAATATCATTTCACATTTACTCTATAAATCATCATTATAATACTTCATTTTTTAATATTTCTCATAATACACATCATATTTCATTTATTCTCCTACAGCTTAACTCATTTTATTTCTAGGCTTTCATCTTCTTTTTAATTCTTCCAGCTCCTTTTTCAACATAACTACTTTATTTTTAAACATAAATTCTCTTTTCCACTAATTTTCCAAATTTTTTTCATTTATCTATTTTTTTATCTTCATATAATGATTAGTTCCTTCTTCTTTTTCTTAATGCTTTTTTTTTTTTTAAAGATATTTAATAAATTTAGACTATTTTGTTATTATATAGTTATGATTTTTTTTTATATTTTTGTTTATATTTATTATATTATTTTATCCATTAATTTATTTGAATTTATTTATTTCATTTCCTAAATATTATTCCACTATTTCACTATTACTTAATTGTCCTATCTTATGCGGTACATTCTATATTATTTTCTATTTCTAACAATCCGTTTTCCATAGCCTTATGTTCTTCTTTTTAAATTTTACATCTTTAATCCCCGTTTGAAGCTTTCTTTGTACTTTTCTTTTACTTTGTTTCTGACTTTTTCTTTTTCAGTCAATCCCCTATTTTTGGTTATGATTCTCCATTCTTCTTTGATTATGTTCTTTCTTGCTAATGTCTTCTTTTTATAATCTTCTTTCATTTTTTTCATTCTTAGTTTTATTTTCCCGTTATATTTCAAACAATATTTTCTCTTTTCTTCTTTTTCAAGATCACCATTTCTTATTTTACATTTCCTCTTATTTCTCTTCGTTTTGCTTCTATTGTCTTGGTTTACGTTTTCTTCTTTTTTTACTTTACTTCGACTCTGACTTTGTTCATTCTGTTCTATTTTGTCAATTTTATCTGCTATATTATATTCTTTTCCTTGATTATTACCATTATTATTTTTATTCCCTCTTCTTTTCTCTATTTGATTTAACTTCTTATTTATTTTTAATAACTCTAAATCCACTCTGTTGGATAATTGTTTTTCCAAATTACCTGTTTGCTTATTCAACTTCTGACTATATTCTTCTTCTATTTCTTTGATATTTTCCTTCACTTTCTCCAAATTCGATATCCTACCATCATTTTTATGTACACTTGTTTTAACACTATCTATCACTATATAAATCTTTTTTTTTAAATCCTCTCCTTTTTCTGTTATTATTTTATATTTCTTATCTTGTTCCTTTTCCACTTCATCTATTCTTCCTATCATTTCTATTCTTATATTCTTCTTATTTTCTTCAATTTTTTTGTCAGTGTATATTTTAAAATCCTCAAATTTCTTCATTATTTCTTCTTTATCTTGTTTCCTATTTTCATCCATTTTCTTACTATATTCCTCTAATTTATTCATTTTCCTGCTTATATCTTTATAGTTCTCATCCATTTTCTTATTGTTTTCATCCATTTTTTTATTGTTTTCATCCATTTTTCCAATGAGCACTTGCATAAAATTTTCCAAATTCATTCCTTCTTTCTTTCCTTGAGTCTCGACAATCTCCTTTTCTAATGTCGCTGTATTGTCCTGATTTTGTACTATTTCTCTATCTTTTTCTTCAAAAATTGTATCTCCTATATTTTGCTGTTCCATATCTCCTTGTCCTACTTGACATACACCCTCATCATCTCTCTCCTGTTCTTCCATCAAACCAACCTTCTTTCCTCCTCGCAAATCCATCTAATATATCACTTTCTCTTATATATAAGTTTAAAATATCACTTTTATCTTCTATATCACTATTAAACTTTCACCACTTTTAATACTTTACATTCCACGTCACACTTGGCTTTTAATGTTATTTTCCCCCTACTTAAATTCCACCCAAATTTCCTACACTTTATATTCTGTCAATGTATTCCTGCTCTTATCTCCTAAACCATACAAACATCACACACATGCAATATCTTCACCCTCTCTATATAAAAAATAGACCAAAATCAACAATTCAAATAAAAAATTATAAACAATCTTACCAATTTTCTTCCAAATTCCTAAATTGCAAATATCCAAAATTTTGATCTCCCTCTAGAAACAATGCTCCACGTTGGCTGGCGACACTTAATATAGAAACCCCCTGTATATCAATATTTTAAATAGATTTGCCCAGACTCTTAAAAGGGGTGGTTCGGCTCTAAAAATTTATATAAAAATATTATTTACCAAATTTAATTAATAAATAAAAAATAAATTTTAAATTCTTCAATCTTCTCTGCGTCTATCTGTCTTCTTATCTCTTTTTTGTGTGTGCTGCTCGTATCTGCTTGTCTCTGACCCTACCTATGTGTGCTGTTTGTATCTATCTGCTTGTCTCTGTCGTGTTTCTTTTAATATCTCTCCCTGGTATCTCTCTCTGCTACTCTTTCTCTATCTCTGGTTCTATATAATATTTCTCACTTTCTAAATAAAATTCCTTACCTTTATTTTTCCAACCTTCTTTATTGTAATATCCCAGTCTTTAACATTTCTTTATTATTCTAATATAATCTTAATTTTTATTTAACATTTTATATCTATTAATCTTTTTATATCAATTTCCCTTTGACAACTAATTTCTTTCTGACATTTTTTAAAAATAATCAACAAAAATCCCGACATTTTGATTTTAACTTGAATTTTGATTTCAAGATACTTCACCACCCCAGTATTGCTCAATTTAAATAATAAATTTGATGACGTCAGGAATTTCTATATCAATATATTTGAATAAGTTATTTTCTGGAAAACCAAGGGAAAACAAAATTAGCGCTGTCATGCCTTTTTTTTAACTACTTTGCTCAGGATTGGGATTGGCACAGGTGCCTTTTGGTAAAGTACAATGTTTTACGTGCTTTTGGGGTATATTTCATTTGGTTATTAGATGACAGTAAAAATTTGCAGTGGGCTCTTGGGGTGTTATGATTTGATTATGTATGCGCCAGGGATACAAATCCGAGTTGCGCAATGTATAAACTGGAACATTGAGATCAAAAGTGTCGAGGCAAAGTGAGCGAACTGATTCTTTAGCTATAAACTGTGGTTAGGAAATTATTTTGCCAGTTAAATATTGAACGGCACTTTTAATAATAAAATAGATACAAGTAATATGTCCAAGTTAACTTGAATGTATACCCACCAGAACTGCGAGTAGCTGCATACCGAAGGCATGACTCCAGAAAAAGAGCAGGGAGAGATACGAAAACACTTACGAAGCATATAATAACATTTGCGGGTAGGAAGTGACACGTGTTAACCGGAGAAGTGAAGTAAGCCATAAATCGCTTCCCGACTGTTGCGAAGGGTTTAAATCTACAGATTACTAATTGTGAGTGAATAATATTATTTTTTATTTAATTATCTAATTTTTTAATATTAATAAGAATATATTTTATGAACCATGGAGGAAAAGTGTTTTTTTGGATTCAGAGGACTTGACTGGAAAACTTTTTGTAGTCGTACGAAAACTTTAATTTTCGTCCTTGTAACTATTATTTAGCACCTATCTACAAATAATATAAAAGGAAAATACAAATAAAAAACATACAATAATGAAGTGCATAAAAAGCACAAAAATATTATTATAGGTCTTTGATTTCATTATAAGGCTTTAAGTCGGTGTTCTTCTATAACAAATGTAATGTATAAAACAATTTTAAAGTTTCAACATTAGCATAACTACCAATTACGTACGCAATATTACAGCAACTTAGACGCAGGGGCAGTTATATTTTCAATATGCTCACTAAAAGTAAATTTGAATTCAAATTTAACACCGAGATCTTTAAATGTATCACTTTACAAGAGTCTCATTATTGATAAGAGTAATTAAATAAATAGGGATAATTTTGACGAGAAAAGGAAACAACTTTACATTATTTGAATATATTGTCCAGACATCAAAGGTAGAGGATATCCAAAGCGAGATGCAATTTGTAGGCATATTCAGGTTTCGAAATTTTACTACGCAGTTTTAAGTCGTCAGCAAAGAAAAAACATTTCAAAATAAATGAAAGATCTTTAATAAATTGGAATAATAGTGGTCCTAAGTTGGATCCTTGAGGTAAACCTGAAGTGGCCACATATACTTGTGATCTAAATCCGCTACTCTAGTTTTCTAGTAGAGAAAGTAGAGGCGGTGACAGTCCCATAAACGCTAATTTTGTTATCATTAAAAAGTGATCATTTTGATTCCAAAATCTGTGTAAATCACATCTACTTGACCTACTGAGTAGAGCACTTCTGCACTAAATTGAGTAAAGCAAGGTAAATTATTAGTAACTTTAGAAGTTTTCCACTTATTCTGTTTTTGACAGAAGCAATATAAAATCATTTCAATAAAAGAGTACTAAAATTGCAAAAAATAGCGCCTTGGTCTGTAGTTTGAAATACAAGCTGAGTCACCATTTTTAAATATCGGACAAATTTTTGTGGTTTTTCTATATTGTTGGATGTGAATTAGATATAATTATATTAAAGATAACTGCCAATGGTTTAGCTAGAACGTTTATGCAATCATTGGCGAGGAAGTTCGGAATATTATCACAACCGGATGTCATTTTGTTTTTCAGTTTCTTTGAAGCAATGATTATATCAAGTTCTGATAAACTATCCAAAATTATATGAGATCTGTCAACTGTATCTTGTATAAGTGAATAAATTTTAAAAACATTCTATTGTTGAATACAGTATTACCAAACCATTCTAAAAATAAAATAAAATACAGGGTGTTATATTTAAAAAACATACATTTTTATTTGAGAGGCAAAAACGAAACACCCTGTATATCCAAAAATATTTTTGACATATGTATTTTTAAAATCCATATAACTTTTGAAATATTGAACAAATACGCACTAATGGGACACCCTGTATTTAGACCATAATTTATTGGATCCTTATAAACCGCATCTCAATGCTTTGGACATATATTATACATAAAAAATGGACGGTATTAGGACATATTTTTATTAATCCCACCCTATTTATTTATCAGAGTTCTATCAGCCGAAACATTTATGCCAAGTTCTTTTGAAACACCTCGTACAATGTAAAAATATTACTGCTTAAGCAACACATCTTTGTTATTTGAATTACGAAAACACAATATTAAAAATTAAATGGAAAAATAAAATTATATTTAACTGTTTTCCTAAATATTGTAAATTCCAATCTTATAAAATTATCTGTATATTTTATTTTTTGTCGCTTGGAAGCAGAAAAATGCATAATTTATTTTCTCCACGGCCACTACTGAATGTAGTTCTTTGGAAACTACGTATAATAACAGAAAGAAAACATTCTCGGTCTTGAGATTGAAAGAAAATTCTGAAACACTTGCCTCGTATTTAATTATTATTATTATTATTATTATTATTATTATCTGGCCAATGGCTGTGAATACCACGCCCGCATTGTAGATAGTCATGAGTTTCATGACTGACAGTTCTACGCGACTAGTATTTAGTTTGAATTTGGCTGAATAAAGATAAGCGGAGTTTGTTAAGTCAAACTTTAATTCAAAAATTAATGAATATAATGATTCTTATATGGAATTTGATCATATTCCTCCTGAAGTGACAAATAAAAACTTGCCTAACAAAAGTTAGATTAAATATTTCATTTTGTTCAAAGTTTCATTTTACTATATTCAACAACTTCTATTGTGTCTGTGGCCGTGGAGAAAGTACAGTCTGTTACTATGTTGGAATGAAACTCCGATACTCGTGGTTCTTTACGCTCGCTAACGATCGGGTTCTGAATCTTCCACTCGTATCGAATTTTCATTCCAACCTTGTTACAAAATATACTATTCTGGTTGACTTAAGAGACAATAAAATCTTCATTTATAAAAATCATGTTTGTGGCACTTAAAATTCAATTTTGCAAAACTGGTCGCATATGACTATTTACCGTTTTAGTATCGTATCGTAAACATTAATACGTTAAAAAAATTGTATACGTCTAAAACCAAACATCTGATTTGATGGGTACATGTAAACGTAGCCTTCCATGGTTATTCAAAGAATTTTCACAGAATTTTTTGCACTCCTAATGTTCAGCTATAAAAAATTTTGTTTCAATTATATTAATATTGAAATAATTGTAAAATAAAGATTGGTATTTCTTACTAACGTACCTTCCAGTTAAAAACACATTTTTAAAATTCAGTAAAAGCATAATTCATTTAAATTAAATAATAAAACGCCTAAGGATTGCTAGATGTTAATACTGTATAAGTGTATAGGCTGTATAATACAGTAGATATAGGTTTTGGGGAGAACTAATTCCCACAAAGATGATGTTTGAATTTAAGGTAGATGATAAATTATACCAGATATTCTGAAATTAAAAATAGGTCGGTTAAAAAAAAATCTGATAAATACGAACATGTTGATGGTTTATTTGCAAGAATCCTTAATATACGTTTTTGGACTAGAGTCGCAGATACCAGTGAAGCATCACCATATTGTTATTCTATAGAGTAGATTTGATTGTACTTGTCCAAAATAGGAAATTAGAAGTCCTTAAGTACTTTAAGAAGACTACATCCCTATTTTCATGAAATGTTTAACAGTTTCAAAGTTATTGAAAAAAAAAAACGATTTTTGTAACTTCAAATGGTTATAACTTTTTTGTAGACATTTTTGTATTAGCACTTATTTTTGACTTAAGAATACCCTATCATTTTGTTACACTCTGTATATTATTGTTATATAGAATGTTACAAACATGCATGGTGATAATGATAACATGCTTCTAGAATACCTAAATTTTAATCGAGGCAAATAGCACGCACTAAACAAAACTACTAACAGGATTACATGGTTACTTCGGATATTTATGATCGTCTATGTCCACATAAACAACCCTTATATGGCAAAATCAAAGTCATATGGCAACCACAAACAGAATAATTAATTTCCAATATATATTTGATAACATATTTCGCAATTTTGTAAACGGCTAAAAAATATATATTAATAATTTTTGATAAAACTAATAAAGAGTGATCCACAAAAAATGTTTCTAAAATAGGCTTTGGAAAAATTCACGCATGTCTTCCTTTTTATGTGTGAGTTTGGATTTAGTTCAGAGCCGCGCTTAGTTATCACGGACATGACTCGTATACCTGTCCTTGTCATAAAAAAAAATATACCAGAAAATATGGCTGCCTATGGGAATTCAATCAATATGTGACTGATTCTAGGTTTGGTTTTTATTTGCCTTATTGGTTTCAAACCATTGCGAAATGTTTTGCGGATGGTGCTTTGTCGAAATTAGAGATATTGTGATAGTTTTTCAATAGATATTTTTAAATTAAATTATTGTTAATGATTGTTATAAATAAATCTCTACGATCAAGGTATAAAAACCAATAGATGATATACAATTTAATAATTAACTCGATTTTACATAAACATTACATAAATCAAAACAGAAATAATTCATTTTGTACATATTTGACAGCAGACTTTTAAGACTAAATAGCGTGATATGTGTCACATTCCTATTACTAATCAAATAATTTGGTAGCATTTTTGAAGATATTGGGTGATTTTTCAAGTAAAAAAAAATACAACTACGGTCATGTTTATACTCGTATAAGTCGGCGCCAATCTTTTTTTCCGCAATGAAAAACTTCTTATCCAAACTCCTGAAAGTTCCAGAGTTATTAGAATCCTTTATCAAAATGTTATCTTATAATAAGTTATTCCTGCGACAAGCGCTGATATAGTATAAAATTTATCTTTATTAATGGCACTCTCATCCTATTACCATTTTAAATAGGTGGTCGAATATTTCAAATGGAATCCACCCTAAAACTCGCTAATAAGTGTGGGCTCCACATTGAAAATGTTAATGGTTAAAATCGGTAGGTATGGAACACGCCAGTATACTACTAATAGCCAGGAACGGCTTAAGGAACAATAACTATTTCTACATATTAATATATTTTTTCCACTCCTATGTACTACAATTTGTTAATTCAATATAAATTTTTCTCACGCATTGCCTTGTGTTTACCTTCACAATAACATTCAGGAAAATATCAAAATTTAATATAACTTTCCAGTATCATTATTTGATGTCGAGGATTTTGTGATATTGATAATATATTTTATCGCTAATCGTCAATAAAGCCGTGTATTACCATAGCGTTTTGCGGAAGTAAACAAACACTTTATCTCACTGTAAAAATCTAATAGTTTATCCGCTGCTAATATTTATCAACATAGCCATGGCCGTCTGACAGAAGTAGTCTGTAACTGATTTGTTTTGTATTCGCTGTTATTTTTCTGTTTGTTTACTTTGTCATGTTTTAATAAGTATCCCCTTTTTTTGTTAATTATAATTATTTACGGATGGCGATAAAAGTTTGTATGGACCACGTCAGCAAAGTGCCTTTATCGAACTCGCTTCGCTCGCTTCTCTCGCTCGGCTCATAATCTCAGTCTAGTTCGATAAAGAATCACTTTATTGACTCGGAACATAAATAACTATTATTTGACGTGATTTTAATAAATATATTTTAATATTTTATTGGACGTGACAACATACAATGTTTAGAAAAAACGATAAAATTATGCATAATCAATATATTTTACCATTGTAGTGATAAATGTTTTTACACTGTTAAAGAAATCAATCCTTGTTCTCTATATATTACGCCTACGCCTATGCTAACATAACCTTACCTATGGAATGGCTGCGTTACGTTCTTATTCCATGTATTTTGGTACATTACACATTTCCTCACCATCCTAAATGTCCTTATTATAATATATAATATAATTTTTATTCATATAAATATACCAATTGTATACATTTTTTACAAACAAAAAATATATATATGTGTAATTATTAAGATTTGAAAAATAGAATAAACAAGACTATTCTGCCCATTAAAACCGGTAGGCTGAGCATGGACAATTTAAGTTTGTTTCTCTTTTTTCCATTTCCTGTCTTTTACACTATTTTGTTGCATAATAGTATTAGTAAAAAAAAATAAAAGATATAAAGCAATATTTAAACACCTAGTAATAAAGGAAAGGGAAAATACAAAAACAACCATAATTTTTTATTTGAAACTAGGGTTGAAGCGACTAGTTTCGTTCAGTGGCCATCATCAGGTCTGTGAGAGAAAGTATGTTGAAAGAATATTGTACAATGGAGTTGAAACAGTTTTTTTACAAATTAAAAAAATTCAGAGGGGAGACGTATTATTTAAATTATTTGACATGAAAATTAACAATATTATGATAAACGATTAATTAACAATTGCTATTTATATTGATAAAGAACAAAAAAAATAATAAGTGCTGAAGAAAACTACAAATGAGCTGAAATAAGTGAACAAATGAAGATTGCAAATAAATTGACAATGGTATGTTAATAATATTACTTAATGTTTCCGACAAACAAGCCATAAATGGAGAGAAATTATAGTAATTTGTATATTAAAGAGTATACGTAAAACACCCCGCCTCCCCATAAAAAGGATCCCATAACGTAATCGGGATTCTATGTGCAAAACAGATTATTTTTTAATGAGGTACCTCGAAAATGTATCGTACCTACCTAGGAATCTAAATTTTTATAAAAGGCAACACTTTGCAATATTATCTTTATGTTAACATTAGTTAAGATGATAGTAACAACACTATAGTAAGAGATCGAATGCAAGAGGCTCATATAGTAACAAAATGGACAGAGGCGGAAGGACTAAACATTAGCCCAAACAATACTGACATAATTGCATTCACCCGCAGGAGGAAATTGGAGGGACTAGGGCCTCTAAACCTAAGAGGTGCAAGCATCCAGCTTAAGGGGGAGGTAAAATATCTCGGGGTTATAAAAATGGGGGCTAAAACCAGACATGGTATATTGGCTTTATAACATGGTGGTGAGACCGATAACATACGCAGCTTTGGTGTGGTGGCCAAAGATACCGCAAAGGAAAGCAATAACGAGGCTAAGCAAGGTACAAAGACTTGCCTGCCTCGGAATAACGGGGGCAATGAAAACAACCCCCACTGCTGCAATGGAAGCACTAATAGGACTCCCACCTCTTCACTATGTGATACAAGGGGAGGCAAGATTAGGTGCTTACAGATTAGGGAATACACTGGGAAATCTTGATATTAGGCCAGGTCACATAAGTATCTCAAGGTTAGTGACACGAGACGTAGTAGACATGAGATGAGATCAGACCACATAACCAAGAGGTACTCTTTTAATACTCCATTTGAGGTTTTAATACAGGAAAGAGCGGATATCACCGTAAGGGAGCCCAATGCCCAACAACAGGAACAAACCTGGTATACAGACGGGTCTAAGACTGCGGAAGGCACTGGGGCAGGAGTATTTTCCAAAAACCCTGATACTAACCATAGCTATGCTATAGGAATACATTCCTCGGTATTTCAGGCCGAGGTATACACAATTTTGCAATGTGCAAAAACGAACAATGAAAGAGCTGTCGAAAATCAGCATATTCAAATAATGTCAGACAGCCAAGCGGCACTTAAGGCCATATCGAGTCAGAAAGTTACGTCGAGGCTGGTATGGGAATGCATCGAAGAACTAAGAACACTGGCAGACCGAAATAGAGTAAAACTATTTTGGGTGCCAGGTCACCAAGGGATCGAAGGCAACGAAAAGGCTGAAAACTTGCAAAAAGAGGGTCAGAAGAAACACCGGAACCAGACACAAACCCAGGAGTACCAAAAAGTACAGTCAGGGGTTTCATAAACGACTGGATTCGGGAACAACATATCAACTATTGGGGAAGCACCCCAAAACAGGCACATGGAAAAGCCTTCATAGGCAAACCATGTCCCAAAAGAACTGCAGAACTACTCTTTATGAATAGGAACCAGTTGAAAGTGATAACAGGGTTCATGACTGGGCACGCCCCAGTAAAGGGACACTTGAACAAAATTGGCATGTACAATGGGGAACTCATGTGCCGACTATGTCACAAGAAACCAGAAACGGCCATACTGTTCGAATGCGAAGCTCTAGATCGCAAAAGACAGGCTCTTTTTGGACAACCCCAGGTTGATCCAACAACGTATAGAACCCATTCACCCAAGGATCTGTACAAATTTGTACAAGGTACAAATGTGACAGAGTGGGTGCTATGAACTAACATGGGGTAAAACACAATAAGCCAATAGGCTTCAGTGTTATTCGGAGACACATAGTCAGACGAGCCCAGGAGAAAAAAAAAGATAGTCAATTTGTACTCTAAGGTATTTGATATTAAATAGGCATTTAATATGCAAATGATACCTACTCTAAAATCACAAAAAAGTTCAATATAACTCAAACTCACACTTGCAGCTGTCAACAAATTGTCTGAGTCGCCAAACTTAAAAGTTATGAATCGTAATGTTCAATATGATACAAATGTAAAAATCGCTAAATAAAAATCTTAATGATTGTAATGAATAAAAACTTTTGTTCTTTTTTTTTTAATAGGGAATATTTAGTTTTAAACAAATTTAATACAATATTTTTGGGAGAAGAGATCCGACAACATGTGAATATCGTCTCGTCAGAATTATTCTATGCGATATCTTTGTGCCAATCAACTCTCTAAACTTGCCTAACTGTCACATCCAAAACGCTAACTTTTCATCAATTAAAAATGTAAATTAATCTAACATTTGTTCTTAATGTCTATAAACCTGCTTACTATGATTATGACCTGGGTCACTTGAGATGGATATCTACATTTTTGTATTCCGTATGTTTTCGAAATCACATTTCTATGATTTGTTTTGACATTATTGATTTGGTAAATATTTAAGATGATTTAGAAGAAAATAATATTTAAATGCAAAATAATGATCCTGGTATAATGGACTAAGCGAAACACCAAAATGAATTTAACACGTGATATATTCATTTATCAATACGCTATAACTATGCAAAATTCATCGTTTCTATTGCTCTATTATTCTATAAATCTAAAAATATAATTATTTTTACATGACGAATAAAAACTATACTATCTACTTATTATTAGAACCTAAATTTGCTTAAAATATTAATTAATTTGAAATATTCTCTCGAACCGGTTCTGTAAGTGACTGTATAGTATCACGCCATCATCACTGAGGGGTTGTTCGTTTGGGGTCTTTCGAAATTCCAAATAAACTGCACCCACACAAGCTAACCTACCCCTGCGCTCCCTTGGCCTGCACTACACCCCTCATGCAGTGAAAAGTGCATTGAACTCGATGCAGCTTGTTCTAGTTGAAAATGCGGTCGATAGTACACAACTCTAAATGATTCAATAAGGAAAAAATCTACCCTGCCCTGCAGTCATAAGAAATAAGTAATTTCATTTGTTTGGGTATATAAATAGTAGATTTTTTTTGTTTTATCTGCCTAGAAAATTTAAAGAGAAAATATCGGTCATGTGCCGAATTATCTTATTTTATTTTTTAGAATCTATAATTTAGAATACACTGTAATTAATTCGTCGAATTTTCATAATAAAACAATTCAAATCTATATACAGGGTGAATCACGAGAACTATACAGGATATCAGATTGAGGGCTGTTGGCGACTGTAAGTTAAGAAAATCGTAATCATATACTCAACTATCATATGTTATTCCCCTCGCCATCACTCTAATACAATTACTAAGGCCCTTCCTATGGGGCCTCAGTATTGCATTCGTGCAGACGAAAAAAATTTCTTGTCCCCATTTTTTAAAACTTTTTTTTATGTTTCCGATCATTCCGAGTCCGAAAATGCAAAAAAAAATTTCGTCTGGTCGTCTGTGTGTATGTATGCCGGCACGATAACTCTAGTACGAAAGTTCTGATTGACTTGCGGTTTTGATTTTCTTGAATAATTACTTCTAATTTAGAACCCTGTTGATTTTGAGAATGTTCGGTTCATCCTAACTACTTTAATATCAATTTTCTTAAAATCTTAAAATTAATAATTAGTAAACTCCTAGTCATAAATTTCCTCAGTTCATAAAATTTAAAAATGAATCTTCTCCGAGGTATTTTGTTGTGTTTTTCATTTTAATTATAAAGTTGTCATTTATTTGTATGTTGAAAGAAGGCCTTTGTAAATTACATTGCTCTCTATTGATCTACTTTAACACAAAAATAGTTTTGTGGCTATAAGTTGCTATAACCTATCGTCGCACTACTATTAATAATTTAAACATAGTAGTATTAATATAACATCAAGTAATTTTTAAAAAAAAAGTACATGATCTCAAAACAGAAATAATTTTTAATAAATGCGGGTAAAACGAGGGGTAAAATATTAATAAATCAAGGGAAATACTTAAAAAGGGCAGGTTGAAAAAGTATTGTCACAAAAAAGTATATCCGTTCTGTTTATTTATCAAGTATTGTTTGAGGTTACTTTTGAATACATTTATTGATTTTTTTTTTAATTTCTGTAGACAGTCTATTAAATTTTTTAAACCATTAATAAAAATTGTAATTTGAGAACTTTTAGTGATGGCTTGCCGTGCATGAAAGTCAGATTGGCTTCTTGTATTATAGTTGTGATATTGCGAATTATATTGAATTTTTTCTAATAGATCTGCTGATGCGATGGTACTATGTCATTTTTATTTTATAAATAAATATCAGTAATGTACTGAACATAATTCTGAGCTGAAAGCCAATTGATTTCTTTTAACTATCGGCTTTCGGTCTTTCGTTCTAAGTTAAATAATTTCTCGTTTTTGTAACGCTACGAGTTTACCCTTGTGGGCCTCAGTCTCGATAAGGTGGGAACCACCATTTTAGCGTCTCTCAAATTTATATAGAAGAAATACCAAGTATGACCCATCATTGAAAAGGTAATACGGGATAAAATGTTACGTCTTGTAAAGTGTGACACTTTATTTGGAAGCTAATTTTAATAGTAATTTAATGCGTTGCATATATTTGTTATTTTGGTTGATTGGATTAAAGTTTGTGTTTCTTAACGTTAGAGCTCTGCAAAAATTATTATTTAAGTTCATGTTTAACTCACTTATGTTTTAGGTACGTTGTGTATTAAATTACTAATAAAATTTGCTTTCAAATGAAGTAGTACACTTTACAATAGGTCACAGATTTTATATCGCTAGAGGGAGCTAAAATAAAAAGTATGATTAGTCATATTGCTAAATTCTCCACAATTACTTTTTCAGTGATGTGTCATACTTGGTACTTTCTCTATTTAAATTGTATTGGTTAGGGTGATGGAGGGGAGAGAGGAATATTCTGTGATAGTTAATAATATGATAGAAAGGTGTCTCCTTTGAAATAAAAATCGATTTGTTTATCGTTTAAAAAAAAGTACTTCGACATTCTGAAATACAGACGCTAACTGGCCATAATCAGTACATATCTTTGTGGTATATAGTCTCTTAATAGGATTATTGAATGACCATTTAAAAGTCTCAACTCACCGTTTCTCTTCAGTATTACAATAAAATTAAATTGATTTTTTTTTTTTCAAAAATGTAGATAGGTCAGATCTAGCGAGCATATACCTGACCGTAGCCGTACAGACAAATTCAAACCCTCTCGCTCTACGTTTGTATGTGCATATGGAAAAACATGTGCTCTATATTCTAGTTTTTCTATAACTACACTTTTTGCACAAACTACAGAACGAATAAGTAGATGATATCAGTCTACTGAAGAGATATCATTTCATATCCATTCTAGTTAGGATATTAAATCCACAAATCAGAGTTAAAATCGAAATCTTTGTTTTCATTATTTTTAAAAAGTTATTTATCTTTTTCTTTCAGGCATGCCGTTGCTGCCCCCCAGTCAGGATTAGAATTCGCCTCTAGCTCCCCCAATCAGACTTTAGTTCAAGTTCCCATCTCCCCCAATCAGGCTTGGGGTTCCAATCTGCCTTCCATCCTCTGGGGTTCGCATGGGATTACTGCAGCCTCACGGGCTTATTGTATCACCATTTGGATGCCCTACTTCTTCCCATTCATTTAACTCATGCATTCTACCCGTTGCATTCGGTCATACATCCAGACCGTGGCCGGTACTTTCGGGGCTGCGTCTACTAAAATATAATCTACACGAATGGAAATATTGAGTGTGCACAATCGTTCATTTTTTAAAAATAATGTATGAAAGGTGGCGTTTATTTTAACGCACATATTTTTGCAGCCTAGTTGCAAAGCTGTCCATACACAGAATTTTTAGCCACTGCAAGGTCATCCTTTTAATACCTTATAAGAGGTTACTTTGAAACACTTTTGTTTTTAGGTACCCCAAAGAAAAAAAGTATCATGCAAACAAGTCAGAAAAACGAGATGGACAAGGAATATCTCCGATCTTGCACAGCAAATGCGCGTTATTCAACCTACCAAGTATCCATGATAAATAACTTGAAATAACTTCTAACTCTAGGGATTCATAAGATAGACATCCCAAGTCGGGCTCCCTTCTACTTTTTCTGCAGTTGTGTACTTACTAAAATTTCTCTTAAAAGTTTACGGTGTTTTTACCTGAAAAATAAAATAAAAATATTTTAGTAATAATTGTAACCAAAACACACTTTTAATGAATTATTGTACAATTTTGGCGCACTCTTATTTAGTAATTGGAAATAGTTGGATTTTTTGGTATCTTAGTAACCGCTAAATTAACTTTTAAAATTATAGAGGTATTCTTTAGTGAGCCGTAGAAAAAATATACTGCACAACTCGAGTGGATTACCCATATAGCACTCAGATGATTAAGCACTCCGCCTACGGACGGTTTCGTGCTCAAACTTTGTCTTCTTGCAATATGATCATCATATACATATATTGCCCAATAACTATTTGTGGATTAAGTGATACTTATCCGCTACGCGTCGCGCGGCAATTTGTCGAAAGCGGCAACGAATTTTTCGATCAAAATGCACACAAGATTTTGCCTACGATCACATTATTTTAAGAAATAAATAAAAAAAATTAAAATTTGTCGTAAGTAGTGTATAATGGGTTGCCTATATCTACGTTATTCATGAAAAAGCAAGTTGATATTCAGTAACTTGGATAATAAAACAAAAAACATCAAAATAATTTATTAAAAGGTAATATTATTATATCTAATTTAAATTAGGCGAGAAATAAAACTGAAGTTTTCCGCTCGGCGAGCGACAAAGCTGTCATTTAATGTCAGTTCGCGGAAAACATCAACTTTGTGGTTGGATTTCGAAACGCAAAAGCCTACTTTGGATAGTGATTGTAGAAAAATTACTATTTTATATTGGCAATAACTTCATATTCATATTTAAATTATTTCATATTTATTCAGCGTTTTATAGAACTACAAGAACAATTAAATTATTTAATAATTTACTAGAACGTTCCCCCAACGAATTGTTATATTTATCAGAAAAAATATTGACAGATAAACACCAAAATAATCGTTTTTAAAATTTTGGCGGAGGACTACTTATTTTTTTTTCTTGAACTAATTCAAAGACAAGACAGGATGTTTTGCTAAATTATCTAAACAACTATTAATTTTATTTATATTTCGCAAAAATTACGTATACAAATCTTATAGGGAGAAAACGATTTAAAGAAAATTAATATTTACTATTTTCTATTTGAGGCGTATGGGTTTTTTCTTTCGACAGAGAATATTTTATGAAAATTATAACTGTAAATTTAAACAAAAAATCATTAAATTAAAACCAGCAATAGTATAAAATTTAAAACAACCTACATCTAGTTGCCTGGTGTTTATTTGAAGTTTAAACGTTCCTTATTTAGAACTGTTAGTGTCAGTTGTTAAATAAACTACTAGTTAATACTTGTTGCTTCTAATAACAATTAAGTGTGGTCGTAAATTGTATAACACATTTGTATAATACTTAACTTTTTTAGTATTATCGCTAAAAGTTCATAAATGTAGCCTGAGATTATATCTGAAGACTGTTTTAAAAGTCAGTCAACTGAAGAATATTTTTCTGCGGCTGATGTTCAATTCACGTTGCTTTATTTATAAAAATTTGTTTATGTTTTAAATTTTTTTTTACATAAATTTAAACTTTATATAGTAATTTTATTGAAAGAATATTCTTGCAATTATATAATAAATGTTACTGTCAATATAAATAATAGTATATTATGCAACGATCATGTATTAATAGCCATTACAGTAGAGTTGCATACACTATTTTTTCTACGACCAAGAAACTATTTCAATTCAACAACATTGCTTTATTTTTTATACAAACAATAAGAAATAAAATATGAAAGAAAATTGAGTTCTTCAAATTAATTTTTATTCCTACACAATAACCAATAACTATGAAGATACATTTTTCACCTTTTCAGCGATTTCAGGTGGTGTGCATGAAAACTCTTCGTCGCTCGACATTTTTTTTTAAAATAAGTAAGAAGTACCTATCTACCATTTTGCCTTACCCAAAAGATTGAAACTGTCATAAAACACGAATCTCTTAGAAACTGTCAAACATTCTACAAAAAATATTGGGTCTGTCTACTTGGTTATTTAAAAATCTAGTTCTATTGGTCAATTTTGCAGTTTCATAATGAGAACCAGTGTTATAATCAGTATCATTATGAAACTGAAAATTAGCTTTTAATTAACAACTTATAGTAAAGGAGTAGAAAAAGAATTTTGTTTTATGAGGGGATATGGATATCTAGTTAGCCTGGAATATTAACAAAATTGAATATGGTTTCAAAGTATTAGCAGTAAAATATTGAAGCAACTTACATTTTATACTCGATCTAAAATTAGATACGGAAAATTATGTTTAATTTGTTAATTTATTTTATATTATAATAAAATGCATTGATTTGCCTGTTTATTCTAACTTTTAAAATAATTCCATCCACAAAACACAAACAAATTAATTCATGGAATTGTCTTTGTTGACGCTCGCGGTACTTGAGTTTGCATTGTTGTCATATTGTTGAATGTTACTGTTTTGGAAGAAATACAAGTTTTTTTTTATTTATTGATAATAATACAATGCTTCCAGGCCGTACAGCGTAGTCGATAGATCAGAACGAAGCCAGATGTTTAAAATAACAGTTCACGGTTTGCTATAATAAGAAGTTCCAGACCTTACATTTTAAGTGATTTAACTTAGTTGTCTTTTAAATTTACTCATGTATAACTTTTTTGAGCTGTATTTTTTAAATTATTTTAGTTCATATTTTAATTTTTTTTAATTTTATATACGATTGTTACAGTAAGTAAGCTTTTTAAAACAAACAAAAATGTTTTATTTTTGATCACTTCATTTTTTTATTATCTCGTATTTTATAAATTATAAATAATCCTAAAATTTATAATTTAATTAGCATCTTGACAACGTTGTTATTTTCAAAACAGAATTTGTCATATAAAAATGAACGTTTTTTTTTGCTAAATTTGAATCTCCGGAATTCTCAACGGATCATATTTAAACAAAAACAAAATTCTAACAACCAAATTGTACGAAATTAAATAATATTGTCATTTAATCAAATCACCTCGTTCCTTTTATTTTTGATTCGATTGTACAAAAATAAGATTCTATCAATTTCCTCACTAATGTACACAAGTTCAATGACTTTCTAAAATAGTTGTTAAGTATTTTTTTTTTCAGCGTTAGGTAAATTATCTAGGTGTTCGCGTCGGTTTGTGGCATGGGCGTCCATGTATTTTTTAGCGACGTATTTTTAATTTTTCGATTCTAAGGAAATATTCAGTGAACCATTAATAGATTCTGTATTGGAAACCTTAAGAAAGGCGAACATTTTACCACGAGCTGTATTCGACATTGTCATAGGCAATTTAATAAAATAGCTATTTATATGTGTCATAACAAAATAATAGTATATTATGTTACTAGGAATATAAAGCAAACTTTATTGTTGATTATAGAAAGGAAAACATTTTACCAAGAGCTGTATTCTTCATTGTCATAGGTATAGGTATTAAAATAGCTATTTATAATGCAAGTGAAAAGTGTCATAACAAAATAATAGTATATTATGTTACTAGGAATATAAAGCAAACTTTATGACTGATTACAAACTATTTTTGCTAAAACTAATATATGTTGTTAGAACAAATTTGAACAAAAAATAACCTTTTTTATGTGATCCGATTTGTTCTGTACACTTTAAATATATATTAAATAATTATATTAATTTCATATTCAAAATCAAAATGAGAAGATTTTGGGTAAAGTTTTCCCAAATTGCTTTCATGAAATAATAATATATGTAAAGGTTAACCGCTTACCCTCTATGGCAGCCATACTCAACTTGCGGCCCTCCAAGCTTGTTATTGCGGCCCAAGAAGGTGCTTCGGTTATGTTGCAGTTGAAGGGTCTGGAAATGGGCCAGTGCGCACCATTCCTGTTCCGGCTAGTTCTGCCAGTAGGAATCGTTACGGAGTTGCCAGGTTATATTTAATTATTTGGAACCAGGGAATAAGCAGATTGAAATAACAATTTTACTTTTAATCATCTATTTACCAATTTTTACATCGATTAAAAAACCCATAAAAATAAAAAAATGTTCTGAAGATTTTCAAGTAATACGATCGTTTTATAAATAAAACAGAATTGTTATTTCAAAATATAATATAAATCTTTATATTTATTTATCATATATTTTAATGTACAGAGGTTACAATTTGGTTGAAAAATAAACTATAAAATAAAACAAGCTGAAATGAAAGTGGAGATTTGGCAACGTGGCTTATGCGAATTCAAATTCTAGACGTCAGTGCAGAGTGGTGTGAACGCGCGCATTTCTAGACCCGTCAACTACAACATAACCGGTGCTTCTTAAAACTATATACGTTTTTGTTTCCAAAACTTTGAGTGAGTGCGAGAAAACATTCATAGGTCGCTGCGCTAAACATCAGGCTAATTTTTAAATAAACGTTTGACGTGAGGTTACTGCAAAAACAAGATAGCTCCACTTTTAAAATTTTCGAGTTAAGTACACTTTTGTCTCTAAAATAGTTGAAATAATTTACCGCATAAACAAGACAAGTGTGAACGAAGTCTATATTCATGATAAACAGATAGCCAATAAAAACTAACTCCATATTAATACATTCATATAATGTACAAATAAGATGAGTGGCATTTATACCGAAACGTAATCATAACATTATGATCAATTGCTAATAGTGTGTCTACCAAAACCAAATAGACAAATTATTTTTTTTGCAAAATAATTATATTTAGTCCGATCCTAATAGTGTTTCTGCCAAAACACGATAACGGCCAGAACCGAGGGAGAAACCACTAAAGCCAAAACGTACCCGTATTTCGAAAATCCGTAATTTTTTTTATGTGATTACGGTGATTTCGCTGAAAATCCACCTTAATTTTCTCTCTGCATTTATAGTTTTGAGTGACGAATTGATTTCGGCGATGATTTTCGATGATGATTTCGGAATTTTCGAGAAAATTTGTAGTGATTTCGAGTGAAAATGTACCAGTATTTCAAGAGTGGTATACCACTTGGCCAGACCACTTGGTTTTTGTTAAATGTATTAGTTGAAATACTTCAACATTTTGCCCAGGCCATTTGTTTTGTCTTTCTCGATTGTTCCGTATTCCAAGAAGTGATTACGTCACCCGTTCTTTCCTCTATACAGCAAACCTTTAAAAACCAATAGATAATAACAATGTCCGAATCGCCGTGGTAAACGAGTGATTGGTCAAGCTGTAACGAGTGATTGGTCAAGCCGTAACGAGCGAATGCTGACGCTCGTCCCCATACTGTTTGCGCATTAAAACGAACAGCAGCACTTCTCAAATTACCAAAACACCAGCTTCTCGTACCCAAGCCATTTTGTAAGGTATACTGGCATCATTTCTTACACAAAGTATTACAAATTAAAGGGATATGTGATTAGATTTCTAACAATTAAAAGATGTATAACAGTGAATGAGTTATCGTGTCCATGTGATGCAAAAAAAACTATCTTTTGGTGAAACTTCGTAAATAAAAGTATTAGTGATAACAGGTGAATCTGAATTTCAACCATACGTTCTAATAGACAATTTGTATCGAAAGATTAAGCTATACTAAATACATTCCACCAGAAGAATAGATTTAATTTGCCAAACTCGAACAGTATTTATTCAGAGAGATGCCTGAAAGGGTGAAAAAAAACTGAAAATACTGAAAAAAAGTGCATGAAGAAAGATTTACTAAACCTTTGCAAGAAGAATTTCACCATTATTATCATAATCTACCTGTATCAAATAATGTTAAAGACACGGTACCTGAATCTTCCATTGAAGATAGTGACACATACAACGAATATTGTGACCTGTATGTAGACAGGTAAAGTTAGCTAACTGACGGTTTTTTCTTTTTTATTACCAATCGATTGATTCTTGGTTTATACTTTGTGAAGACTGTCTTTTTAATACCTTTTTCATTGAAATTATTGTTTATTAAACAGTTTGAAGCTTTTACTGATTTTTTATTCAATTTTAAACTTTTGAACAGCGTTCTCTCGAAACTCTAAAAATGTAAGTTATCTTGTTTTTGCAGTAACCTGACTGGATATATTTGTTTTGTTTTATCTATTAGAGGTCCCCACTAACTAATTTTAAATGGATGGCCTAAAGAAAGGTCAATATCCAAAAATATTGCGGCCCGTGTTACATAGCAAACATACGAATGTGACCCGAAGGAAAAAAAGGTTGAGTATGGCTGCTCTATGGAGTCTATTCTGTAAAAATTTGGTTAAAATTAACCCTGGGCTATAAAAATAACCGGATGTTATTTTTAATTTTGTATTCTGTATTATTTGGATATAAATTATAACTTATGTCATTAATAAATCTAGTAATGATTATTTTTAAAGCTGTGGGCCTAATTTCAATTCACTTTTAGTCGTTGCCATGTCTATTTATCTATTTCAAAATCATCCGTCCTAGCCTTCCGATGCTAACTAACTTTCCTCAACCTGTGACGTGCACTAATTGCAGTAAGTTTCACCCTATTTTGTGCACTTGAATTGATTTTAGCAATCTCTACAGCGATAGTTTTTTCTGTGTCTCGGCATCAACTGCTATTACGGTTATTAGCCTCGTGTTCTGTGTAGGCTTTGTTACTGTTTTATTTCTGATTGTATGCGGTTTATTTTGCCGGGGATGTGATTTTTAATCTTACAACTTGTCCTTAGCAGACAACTATGTCAACAGCTCTAATTTTGTTGAAAATAGAAGAACTTTTCTCGAGCCCGTTTAGAATTTTAATTTAAGAAGTATAATGCAACCGTTTTTAAATTACTTGTTCCATCACTGATTCTATTTCTTTTTATGGCTATATTCATTTTTGTTGCACGGAAAAATAAAACAAAAATAATATATATATTTTCTGTCTAACTGGTAAAAAAATTACATTTATTGGTTGCTAAGGTAAAATATTGTGTTCTTTAACTGCGAATAATAAAAAATGTTTTGAATGAAATTTTAATTGCGTTTTCATAACAATTTTATATTTTCTCGTGTCACTAATTTTAGGAAACTTTCTATTTAATTTTTTTTTTTTTTAATTCTACGACGCATAGTTTCTGAAATCCTACAGCCGACGACGTCGATATTTGTACACCCGGTATCATTAGTGTTTTAGGCGCTCTTAAAATAAACAATACAAAAATAACAATTTTTCGTTAATCCAAATAAGAGTCGTGCCAATTTTGAAATATTTTAATTTTTTTGAGAATAATTAAGAAGTAAGAAGTGGGTGAACTGAATGGGATGGCAAATATCCTTATTTGCCCCCCCAAAGACGCCCTTGGTTTGCGGTAAGATCGAAGTGATCCAAACCGGGCCTCCATCGACCTTCACATCAATGGCAAAGCTGAATTCAGCTGGTGCTTGCTGAACGCGTTTAAAAACAAAGTGTAGTGAAGTGCGTGAACTACCTACGCACTTGTATTATTTTGTAAACAAAACAGCACGCATGCTACTTTATAGTTTTAACACGCAGAAAAAAAAAGCGGTAAAATACCTAATACAATAACAGAAAAAAGGAAGACAACAGAGGTGCATTTTCTATATAAACTTTGTCTTTGATTTTTTGTAGCATTCACAGCACAAGTTTTGGCATTTGCCATTTAAAGGAATCTTACCAAACTCCTGCACCAAAATTTTAAAAATTTTGTAGGTGGGACAAGTTAAAATTTTGGTGATATGCTTCTTTTGTATCAATATTTTGAATCAATATATATTTGAAGAAGCAGTATCGAAGCAGATTAGAGATATTTACATTTTAAACATCTTTGCAACTGAAACAAAAATATCCTTTCTATTAAAATCCATGAAAGCGTTCAATAATTAAAAGATGATCGATTTAATGAATAGTAACAATAATGGAAGCTACATACAAACCAAGCCATACCAAAAGGTACAGTGCGAGGCATTATGGGACATTTCACCTATTTTTTGGACAAAATATGAAAGATTCGTTTTTATAAGGAAACCGTCTGTCTATTGGAATTTTTGGGGTCGCGGATCCAATATGGCGCCGGAAAATATTAAAAATTGTTTGTTTTGCATAAAAATGAAACCTGGGTGGTTTCTAAGAGGTTTTTGAGGCAGCTGATTTTGAATGACTTTTAAAATTAGAATTACAAAATGACGGATCCAATATGGCAGCCGACAAAATTAAAAAATTGTCGATCAAGACTTGAAATTGAAAATGACTGTTAAAACTTATTAATTAATTACGACTTATTTTTGTCTTCCATTTCTATATCAAGATCCGACATTTTGAACTTTAAAAATATGATTCATAATCGGTGACAAAAAAACTTTAAAATACCAAAACGGCTTTATAGACAAAGTTCAAATTTTGTATGGAGATAAAGTTCCTTTCTGGCTCGAAACCAGTTATACGTCCGATCAGTAATATACAGAGTTAGCCGTTTTTAAAATAAAAATTAAAATTGGTATCTGAGAATTTTAGAAGCCAAAGATTACAGATCCTAAATAATTTTTTAAAAATTCAAAATGGCGCGGAAAGCAATCGTATTTAATCAAAAAAGGGCTTCCTTGAATGGAAATAATAAAAATTGTCCTTTTTTTGTGTAACTGGACCATTTTATCATTATTGTAATACATTTATTTTAATAATTAGGTTTGTATTAATTTTATAACCAAAAAATCATGATTTTCACTTGGTCTGCGGGACCTCTAAACCTTTTTTAAAAGCAAAAAAACCAAAAATGGTTTTAATCTGTATTGATATTATTTTGACAATTTAATATTACGTAACAAAAACGCGAATATTTAAAAATCTTATTGTCCCTCTAAATTTTATTTTATTTCAATAAAAAAATAATATTTGTTTTCTACATAATAAGACACAGCTTTTCCACACTAATGCTATTTTAAATTAAAAGAAATAAAAATTTGGACTTTTTTGCTCTACCCTAATGTACCTATATGTAGGCGAATATTTAAATTTAATTACATAAAAACTTCATGAAAAAACACATATAAACATATTACCTTCTAATGGAAATAAATTGTAAAATGCAGGCAATACTCTCATGGGGTTAGAAGCCTGTTTTACCATTTTTAGGTTAGTATTCCAAACTCTTTCTTTGGAATATTATGATGATAACTTACTTTTCTACCTGGAATTGAAACCATAAACATAACAATGCAAAAGAGATTACGATTAGCACAAATGCCACTGATAGCTTATATTGCGGACATCAAATTAAATATAATTTAAAAAATTCCTACAACTAGTCAAATAAAAATTAAGAGCTGAAATTCAGCAGATCTTTTCACCCTTTTATTAGTGAGGGCTGGATGTATGCGTTTTGAAAACACTTTATTTTTAATACGATTTCCATGGTCTTATTTTACTATAATTAAAATACAGATAAGCAAATCTTTTAAAATCGTATTAAAAATAAAGTATTTTCAAAACCTATAAACCCAGCCCGCCCTAATAAAACGGTGAATTTCAGCTTTTAATTTCTATTTGACTAGTTATAGGATTTTTTTTTTATATTATTTAATTTTGCTTCTGTTTCTCTTCCTGAAAAGATGCAAGTAAAATTATTGAGATTTTAATTTTTTCGCAAATCTGCAGATAATTAAAAAAATAAATCAGCGTGAATTGATATAGCAACATAATACTTTTCGAATTTAAATTTAATTAAAAACTCAAAACAAGACACGAGTGCTGTCTTTTAAGTTTTGCATACCGTGCATTAGAGCGTTACGAATCAAACGGCTCTAATAAAAATAAACTGTCTCCTTTAGTTAACCTCACTTCCAAGTTTCAATCCGATTCATAAAATGTTGTAGTATACCGAATTTTCAAAAATGACATGTTATTCAAGAAATGGATTTAAACCGAGAACATTTTCGTGCCATAATTTTTTACAACTTTCGAAGGCAATTATCTCAACAAGAATGCCTCGCCGAGTTGGTTTCTGTTTCCGGTAGTGATGCACCATATCAATCGACAATTTTTCGTTGGTAAGGAAAATTTACACGAGGACGGGTTAATCTTAGTGACGTGGTCGCAACATTTGTCTCCAAAGCAGGTCATGTTGCAACAATTCATCTGCGAGAGCAAAGAACTGTTACTGCCGATTGGTATATAACGATTTGATTGCCAGCAGTCATCGCTGAACTTCGGGGAACCAACTCCAAACGACGAATCATCCTCCATCAAGACAATGCAAGTGCGCACACAGCTCGCAAAACAATTGCCTTATTAGAGCAACAAAACGTCGAGTTGTTAGACCACCCTCCTAACAGTCCCGACCTAAGTCCCAACGATTTTTTTATCTTTCCGAAAATCAAGAACGCACTGCGTGGACAACGGTTCCAGTCACCAGAAGATGCAGTTGAGGCATTCAAAACAGCCATTGGAGCTGTGACACCCCAGGAGTGGAATAACAGCTTTCAGAGCTGGTTCGAGCGCATGCAAAAGTGCATTAATCTTCGTGGAGAATACTTTGAAAAACAATAAAATGTTTAAACACTTTTTGCTGTTTTATTCTAGGTCTATATGCAAAACTTAAAAGAGAGCCCTCGTATGTATCATACATGCTATAATAGGTATTTATTTAGTTCTATGGAAAAAAGCTCCGCTCGTCCCGCAAATATTTACTCGTTACACAAAATAAGGCATTTCGTAACTGGTTACATAAATAGCTATTAAAGGTATGAAATTGGTTGCCAAATGATTATACATATACCTGATGCATGTTGTCTACTTTAGAAATATATTTATAAAAGATTAAAAACAATATAATTTAGGTAAACAAAACGAACAAAACGCCCTTAAAAAAATACTGTCACTGTGATTGTCAGTGGAACCATAATTACGTCGTCACTAATTTAGCGTATAGAAAAAAATCAAACATTTGTTTTCGATGTGCAATTTATCTGGTTCCTTAACTTGTTACGCACTTACTTACTAAAAAGGTGACTCAAGTTTTTTAATTGTCAGTATTGCACATTAGAATGTAAATTAGTATGTCCACCTGACAAAACAGGTACATTGAACATTAGTAATAATAATAGTAATACATTATGTATTAAAACTATTAATGGTATTATTATTAATTTGAAACAGTAATCTAATTTTAAATATATATATGTGGTAGGTATATTGAACGAAATCTTGATAAATTTCATGAGTAGCTCATTTTTAATTGGCAATTTCTTATCTAATTTTATGGTAATTAAACAGGTAAACTTCAGGGTATTTTGAACATTAGGAAAAATTACGTTAAATTAATTTATCTAAAAGTAACGTAAAAAATTGAGTTTATTAGTGTGACGAAGTTTAATAAACACTTCTTCAGGACTGTGATAAAAGTACAGTCGAATGAATGATTGGATTTTTATTTATTAATGTGTAGTCGTATTAATCATCTTACTAGAAGAACACACTCATGAATCCAATTTATTTTTGTTTTAATGAGTTTGAATTGAAATTTTTAAATAAAAAATCAGTTTTCCATTTAAGTTCTTACTGCAAATTTTTATCAAGTTTCTTCCCTAATTTTTAATGGCAGAATATTATATTAGGCTATATAATTATACACCCTCTATGTTCAATTGTTTTATTCACTATAGTGGTTTGTAACAGCATTTTAGGTTTTTGTCTGGTATTATAATTATAATTTCTACTAGATTATTTATAAAATTGTGTTTTGGTAAAAAAGTACTGATATTTAGGCAACTATTATTACTACTTTATTGTATTGTTAGTTGTATATGATTAACTTCATTCTTTTATTGACAAATAGAAAATGATATGAATTTCGACTTATTGTAGTGTATTGTGTTTTAATTATTTTGTGCTGATTTAGAATGGAAACTACCCTTCTTTGATATAAACTTTCAATAATAATGTATATTATTGATTTTAAAACCAAAACAGTAGTTTGTGCAACAATATTAAATACGGACTAGTTCTCGAGTTGTACTATATTTTTTCTACGGCCCACTAACGAAAATCTACAAATTAAAAAAAAAATTAAAATAATTTATGACTTTTACTAATTTATAAAATAAAATGAACATGAAAAAAAAAAAGATCTATTTTAATTAGTCCCCAGCCCAGATTTGAACCCGGGCCTCTCGCGTGGAAGACAAACGTCGTTGCCTCATTTCCACTCTTAAGATGTTAGTTACTCGTAATTAAATTAATTTCATATAGTTTAATTAAAATTAAAATTTTTTTTGAAATGTGGCCCAAATAAAAATAAAATTGCTATTATTTATCGATTCTAAACAAAAATAATTCATTTTAATATATATTTAATCTCAATAACTAAAAATATGCTGACAATTAGTTTCGACAGAATTGTCACTTATATAAAATTTTAAAAATAATAGTAGACAGGCGACCAAAATATGAATTGTAATTGGTGGATTTCATTTTTTTGCAATGTTCTTACTAGGTAGAATGGATATGAAATATATTCCTTCAGTTGGACGCAATGGCATACTTTTCCGTTTTGTAGTTTATGAGTAGATAAGCTAATCCATGTGGGTGTAGAAAAAAAGGTTTATTTGTTTTTTTTTCGCAACTGGTGACATAATGAATTTTTCTAAACCAGTTTCATAACGTTCAACTTTATGCAACTGGTTGCATAAATTATATCGTTTTGACACTTCCTGCGATTCTTGCAAAAAATGTCACTTTACTCGTATATGTCAAATTAGAAAAAATACATTTTAGTTCTTCTTTTGTTATTATAAACCATTATCGTTGGTGTTTGGATTTTGAAGATAAGTAATCATGCTTGAAAGAGATATTTTTCTGATACCTTATCTTACTTTATTATATTGGTCCAACTATTTTTTTTTAAACATTAACTTGCACCCCATCCCTTCTTGAAGATCAGAATAGTGGATATTTCTAACAAAAATACTCGCGCACATACAACTATTGACATATACGAGAGGCAATCAAAGAGTTAAACACATTTTTTCGCGCTCAGAACCTTTCATAGGAAATGAAGCATGGCATAGAACATTTCCATGAACACAACTGAATTTTGGAAAAAACTGCACTATCTAATTTCCACTCTTCAATTATGATTAATACAGGGTGATTCATAACTATTGGGACATAGGCTAAGGGCAGGTTATTTGGACCAAAATATGGCAATAGGACCAAATATACCTTAATAAAATATTGCTGTGGATTCCATTGTTATGTTTTTGTTATTTAAAGTTGAATAATTTCGTTACATAATTTATTGAAATAAGTATTTGGATTGATACAAATGGGCTAATAAGATGACATCCTCGATCTCTAGTCTGTGTCTTAACTCCTTGGATTATTTTGTATCAATTTTCAAAAGTATCCAAATCTACGTGTTAAATAAACCAAATAATCTACAACAACTTCGTCAACGAATGTATTTGAAACAATTAAACCAGAAATGGTTATATTTTGAGTAACTTTTGTAACTGTTTTTGATTCCATTGTTATGTTTTTGTTATTTAGAATATTATTTGTAGAATGTGTATGTATAACCAGTATAACCACGTTATTTCTTCATTCTTTGATAAAACATTCTAGTTTATTTTGTAATTCAATTCTTGTAAGTATACCTATAGTATCAAAGAATTTTTTAAATTTAAAACTTTCAATCATTTTTTTTTTTTCAACAAAATTACTTATTAAATTAGCTTTCAAACGAATTACAATGTTTTACTCAAGTGAAAAATTCATAAGAAATTACAAAGCTGATAATATTTTCATATGCGAAACATAGTAATGTGGTCACGTGTAACATATCGTTGTATGTAGCTATACAAAAGCTATAAAAAATTAGTTAAAAATCCTGTATCTATTTAAAAAAAATAACTTGAAGGTGGTCCTGGAAATATGAAACGTTGTAATAAAAATATTATTGTGGGAGGATCTGTATCTGTAACGTGTGGAGGGTGAGTTACCCCCACAGCATTAGGCCTCACTAGGCCCATTGTGCATCCTCCTAAGATGATAGGCACCTCCTAGCTCGTAATCCAGCCTACTTTGTGGGAGGATATAAGAACCTTCATTTATAACAAAAACTTCCAATTAACTTTTTTATCTTTTATAATAACAACACTAGCTTTAAAAAACGAAAATGAGCTATTTCGGATTTTGTCGAATACTGGAAAATCTAGAACTTTTATGAACTATTGTATTACCATTCAAAACATGACTGTTTCCCTATTCAATCGGCTACCAGATCTTTGTATACCCAAATAAATCTGGTACATTTTGTATACATGCCTACATCCCTTTATAAAATTGTTGATCAAACTAAAAATCGTTGAGTCCTCCTTGAATATTTAACTACCACGCCTTTTAGGTGTATAAATTGTGGAAATTCAATTCTTTTTCCCGCGAATTATTTGTTTTTCGCGTTGCCCGCGGCCCGAGATGAGGATAGAATATTTTCATATAAATTTCAATTTATTGTGTCAAGGAGACAAAATTTAAAATCAATAAAAATTTATCTACTGCGTCGTTTCATACTGGGAGATCTGATCTGCTACAGTGGCGTGCTCTAACACGTACGAGCCTAATTTGCATTATATAATAATGCATTGCGCATTCAATTAATATATTTATTCGTTTTAATAACAAGCTCTGTTGTACTGGATTATCTCATTTAAGTAGAAAATTAAGAGTTAATTTTGATTCTATCGGATAGTAAGAACTGAATTCCAATTTTTGGGGACACTAAATAGAAAATTATGCAAAGGAATACAATTGCGTCTTGTTTTATCTTCAAGATATAGAATTTAGATACCGACACCCTACAAAAGGGTACAAAGGAATTGAGAGGAAGATAGCAAACTTAAATGTTTAATATACCTTATAAATTTTCTACCTTGTTAAGAATAAGCACCTTAATTTTATTCAGGGTGATGCTTTTTTTAACAGTTTATAGAATTGAAATAAATATTTTTTTAAACACAGTTTTTGTTGTATTTTCATTAACTTTATTTAAATTATGGCTTAGGTACATAGGTTAGAAAAAATAATACAACGTTCATAAAAATTTAACAGCCAAGAAAAATTAGATTTTTCTTTTTTGAAAATAAATCCATTTTGCAGCCGGGTTAAAAACTTCTGAATTACCCTGTATATTTCCCTCCAAACCTTGGAGGATTTCTTGTTTTCATTTATTTAACGTTTTGGTCATATTTAAATTTGTTTTCCTCTTTTATGTATATTAGTTTAAACGTAGAAAAACCTAATTTTTCGAATATGCAGGAGGGATAACAAATGCATACTTTCAACAGGTCATTAATAAAGTAACATGTATCAAAAAGCGCTATATTTGGGTCCTAAGCTCTACAAACGTATCTCTCTGGACTTTTTGATACTTATGTAGCATAAATTGACATCAAACTTACTTGTATATTTATGATTTGGTTTAAATCAATATATAAGAAACATTTAATCACGAATTGTAATTATTCCTCTTACACTTTCACTAATATTATGTATGACGTTTAATAGTAAACGAACAGGTGTTCAAAGCAACCATTGTTACAAAAATCATACAATAATACTACAAAAATTTCCAAAAACATTTAAAAATGCAGGAATAATCTTCCTGTAATAAAATATAGATAGAAGATTGAATTTTGATAAGAAAATTAAAACTAAATATATATATTTTTTGACATTTAAAAAAAAAATATCCAATATTACACCCTCCAACTGTGAAGTTAGGAACTTAAAAATAATTTCCAGCGATTTCTAGGAACGATTTTTGATAAAAAATTAATACATAATATGTAAAATTAAACTAAACTAAATTAAATCCTGTCGCTAAGATGTACAAAATAAATTGTTATTAGTTTTACTTTTCTGATATCTTTAATTTTGTAGGAAACCATTATGACTTCTTTTACAGAAACTTTAACATAAACTTTAAATAAACCTTCCTTTGGTTAAATCCGTCTTTACTGATATATTATGAAATAAGCATCAAACTAGGCGATTTCCACTGTCTCTAGTTTTACACTTGATACTTTTTGATACTTCATATTTTTATAGTTAGATCAAATTAAATTTTTGTAAAGAAAAATGAAATCGATATATTGCTATATAAAAAACAAAGATATATTTTCAAGGGTAATATAAGACCTTGCTAATAGTCGACTATTTTTGTTGAGTCTAAATCTCGAGAATATTTTAATATCAATTTGACGAGACATAATTTTTGGCATTAATAATCTGATTAGAGCCCAAGAGCTTTAGCTCGAAGGCTGGTAATTTGAAATGAGTGTTCACTTTTTCCAATAATTTTATCATTTGTAAGTTCGGTTCAAAAGTAGTTATTATTATCAATATCATACTGTTTTCAAACACTACAACTATTAATGAATGAATAAATGAATATTTTAGTTATTGTAATATTTGTTTTGTTTTTAATACGTTGAAAACCATCTATAAACATTATTAGTTAGTCAACTGACTTTTCTTCATATTTTGAGATTATTTTTAAATGTAGAAAGCTGAACATTAATTTTTGTGTAAAAAATATATGAAACTGTCTACCGTTTTTCAGTTTTTATTGTAAATTTAATCATTTTCTTAATTTGTCACACATGTTAAATAAAATAATATATTTTTTAAATACCCTTTACAGGCAAAAAACAAGTGAACTAAAATGTGTATTTTATAAGATCAGTTCCATCACAATACATAATATTACACATATACAAACTAGAATAAAGATATATATAATGCGTGGCATTCTAAATTATAATTTTCACAGTTTAACAGACCCTCTTAACCCCCATTTTCAATCAGATTATTTTCAGAATTAATAGGCTTCATCCCCTTGTAGAGCTTGATTTTTCCAAAAATTTCAAGTTGATATTATTGTTTGTTCTTTAAGTTGGATTTATTTTAAATATTTCAACCCTTCTTAACCCCCCCACTTTTATTAATTTTTTTTTCACAATCAATAGGCCTCATCTCCTATAGAGCTTGATTTCTACTAAAATTTCATGTTGATATTGCTTTTCATTTTTGATTCTGTTTTAATTTTAACCCCCGTTAAACCCCCATTTTTAATCAGATTTGTTTTTTTTTTCAAAATTAAAGGGCTTCTTCTCCTTAAAGAGCTTGATGTTTGCTAAAAATTTATAATATTATTTTTCGCTTTTGAGTTAAGCTTTTTTATAACCCTCCCTAACTCCCCTATTTATTTAGATTTTTATCAAAATCAATAGGCTTTATCCCTTCTGACAAAGTAAACCTATAATACTATTTACATACTACTGTGTGAAGAGTAGAATAATAATATAAACAAGGCTAAAAAAATAACATAGCCTAACAAAATGGGTATACTAAAAGAATGATAAAGTCAGAGTTGAAAATTATTTATAGGTATATCAGTACTTCGGAGATAAACTGTGCTGTCATTCTAGTCATCTTTTTAGTAGAGCAGACTGAACACTTTTCGTGTTTTATATTTACATATAATTATATTTCGACAAGAAATTCAGTTGGTCCCAATAATCTAACTATTAAAACTTTTTTTTAATATGCATAAATTGTTGGTTTTTGTAACATATTATGTTCTGATAACAAATTTTCTATGACATACCTAGTGTCTTATACCTCCAACATGCCTCTATAAATAGTACGACTAACGTGAGAGTTAAATAGTGTTGTTTAACGTTTAACATGTAAGTTTATTAAATATTGAACATAGTGTTTTTAAAGTCAACTTAAATTGTGACATCACTATACATGGTATAGAATACTCCTGAAAAGGTCTAGATGAGCCGATTTTAAAAATATAACCTTTATAAAACTGAACTGTCTACATAGTTTACCTCCCAGATAGATATCGGTAAATATTTAATTTAGTCTTCATGATTAAGGTACATACCTAACATAGAAACTATTAAGTTTCTTGAATTAATTTAGGCCAGTGCAATATTTATATTTTATTTCCTCCTTAAAAAACTGTAATGTAAGTTTATAAAATCCTCAGTGCTATATCAGTCTGACACTGTTTGTCAGTACCTCTGGCATTTACAGATATGGCATTTTTCTATAACTTCAAACTACAAAATAAACAATTATTCATATAAAATTTTACTAGGGTCAAGAAATTTGGAAATGAACATAACCTCAACAAATAATAGTAATTTTTTACCTGTGACGTTTTTTGGTAATAATCGTTGAATTGACACACATACTTCCGATTTATTAAAGTCGCAGTTTTATTTAAAGTTAATTTTTAATAAAGTTGGTTGGAAACGGTTGGAAACGTTGAGAAGTTAGAATATGAAGTAGGTAGATATGGAATAAGGACTATTTTGTAATATGATATGACAAGTGATGGCACCTTGCGTCACATTTTGATTAATTTTAAGTTAATAATTTTTGTAGATTGACGGAAGGAAAATGTTTTTATATCATTAAAATCACGCTATTTTAAAAAAATGGCATTTATTATCACCAAAACTAACTAGCTCGAGTTTTACATATGTCGTAAAGTAATACAAAAGTGCAGACAGGTGTAGTACCGTCATTGCTTCTCTATATCTATGATTTGAAAGATTGGTATGGCCCGCCCTACTTTATGACGTCTCGGTGTGCGTTGCGCAAATTAGGCTGATTTAAGTTATTTTATAAATGTTTCACTACGTTTCAGGGATCTGTTATCGTGTGACATCTCTTTTTAGCTAAGATTTTCAAGAACGCCCTCACTCCTTCTGGTTCACTTATAAAATTGCGCCATGAAAAGGCGATTAGCCAGAACGCAGTGGCGTACCCAAAAATAGATATTAACACGTATGAAAACAATAAAATTATTAAAATTGAATTAATATTTTTATGTTATTTATTTTAAAATAATGTGTTTTAATGAAATGTAACTGGGTGTTCACTGTACAAATGAACCAATGGAGGAACCGCCTCTGGTCTAGGGAGATAGTGAATAATATTTCAAAAACTCATGAAAAGGTTTTTCCGATTAGGACGCCAGCTTATTTACAATTATAGTTAAATCTAACATTTTTTAAGTAAATCGTTAACTATAATTTTACAAATAATTTACTGTCCATACATTTTTGGTATATTTGTTTTTGTACGTCTATGGCATCCATCATACCTAACCTCTAATAAACAAATCTAGAAGTGAAATTAAGAATGAAACGAGTTTTACAACTCTTACAAATATCGATTGTTTGTTTTTGCACTGTTCTCAAATGTCACATTTCTTTCGAAAACGGAATAATGTAATTGCATTACCAACGTTAAGAATCCCGTAAACTTGGCAGCAATGTTTAATCAGAATATTGCATTTTTGTCAAGGACGCTTAGAATGTGAACTCGTGTTGGCTTCAGAAATGTTGAAATCCATTTTGTGCAATTTTGGAAATATTAAAATTAATAATTCCCAATTTTTGGATTTCTGCCGATTTTTTCAGTTCACTTTTATTCAATTCATTTCACGTTTACGGCGGACCGTATTCGAAAACTTAACACTGGTGAACGAATGAAGGGTCTTAGGAATTTACTAGATATTCGTCTATACGAGTAGTTGCAAAAAAAACCGTAAATTTCAATGTTTTGAAAAACCAGTGTAAGCTTGGTATAGAATTGGTATTAGTTATCGCCGTCTGCGGGATAAATTCGGGTTCCACTTATTTTATAAATTTATAAACAGTAATAAATTCTAATCTTTGCGTTATTTATTCTTAAATAAAGTAATCATAATTTTTTTTACATTTTCTTTAGGGGTCGTAGAAGAAATATGCTACATAACCCGAGTAAATTGTCCCTATCGCCCTAATTTACCTGTAAACAATATGTAGAAATAAACTAAAAGCAGTAAAAAACGTAAATGTCAAATTTATTGATGTTTTTGTTAAAAGTTTGGTTAGAATTAAATGTCAGTGGAACCAAAATGACATCATACGGAACTAGCGTATAGAATTGTTTCCAAAAATGTATACTTTTCAAAATTTTTACATTACCAGTTTCGACGTCTACCCTGAAAGAATATTTTCCACAATGAAACGTTTTTTATTTAACAATTTAAATATAGGCTTTCGCGTACGTTTTCTCGGAATGATCTGGAGAGATCCCTAATAGTGTTCTGAAAAACTTAATCAGATCTGAATTTACTACTAAGATCGCCAAAAAGGTTGGGCGAATAGAAAAGCGCTATCTGAAACATTCTAAGATACATACCATAATTTGTTTTTTTTTTTTTTGTAAATAAACATTATCATTATTAATTATTAGAGAACATCTCCAAGTCAGTGTCACAGCAAAGTGGACTGTTGAGCGACACTTTTCCTCCTGAAAACAACTACTACCTTGACTAATGCCGTAAAAGGAGTTGCATTATATTAGTAGGAAAAGAGCAGATATAGAAAATAATTTTCAACCCTATTAAATTGTTTCCTCTATTATTTTAATTGGCTGTTTACAAGATCGGCATGTTTAGTACCACTTACAGAAGCCCTGTATACATACTTTAATATTTTTATATTTCAAAAGAGGAAATTCTGATGTTGATTTAATTCTTCATTGGAGTAAAAAAATAATCGTCAAACTTGCGTGTAAGTAGATGAATTGCGTATGGGGTGGTCTACGAAGCGGAACTAATATTGGGTTCTTGGGCACCTACGATCAGGTTCCTAACTGTAAATGCACATCGTTTATTATATCGTCTTTATCTTACTATCTATTTATGTTCTACAGGTAAACCGAATGTAAATTAGCTTTTTGCTTCATAATCTACAACCAGCTATGCTAAGATTTTTCACATTATTATATTACCTATGTATATCTCAATTAGTTATTTTCCCGCTATGTATCTAGCTTAAGGGGGAGTTATTATACAAGATAAACAGATATTCACGGTCAGAGAAACGCGAGCCAGTACATATTTGAAATTGGTTTAAATTATTTTTGTGGATTTGAAATGATATAACTACTTACAAACAAAATAGTTGTTTACAATAGATAAAAGAGCTTGGCAGAATGAACTTAGATAATCTCCTTTAAGGCTTACAAATTAAGCAAACCGTTCATAAAGTAATTAAGGCATTATGCATTTAAGTAATTAAGGCATTATGCATTTAAGTAATTAAGGCATTATGCATTTTGAAATGTGGAAATGAAAACTCCAAGGAATCCAACATTCACAACCCCAAAGTGAAAACAAACCAAAGTAAAATTGAGGATGAAAAGACAAGAAAATATGTGTGCCACGGCCTGGGCGCAATTTCTTTTTTTCTCCCATCAACTCACAGTTCTATCACCGACAATTTATTTATAAAATATTATTATCCCCTTGCAAGTATTTAATTTAGAATTTATCTGCTATAAGTTGCATAAATTTACAAATATCAATGTTTTTTTAATCTTATCCTTGATAGGATTCCCCACTCGACCATTCACTGCTGTGTTCTAATTAACAATGCTGTTCCTAAAGTGGCGCTGGGAAACAGTAACCAAGCCTACACAGAACACGAGGTGAAATAACCAGAATAGTTGAAGCCGATGACACAAAAAAAAATAATAATGATAAAAGTTACTTTTGTTAGCATTCCTAGACAAAAGCAATTTAAAATATATTTCAACATTTATATTGTTGAAAAAACATTTTAATTTGTAATTCCGAACTACCGATATTGGATCTTTTCTGTAAAACATCCTTTAAAAATATTTTTTTTTTAATAAAAACTGCTTTCTGTATTTACAAATTTTACAATATTAATTTTAAAGTAGTCCTTTAAAACGTCAAGGAAACGCTTGACAACTTCGCTTTAACATTGATTTGAACTCATTTTGACCTAAAATAGGCATGGAAATAATTAAATTTAATGAAAATAAGAAGGGCAGACAAATATTTTACATTTTACTTTATACTTTTTGATTAGGGTTCGGCTTCGGCTGTCATTTCGTAACTGATATGGGTTGCTTAAGCCCTTAATTGATCTTTAATGATGTAGGTAATAGCTTTACATTAAAAATGTTATATACTTCATACCTTTCTTCATTTTCCACTAATATTTCAATCAATTTTTTTCAATTTCAAACGCCATCGGTCTATTTTAACATCCTTTTAAATCCTTCTGTGTTTAAAAATTATCATTTTGAAAGTAACCCGTTTAACAGTGCTTTTCAGATAAAAGAATCCACCTTAAGTAACTTTTGAAGAACTGATTAGTACAAAAAACAAACAAATACGTCAATTAATATTCGAAGGGGGAGATATTGTGCCATATTTAAGTTTGCTGGAAAAGTCACCCTTTCACCCCTGCTATCATCCTTTTAATTTTTTTAACTGGTTTCCCCCATTTTTAAATTCATTTTTGGATTCCAATCGTTTAATTGATTCAAAAATGTATAAAACATGGGGGTTAAAGTAATTAGTTTTTGTTCTACAGGGTTTTATATTTCAGTGACAAATTTTTACATCTCACTTTACTGACTGCAGCAAAATTGGATTTAGAATACATTATACAGCTAAAAACTCGTTGAAGTTTTTTATGATAGCTGGTAAAGGTTTTGGAGATTTGAAATATGAATTTAAATCACTTTTATAGTGTATTTAGATCGGGCACGGTGGTGTAGCGGTCTATCGCGCTTATATTCATTTATAGGCAAGTTTATGAGTCTGAGACTGCTGGGTTTCGAATCCCAGACCAGACCATGTGGATTTTTAATTAAATTGCATGGTTCGGTTTAGGATTTGATGTGTGGCGTATTAATAGAAATTCAATTTCTGTTGATATGACATGCAGATTAAAAAAATTCGCCATACATTACCGTCTCGATGATGGTGGGTGAGGTTTTCCGGGTTTTCCTCACCTGTAAGTCAAATGGCACCATCAATCATCTTTAAGTCGCCCCGGAGCGCCACGGCAAATAATAATAATAGCCGTCCCTTTCCCCGGACAAGCTCAGCTTTTGGGGTTAAAATTCACTCGTAAGGGGGTGAATTAGGGAGAGTATTATTATTATTATTATTATTATTATTTAGATGCATGTGCATGCTGATTTGTTGGGGTTATTACTGAGGCCCTTCCCATGGAGCCTCAGTATTGCATTCGTGCAGACGAAAAAATTCTTGCCCCATTTTTTAAAACTTTTTTTGATGTTTCCGATCATTCTGAGTCCGAAAATGCAAAAAAAATGTTCGTCTGGTCGTCTGTATGTATGCCGGCACGATAACTCTAGAACGAAAGTTCTGATTGACTTGCGGTTTTGATTTTCTTCAATAATTCTATACTATAATAATATTAACTAACTAACTAACTAGAATTTTCGGTTCATCCTAACTACTTTAATATCAATTTTCTTAAAATCCGCAAATGCATTTCTTATGTGACAATTTTAGGAATTCCAATTATTTCTAACGTCAACATTTCTAACATTCTTATTATTCCATAAATTGCATTCTCTAACGACCTGTCAAACAACAGCTGTTGATAGTAAAGGTGAAATTTCTAAGGCGGGTTGCGACCTTCATACTTGCAACCATAGCCATTTTGGAGGCTATTTTTATTCGAAATTAGTAGCCAATCCTGCCCATTTATGAAAAATATATAAGCAATTTCTTAAAAATTACTTTTTTATGGTGGTGTTAACGTAAGCATACTATTTCGCCCCTAACCACAAAAACACCTTCATCAAATTTACTGGCTCTCTGTCGCAACCCCATAGAATAATTAACCAGCCATTTTATTTGGCAAAAATCAGAATAATGCTTGGCTGTGCCTATCAAGTATCAAGATGTCAACTGTGATGTGTGAATGGCTCTTAAATGTCAAATTATTTAAAAATGTATACTTCTTTTGATATTTATTGCAAATAATTTGTAGTGTATCTCAATTCAGGCTTTTTTTAAATAAAGGTACAGCAAGACAGATAATATAATGTTCTTATACAAAGCACTTTTTTATTATATAAAAGAGAGGTAGGATATAATGCTGGTTTTTTTTGTAGAAAATTTTTATTATACGATTTTGGATTACATATTCAACCAGCGAATTGTAAATAATAATTAGTAAACTTCTAGTCACAAATTTCCTCAATAAATAAAATTTTAAAATGTATCTTCTTACCTTGGTACCGAGGTATTTTGTTGTGTTTTTTATTTTAATTATAAAGTTGTCATTTATTTGTATGTTGAAAGAAGGCCTTTGTAAATTACATTGCTCTCTATAGATCTACTTTAACACAAAAATAGTTTTGTGGCTATAAGTTGCTATAACCTATCGTCGCCAAACTATTAATAATTTAAACATAGTAAGTAGTATTAATATAACATCCAGTAATTTTTTAAAATAAAGTACATGATCTCAAAACAAATAATCTATAATAAATGCGGATAAAACGAGGGGTAAAATAACAATAAATTAAGGGAAATACTTAAAAAGGGCAGGTTTAAAGAGTATTATCACAAGAAAGTATATCGGTTCTGTTTATTTATCAAGTATTGTTTGAGGTTACTTTTAAATACATTTATTTTTTTTTTAATTTCTGTAGGCAGTCTATTAAATTTTTTAAACCTTTAATAAAAATTGTATTTTGGGAACTTTTAGTGATGGCTTGCCGTACATGAAAGTCAGATTGGCTTCTTCTATTGTAGTTGTGATATTGCGAATTATATTGAATTTTCTCTAATAGATCTGATGCGATGATACTATGTCATTTTATTTTATAAATAAATATCAGTCATGTACTGAACATAATTCTGAACTAAAAGCCAATTTATTTCTTTTAACATAGTTGCAATACTCATCATTCTGTCCTTTATTAATAGAATATAAATAGGCGAAGTAAGGAGCCCAAATATTTTACATGAGCAGGCTTAAGAGGTAAAGGAGCCAATTATTATTGGATAAATTGCTTGAACAAGTTTTTAAACCCTAATCAAAAGGCGATATAGAATGGTTTTAAAAATCAAGGCTTGTGAAAATCATCACATGGTTTAACTTAAGTAATGCTAATGCTTCACAAACCAAAAAATTCAACGTGCTAATACTACTATCGGCTTTCGGTATTTCGTTCCAAGTTAAATCATTTCTCGTTTTTGTTACGCTACGAGTTTACCCTTGTGGACCCCAGTCTGGATAAGGTGGGAACCACCATTTTAGCGTATCTAGAATGATTCTTTTTATGTTAGAAAGGAGGTACCTCAAGGGTGGTTCCATACAAATTTAGTCAAGATCTGGTGATGGAATCCATGAGAAAATCAACAAACTCAATTTGCAATGGCATTCGCACGATTTTGGAGTCTTTTTTTTTAACTTTTCATAACTTGTCACTTTATTATGTATTTGTTTCCATTGACATAATATTCCATTTTTTTTATATCTATCTGATGGTTTTTAGAGATAAAGTTTCTGTATAGATTTATTAAAAATCTCTTCCGATATCTCCATAATAATTATTAATTACGCAAAAATTATGGTTTTATTTATTTGATAGTGACAAAAGCAAAAGATAATCATATTTAGCAATTAAAAAAATTATAATATGGTGATAGTAAGGTGATTCGATTGGTAGATTGAGAGGCGTGAAGGGACTTAGATGACCACGTGATATAAGTAAACGTAACTCAACCATCTATGTACATATTTTTGTATGGAGTTTTTTTTACTATCAATTGTCCCCTTAGTTCTGTTGTAGTGTCTATGAGTTATTTTAAGTGATTCCAAGTGTAGTTTTCGTAATCTTCCTGATCACTATGCTTTATTTCTTCATCAACCTTTTTTCTGCAAGCCGTACTTTCGTTACTATGTCTTAAACGTAAGTAAACATTTTTACTATTTTTCAATTTATCAATTCATAATTAATTTAAATTTAATAAAATAACTTCAGCGATGTTGCCAGTTGTTTTGTACAGATTTTATTTCTTAAAAAAGTGTAGTTGATTGTTTCAATACAGATAAGAATTTTTTTATAATAAATAAACTATCCATATGTGAAATAGGGGTAGGGTATCTTAAGATTTGTACGATTATAGGATATATCAAAATTATGATTAAACAATAATGGAAACGCAATACCTATTTGAGTAAATATATTAATACCATTGAAACTGATGACTACAAATCTATTAGCAGCAAAATATATTGTCCTAGGTTCAATTTGCTGCTTTTAAAATTTATTGAAATGTCTTGTTTATCTAAACATTATTCGCAAATTTGAATAATTTCGATCTTTAACAATTGAATAGATTTGAAAGAATTATTCCAATAATGTGTCCTGTTTTAAATTCTTTATCGCCAGACGAAGTATGAAACATTTTGTGGAAGGTTACAATTTATTTAAAAATCTTTGTTTAAACATTCGACATTTTTAAATTTAAAAATTAACGATTACTTGAAAATTCATAGCTAATAGGCTTATTAAAATCAGTTACTTATTACCTAGCAGTGTTTTGTCAACGGTTGTTTGTTTCTATTTGAGTTACTAATAATAATAAAAATGTTTTTCTACTACCATGCGTAAAGTACGTACTTTATGCACTCCACGAAGTGTGTAAAGTTGTACTTTTTTTCACTAGTGCGTAAACTAAAACTCTTTACGCACTAGTTAAAAAAAGTAAAATTTGACAAAATTTGTACATAACAACAAAATATAACGTTTTATTTTATATTAACATTTTTTTGCTATCTCCTTCTAAGACAAATAAATTATTTTTGTTTATATCTATTTAGTGTCCAACAAATTATCAACAGTTTATTTTAATTATAATTTTCTCTAAATGTCATCGATTTAATTAAAAGTAAACATACAGTGGATGTCGATTTTGGTAAAAGTAAGTTGGCCGTAGCTGTGTGGATTAGAAGAACTGTCAATCTCTAAACTTTTAATTAGTACCTACCTTATAACAGAACACGACAAAAGTATACTTAAGTTCAAGATTAGATTCTAAAGCCAATTTAGCATTTTTTTAAACTCAATCAAGTTTGAGAAGGTAAAAAGTTTTACTTTTTAATGTTTGTTTACTTAAATTCAAATTTTATTTGCAGTTTATTATATCTGTCATAATCGATATGGATTCAAATTTATCTAGCGATAGCGAATTTGATAATACTCCCCCAGATATCTTATGCAGTGCACAAAAGGCCACTGAAAATTTATTGCCAGAAAAATCTGCATATATTTATCAGCAAAAATACAATGCATTTATATAATGGTGTAGGAAGAATAAGGTGACAAAATATTCGGAAAACGTTATTTTAGCATATTTCTCTGATGAATTGAAGAATTGCAAAGCTTCTACCCTATGGTCGATTTATTCTATGCTTAAAAGCACCTTAAAATATAAAAACAACGTTGATATTTCGAAATTCAACAAGTTAATAGCGTTTCTCAAACAAAAAAATAAAGGTTATAAACCAAAAAATCCAAAATTTTTCGAGAAGATCTAATTAATTTTCTGTTGAAAGCTCCAGATTCCAAGTTTTTAATGATCAAAGTAAGTAAATGCCTCAGTAAATGCTTGAATGCTCAGTATAAAATAAAAATATTCTGTAAAGTTTTGCAACGAGATGTGTGTTCGTATGGTGTGTTGCCTAACAAAATCAGCTGCTGTCCTAACAGGCCACCGGGGTTGTTAGGCAGCACATTATACCTAAAACTTTTATATTTTTTACAATAGCATTTATTTGGAGTTTTACTTGCGCAACGTCAAGATATTTCCTAATGTTTAATAAATTATTTGTAACATTACAATATGTTATTTTTTAGGTAGCTTTTATAATTGGAATTGCGGGAGCTTGTCGCCGGGAAGAATTATGTAAAATGACAATTAACGATGTGGAAGATAAACAAACAGTGTATATTGTCAAAATATCAGAAACCAAAAATGGAATAGAACGCATTTTTACGATTTTAAATCTAAATAATTCTGCAGTTAATTATTTATCTTTCATAAAAAAATATACCTCATTAAGACCATCAAATATAAATTGTAACAGATTTTTTTTAAAAACTCGCAAATGGAAAATATTCTAAACAGCCTGTAGGGATAAATACTTTTGGTAAAATGCCAAGTGTTATAGCAACGTATCTAAACTTGCCCAATCCAACGGCTTTTACAGGACACTGCTTTAGGAGGTCTTCAGCCACTATGCTGGCAAATTCTGGAGGAGACCTTCTAACGGTCAAAAAAACATGGAGGATGGAAATAATCTGCTGTTGCAGAAGGCTACGTAGACAGCACAATAACACAAAAAAACAAAATTTCTAATAAAATTTTGATGGATGACAGTATGCCATCCACTTCCAAACAAAGCTACAATTTTACCGTTGACAACTCTAATGAAGAATTAGTGGAACCACTCGACAGTGAAACTAGAGTTACACAAAATATTTCAACCTCTTTACTTGAAAAGGCCAAATCCATACCACTCGAAGCTCAAAATAGGGTTACAGAAGTAATATCACAACATTTTTCAAACTATATGCTGGAAAAGGCCAAAACCTTAAGTTTTGGTAATTGCAATAATTGCACATTCAATATTAATATTCATAAGAGTTAAAAACCTATTTTTTTAAATATTTCTTCATTTGTTAGTCATTTTGTTCTGTAAGAATTATAAATTTGTAAAGTTCCAATAAATTTATTTTTGTTGCTGTACAATTTTTGGCACATTTTACTTTTTTTCTCTAGTGCGTAAAGTAAAGTACTTTTTTTCACTAGTGAAAAAAAGTAACTTTTATATTTCTAATATTAGTGGATTATGTGTACGGTAGCAGAAAAAATTTTGTATGCCACACGTGTGTAAAGTCCCTTTTTTGACGAATGTGAATGTTGTCGCACGAGCCGTAGGCGAGTGCGACAATCACATGAGTAACTTTACACACTTGTTGCATAAATAACTATTTTAAACCAGTCTATACATATGTATCGGATAAGTTGATACTTTTTTTAACTGTGTATAGAAAAACAAAAAACATTATTTAGCGTAACTTTTCATACAAGTCCATGCCCGGGTTTAGATTTTTTAAATCTATATATTTGGACTTCTATACTTACTTAAAAAAGTACATAGAACTTAGAAGCTATGTTTCGATTTGAGATCAACTATATAGATCAGCAAAACATAACCATGCTTTAATTAAATTACCTCTAAACTCCCTAAAACAAAAAGCGATAAAAATATTTTTACATAAAAAGAAGTTGCTCTCAGAAAAGTGCCAGATAATTGGATATTACGAATAAAATATGAGAAATGATATGGCTGGAAGTCGTCCCACGTAGCAGTAAAAAATGATCTTATTATGAATACATTTATTATCAAAACGAAATATCCACGAGAGCTCCCATATATTTTCAAATAGGTTTTCTGTAAAGTAAAACAGAATATAAAAATACCTTTTAGGAGGCAATAAAGGAATAACAAAAAGTAAAGTAAAAATTAAGATACATTTACTATTTGTTATCGGACTCAACAAGTATTTCAAATTTTTGAATCTTGATCGGGAATGGGCGCACCTGATTAATGAAACAGTCTAAACCAGGAATCGATAAGAAAAAGAGGAAAGGAGTGGTTGGGCCGCATGAAGATAATGGGAGAAAATAGAGGATATTGTATTAAAAAGGTTCACAAGAAGACGAAAGAAGTAGGCCGACATTCAGGAATAGAAGTTAACTAGGCAAAGGCATTTAAGAGATTGAAGGTGATGGTCAGAGATGGGAGAATGAAAGATATGGATAAAATGAAAGAGCAATGAATACTCGAAGCTCGCAAGGACATAAGGACCAGGGAAATAAAGAAAGAATAAATGCCTATTTGGAATTGGAACTTATTATTTATATAATACAAGTAGATTAAATATTACCTACCAGAGGCGGTTTCTTCAATGGTTCATTTGTGCAGTGAACACCTAGTTAAATTTCATAAAAACACATTATTTTAAAATTACATAATATAAATTTTTTGGTACATCATTGTCCTCTGGCTGATCGCGTCTAAGTATACTGTGTCTGTGCCTAACACAAGTGAGACGATATGGTGGCGAATGCATATAGCTAAGAAGAGAAGACAACACGCCAACAGATCCTTCAAACTGTCAAAGAACACATTAATTGGCGCGCCGTTCACAAACAAGATTGCCAAACCAGTGTTGTCAGTCTAGTACAATTCACAATTGTACTAGATGTAGTACATTCTGCGTGCATCAGTGTTCACGTGTAAAATATATATATATATATATATATATATATATATATATATATATATATATATAGATTCGTCCTGCCGACGTTGTGACATCATGTCGCAAAAATGTTGGTATCTTTATGACATCCGTTTGCGATGTGACATCCAAATTCGGATGTCACAACGTTTTTGGGGTTCAAACATCATAAAAGAGGTTTAAAAGAGCGCCAAACAAATTTCAGCTGGATGTCATAATGCTTGATTTTCAATTTTGTGTATAAATTTAGTTCCAGTGTATAGATGTGAAGGTGGCGCTCGCGTCAGTTGGTTTTGTATATTTTGTATATTAAATATTTCAGTCCATCGACTGTCTAACATCCACCACTAAGTATATTAGAATTTACTCACTCGACTGTCTGACATCCAACATTCAGTATATTAAAACTTACTCACCCGACTATCTGACATCCACCTTAGAGTATATTAGAACTTTACACACTAGGTTATGTGACATCCAAAAAATTTATTTGAGATATATTTGGATTTTCATTTTAAGATCTATTTTATGTTAACACATAAGCTGCCAAAATTTTTTCTTGGGTTTCGCATGAAGCCAACAAGTTTCTTAAATGCATTCACTCTCCGTGACTATTTAATAAATATATATTATATGCATCTATATTGATACAAGGTGTATCAACAATGGGTGAGTGAACGATGACTAATTTATATTAAAAGAAATCACACGAAATTAAATTAAAATATATTAAAATAAAATAAATTAAAATAAATTAAAATAAATTAAAATAAATTAAAATAAATTAAAATAAATCAAAATAAATTAAAATAAATAAATTAAAATAAATTAAAATAAATTAAAATAAATTAAAATAATTTAAAATAAATTAAAATAAATTAAAATAAATTAAAATAAATTAAAATAAATTAAAATAAATCAAAATAAATTAAAATAAATTAAAATAAATTAAAATAAATTAAAATAAATTAAAATAAATTAAAATAAATTAAAATAAATTAAAATAAATTAAAATAAATTAAAATAAATTAAAATAAATTAAAATAAATTAAAATAAATTAAAATAAATTAAAATAAATTAAAATAAATTAAAATAAATTAAAATAAATTAAAATAAATTAAAATAAATTAAAATAAATTAAAATAAATTAAAATAAATTAAAATAAATTAAAATAAATTAAAATAAATTAAAATAAATTAAAATAAATTAAAATAAATTAAAATAAATTAAAATAAATTAAAATAAATTAAAATAAATTAAAATAAATTAAAATAAATTAAAATAAATTAAAATAAATTAAAATAAATTAAAATAAATTAAAATAAATTAAAATAAATTAAAATAAATTAAAATAAATTAAAATAAATTAAAATAAATTAAAATAAATTAAAATAAATTAAAATAAATTAAAATAAATTAAAATAAATTAAAATAAATTAAAATAAATTAAAATAAATTAAAATAAATTAAAATAAATTAAAATAAATTAAAATAAATTAAAATAAATTAAAATAAATTAAAATAAATTAAAATAAATTAAAATAAATTAAAATAAATTAAAATAAATTAAAATAAATTAAAATAAATTAAAATAAATTAAAATAAATTAAAATAAATTAAAATAAATTAAAATAAATTAAAATAAATTAAAATAAATTAAAATAAATTAAAATAAATTAAAATAAATTAAAATAAATTAAAATAAATTAAAATAAATTAAAATAAATTAAAATAAATTAAAATAAATTAAAATAAATTAAAATAAATTAAAATAAATTAAAATAAATTAAAATAAATTAAAATAAATTAAAATAAATTAAAATAAATTAAAATAAATTAAAATAAATTAAAATAAATTAAAATAAATTAAAATAAATTAAAATAAATTAAAATAAATTAAAATAAATTAAAATAAATTAAAATAAATTAAAATAAATTAAAATAAATTAAAATAAATTAAAATAAATTAAAATAAATTAAAATAAATTAAAATAAATTAAAATAAATTAAAATAAATTAAAATAAATTAAAATAAATTAAAATAAATTAAAATAAATTAAAATAAATTAAAATAAATTAAAATAAATTAAAATAAATTAAAATAAATTAAAATAAATTAAAATAAATTAAAATAAATTAAAATAAATTAAAAGAAATTAAAATAAATTTAAATTTAAATAAATTTAACATGTTGAGTACGGTGTGGCATTTAACGGATGCCTCACTGCTTGTCCTTTTTGAGACGGCGAGACATCAATATGGTGCCACACTTGCAACAGTCAGAAAATTAGCAAGGATGGCGTGGTTTTATAATACGTCTCACTTTAATGCTACAAACATAAGAACCCACTTTTAGCCATCTATAGTATTAGAAAAGTTTCACTGGCCTTGAAAGTAAGAGACAAATTCTGTGGGGAGGCATCAATGTATATCCAGAAAAAAAAATGAAATATTTGACAATTACTTAAAAAAAATAATTGAAATATAAAATATAAAAATAGACTTCATCCAAAGTAATATGAGGGTTAAAAAATTTCCCATCCTTTAATATGACTTTTTTTTATTCACGTTCGTACTCAAGGTGTTAAATAAATTTATTTAAAGTTATTTAAATTTAAATCAATTTAAATCAATTTAAATCAATTTAAATCAATTTAAATCAATTTAAATCAATTTAAATCAATTTAAATCAATTTAAATCAATTTAAATCAATTTAAATCAATTTAAATCAATTTAAATCAATTTAAATCAATTTAAATCAATTTAAATCAATTTAAATCAATTTAAATCAATTTAAATCAATTTAAATCAATTTAAATCAATTTAAATCAATTTAAATCAATTTAAATCAATTTAAATCAATTTAAATCAATTTAAATCAATTTAAATCAATTTAAATCAATTTAAATCAATTTAAATCAATTTAAATCAATTTAAATCAATTTAAATCAATTTAAATCAATTTAAATCAATTTAAATCAATTTAAATCAATTTAAATCAATTTAAATCAATTTAAATCAATTTAAATCAATTTAAATCATTTTAAATCAATTTAAATCAATTTAAATCAAATTTAAATCAATTTAAATCAATTTAAATCAATTTAAATCAATTTAAATCAATTTAAATCAATTTAAATCAATTTAAATCAATTTAAATCAATTTAAATCAATTTAAATCAATTTAAATCAATTTAAATCAATTTAAATCAATTTAAATCAATTTAAATCAATTTAAATCAATTTAAATCAATTTAAATCAATTTAAATCAACTTAAACCAATTTAAATCAATTTAAATCAACTTAAATCAACTTAAATCAACTTAAATCAATTTAAATCAATGTAAATCAATTTAAATCAGTTAATAAAAAAAATTAAATAAATTATAACATAGATTAAAATAAACAATTAGCACTTCTTACGGTTCGACCTAACATAAAAAATATGATGAGCTAACTTATAAAAACGACAAATTTATATTTCCTGACACCTTAACAGCCTAGTCCTCTACTTGAACTCCAATTTCGACTGCAAACGATCGTCTTTGGTGCATCGTCGGTGCCTTGCTGTTTAGAGTTATAACCTTAATAGTATGTTCAAGTAGCGATAAATATTGATGTACGAGGATTTTATTTGTCTTTTTTTATTTTAGAGTGAATTAATCTACGAAGTTTTACTCCACTCTTTTTTTTAATACTTAGTTTTTTATGCTACTGATATTATTCCAAATAACCTTACTTAATGATTCTTTCGTCATTTATAACCGAGATACAGGTAGTTTTATTAACTTTGCCAATTTCTTTTTTGTTTCATAACTTACTAACCACCCTTACATGTTATTGAAATTTGGCACATGTATTCTCTACAACTTACCATAATCTATTAACGTATTAATAAGAAACAAAATGCAGTTCCACCTTTTCAAAAAAAATTTAAAAATTTGTCTATCCTTATAAGAACACACTACAAGTCGTTAAATTTGTATCCATATTAAATTTGGAAAAAGCACAAAAAAAATAATTATATGCTTTTAATTTTTACTAGATGATTTTATTACTAAAATTAACTGTTTTTATATTATTTTTAAACTAAGCATATTTTTAAAAGTTACATGTTATGCGTGTACACTACAATAAAATGTACTTACAAGTCCATATTTATGACCAAATATAATCATTACTTTTTAATTAATCACTGCATGCCGTACCAACATCATAATCGCTAGACTCTAGGCAAAATTGATTCAAAGCATTGCTTTTGGTAGGTACTGATAGGCACAGATATATAAAAGTACCAACATAATATATAGCTTTAAAAAATTCAGTTGGAATTAAATTATCCTCATTATAACGTATTGAAGTTACTTAAAAACCCCTTTAGTTTCATTTTTTATCTCCAAAATGCTCAAAAATAAAAATTTAAACGTTATATTTTAGCAGTAAAATCTTTGTACAATAATATGACTAATTTTAGTTTTTTCTGGTCTCTTTAAATATGGAAACGAACTTAACTAATTCAGAAATGTACTTTTTTGTGTAACTCGAAAGTAATAATTTGAAGTTAAAAATGTTTGTAGTAAAATACATTCACCGACCTAAAATTTGATCCATTCAAAATAATGATTTATATAAAAATGCTCTAACTTTCAAAGGCTTATTTATTTGAAGTTTTTAGCAACTTTTAGATAAAATACTGTAGTTTTAAGATTATTATTCGGACATCTAAAAGTAATTTAGTACTCGCCGGATATACGGGGGGGGGGAAGAAAACAATTTTTCCTCTACTTTTGACACACCCTGTACGTTAATTGTGTGCAGATCTGCTAGCAGAATTAACCTACAGGGTGTGTCAAAAGTAGAGGAAAAAATTGTTTTCTTTTCCCCCCTGTATATCCGGCGAGTACTAAATTACTTTTAGATGTCCGAATAATAATGTTAAAACTACAGTATTTTATCTAAATCTAAATCAGCCTCCGCATTTGAAAGTTAGAGCATTTTTAAATAAATCATTATTTTGAATGGATCGAATTTTAAGTCGGTGAGTGTAGTCTATGCGCAAAAATAATAAACAGCGCTGGATTTATGTTTTGGGTACTTCTCAGGTAATTTTAGGTTAGGTTTGCAAACTGGTCGTTTAATGCACTTGAAACTGGAGAATCGACCATATAAGGTCGATAGATACTTAAAGTAGTTCCAACGAACATGTAAAAGATATTAGCAGGAGGCCGGCGATAACTTGCTTAGGTGGGGATTTTAGTGGGTAAAGGGTAAAACTATTGGGAAAGGGAGAACCTGTACCGAATCTCTATAAGGGATTTCCACATATCAAAAAAATATCAAGAAGTTACTTCATCGAAAACTATTTTTTGTGCCAGTGTATCTAAAAATATACACAATCAAAAACTAAAAAGAAAATAATTTAAAAATGGAATGAATTATTTTATCACATACAAAACAACAAAAGAAATCACATTGGAATAAAAACAATAAGAAATCGTAGAATTTGAGGGTCGGCTTTCGCGCTGAATGTGTTAAATGTTTAGGATGTAATAAGATGCTTAATTTAAAAATGTATCTATATACTTGCTGGATGTTATAAGAATGGCACTTTTTCTGTAGAAATGGTATACTGTGACGTAACAACTGGATGTCACAAGATGCAAGGTTTTTCTGGATGTCACAAAGTGTTGTTAATAAAAATATATACCGTGTATACTTTGGATCTCACAACGATAGGACGTTTTATTTTTTTAAAATGTGTATGGTTGTGATATTTTTCGCTCAGCCACAATATTTTTTTAATTAAAAGAAGTCATATTTTTATTTTTTTCCTACAGTCTTTGCAAAGGGTGGATGTCACAAAGTCAAAATTTTTGCTGGATGTCACATGATACGCTGGTCGAGTATATATATATATATATATATATATATATATATATATATATATATATATATCGTGTTTCTTGTTTGGGTTCGATATCAATAAAGACCCCCTTTTTTCCCCGTCAATAAATTAGATGTCAGTGCAAATAGAATTCGAAAAATCTGATACATTTAAGGAATCTGGTACATTTTTTAGACAAATCTGGTACATACCAAAAACATATTCTGCCAACACTGTATCAAATCAAACAAACTGTCATTCCGTCTTCCGTCATTCCTCTATTATAATTATTTTTTTGTGCTCATTTAAAAAAAATGTGTTCAATTAAGAACTGTGACATTAATAAATTGAAAGTATGTGAGTCAATTCAACGATTGTTCCCGAAAAACTTCTTTAAGGCAAGGTAAATAAAATTATTTTTAAAGTTGTTGTTTTATTTAACTATAATAAAGTTTTACGAATCTAATTTGTTTTATATTTTGTTTCAGTTTCAGTGTCTAATTCTAATACTACTTCAAAATGGTCTATTTTGTAACAACTGTAAATACTATGAAGTAAGAAGTAAGCAAAAAATTTGTAAATTTTTTGTTTCCCACAAAACCCGCTAAAAGGAAAAATTTGATTATTCTGATAAGGTATTTACTTGACATCATTATGGAAATGTACAAAAAAGGTTTGATAAAGATAAAGAGGCAAATGGTTTTTCACTTTAAAAGTCTGAATGGGAAAAATGGACCAAGCAGTTAATTTAATATACTCAATGAGAAATTTTACCTATGAAATGGTATGTACATTTAAATAGTTTATATATGTTATGTTATTTATCTATGTTATATATGTTACTTATCAATCGTGTTACCCTGAAATCTTTTATTTTAATTATATTTTTTTATTGCCTTGTTGGTATAATTTAGTATTTTCAAAAATATTAGATGTATTGGTAATTTGGATCATGCAGGTATTAAATAAAAATAAGGCTGTTGGTAAATTAGTTTACAGTTGGTAATATATGTCTCGAAAAGAGCAATAAGTATTAAACATAAATTTTGATTTTGATTAGGCACTTAACAAGTCACATCCCACATATTGACATGCTCTGGGTAATCATCCTATAAGTATATATCAAAATATTAATATACTATCTACAATTAAACAATCATTTGAAAATACAGATGAAGCCGATTTACCTATTTAGACAAAATTACTATTATTCTATTATTTATTAAAACACATTATTTTTTAGTAAACATGTACATGCAAAAGTCTACTATGAGGATAGGACAGTGCGAGAGCAAGAATACTTTGGAATGTGCTGTGAAATACACTTAGAAAGGGTCATATGGAGAATTAAGTGTGATAACATTTTACGATGTGTATCTCACTATTTTAGTTTAGAGATTTCTGTAAATGTTCAATTATGTGCTGCTATTTCAAACTTTTAGTATCCTTTGATAAAAGTTGAATATTATTGTTGATCTCTTTAAACTTTTTATTTTACCTTATACATTTTTATTCTACTCTTCATACAGTATTCTGTGAAGAGTATTATAGGTTTACTTTGGCCGTCTGTCCGATGTCACGTTTTGTGTCTGCATGATAATTCAAAAACGAAAAACGAGAAAATTTTAATCAAAAATCAAGCTCTATAAGGGGACAAAGCCTATTGATTTTTAACAAATCTGATTAAAAATAGGGGGTTAAGATGAGTTGAAATTAAAAAAAAATCCTAAATTAAAAACGAAAAGCGATATCAACATGAAATTTTAACTAAAAATGAAGCTTTATAAGAAGATAAAGCCTATTGATACTGAAAAAAAAAATGAATATATTGGGGAGTTAAGGGGGGTTAAAATATTAAAAAAAAAAACTGAAAAACGAAAAATGATATCAACTTGAAATTTTTAGCAAACATCAAGCTCTAAAAGGAGTAGAAGCCCTTTAATTATAAAAAAAAATCTGATTAAATATGGGGGATTTAAGGGGGGTTGAAATAAAAAAAAATCAAAAATGAAAAGCGATATCAACCTGAAATTTTTAGTAAAAATCAAGCACTATAAGGAGATGAGGCCTATTGATTGTGAAAACAATCTGGTAGAAAATGGGTAGTTTAGGGGGTCTGTTAAACTGCGAAGAGTATCATTTAGAATACCAGGCATTATATATCTTTATTCTAGTTTGTATCTGTGTATTGTGATGGCACTGATCTTATAAAATAAACATTTAAAACATTTTAGTTCTTATTTTATTTGCTAATAAAAGGTATTTAAAAAATATATTTTTTATTTGACATTTGTGACAAATTGTGAAAATGATTAAACTTACAATAAAAACTGAAAAATGGTAGGTAAAGTTTCATATAATATTTTTTACACAAAAATCAACCTGATATATATTTAAAAATATTCTCAAATTATGAAGAAAAGTCAGTTTACTAACTAATAATGTTTATAGATGGTTTTCAATGTATTAAAAACAAAACAAATATTACACTAACTAAAATATTCATTTATTAATAGTTGTAGTGCTTGAAAACAGTATGATGTTGATAATAATAACCACACTTAATACAAACTTAAATAATACAAAAAACAGCGATATTGGCTCTTACAAATGATAAAATTATTGGAAAAAGTGAACACCCATTTTAAATTACCACAAGCCACCACTGTTACCTACATATTATTATAGTACAGTCGGTATATATGGAATAGTCGGGCAATATGGAATTTTCCATATTTTTAAATCAGGTTGTTCCATCTCTTAAAGGGTAAAGGTATTAGAATTGTAGGCTTCTGCCATAAAATAAAATCACTGCTCTATGCCACTATCGCCGCAAAATGTGAAGTTATGATTTCCATGTATTTAAAAGTTGTGCACGGCGTCAGTTAAAATCGATTTGTGACTACATTTTGTGAAAATAAATATTTAATCTTGACGATTTAATTCGACATTTTTTGTGACACTTTACAAAAAAAATATTAAATTAGATTGACACTTGTTCATAGGTGGGTAATTTATGCCTTTTTTCAAAATAAATAAAATAATAACTCGGCTCGAAGGACCAAATTTATTACGATAAGTCTATGCTGAAAATAACTTTTCCGTCCTGTCTCCAGGAGAACAGCATAGAAACACAATGCCATTGAATAGAGATAAATTATTAAATTGTATTGACACTTGGTCATAGGTGGGTAATTTGTGCCTTTTTACAAAATAAATAACAATTAACTCAACAGAGAGTTTATTGTTCAATTTTGTAGATATTTCTGCGACCACCAACCTTTTTGTAGATTATATTCTTTTTTATTTCAAATCCAGTCTTTTATTTTTATTCTCTTTAGAAAAGAAGAGATCGTCGTATTTGAAAAATAATGCATTTTTAGTAATTTGTCAGGTAAAGATAGTTTGGCCAGTTTTAATAATTTTATTGTTTCTGGTTAAACGATATATATTTTTATTGGTGAAGAAAATAAAAAAATTGTCCTTTAAATCACACGATGCTATGTACATATGTATTTACAACTGCGACCGATTTCGAAGTAAAAATTACTTCATCCTTCTGGCACACCTAGTGGAGAGAAACATGTGGTGAATTATATTGCAAAATTATGTAAAAATAAATACGGAAAAACGTCAACTAACAATAATCACTAATTTACTAAAAAAAACTTTACTACCCAGATTATTATAACTAACATTGCAAATTACAAAAAAAAAGTGTAAATGCTTCTATAAACTCTTTACTTAATTTTACAATGTGCTTCTTTCTTAATTGTCTTTTCTTTGTCAAATATCAATTTAAAATTTGTCACATTCGATTCCGTCACCTAAAAATATTTTTATTTTTTACTATTTGTAATATTATTGTGTTTATTTACAACACATACGCTTTATTCAAAGTTTTTCCATTATGTTCAATGTTTGTTTGTAAATCTTTCAAACATTTTAATAATTATAAAAAAAAATACTAGTCAAAGTACTAAGAGAGTACGGTGAGTTTTTTAACAAATCTACCTTGTTATCACAATTTAAATTTCTCTTTTTTTTTGTCTTCGTCAACGTTCTACTTTTTTAAAAAGTTCATTACAACTTTTTTATCACTTTCAATGAACCTCACGTGCAATGTTAATTATATTAATCTTCTTAACTTTGAGTTAGTTGTGTTGTCCTACTCTAATCCCTTAAGTACCTCTATGCCTTATTTGGCCCTTTTACTGCCTCTATTTTTTTGATACCAAGAATATTTGATAGATCTGGAATAATCTAGTATTTACCGGAAGCACCCAGAGAAAAATGGAGAAGGCATCGCTGTCGTAGCAAGTTCTAATGAATACGCGAACAATTCGTGAAACTCTACATGTGTAGATAAATAGACCACGTTTGCTGTTATAGTCAGTTTAATTTAGAAAATCGTTTATGCAGATTAATATTATTGTTAATGTAAATTAGTATATAAGTAATAAGTATAAATAAATTAAATTAAATAAATAAGCGTTACAGTAAATTTTTTTAAGTAAATGATTAGTGTTGGTAATTATTATCGTGCCTTCTAGAATAATATCCAAATACTCGAAATCTACATATTTATATTGCATTTGTCAGCAGTACAATAGCTCTTCTTAAGATACATGTAGTTATCGTTTAGCACGTCGTATATGATGGCCACCATGTATTAACATTTTACACTTGTTATTAACTGTAAAATAAATAAACGATAATGACAAAAATAAAAGGATTTGTTACTTGGGAGGTACGCTTTCAGTTTCACTCCGTATATCTGGCAATGTCCGCGCAATTTCAATGAAATTTTATGAACTTTACCTTGACCTTTTTTTCTGTTGCTCGTATACGGAAAGCACCAAACTGATGCTGGAGTGAGTCATTATTAGTGTTATTCTAGTGCCCACACCACACTCTAACCTATTCATCCATATTATGTTTTTTCACTCTGGAGGTGCGCTGAAAACACACTGTGACAATGCACGTTGCAAAGCTTATTAACAAAGTTTATTAACACTTAGTTTTCATAATATACTCCTATAATACTCGTAATATAGACCACTTAAAACTAAAAAAAAAAATTAATATAATTATTTGAAAACATTCCAATGTAACAAAATTAAATCATATTTAGGTTTAACTTCCCTAATTTTGTTTAAAAAAATTAACTTCTTACAGAAAATTTACTGTTATTTTGTATTGAAATAATTTTGCAATCGAAAGTAAGGGCAATTCCTCCGGTCACGTTGTGGATGGGTGGTCGCTGGGAAATTCTACCATGCGCAATGCCACCATGCTGGTGAATGACTGAGCGAATGGGTATGGCAGTAGTACTTTCAAATGGTGGCACAATAAGCCTTGATGGCTGAAGTGCCGCCATGCTTCAGACGGATTAGGGTGACAGTAAGGGGAAAAATGAGGAAGGAGGGAAAAATGGGGGGTGCTTGTCCGAACTCCTCTTTGCATCGTTCAGTCTTGTGCGGAAGAGTCAGTTTCCACACTTGTTAGTCAAATAACTACAATCAGCTTCAATTTTGCTGAAAGATCTTTCAGCTGATGCAGAAGTAAGTAAAAATAATAAAAGATCGCTATATACTTGTGAAAATCGCTCTCTAAATAATTATATTTATGTAGTTACTCGTAATAATAAATTGGCAAAAATTTTTGTTGTCTCTGACTTTAAAACTGGTTAGGATGCTTCAAAATTCCAAAGAGCAGTATGATGAAATAATTTCTACAATTCGACAAAAAAGTGTATCGCGTAATTTTTTATTGAAGAAGACTAATGCCCCGCAAGATTGGTGGCCTCGCCGCATTGCGGCTACCTGCCCTATGAAAATTACGCCACTCTGAACTGTCTCAACGTGGTCTCAACCATTTCACTAAGTTGACTTCGGTAAATTTATTTATGTACTCATACCGCGTGCAAGATAGACATATATTTAAAAAATCAAAAAGGGAATTTGTTTGTACCTCCATTATTTGGTACAGTATAAAAGTTAAATGGGTTTAAATGTATTTAGTCACCAGCTACCTGCCCCAATTTTATCGCTTTCCAACACCCGGTATACATGTTTTATCTTTTTATTTATTATCAGTTATAAGCAGGTAGGGTTAGATTTAGGTCCGAACACTGCGGTCTCTTGGGTCTATTGTATTCCCTTGATTTACTATACCATATACTATATCTGAATAGTACTGTGCCTTTGGTTAGTACTAAGTTTCCTACCAAGTGTTCTTTCCGATTCTAGTCGCCGCCTAGCAAGAGTTTCGAATTCGAATATAACATATTCCTCCTCTATGCAGAGTATAAGTGGTGAGATCATTGTGTAATCATCACATGAAGGTGTTTCAGCAAGCAGTGCCCCGTTAGTAAACCCACAATGGTGGATATTTGTGGCCTTGCAAGCTGTAGTATCTCAGGAGCCATGTGTGGGTTTGGTTCTCTTAGCACGAGCTTACTGAATATGTGTCCTCTTATCTGTTGCCAGTGAGTTTAATTGTTATTCAGCTGTTCAGTGCCTATCGAGCAGAAGTTTTTCTTTTCCCAAATACAGGTTCGGGTCCTGTGATAGTTAATTCTGATCCCTCTTTAGGGAGTTCATAAGCCTTTTAATTTCCTTGGATACATTAGAACATATTTTGTGAAGAAGTGTCACACTTTACAATACCTAACAATAACAATTAGAAGAAACCCAATGAATCATCATACTGTTGAAATATCCACAAAATTGGCTTTCCAATGATGTCATACTTGGTACCTTCCCTATTTAAATTTTATTGGTAATATTGACGTAGGGGAGGGAAATGTCAGGTGAAGATATGATACATTAATCAACTTCCAACGCTGGAAAAGCACAGGCCAGAAATTCTAATGTTTATCAGAGCTGGGATATCTAAGGGGGTCGCGACATAGACCCAGTAAATGGATAAGGGGGTGACTGAGGCTAGGAGGGAAATAGTAGTTGGCAACACCTTTCTGATGTTCGTTTGGCAAAATCCACGGTTATCGTTTGTCCTGCCGTAATAGTATTTTAAAAACAGAGACTACTTTTAACGTGCATAATAATGTCAATATGGTACAAGTGGAATGAACCACTGTTTTCCTCGTAGTGAAATTAAAAAACATTTTGTGCTTTTTATATACCAAATTATGCAATTTATTTCCACTTTATTTTAATGTTACATGAATAGGTACATGCGTTTGTGTTGAGGTAAATGCTGTAAATCCAGGATTTAATTTTTTCATAGTGTTGCTTCGGATAAATTGTAAAAAAGGTGTTGAACAAAACGTTTACAACCTAAAATTGCATAGACAACATCATAGAAGAAGGAATTTTAACTTTATGGCAGTCTCTTTCAATATTTTTAAGTGACTAAGTTTGTGGGTTTGGCGAATGGACTCAAGTTACCAGTCAAAAAATTTAAATTAAAAAAAAGTTCTAAGATATTAAGAATACATAAGTTGAATATGAAAATGTAATTACTTGATTTAAATGTTGTAAATGTGATTTAATTAAGAGCTAGATAGATGTCTCCTATAAACAAAGAGCTGTAAAATGTTGATAAATGCAAAACCATTATTAAAGAGATATTTTGTAGTAGCTGATCTCCTTAAATAATAAACTTGAAAGACTGTGAATTAGTAGTCACCATAGCCCTCAGAAAGTCTAGATACCGCTTGGCGTATACTGTCAATACAAAAAAATGACCCCATTCAAGCTTGTCGCCATGTTAGGTAAATTTATGTTTTGGCTACACTGATTTTTAGTTTGTGTGTTCTGTAATACGTGAACACCGATAATCTGCACTTTGTTATTAGTTATAAGTGAGTGAGACGCACAATTTCTAATTTCAAATTAAGAACAAAACTTTGACAAACCTATTTGATTTTCCTAGATCTGTTCAGACAGGACCGGTTTTATAAATTTTCACGTTCTTGAAATGTTATTTTTACATGGTTATATATATTATTGGATAAGTGTTTTGTGTACATATTGCTACGAGAATTATAGAGAAATTCAGTGAGATTTATGTAATATAATTCAAATTACAAGTAAACCATCTGTTCCTGTTTGGCAATATGGAGAAAATACCTACTTCAATGTCAAATGTACTATTTAAAAGAATGTGATTGTTAATCGGTCATTTATTTATATTATGAAAATAAAAACTCGAATTTTTTAACTAGGGAAAGATTTACTTACATCGGTAACAAGGTATTTTTGGAAAAACTAATAGATTACTCCTATTCCTATAGTTTATTTGAAAATGAATAATAGCAAAATTATATAAAAATATGGACCTTTGCCATAAAAACTGTGCTACCAAGCATTTTCAAATAAACTATAATGATAATTTGATTTAATAGAGCGAGTATAAGATCTCACCTGTTAGAGAAATTGGTGCATAGGGAAGAGATTATGAAGCAGGTAAGCAAAGTCGTTGCAAAAGATAAATATATAGAAGTTATTTTAAAAATTTGATAAAAAACTAGTGGAACAACAAATGGAGTTGTCGCTATACGTGTGTCTTTTTATCCAACTGTTGCAGCAACGTTGGCATCGGTGCGGTATGTCAACTGTTATTTATTTCAACGGTCAACCAGAATCCAACACAAAACGTTCAAGGCCGCATCGGTGAAACAACGGTTGCAACAAACCGGTGGAAAAAAAGACACACGTTATCGGAGATCCAATCAGCAGAAAGTAAAAAAAAAACTTTGGGAATGTTGGAAAAGGGCACAGCAATAGGCCCAAAACAATTCCTTGGTTTTTTAATAAATATAATCTTGTGAGATGCAAAAAATACTGCTAGAGCGGAGAAGCAGTATTATTCTAATGTAGAAAACCCAAGGACATACAGCAGTGCACTAACCATAGGCGAATAGTCACTAAATTATAAAAGAGTCTCATCTCGATTTTATTTTTAAATATTTTTGAGAATACCTATTATTATTAATTTGTTACATTGAGTTTAATAAAACCACAGATTTCGAATGTATTAAAAGTTATTTAAAAAGTACCTCTATAAATATATAGAAAATGTGTATATGACTAACTGGTTTTATTAATCTTTTTTTGGGGTAGGTAAATATATTTTGAAAAATTTACAATCTTCTTTTGAATAAAAGACAAAATATTTCTGTTTTTACTAACTGAACAATATTTTATTCAAACATAATATACAGTATGGTTCAAATGAAAGAAATAAATTCATTATAATGGAAGTAGTTGGTTTTCGAAAAAATGCTCGGACAAGTCAATTTTGTTTACTCAAAGCGCAATTTTTTAAATAGAATTCAATTTTCCCCCACTTCCCATTTTTGGGCAGTGACGTCATTGACAATTTTTTTAAATAGTAACCCCATTTTTTTTTCTTGATTTTGATAGATCTTGCAATTTCCTACTCGGAAACATAATATTTGAAATATCTTACATAACAATTTTTTTTGAGTAAAAGTCATTTAAAGATCAGACACATAAATTTTATTTTATTTTGAGAACACAGTAAATGAATAAAAGATAATTATTTGTAATTAAGTACTTAATCTAACAAAATAATAATAATAATAATAATAAAGAATTTGTGAAATTGTCATTAAATTCTTTTTATTATTATTATTATTATTATTATATTTTTAGATGAAGCACTTAATTACAAAAAATCTTTTATTCATTTATTGTGTTTCAAAATAAAATAAAATTTATGTATCTGATCTTTAAATGACTTTTATTCAAAAAAAAATTTATTTCAGATATTTCCAATATTATGTTTTCGAGTAGGAAATTGCAAGATCTTTCAAAATCAAGAAAAAAAAATTGGGGTTACTATTTAAAAAATTGTCAATGACGTCACTGCCCAAAAACAGGAAGTGGGGGAAAATTGAATTCTATTTAAAAATTGCGCTTTGAGCTAACAAAATTGACCTGTCCGAGAATTTTTTCGAAAAACCAACTACTTCCATTATAATGAATTTATTCCTTTCATTTGAACCATACTGTATATTTAAAAGAAAATATTACATTTTACCAATATCGCATATTTATATGAAATAACTTACTCAATAAGAAAGAATTAAATGAAACAAAGTAATAAACAATGGATATGAAAAATTGCTTTAACAATTTAATCCTTAGATAAACTTATTCTTACATATTGCTTTAATCAATTTATTTACTATAAAAGTATATTTCCTATCATTTATTACATGTAATAAAATAAAGCATAAAACATACAAACTATAATATGTACCTACTTAGAACGGAACTAATATTATTGTATCAAGGTAGTAATAGTGGACATTTTCCGAATAAAAAAAAGTAAAAAAGAAGTAACGGTCGACACGTTTTTCTGACTATTGGTCTTCATCAGTACGGTGCAGCCAAGTTCAAAGGATCATGGAACGTGTGTTCGAAAAATTGTACAATAGGTCACTAACAAGGAGCCAATAACACATTTGCCGTTTCAGCTAGTATCCCCAAATTTTCTGGGCTTATACTAAAGTCACAAAATGATTCAATGGTCTTCCTATGGCTATCAGTTATTCTTTCCTAAAATTTTTTGGTATGCTACAACAAAACACAAATTATTTGATTTTGAAAATATACAAATATTTTTGAAAACTTACACGTGAAATGTTATTCCTTCCTTGTATCTTCTACCGTTGGATGCATTGTTACATTCACGTACAAAACAACAAGAGATTTTGAAAATCCTGTAAAAATTTAACACCAAACCACAAATGTTTTTTATTAAAATAAAACACTAAACGACTAAACTAAAAAATAATGTTTTAAATAAAACCTTTACTAGAAGAACAAAATAAACAACACAACAGATAATAAAATCGATTATATACGTCTAACCATGGAGGAAAGATTCGTCTAACGTTGATCTTACGCTTATTACTAAACTTGTGCCGATTCTGTCTTGTCAGAAGTGCCAACTTAAAATTTATTGACATTTATTTATCATGGCGCCCATCATATGGGGGGTCAAAATGTTTTTACGATGCGGTATCTAGACCTTCTGAGGGCTATGGTAGTCACTTTTACACTAGAAGTAAAAACAAAAAAAAATGTATGGTTGAGACTTATTTATGTATTTAATAAAAACATATATTTAACATGTTTTATTTAAATAAAAACAGGTATTATTTGAAATGGTTTATTTTAGTTTAATAATGTTTATAAATTGTAGGTACATTTGATCCGAATCTTGCTTAATACTATAAAATGCATATGCATTTCTATATGGTTAATATTGAAGAAGAAGCACAAAAGTTTTGATTAAAAATATATTCTTTAAATATAATATTCCCTAGATATGCTAATTTGGGTAATTTCCTATTCGAAGCCATACATGTTTCCTATTATAGTTTTTCATACGTTTGTAATTCTGAAGATACTAAAATATTTTGCTTGATTACTAATCTTTGGTTGTTCTTGTTGTTGTCTGCTGTTAACACTATTACCCTGAAATATTAAAAAAGCTGCACGAATGTTTGTCCATCTCTTTTGTCAGCTTTGCTAACCTATGCTGTTATTCTGCATGCAGACATTTTTTACTGGAGATTTTCTGTAAGAACTGTAATCAGTTTCTAATTTCGGCCAGTTTTAGGAAAGTACCTGTGTTGTAAAGGTATTTCAAAGCCATCCTTTGTAACTACATGCTAAAATGTATAGAAAACAAATCGCAAGATATTACACAAAATTATTCAAATTAAATAAAAACATACAAATGAAGTGAATAATACCTACCAACAATTGAAAAAGACCTCAAATAAATAGACTTAGGGGACTGAAGCTCTAAAAAATCGAGCCATAATTTGTTATGCATCCTCATCTATAAGAAAATTATATTCATCTCTTCAATTACCTCTTAAAACCAAAACAGCACAAAATTGAAATATTTTATCCTAAAAATTTTGGGCATTTTATAATGAAAATGTCATTTAAAAAAAAATCGGTGATTTTTTTATTTTTATATTGGCAAGCCTGGCGACTACTATTTCGAAAAAAATAGCATCCAGGATGGACGCCTATGTCGCGACCCCCTTAGATATACCAGCCCAAAGTATGTGACCAGCCCTGATATTTAGGTATTCGCTTCGTGCGAAGTAATGGTAGGAGAAGCAAAAGCGATACTAGCGCTAGCTGCGGATAATTCGTGTCTGCGTCGCCTGCGATATTTTGTAATTTTGGCGTATTAAATATATTTTACTTATTTAAAAAAAAATAGCAATACAATGAGCAACCGGAGTTGCTGTGTTGTAAATTGTAAATATACTAGCAAAAAACAGTGTAACTTTTATAAATTTTCAGTAGCAAAATGGAAATTAAATCAAAGAAATAAACGTAACTACAATTGCAGCAAGAAGGGAAAATTAATTACAAACCTTTATTTTTGGAACAAGAGTATCTAATACCTATTGAAAATAGTAAGACAGGTTTTATATACTTAAATTATTATTATTTTATTATGTTCTTCAAATTCCTTAAGTACATGTTCAGAAAGGAAATATTTCTGCCTTCGATTATAGTCTGTATCTGGAATGCACATTTGTGTCTGACTGATTGGAAAACAATTATTTAATAATAATTAATTCTACATTTTCTTTCAAACTAAAAATGAAGAAAACTAGTATAAACTAAATTCGAATTATTACAATATTACAACTATTTTTTGGGAACAAATGTTAAATTCATACTTGACATTAATATAACATCGTTAGGCAACTTTTCATACACTTTCTCGTAAATACTGTTGCCTAATTACCTATTCTTTATACTTCTACATACTTTTATTAAAACCAAAAAATACATTTTTTAATGTCGAATTCTATTTAAAATGATATTGTCAATACACGAAAATTCTCCCTTTAGTACGTATTTTAGTTGTTGCTGCCGTCACGCACGAAGCGAATACCTTTTTACTTATACTATTTTATATTATTTAAGGGTGATTATCGTCTTTCATTAATTAAACAATTTGAATATAGCTTGTTACTAATTACGTTATCTTAATAATAAATTGTAATATTACTTTCTACTTAAGCATTTCTTTTGATATGACCTTATAATTTTATAGTAGATAACTAAATTATAAAATTACCAGAAATATTTACATTTAATAAGTTTGGTTTTCTGCGATTTTTCTTTTAAACAAAATTGTAGTGGCGCTCCTGGGTAATAAATACACTTCTTACCTTCCCTCGATATGCCCATCGACGAACAGTTTACTTTTGGCACAGTAGCCTTAGCATTGAAATAAACAGAAATCATTTATACATAAAAATTAAAAATATCTATATCAGATCTAGTTTAACATGATTAAAACATTATCTATTACATCCCAAAAAAAAAGTCTGCAATTTTTGTAATTTATTTCTATGCCATAAAATGCATAATAACAATAACAACGAAAAGAATAAATGAGACACCCGGTAAATCAAGTAGGTATTGTGTCTGGACAACTGGACACTGGACCCAGCTCTTTTGTTCATTTGGGGACGTTACTGACCCAGCCGAACCGATTATAATTTCGGTGGTAAAGTAAGGAACACTTGATAATAATCGTAGCGGGTTGATTTAAAAGATGGTAGATTCGCTTGTTGTTGTTCGAGGTTCCCCCATAGAGAGTATCGAGTAAGTAATATTGGATACCTATCTAGTTAACCTTGACCGTTTCCGGATTGATATAAGAAATTGCTATCGGATATGTTAGTACGAGCGGTATATAACAAGATATTTTCACATGATTTATTTACTTTAATAATATTGCAGTATTTAGTTAAGAATAAACCCAGACAACACACCAAATCCCAGAGATATCCACAGAATATCTTTTGTGGATATCCAATATATCCACAGGATATCAGAAATATTCCGTGGATCTAATATGGATATCCAAATGTCCGTCTATATCCAGAATATAGAAGATATCCTATGGATTATCCAGCAAAACATCTAATGGGTATCTTCCAGACAATACAAGAAATCCCAGAGATATCCACAGAATATATTTTGTGGATATGCCAATATTCGGATATTCAGCAACATATTTTATCTTTAGTAGAGGTTCATAAGTAACCAATGCTTATTGAATAACGTCGAAAGAAAATAGCAGAGATAAAACTATTTTCAACACTCAAAATATTTTCAACACTCTGCCTTTGATTTTGCCCACTAAGGAGAAAGTCATCCTTATTAGGACTCTTCAGCAATAAATGGAAATTCTCGACTCCAGTCTCTAATGGAGTCTGATTAAAACAAAAATTTCGATCGAACTCAATTACGGCGGGTCAAGCATGAGTACACGGAAAAAAATGTGACTAGAAAATTTTACTACAATGTTGTAGTAGTAGACTTGTAGAAAAATACTTAACAATTTGTAGAAAATTTTACTACAATTTATAGTTAAAAACTATCAATTATTGTAGCAATTGAATTGTCGAATAAAATGCTACAACAATAGGAAAGAAGTCCACAATGTTTAGTATATTTTACTATTGTTTGTAGAAGTAGAAATTTATTACAATTATCGTAATTACTACTACTAACTTCTGTAAAAATTTGTACAAATATTAATAATTATCTCTACAAAAAATAGAAATTTTCTCTACAAAAAATAGTAATACTTTACATCCCTTCTTATAATAAACATTCAATTTTGTTGAAAAATATTCTACAATATTGTAGAAATTCTTAGTCATGTGAACAAAACAAAATTCTGCTATTGGCCAACGTTTTCTGACGTCGATCATAAACGGCCAGACAGCAGTAGCCGTTCGCCATGTTCACATAACAAAGCATGGTACATATACGAGTACCTGTAACACATTATTATATTATAAGCACCGATGCGTTTGAGAAAATTTTAATAATAAATTCTATTGGTGGTAAGTACATTTAATATTGTTTCTGAATAATTTACCTTTAGATAACTAATTTAAATAACCTTAGTAGATTATTTTAAAAAAATAGTTGTGGCCAACGATCGAATGTTGTGCCCAACGATCGAATTTTGTGCCAAGTTCAATGATATTTTTTTGTCTTAATTGTGACATACCTACTTTCTCATTTTTGTTAGTTATCTGACTTAGTCATTTAATATCCAAATCAGTGTAAAGGTGATAAATATCCCCGTTTTAAGGGTATGAACAGTTCAATTGGTATTAATTTTTATTTCATATTTTTCAGGTGCAGAAAAGCCAACTGAGACTGAGGGCGCTATTATTACTGTTATTTATTACATAATGTAATTAAGAATTTGTATCTTTTATATTAAAACAATAAATTGAATATTTTATTAAGGAACATTTTTTTCTAGGTTATAATTATAATAATTATGGAATACTACTACAAATTTTATTAAAAATTACTACAATTTGTATGAATTTTTACTATTTATTGTGTAAAATTTTCGTATTTATTTTCATAAAATGCAATACATTTTTAATATAAATTCATACAATGAATAGCATAAATTATAACAATTTGTAGAACAATTCTTATGATGCATTTGGATCTTTTTACTAAATATTGTAGATAATAACTCTACAATACATTCTCCACAAATATTTGGAAATTTTTACTACAAATTGTCCCTGTCCCTATATGTACTATTTATTGTAGAGAAAAAATCTACAATTGTAGAAATTTGTTCTACAATTTTTTTTCCGTGAGATGCGAAAGTGGTATCGCCATCTATGCTTAGTAAGCAAAATCAAATAACATCTAGTGGATATCCACGATGGTTTGCGTTCGCGCCTAGATTTTGATATATTTAGTGGATGTCCATGGAATATTGAATACACCTTAAAAAAAATTAATTTTAAATATCTGAACGGTACTATTAGCCACAATGGCGAGCACAATGGCGTAATTTTTTAATAATTTGCTATATAATTACTATTATTTATGGACATTTGCATGGCTATAAATTACATATCATGGATATAAAATAGATATCCACCATGGACTGGACATTCAGTGGATATTGGGATGTGCAGTAGATATCCAAAGGATTTGGTGTGCTGTCTGGGAATGCTTTTGTGTGTGTCCTGTATGAACTTTTTGACAAAAATATCAATTCGTAAATTTACAGACTTCTAAGATTTTCCCTATATTACAAAAACACTAAAGTCTTTTTGGATCTTATCATAATAAGAGGTGGGTGGAAGTGGGATATGTGATTTAAACAAAGTGTAAGTGCTGCTCTTTTTACAAACTTGGTCTCGTTGAAAACAGCTCTTCTCCACCAGTGTAATATTTTGCAAACAATCTAATAAGTAACTATGTTAGAGGGCGCTGTTTATTTTTTTTTTATAAATCTAGTTTTCTTTCGAAAATATTAAATGGAAATATGCAATTTTTACCACGGATTATAGGAGTAGGCTAATTACAAAAAAAAATGTGAGAAAAACGGATATCTATATACAGGGTGTTTTTTAAACATCCGGCAAAAATTCAAGGGGTTGTTTCTTGGACTATTCAAAGAATATTTTGTCCTTCGATAATTTTTGATAATTCTTGGTTAACACAGTGTAGTGCCTATTTTTATTTAGACTATTAATAATTTTAAAAATAATAAAAATAGTTTTGTCGAAAATGTTGTGCGCCTTGTATCTCCTAAACGAAACGGAATTTTAAAAATCATCAAAGAACAAAATATTCTTAGAATAGTCCAAGGAACAACCCCTTGCGGCATGTTTAAAAAACACCCATTATCTCTCCGGAGAAATATTAAAAACGGAATTTAGCAATTTTGGACTCGCTACAAAGTATAGTTCGGTATTGACTAAAAATAGTCTCTAAAGCGCACAAAAGCCTTTCAAAATTACATTATGGAGGTATATTTGCATTCTTAATGCCAGTTATTATCAGTTTATTGTATTTTTCTCGTTGCAACTATTATAAGTTGTATAATGTTTTTCAGGAAAGTACGCAATTAATTTTGAAGTGTGACAGCCGTGTAAAGCAAGCGTAGTAGACGTAAATACTGATTCATTCATAAAATACATACTTGCTCCTCAGATATACATACTCGCACAAATAATCCCCACTCAAATTAGCAGTTGTCTTCTTCTTTCTAATGCGGCAGCCGATGCGCCAGCTTTGTCTGCGTAATAATAAACACAATCGGAATTATTGCAAGGGCTTAGTTACAGTCTGTTCGCTATACTTACGCGGGTTTCGGATTAAAAATTGTATGAGTATTTCCAGGTAAGTACCCGAAAGTTTGACCTGTTCTTTGGAGATATTTCGGTTTCACAGGTATCTTTCTTAAAAAAAAAATATCAAATTATAATAGAAATTAATGTTGCCAGTCACATATTGAACAGTACTTTTAATAATAAAATTATTTTTATATACATACATACAGTCTGTTCGCTATACTTACGCGGGTTTCGGATTAAAATTTTTTATGAATATTTCCAGGTAAGTACCCGAAAGTTTGAGCTGTTCTTTGGGGAAATATCAACTGGTTAAATGAAATGAAAAATAATGTACAACTTTTTAATTAAATAATAATGGAGAATCTTTTGTATAATTGAAAGCAGAATTAAACTTCTTCATTAATGGAGTCTAATGTGACTATTATAAACCTAATAATAATTTTATATTACACTTCACACAGAAAATATGGTCTATGTATAATAAGAGGGTTATTTAGCTCAAATAAAATATTTTCTAACATAAAAATTTGTTCCATGTAGAGAATTTCAAATGAAAAATAAAAAAATTGAACTTGTCAACAAAAATGAAAATCAGTCATTATCATCCAAAATATCATAATCGTCATCATCATCACTGTCATCACCATTAATTGTTATTATGATTGGACTTATTTCGTTTATTTTATTTTCACGAGTCCACCAATCTTCTATTAGTTTCTCGCACTCGGATATACAGTTCCGCCACACTTCTGGAGTTGCAATTGAAAGTGCTTTTCGCCAAATTTCCCGAACTGCGTCGTCACTATAACCATTAGGCCCACTATGGTTGTCATATTGTTTTGCTATTCCCCATTTATATTCGATGGGATTAAACTGGCAATGATATGGTGGTAGACGTAAAACTTGATGACCGTAACTTTCAATAATCTGATCCACAACAAAGGTTTTTGGTTTTGCGTGTATATTTGCCAAGCGTAATAATTCTGATTTTAATATATATTGAGGAAATGGTATATTATTATGTTCCTTTGTCAACCATTCTTTAATTTTATCAACAGTCCAAGAATTCGTTGGACTTTTGTTTAATACTTCAGAATGGTAAGGTGCATTGTGCATTGTCTAAAATAATTACGCTGGGCTCACTTAAACCTGAGAGAAGTTTTTCATGCAACCATTTTACAAAAATTTCTGTGTTCATATTATTCGTGATAGTTACTGGATTTTGATTTAGATGAAAATATTAAATCAGCACCTTCTATAAAACCCGATTTCCCTCCTGCATGTAAAATGATGTGTCGCTTCCCTTCTCCATCGGTAAGTTTGATGGTCTTTACGTTATCATCTTGCCATATTCTCTTGGTTGCACCCCTAGAAAATATCCATGTTTCGTCTAAATATATAAAATTCGCCCCTTCTTCTTTAAATTTAGAATATTTTCTTGGAAAGTTAATTCTCTTGTGCAGGACAGAACTTCTTTCACAAAGGGCCTTTCTGTTATCCTCCTTTTGAAATTTGAAACAAAAGTTATGTATCACTTGCCATAGACTTGTTCTGCCAATGTGGTCAAATTTTCTATCTATTAATTCCGAGAGAATTGTATTTAAGGTCACATGTTCCTTGTTGGCCCTCATTCGATAAATGGTGTCACGAATTTCAAATTTCTTTCCATCTGGAATATCTTTCGTTTTCAATGATGGGCGAGTTTTGCGGTGATCTTCTTTCGGCAGTTCACTTTTGTGATTTTGTAATACTCCTCTTAATTTGGTTTCACTAATTCCTAGAGCATCGCATACGCGTTGTTGTACAGACATTACCGATTTTAAAGGACCGCCATTTTCTTTTTCATCCGTAAAATACTTATGTACTCTACAAATTAGACTATCTACATATAACACACGTCTAGGCATTTTCAAAATTTCCACTAAATTTACAATATACATACAATGTCAACACTTGCAAAGAATCAATTCAACTGCAATATTTGTAACAAATTTAGTACCTACCCTAATGTTATTTTAATTTAAATCTGACCATTAGGGCAATTTTACCTAATTTCTTGGGAAGAGGCTTATTGGAACTGGTTGTCAATGACTAATTTGCATAATTTTGTTAATCCGAAACCCGCGTAAGTATAGCGAACAGACTGTATGAATGAATGGATTAGTCTAGTAGTTTTTCATCGTTATTTCCAACGAATCGAAAATTATTAAATTCCATTCAGTGAAACCAGAGTAATAGATATTTAAAGAAAGATCTCGGTTTCCCTTATTTTTATCCGTGATGAAAACTGCAACTTCTATTTAATATTTTCGAGAGAAAACTAGATTTCTAAAACAAATGTAAATGTAAATAAAGAGTGTATACACAGAAAAAATGTTTGAATCGGGTGGCTAATCTGTTTTAGAATTCATCAGGCTTTATAGAGACTTACCATGTGTGCAAATCCTTTTAATGTCTTTATATGAGTAAACTCCTTTCTTTTTGATACTCATTGCGCACACCACTTTATCTCATGTTTAATTTCATTTCACAGTAAGGCTGAATCTTTTCATGTAACCGATGAATATTCTGCTTTGGATAAATCCCAAACTATTGTAAAATTGGCATCCAACTTTTCGTTATAGCCAACTTCTGAAGATGACAAAGTGGAAACTGTACAAGAGCTAATATTAAGTGAAAAACGAATAGAAACTCAAAGTCATGAGGGTTACAGAGTCAATATTAGAATATTCAAAAAAATCAACAAGGAAAATATAATAAGAACGATTGTGATTTTGATATTGATTCCTCTAATATACTTGCATTGGTAAGTTCCAAACAATGCAATTTTTGAATGAAAATTTATCGGTGCGGCAATAGATTCAAATAACAGCAACAGCAGTAATTTCTTTTATTAATTCAACCTCTCACTGTTGGGGTATAATTGGCAGCGGCTATTCATTGAGGTTGCGCTGGGAAATGGCAGCAAATTGAAAATTAGTAAAAAAGAAAGGTATATTTTACTTTAACCTTTCTTTTTTCAATCATTATTAAAGGTAGCAAAGCCTACTCAATACATGAAGTTAAATTACTTATAGTAATGGCATTATTCGACTGATGAAAATTACATTCAATGAATAAAGAATAAAAAATATCACACAATTTGTGTGTGCCGCTAGGACTATATTTAAAACGGTTAAAAATAAAAATAAAACATCTATAGAATGAATGAACTTACTGGGTATCACTCACGTGAAAATATAAATATTTTTTTAGTTATTATCTTTATCATCAGATTACTTTTGGGAAATTGAATATACCAAAAATTAAGAAAGGTAAAGAAACGAGATAATTTATTAGAAAAAACGCAGGAATTATTGGACTTCCAAAGGAACTCCGGGACTTTCTAAGGAATTTTAGAGATTTCCTAAGGAACTCTGTACTACCCAGAGAAAAGATTCTGAAAATTTTCTAAAAAAGAGAAATAATTCGCATACTATTCTACATTTAGATTTTTGAACAATCACTAGGAAAAGATGATATGAAATATCAAAACGATAAATTATTTTAAAATTAAGGAACTATGTAATTGTAAAAGAAAGTTATTACAGTGAATAAATTTGAGTTTCACATTATTTGCCAATTATTAATTTAAGTTTATTTTGTTTAGTATAAAAATAATTATTTTTATTTATTACAAAAACAAATGGCTATGTCTTATTATTTATTTATTTTTTTTTTTTTTTATAAAGATAGTTGTTTCAAAAAAATGTTTGGCTAGAGGCTCCATGACTTCTAGCTACGCCACTGGTTGCAAACAATACATTTTTCGATAATTCAAAATCATATCGTTATCAATATACTGTAATACTATTCTAATTTACAAAAATACTAATTTCTTGTGTAATGTTAAGTTTAGAGATTGGATTACTATAGTGTGACCCTTGCAGTAAGTTAAGTTGGTTAGTTCGAGTGCAAAACGCATAGAGTTCAACGTTTGATCAAATGTCGGTTGTTCGGTATAACGAGTAACGAGGCAATTTGAGAATTTGTAGTTGAATATTTGCTTCAGGTATCGAATGTTGTTAATTGTTAACGTTGCAGTTGGTCTATGTTACAACTTTGTCGCGTTACGCTTTACGATTTGAATGTGTCAATAATTAATTAGGAAAAGAAAAAGGTTTTTTTTATATAAATTAACTATTTTGCAATCTATTTTAGTTGTAAAACTGACGGGAAAAACTGATGATAATAATAAATGAAACACACGGAAGGTAGAATTTATATTTTTGATTTAGATTGTTCCTCGTGATCTGGTTCATAGACTCGCCACTCCCATCGAGTGGTTGTGTTCGTAAGGACAAAATAAATAATCAGAACATATATACAAAATATATTGGAAAATTCACAATTTAGATTTAGAAAAGGGAAATGGTCACAGAGTTAGAATATGTTCTGGGTGGACCGGATTTAATTTGCGTATACAGAGATCTCGTAAACCGTAAGATATACATTGTCGGTTAAATGGGGAAAAAGTTTCGTATTTTGACGGATAATACAATGGTCCATAAAAGTTCCAGATTTTCTGACTGGTTCCGGAGATATTCGATAAAATCCGAAAAACCTCATATTAATTTTTTAAGTCGTGCGTTATTATAAAAGATACAAAAAAAATTATACGAAGTTTTTGTTATAAATCAAGTTCCCTATAATCTGCCATGTCAAAAATTTTATTACGACGTTTCGTATTCCCAGGGCCACCTTCAACTTATTTTTTTAAATACGGCCTGGATTTTTACCTGTAATTTTTTATAGCTTTTGTATAGCTAAATACAACGATATGTTACACTTTACCATTTTACTACGTTTCGTCTATGAAAATATCATCAGCTATGTAGCTTCTGATGATACCGTTTCTTACTTGATTAAAACAAAATAGCTAATTAAATAATAATTAAAAAAACAAAAAATGCTTAAAATGTGAAATTTTAAATATTATTTGAAACATAATACAAGAATTATTTAATTACAAAATGGGTTACAATTTTTTATCAAACATTATTAAGTACAAACAGCAAACAAGACTAATGACGAACGAATTAAGGTTGTACACATTCTACAAATAATAAAGCTAATAACAAAAACAAAATTCAAAAACAAAAACAGTCACAATAGTTGCTCAAAATGCAATTCTCCTAGACATTTGGGATGTAGTTTTATAAACCATTTCTAGTGTAATTTTTTTAAATGCATCTACTATTCGTTAACGAAGTTCTTGTAGATTATTTGGCATATTTTTGTCGTAGATTTGGTTCTTTACGAAGCCCCATACAAAATAATCCATGGGGTTAAGACACGGAGATCGAGGACGCCATTTTATTGGTCCATTGGTACCAATCCAATTACCTCTAAAATATTGATCTAGATACTCTGCAACCCTCCTACATTGTGTGCACCACAACCGTCATGCATAGTATTGAAGATTTTGTTTTGTTTGTAAGGGCATCTCATCGAGTACTTCCTCCAATAAATGTAGGTATCGGAACTGATTTAAATTACCATCCAAAAAAATCGGCCCAATAATCTGATTATTGATTAGTCCACACCAAACGGAACTATGGTCTAACTTCTCTGATTAAATGGGGATTAGAAGTAGCATACAAATGCTTGTTCCTGGGATTAAATATTCCACTATTAGTAAAGGAGCATTCATCCGTCCATATTTTTTGTTGAAAGAACGGTCATTGCGCAGTTTTCTACTATACCAACGACAAAACATCAGTCTTCTATCAGAGTATCCAGCGTGTAATTTCTGGACTTTTTGAAATTTATACCCGTGGTATTTATGTTTCTTTAGCTATTCGCCTAGTAGAATTTTCAGGGTTAATATGTATTTGGGCAAGAACATTAATTTCATTATCAGTTTGTCGAACCTGATATCTAGTTCTCCTTTTTTTCACACTGCTATGCTCTGCCATATTTTTTGAAATATAAGAAAACATCATAGACGAAACGTAGTAAAATGGTGAAGTGTAACATATCGTTGTTATTAGCTATACAAAAGCTATAAAAAATTACAGTTAAAATCCAGGTCCGTATTTAAAAAAAATAAGTTGAAGGTGGCCCTGGAAATACGAAACGTCGTAATAAAAATTTTGACAAGGCAGATTATAGGGAACTTGATTTATAACAAAAACTTCGTATAATTTTTTTTGTATCTTTTATAATAACAACGCACGACTTGAAAAACGAAAATGAGGTTTTTCGGATTTTATCGAATATCTCCGGAACCAGTCAGAAAATCTGGAACATCTATGGACCATTGTATTATCCGTCAAAATACGAAACTTCTTCCCCATTTAACCGACAATGTATATCATACGGTTTACGAGATCTCTGTATACGCAAATTAAATCCGGTCAGTTTATTATGTAATAATAAAAATGTTATCAAAAGTAGATCTTAATGTTAAATTTAGAATACAAATTACAACGTAGCTCTACACATCTACGCGTGCCACTATTGCAGTACTTACCAATGTGTTATGGGCTTAAACTTTTAGAGGTACGATTGTAAAAATGATCAAAAATTCTAACATTTTTCCTCCATTTTTATTGTAAACAGAAAAATGGAGCAATGAAAGCCGAATTAGATCAGCTCAGAAAATAATTGAGCTCATAGAAATATATTAAGGCTCGCACAAACCAGAGCGGCTGCGGGCGCGGTGGCGGGCGCGGTGGCGGTTACGGTAGCGGTGGCGATCACTAAAAGCAATATGTGCGCACACCAACGCGTTCAGTTCTCATTTTTCAAATGGATATCAAGGAAGAAGTTTTATTATCAGCTTTGTTAGTAGAAGAAGATAACGAACCACCTAGGTAAATATATCAAAGTCAGTTGGCATTGGGTATTTTAATAATTATTCTTTCGTCTATTTAGGAAAAAACGAAGAAAATGGGTTCACAGTGTAAATCTAGATTGAGAAAACAACGGTGAATTTTACACAGTATTCCCGAAATTACGAGAGGATAGGGTGCGATTTTTTATTTATTTTAGAATGACCATTGAACATTTCGATGAAATATTAAATCTGATAAGGCCAGATATAACAAAGAAATTTACTCATTATAAAAGACCAATAGACCCAACTGGACGCTTGGTAGTAACACTGAGTAAGTAAATTACCAACTTAACAATGGCAAAATATATTTTAAGTAAAAAATATTGAGATATATAAGCGATTATTGTGGTATGGCTTATGATCTCTGTACAAACTTATGTCGCTAAAGCAAAATAATGAAAGATGACTTGCTGAGAAAATAATTTTTTAATCTGTTTATTAAAAAAATCCTTTAGGTACATTTTATTTTACATTACTTATGTATGTAGTGTATTACCGAAATATTCATACCATGTTGCAGATGATGAAGGCTCACTACGATATAGTGTGTTTGAATTTGAATAATTAAGTGATGAAGTAAACGAGGGCAAGGATGATTCGGTAGAGGTTGGCCTGTGAAATGGCGATGAATCGTCTCTTTCTTGGATTTCTGAGTTTCTTCGATAAGGATGAGTCTCTGAATATCTGTGTTGTGGAATAGATGAACTGTGTCGTTCTTGGTTACGTTGCTCTTGTTTCACTTGGTCCAAATACGCTAACTCCTCATCCATCAATATTTTTGAAATTTTAAATTTAAAAAAAACTTGTCGGCTTGGAGGAAATTTTTTTACCGTTTTTGCGTATGCTCTAAACAAGTCGTCTATCTCATTACAGGTAGAATCTCGTCTTGTATCCAAATATGAAATTACTTGTTGCACAGATGACGTGGATGATGACGGTACAGTAACCGATTCTTTCTGTTTTTTTTTATCTTTTTTTGTCTGTTGCCGATTAACAACTGGTGGAGCATCATACTTAGCCAGTTCTTGATTGATTGATTGTTCTTTTTGAATTGATTCACTTTGCTCACATTCTTCCTCAGCCGTTTCAGACTCCGATTGCTCAGAGGGCTCTTGGGTGGGTTGTGATACATTGGAATCTGTTTTGGCAAATTTTAAGATATCGCGTAAAAATTCCATTTGTGGTGCCCAGGGCCAAGTTTTATATCGGTCCAAACTTTTATCTTTTTGTCCAATTTTTGGTTTTTCGGCCCTTAAATATTTGCTGTAAGAATCCCGAAGATTCTTCCACTTCTTTTTCAGTTCATTACCTGTAACAAAATTTTAACTTTACTGTAATTAATAATACAAATATATTTTTAGGATATCTTGCAACGGGGGATTCATTCAAAACTATTGGCCACAGCTTTCGAATGGGGTTTACAACAGTTAGTGCCATAGTTGCAGAGGTTAGTACGGTTATATGGAATCGTATGCGGCCACTTTATTTGCCAGATCCTACTAAAGAAACATGGGAAGCTTCCGTAGCTGGTTTTTATGAAAAATGGCAATTCCCGAACTGTTTAGGCAGTATTGATGGAAAACATATCACCATAAAGTGTCCCAATAAAACTGGATCCAACTATTTTTGTTATTTACAGAAGTTCTCCTTTGTCCTTTTAGCTGTCGTAGACCATGATTACAAATTTATTTGTATTGATGTTGGAAGATACGGTAAAAATAGCGACGGTGGACTTTTTGAAAAATCTGTAATGGGCCAGAGATTAATAACTAGAACTTTTGACTTTCCTGAAGACCGTCCTTTGCCAAATCAAGATGATCGTACACCTTGTGTCCTTATTGGAGATGAAGCCTTTCCTCTTAAGGAATTTTTAATGCGACCTTTTCAACATCGCCAGTCAAGATTAGATGAAAGAAAAGAAAACTTTAATAAACGGTTGTGTCGAGCACGTCGTGTTGTAGAGAATGCGTTTGGGATCATAAGTCATAAATGGCGTATCCTATTTAGACCTATTGAAGTTAAGATTGAAACAGCTATAAGTATTGTCAAAGCTATTTGTATATTACACAATTTCTCACGCTCAAAAAATAATAATGATCAAATGGTTTTACATTTAATCGACGAAAATGGACAGCAACCTGTGGCTGCCTTTCAGAATTTTAGAAATGATGCGAGAAGACCGACAAATTCAGCGTTTCGTATTCGTGAAAATTTTGTTACCTTTTTTAATACCTAATTATAAATGAACATTTTTTTTTAATTTATAAAAGCATACATGTTTTTTAAAGTCTATAAATAAAATAATATAAAATATTATGTAAATACTTTTTACTTACCTGTTGTTCCATCCATGCTCAAAGCAATTTCGTCCCATATTTTATCCTTTTTCTTCAAATTTTTATAATCACTGAGAGACAAGTCATATAGAATAGGATGTGCTCGCACATTTTCAATAAGTTTTTCAGTTTCACACATCTTTTTTACTTCAAATATACCTCTAGAATTGCAAAACAAAGCGGACAAACGATGCATGCAGCGTTCTACTGCAGTTCGCAACGGCCTGCGGTAGAACGCTACAAACAGAGCCGATACGTTTGCCAGATCGCTCATATGTGTGCATTTCTATTAATTCCTATTTGCAGTATTTGTCCGCCACCGCCACCGCCACCTCGCCCGCCTCCTCTACCGCTCTAGTTTGCGCGATCCTTTATAGTGTCGTTAGTGGTTTGGAGGTTTATAAGAAAAACATCTGGTGGCAATAATTACCAAGGCTGGAAATTCTGTCTTTAAAATCTGCAGCTGCTGAAATCAAGCTATGCAATTTAGCTAAAGAAGCATAGGGCAAGCTAACAAAGTGCATTATATAAACCTTTGATGCGAGTTCAAAGTTCAAAACAAGTGACATATACACAATTTGTCAAAAATGTATTATTGCAACAGAATATTAGAGATATGAAAGTAAAAGACCAAAAATTAGTATTTTCCAGTAAATCAACAAGTCAGAAACCATATAGATTTAGAAAAGGTACCCAGTGTTATAACTGAGATGTGGCCTTAACGTGCAATAATAATAATAATAATAATAATAGTTCGTTGATTCAGGCGCTATCACACAGAGAAATTTGTCTAAGAATATAACCAAGTGTATTTAAAATTCATTACGACTCTAATTCCTATTTAAAGTTAAAATATTTGAATCCAGGCATTCTTAAATTAACATTGCCATTTTCAATTTTTGAATTAAAAGTTATTAAGCACGAATGTTAATTTTAAAGATTTTTTTAGCATGCCTTCCTAAATTAAACCGAAAAGGTGTTTACATTAATAATGCTAAATTAAGTACAGTATCTTTAAACTTTATGCACGTAGTGTTACATCCAATAGTTAAGCATACAATGTTCTTAAATTTAGAAATAATATACTTAAACCGAAAATAGACCTTTTTGTTTCATGTTCCTTTTGTTTAGGATTTATTAAAGAATTGTCATACTTAAATTAAACAAGAGATTTTCTTCGATCAAGAAGTAACTAGATTAAAATTAGAAAGAAACTTCTTATTATAAGTATGGAAAACCATCTTTCGTTTAAGAATTTTGTAAGAATGCTCATGCTCTTAATAAGTATGCGGGTTCCTTAAATTCAAAATTACCGTGCTTAAATTGAGAATAAAATTTCTTGATTTTAAGTATGCATAACCGTCTTTTGCTTAAGATTTTTTAAAGAACACCCATGCTTAAAATAAGTATGAGGGTTCTTAAATTAAAAAATAGCGTGCTTAAATTGAGAATAAAACTTCTTGATTTAAAGTATCTACAATTCTATTTTTCTAAAGATTTTTTTAAGAACGCTCATGCTAAAAATAAGTATGAGAGTTTCTTAAATTGAAAAATACCGTGTTTAAATTCAGAATTTTTTGATTAGTATGTATAACGATTTCTTAAGTATTACATCCCCACTTTGAAACCTCGTCTAGGAACAAATTCAGATAAGAAACAAGGAATAAAGTACATTTATCGCCAGTGCATCTTAGAGTTATTTAGTTAGTGTTTAAAATGGATTAAAATGTAAATAATGAGGGTTTCGAATTTTATGAAAGACAGAATGAATACAGAATATGGAAACAATGAATTATATATATTGTTGGAATGGTGATTAGCATATTCAATAATAGAAAAAAGTCGTATTTATTTTGTCAATGAAACATCTTCATAAAGGATGATATACGACACGAAATTTGGTGCTTAAACTATAACAATTTTGGTGTTTTTCTATGGCTACTTGTAAGCCAATAAGAGCTGCATTTTAAAAATATTTTGAAATATACATAATACCCAAAAAATGAGGCATTTCAGAGTTATATTTTTTTATGGAAAAGCCCAATATTTTATTGCATTCATGAACAAAAATTATTACTATCTGTAGTGACCATAGTAATAAATTTAGACCACAAGTGTTAAAGATAAAAAAAACCCTGTTTTTATAAATGAAAAAAAAAACTGTAGGGCTGTCATAAAAAATCTTCATATTCTGAATATTTTAAAATAAATGAAATGTAGCTCTTAACTAATATGCATCCAAAGAATTTTTTTTCAAAATTGTTAGTTTAGACACCAAATTCCGTGCTGTATGTGGTGAACCACTACTTTGAATTTCCTAGGTAACACGACAGCTCCCGCCGTCTGGACATAGTAACAACTTGTTCACCCCCTCCTTTACACCCAACTACAATAACGGGCAAAAAAATCGACGTGCCACTTTTCGCAGTCATCGGAAGGACAATAATGTTAAAGTATAATGTTTGTTAATATGTTTGTGTTTTTAATATTTTTATATAGGTAAAATGTTTATTTTATTCTTTAATAAAAAAATGTATCACACTCGATTACACTTTTTTTAGTCCTGAATTTATTTAAATTTAATTTAGAGCCTATTTATCCCTTCACTACGAAAATAATCGAACTTTTTAATTTCAAACTTGCTTTAATGCCTGAAAACACAATAACTTTTATACCTATTTTAATATGTTTTTTACAGGTGTGGGATTGAAATGAAGTTTCGAATAAAGACTGTATTGATTCAACCAGAAAAAGAATGTAACGTTGGGTGTTTTTACCAATTTTATCGAACTTCAGAATTTTATTCTGGTGGAAGCATTCATTTTTCAATCAAAGACGTATACTAAATCATCCTCTTTTTGTAAAAAAAAAAAAAAAATTAAATATATAAATTATTGTGCACTTAGGAATTGAAACAAAATGTTTATTTTCGTAAGTAATACCTTTTAAGTATAACGCATACTTAAAACAAGAATAAACGTGCTTTATTTAAGCTTCTCCAAAATACTCAAAAGAACCAAAATAATTCTTAATTTAAGATTTATCTATTATCAAATTAAGAATAAATTATTTCTTAGATTAAATAGAATACTCTCGTTAAACATGCTGCATATTTAAATACAGAATAAACATGCTTGATTCAAGTATGATAGTGCTAAAAACAAGAATGTCCAAACTTAAATCAAGCATATTCTAATATTAAAATCGTGCAAAATATTGAATTAAGTATTTGAATACTAAAATCAAACTTGAATGATTTTTATTTTAAGTATTAGAAATAAGAATATACCTACTCAATTGAATAATTTTGGTGCTCGATTTAATCACTCGTTTAGAGATGATTTTTTAGCATGCGTGCTTAAAAATTTCTTAAATGAAGATTGTGGCATGCTTGGCTCAAAAACAATCCCGAAAATGCTTATTTTTGCTTAAAATTAGCATGAATTCATCTCTGTGATATCTCATTTTACCTATGAAAATTTTTACTGGAAAAATTCACATAAGCTAAAACTCTTTCAGTAGCTAATGAACAGGAAAATGAGAAGTTGAATTGTGTTTAGAAAATAACAGAACCAGAACTATGAACTTGCCTTCTGCCAAATATGGGTACCGTATTAAAAGTAATAAATTTTAACACAATTCAAAAGAAGTGATCGGTACTGTAAATAATGTAAACGTAGAAGACAACTTCAAGTTTTGGCATGTTAGATCGAGACTATATGAAACTACTGAGAACTATTTCGTTTTGTCTAAATATTCTAACAGATAATCCCTCAGAAAACCATCCAATAAGCCTGCAAGAAATGAACCTAAACCAACAAAATTGGTTCGTTTACGAAGGGATTCGAGAAAAATTATTGCTTGTTTCTTCGAAAAAACGGGCCATGTTGCAACTGTTGCATTATATTAGATTAGAGGATAAAAGGACACTTAATGTTGATATCATTTGTTTGCCGGAAGTTATCACTGAAATCAGGAGAAACAACGTACACCGGCAAATCATTCTTCATCAAAACAACGTAAGCGATCACACAATAAGACGAACTACTGTCGAGTTTTTGACCAGTAACAACATCCAATTAATGACTCATTACCCATATTCGCCTAAATTATTGCTCAATGATTTCTTCTTATTCAGACACATCAAAAATAAAATTCGTGGCGAACATTTTTCATCGCCTGACGTTGCTTATGTTTCGGAGGTACTGTTGTTGTTATATTGTAATTATTTGTTTATATTTTTTGATCCTACTGTATATAGGAAAAAATGTCAATGTGACTAAGGTCAAATAAATTATTATTCTTGTCAGTCTTTAAAAATACTCATTTTTATTGATTCCACTAAATCGAACCAGACAAACCCAAAAATAGCTCGATAGTCAATTGAGCTTCAAGACGGCAGTCAGCCACATGGTCCTTTGATCCGTTAATTTAGAGGAGTCAGAAAAATGAACAGTGACGCCAAATCATTAGGTGCTGTTAGAAAAAGCTATGATACTAGACAGCGCAGACGAGCACAGACGATGGCAGACTTAACAAGCACCCGTAGACAAGATGAAATTGTAATTGACGAAAATGTGGTTCTACACGAAGAACCGCAAAAGGACAACCAACCACGACAAGTCCAAAAAACAACAGAAGAGCCCTGTTCCAGTAAATATATCAGCAATAATGACAGATTTGGCGTCACTGTTCATTTTTCTGACTCCTCTAAATTAACGGATCAAAGGACCATGTGGCTGACTGCCGTCTTGAAGCTCAATTGACTATCGAGCTATTTTTGGGTTTGTCTGGTTCGATTTAGTGGAATCAATAAAAATGAGTATTTTTAAAGACTGACAAGAATAATAATTTATTTGACCTTAAGTCACATTGACATTTTTTCCTATATACAGTAGGATCAAAAAATATAAACAAATAATTACAATATAACAACAACATTCCATGTGATTTATAAGTATCTTGTATTAAGGTATGTAACATGTCATCCTCTAAATTTCTTTCGCAAACGTGAAAACTGAAGCTAGTTTCTATTTTTCCTCGAACTATTTGACCGTTAATTACCCAACCTAATTTGGTTAAAGTTGCTTTTGGATCATATCTCGTGTTTTCAACGTAATGTCTTGGCATTGTCAAGTCGTAATTATCAGTACCAATAAGCATTTTTGGTCGAACATCATTAAATGAATTGATAGGTAAATTTTTTAAATAGGGCCAGTGTTCAGCAACCATTTTCATGTCGAGAGATTGTGACGGTAATATAAAATTATCGATGGTTCTGACGTCTTTTAAAATATATGACTTAGCGTCAGAAAATGTGCCTTTAATTTTTAAGCTAACCTTTTGTGATGTATTGTCTGTTTGATGTTGGTTATTTGTCCATTGCATACAAAGTGGCTCTGTATACCCTGTCAAACCAATGTCAGTTGCTAGGTCTTTGTCTATTAAAGTGATAGTGGAGCCTTCGTCTAGTAAAGCATAAATAATTTTCTTACCCTTCGGTCCTTCAATTTCTACAGGAATGGTTCTGAGTATTATCTGTGAATACTTCTGCTGGTGAATTTGAATAGGCTCGATGGTTTCTGTTTCAGGATTTTGTTGCAAAATATTGACTTCTACACCGATCTCGGAATCTTTATGTAACAAAGGGGTATGCTTTAATTGACAGTTATTTGTACCACACTTTTTCTTTAGAAAACAAGAATTTAAATGATGATTTGGCTTTAAACATGAAATGCATAATTTATTTTTTGATACATAGAGCCAACGATTATCAACATTCATTTCTTGAAATTTTTGACACTTCTGTAGAGGATGTTTTATATTACCACAACAGCGACATTTGTCTTTTATTAATTTCTTGCGATCGTCAGTTAAAAGAACGGACTCAGATTTTTTACTAGGGTTGCAATAATCATTTTTAAAATTAGGAGTGCATAATAGACCTGAAGCCTTCCCCAAGTTTTTTAACCATATAGAGAAATCTAATAGTGTCGGTTCCTTTAATCTGATGGCATGGAGTGACCAATCACGTCTAAGACTAATTGTCAGGAAATTAACAAATTCATCCAGAAGTAAAGGATTTTTTAAATAAACATCATTTTTTAAATGTTTTATGGCGGTTACTAAATTGCATACAGAATTAGAAAATTTGACTATAGATTCTGGTTTGTAATCTTTAATTGGTGGTGTACTTTTCACTTGCTCAATCATATATTTTATTATATACTGCGGACGTCCGTAGTTATTCTCTAATGTATCTATTATTTCTGAAACGTTTAAATGGGATATAAGCAGCATTTTTACGGACTCCCTAGCCTCACCTTTAAGGCATTTTCTAAGGCGAACTAAATTTTCGCTGTCAGAATAATGACAAAGTTTTGAAGTTTCATTAAATTCGGATATAAATACTAACCAATCTGCTGGGTTGCCATCAAAATTGGGTAGGGATTTGTCCATTCCATGTCTTCGCATGATACAGTTTTCCATATCATTTGACAAATCGGTTGTTTGAAACTTACTCAAAAGATTTGTATCTTCATTTCTAGCAACAATTCCTAGATGTTACTCACTAAATATTCCCACGGCAAGTAATATTCAATTACATTCCTTTTCCGATGCCAGTCAGCAAGCGTATTCAGCTGTTGTTTATCTAAGGATATCAAGTCAAAATGGTGTCGAAATTTCGTTTCTATCTTCTAAATCGAAAGTATGTCCTTTGAAAGAAATTACTATACCTCGTTTGGAATTGGAAGCCTCATTATTAGCCAGTAAGCTAGTTAAACGAATAAAAGAATCCTTGGAGTTACGTATTGATGAAGAAATATATTGGACAGATTCTCGAATCGTCCTATCATGGATTCAATCAGATAAAAATCGATTGAAGCAGTATGTAAGGAATAGAGTCCAAAAAATTCTAGAAAGCTCAAACAAAACCTGTTGGCGTTGGTTACCAACAAAATTAAACCCAGCAGATCATGCCACCAGAGATGAAAATCCAAAACATTCCGAAGCTAAGTGGTTAACAGGTCCTGCATTTCTGCATCAACCATTTTCGCAGTGGCCGGAAGGTACATTAGATGCTAATTTTGACAAGTCAGAGATGACAAAAGAAATGAAAATGGATAAAAAAGAATTCGTAGGGGCCGTTACTACAATAATGAAGACTCTTATACCTTTACCAGACTGCCAGCGATTTTCCTCATGGACAAAACTAGTAAGAACAACAGCATGGGTAATAAGATTTTTAAATCACTGTCGTAATAAAAAAACTACCACAAACAAAACATTGACCGTAGAAGAATGTAGTAATGCAGAATTGGAATGGTGGAGAAAAATACAGTTTTTAGCATTCCCTGAAGAAATTCTCACTCTCAGAAGAAATGAACCTATTTCGAAACAAAGCAAAATTTTCAAGTTGTCACCATTTTTAGACGAATTTGGAATTCTTAGACTAAGAAGTAGAATCATCAATGATATACCGGGATTTGAAAAAAATCCGGTTATTTTACCTCATGATCACAAATATTCAGAACTTATAGTGTCATTTTTTCATTAAAAATTTAATCACCAAGGAGTGGCAACCGTAAAAAATGAAATTAGACAAAAATATTGGATTCCTAGACTTAGTAACCTAGTTAAAAAAACTCTTCGTCAGTGTAATGTTTGTAAAGTTCTGAAAACCACTCCCCAAGTCCCTATAATGGGAAATCTACCATTAGCGAGAACTACACCCTATGTAAAACCATTTAGTTTTTGTGGTATCGACTATTTTGGACCGTATCTGGTAAAAATAGGACGACGAAGAGAAAAACGATACGGTGTTTTATTTACCTGTCTGACTATTAGAGCCATTCACCTTGAGCTAGCAAATTCCCTTACCACTGATTCAGCAATCATGGCGATCCAAAGAATGTCTGCAAGAAGAGGATATCCTACGCAACTGTTCAGCGATAACGGGACCAACTTCAGAGGTGCTGACAAAGAACTTCAAGCAGCCTTAAAAGAGTTCGACCAACAAAAATTTAACGATAAACTGTCAATCCACGGCATTCAGTGGAACTTCAACCCTGCAACAGCTAGCCACATGGGAGGAGTGTGGGAACGTCTTATACGGACAGTTAAGACAGCACTAAAGACTGTACTAAAGGAAGAAGTACCCAACGAAGAAGTCCTCCAAACGCTTTTTCTTGAAGTGGAAAATATAGTAAATTCCAGACCATTAACCGAAATTAACGTCGACAGTCAAGAAGAAGAAGCTCTAACCCCAAATCACTTTTTATTAGGGCCGCACTACAACCAAACAGAAGGTAATGTCCTCAAAAATTTACCAACGGACGGTAGCCATCTAAAAAAACAATGGAAAATTGTTCAAAATTTAGGTAATAAATTTTGGACCCGTTGGATAAAGGAATATCTGCCTACACTTCATACAAGATCTAAGTGGAACGAAGACCAAGAAAAAATAAAAATAGATGACGTTGTTATTATTGTTGATGACCAAAACCATAGAAATCTGTGGTTGAAGGGCAAGGTAATTGCAGTATATCCCGGCAAAGACGGAAGAATACGTGTAGCAGACGTCCAAACAAACACCGGCGTGTACAGAAGACCTGTTTCGAAGCTGTGTATTCTTCAAATTATTCACGGAAATGAAGCTACATAGTTCTTCATTTAGGGGGGGAGAATGTTGTTGTTATATTGTAATTATTTGTTTATATTTTTTGATCCTACTGTATATAGGAAAAAATGTCAATGTGACTTAAGGTCAAATAAATTATTATTCTTGTCAGTCTTTAAAAATACTCATTTTTATTGATTCCACTAAATCGAACCAGACAAACCCAAAAATAGCTCGATAGTCAATTGAGCTTCAAGACGGCAGTCAGCCACAGGTACCTTGCTTTGTATTACATTTTCTGTGGATTTTACCGGATTAGAAGAAATGATGTGTCGAAATGTTTGAAACTCAATGTGCGGATGTAATCGTAGATATATTGAAAATATTATATAGAAAAACAGTAGATTAGTAATAATATAAAATGAGGAAGTGCTAGAGTTTGAATCTTTGGATTATTTAAAACAGTCAATTTTAGATTATAACATTTCGCCTCCAACTTAGTCTTATATTGAGTACTTTGTTGTTGAAGATAAAAGACAAAATAAAATGATACCATTAAAATTGGACTACTGGAAAATTTGAAACCATAAAACTATATAAATGAACTTCTATTTGCTGATCACTTAGTTATAATAGGGCACTCAGAATTGTAGTTTGTGCAACATAAAATGATACCATTAAAATTGGACTACTGGGAAATTTGAAACAATAAAAGTATATAAATGAACTTCTCTTTTGCTGATCACTTAGTTATAATAGGGCACTCAGAATAGTAGTTTGTGCAACAAGAGTGGATATGATGGTCATATCGCACGAAGACGAAATTTGAGCACGACGCCGTAGGCGGAGTGCTCAAACGAAATAAAAACAGAAATTCTATTATTTATCGATTCTACACAAGAATAACCCATTTTAATAGCAATCTGTGCGTAGATAAGTAATATCCATGTGGGTGTAGAAAAAATAGAAATATGTTCTCTTACCCTCTGTTCTATGTTCATTAATGTGTTGTGATGTTATTCATTTCGAAATGATCAAATTTTCCCCTTTTTGTATCCGTTTCATTAATGTTTGCCTTTTGTTGGTCGGATTTTCTCTTTTTGATTCTTATTTTCCTCTTTTTTAAAAGTTCTTCTGGGCCCATCGTTACCATGTCTTTTTTCTGTATTCGTATTTATATTTTCTTAATTTGTTTGCTTTTTGATTTCTTCATTTTTAAGTCTTTAATATTTTTTTTTATTAATGTTGCTGAGGAATTTTATCTTGAGAAAAGGAAAAATGTAATGGAGGAGAGAAGTATGGAATGGAAGAAAGTGAACAAATCTCGCCCTAGATAAAAAGGAGTGAAAAGATATGACCTTCCCTTCAACTCGATAGAAGGTTGACGATTAAGTAAGTTAGTATAATTAATGTGCTAACTTAAAAAATAGGAATTCACAAGGATTTTCAACATGATTACTTTTTCCAATCTTTAAGACTGCTGCCAAATTTAAATATAATACGCACTTTTTTTAAAGAAATATGATACGTCGAACGCACCATCTGCTATTAATGTTGTTCTTCCTGTATATGTATAATAAAGATCTATTTCATTTTAATTATAGTTTACTTTAAAAATGATTTGAATGTCAAGTTGCAAAACCTTCTGTTATTGGTCGAATTTAGTTACTTAATGGTGGTTACGTAATATTGTTGTGGTGGTATAAAAAGGAAATACAGAAGAAATCAACGATTATAGGGAAATAACCAAGGTTTTAATTGCCTTTTAAACGGATGATTATAATAAATATTAAGAAATTATTACTAAACTAATTCCTTGGTAACAAACTATGTAACATTTCTACGCAAGTTGTTTGTCTTTGATTAACACAACTACATAATTGGTTTCTTAATCTCTAAAAAAGAAATACTGGTTAAATCTTAAACATTTCGAATACTAAATCAAAATAAAAATTAGACTTTATTTTTTATTCTAAATTTTGACATACCTGTTGCCCTCTCTTTCTTGAAGAGTTCAAATTAGACAAACGATTACTGAAATTTTTATATCCTATTTCAGAATTCATAAACCTCCCTTAAAACAAGCTTCATTTTAGTATCAGTTATATCAAAATATGAATTATCCAGTATAGATATAATTATAGGGATGCACATATATTGGCAATTTTGCTTAATCACAATAGGTTGATGTAAATCAAATTCATTTATTGCTAAATTGAGGAGCTCGCGTGCAAAACTGGATATTCCATTTTTACAAATTTGTCAGTAGATGAAAAAACACTATACATATTTATTTGAAAAAATAGTGTTATTTTGAGAAGACTTTTTAATTTAATAGGGTTAAACAATTGACTGACGTTTATTTTTTTGTAAAAAAATAAAGAACTCTGCGTTTTTACCAAAAACACATTGGATATATCCGGTTTTGCACACAAATGACATGCATTAAACAAAAAAACTATTTGTCTTTAAATTGACAGTTTTTTTTTTATTTAAAATTTATGGCCTTGGCATTGCCAATTGGCCAGACTAATTTACATTGTTTGGATACAAATAATTACAAATCCACAATCCACTGTTAGTATTTGTTAGTAGTTCGTTTCTGTTATTCTTTTTTTTGTGTTATATTTTCTTTTTTGTTATATATTTTTCCTTTTGTTTTTTTTTTTTGTTGTTGTTTTTATTCGTTTTTTTTTGTTACTATTTTTTTTTTGTTTTTTTAATGTTTTCAACTTTATTTCAATAAAACCGGTTATTCCCCAAATGTCGAACTTTACTTAATAATTTACAAGAGATTTAAACGGTTTTGGCTCCAAACTATTATATGGGCCTATAGGTATGACGACTTAAACCCAGGAAACCACCAAAACATAATTTTGTGTAAAAAATGGATATATCCGGTTTGGCCTTTTAAACTAAGCGATCTCATTTGGGAACAACTGCCAAATTTTAAGCAGGGACGGTTATTCATTTGTGCAGTGAACACCCAGTTATATTTCATAAAAACACATTATTTTAAAACAATATAAAAATATAAATTCAATTTTAATAATTTTATTGTTTTCATACGTGTTAATCTATTTTTTGGTACGCCACTGCGCTCTGGCTAATCGTGTCTCTTTGGCTCACTTTTCTGAGGGAGAGAGATGCTTTCCCGAAAGCCTCTAGCTAACAATGACCTTAAAATCACTAAAATCACCTTATTTTGCGCAACGCACACAGTGACGTCACAAAGTAGGGCAAGGCATACGAATCTTTCAAATCAAAGATATAGAATAAAGAGATGTAATGACGGTACTAAAAGTGTCTGCATTTTTGCATTACCCTTTTACGACATAGGTCAAATTCGAGCTAGTCAGTTTTGGTGATAATAAATGCAATTTTTTTAAAAATAGCGTGATTTAAAAAACATTTTCATTTCGTCAATCTTCAAATATAAAATTATTAACTTAAAATTAATCAAAATATGATTCAAAGTGCCTCCACTTGTCATGTGGTTATGTTGTCTCTGCCTACTTCATTCTCTGTCTTCAACGTTTCCAACTTTCCAATCAAGCTGTCAAATTCTAAAAATCAACATGAGATAATTTTAATTAATTCTACGACTGCCCGACGCTCTCATTTATTAGAAGATTTATGTTCAACGAGTTTTTGCTAACATCGGCCGATTTAAGAGAAGCACCTTTCGGCAACGTTGTCAACTCCATCGAATCTGTAAGCTGGCTGACGAGCTAAGAGAGGTCTCTCAATTTTGGAGGATGCACAGTGACCTAGTGAGGCCTAAGTGCCGTGGAGCAGACAAACCTCCACACGTTACAGACACAGAAATGTTTAATCCGTAATGGCAGATTATCTCGTAACTAAGTAACTCAGTTTATATGTATATAAATCGAGTGGTAAACCACTCCCGAAATACGGGTTCCTTTTCACTCGAAATCACTACAAATTTTCTCGAAAATTTCGAAATCATCATCAAAAATCATGGTCGAAAGACAAGGGAATAGTCAAAAAAAGTCATCGTATAATATTAAGGTGGGTTTACAGCGAAATAAGCGAAATCACATAAAAAAAGGTTTTAGGTGATTTCTGAAATAAAGATACATTTTGACCTTAGTGGTTTCCCCCTCGATATAAATATTTTAATTGTCAAATTAAAATGGTTTTAAGTGAATGTTTTAAATTAGAAATCACCAAGCAAACCACAATACGATGTTGTGAAAGAAAATGCATAAAATATTTATACAATTTCTGAGAATTCCATGTAGAGTTGCAAACATCGTTATTTTGATCCGGAAACTCCGGGTTTATATTAAAATTCTTTGGGTCAGTGGCTTAATTCAGGGCCGAGGGGAGGGGGATAGCCGGGACTAATTCTCGGGGCCCGGGCAAAAGTGGGGGCCCGGCAGCGGCATAAGGGGGGCCCGGCAGCTTTAGGTGAGGACGTTTGTTATTTTTTTAGAAGTTCACTACAAGAGCACAAGAGGGAGGACCTTTTTTTAGAGATTTCACTAGAAAGGATAGGAGAAGTTTTTACTTGAGGAACATTTTTTTAGAAATGTGATATTGAAAGACCTTATTTTTTTTATAAAGTTGTAGCTGGGCCCCACCTGGAAAATTGTCCCGGGGCCCGACCTGGCTCTCGGCGGCCCTGGCTTAATTAATATGTCATAGAAGTGTCCTTTATGTGGAGAATACAATATTAGTGTAGTAAGACAATGATAGATAAAGTGAATTCCACATAAAACCAATCCCACATAAAATCATTACCACATAAAAAATCAATCCCACATAAAATTCAAAACCGTATAAAATTCAATACCACATAAACAATATCACGTAATACCGAGCGTAAAACAAACCTATTCCACATCAAATTAAGTTTATGTGGGATAACACTAGTAGTGAATATACACGGAAAAAATGTGACTAGAAAATTTTACTACAATGTTGTAGTAGTAGACTTTTTACTACAATTTATAGTTAAAAACTATTCATTATTGTAGCAATTGAATTGTCGAATAAAATGCTACAACAATAGGAAAGAAGTCCACAATGTTTAGTATATTTTACTATTGTTTGTAGAAGTAGAAATTTATTACAATTATCGTAATTACTACTACTAACTTCTGTAAAAATTTGTACAAATATTAATAATTATCTCTACAAAAAAATAGTAATTTACTCTACAAAAAATAGTAATACTTTACATCCCCTCTTATGAAAAAAATTTAATTTTGTTCAAAAATATTCTATAATATTGTAGAAATTCTAAGTCATGTGAATAAAACAGAATTCTGCTATTGGCCAACGTTTTCTGACGTCGATCATAAAGGACCAGACAGCAGTAGCCGTTCGCCATGTTCACAAAACAAAGCATGGTACATATACGAGTACCTATAACACATTATTATATTATAAGCACCGATGCGTTTGGGAAAATTTTAATAATAACTTCTATTAGTGGTAAGTACATTATTTATTATTGTTTCTGAATAATTTACCTTTAGATAACTAATTTAAATAACCTTAGTAGATTATTTTAAAAAAAATATTTGTGGTCAACGATCGAATGTTGTGCCCAACGATCCAATGGTGTGCCAAGTTCAATGATGTTTTTTTGTCTTAATTGTGACATACCTACTTTCTCATTTTTGTTAGTTATCTGATTTAGTCATTTAATACCCAAATCAGTGTAAAGGTGATAAATATCCCCGTTTTAAGGGTATGAACAGTTCAATAGGTATTATTTTTTTTTCATATTTTTCAGGTGCAGAAAAGCAAACTGAGACTGAGGGCGCTATTATTACTGTTATTTATTAAACAATGTAATTAACACTTTGTATCTTTTATATTAAAACAATAAATTAAATATTTTATTAACGAACATTTTTTCTAGGTTATAATTATAAAATACTATTACAAATTTTATTAAAAATTACTACAATTTATATGAATTTTTACTACTTATTGTGTAAAATTTTTGTATTTATTTTTATAAAACGCAATACATTTTTAATATAAATTCATATTTTTACTATGGATGGATATTTTTACTAAATATTGTAGATAATAACTCTACAATACATTCTCTACAAATATTTGGAAATTTTTACTACAAATTGTCCCTGTCCCTATATATGTACTATTTATTGTAGAGAAAAAATGTATAATTGTAGAAATTTGTTCTGCAATTTTTTTTTTCGTGTATTAATGTGTTATTTCCTATGGTTATTAAAGTTTTTTCCGAGGTTTTTTTCTTTTTCCTCAACAATTTTTTCTCCTTGTCGGTATCAGCACAATGTTGGAAACCCTAATTCCGGGTAGGTAAACGACTAGAATAATCTTAACTCTGCTAAAAAGTACCACATACTGATGAGAAAAATATACGGACAAAAAGAAGTACACAGGGAGAATAAGTAAATTTAAAGAAAAAAGTAAACTTCCTTCCAAGTTAACTAGATTTAAAAGGTTATAGATTGCGGTTAGCCACTGCAAAATATATAATCCCAGGTTTGATTACTCATAAGAGTGGCGTATGTTTTTCGAAGGTTTCCCAGCCACAGAGAAGAAAATGTACCTAAAAGGTAAAAATTGACGATAGTTTTACGATCATAAATATGTTCTCGAGTTAGACATTTAAGGACAAAACTTCATCGACGATGCATTTTAGGATTTTACATACAAATCTCTCGATAGTTTTAAAAATACCTAATTACGTTAGATATTTCTATCGTTATGGAAATATAAACAAGTAGACGCCAACTTCCACAAGCATTTGCAAAATTAGATGTAGGAAGGGAAACAATACAAAATATCCTTTTTTAGTAATCGACAACTTGTTTTTTTTTGCTCTGCTGACCTAAAAAGTTCGAGGGAGTGTTGTTGTGTAGTGTTTATTTTAAGCATACGTTATTGCGTGACATTTGCGTGGATGAGATATTTTCTGATTGTTAAGTTTTCGCAATATAATGAACTATTAAGTCGCATTAAAATTTATGAGGTAAAATCTCAAAATTATTTTTTTCGGTAGCATTAACAGGTCACGTTGTTAAATTGATTTTTTGGTTAGAATAATATTTTAAACCGCCTTACTGGTTTTTAAACATGTAATTGAAATAAAAAATACATTTGGAGCGAAACAAATCTGTAGATTAACCCGAGGATTTTCCTCGGGATTTACCTATTTTGAAATATTAAATTATTTCATAAAAAAACCTAGGAGAAAATGAGAAAATAAAAATAAATAAGTATACAGGGTGGACCGGATTTAATTTGCGTATACAGAGATCTCGTAAACCATAAGATATACATTGCCGGTTAAATGGGGAAAAAGTTTCGTATTTTGACGGATAATACAATGGTCCATAGAAGTTTCAGATTTTCTGACTGGTTCCGGAGATATTCGATAAAATCCGAAAACCTCATTTTCGTTTTTTAAGTCGTGCGTTGTTATTATAAAAGATACAAAAAAAAATTATACGAAGTTTTTGTTATAAATCTAGTTCCCTATAATCTGCCATGTCAAAATTTTTATTACGACGTTTCGTATTCCCAGGGCCACCTTCAACTTATTTTTTTAAATACGGACCTAGATTTTTAACTGTAATTTTTTATAGCTTTTGTATAGCTAAATACAACGATATATTACACTATACCATTTTACTACGTTTCGTCTATGAAAATATCATCAGCTATGTAGCTTCTGATGATACCGTTTCTTACTTGATTAAAACAAGATAGCTAATTAAATAATAATTAAAAAACAAAAAATGCTTAAAATGTGAAATTTTAAATATTATTTGAAACATAATACAAGAATTATTTAATTACAAAATGGGTTACAATTTTTTATCAAACATGATTAAGTACAACCAGCAAACAAGACTAATGAAGAACGAATTATGATTGTACACATTCTACAAATAATAAAGTTAATATCAAAAACATAAAATGAAAAACAAAACGGTCAAGCAATCTATAAATTCCTATCACCTGATTTTCTGTAAAATCTTTCGCTTAGGTTTCTCACACTGTATTTTTTCTATCTTTAATGTTTTCATTTTTGCATACATAAGATCTTAATAAAATCATGTTTGCCATGCATGTCAGTTGTAACTTGTCACCAATATTTCTGTTATAATCTGTAACATCTAATATTACAGTACTTTTTTAGCTTTAAATAATTTAAAATTAAATAAATATTATGGTTCGTTATACTGAAGAAGAGAAGAAAGATATGTATGATGTGTACATAAGATGCTATAAGAATGAAATCCGGTCAGCTCAGACTTATTTAGATGTATATCCTGATAGACAACAGCCATCTAAGAGGATGTTTTCTTATATTTCAAAAAATATGGCAGAGCATAGCAGTGTGAAAAAAAGGAGAACTAGATATCAGGTTCGACACACTGATAATGAAATTAATGTTCTTGTCCAAATACATATTAACCCTGAAAATTCTACTAGGCGAATAGCTAAAGAATGTGTAGTAGGAACCTCCACGGTTAGAAGAATTTTAAAGAAACATAAATACCACGGGTATAAATTTCAAAAAGTCCAGAAATTACACGCTGGAGACTCTGATAAAAGACTAATGTTTTGTTGTCGGTATAGTAGAAAACTGCGCAATGACCGTTCTTTCAACAAAAAGATATTATGGACGGATGAATGCTCCTTTAGCTCCTTTACTAATAGTGGAATATTTAATCCCAGGAACATGCATTTGTATGCTACTTCTAATCCCCATTTAATCAGAGAAGTTAGACCACAGTTCCGTTTTACCCAAAATGTGTGGTGTGGACTAATCAATAATCAGATTATTGGGCCGATTTTTTTGGATGGTAATTTAAATCAATTCCGATACCTACATTTATTGGAGGAAGTACTCGATGAGATGCCCTTACAAACAAGACAAAATCTTCAATACTTTATGCAAGACGGTTGTGGTGCACACAATGCTAGGAGGGTTGCAAAGTATCTCGATCAATATTTTAGAGGTAATTGGATTGGTACCAATGGACCAATAAGATGGCCTCCTCGATCTCCGTGTCTTAACCCCATGGATTATTTTGTATGGTGCTTCTTAAAGAACCAAATCTACGACAAAAATATGCCAAATAATCTACAAGAACTTCGTCAACGAATAGTAGATGCATTTGAAAAAATTACACCAGAAATGGTTGATAAAACTACATCCCAAATGTCTAGGAGAATTGCACTCTGTATCCAACAGAATGGACTACATTTTGAGCAACTATTGTGACTGTTTTTGTTTTTGAATTTTGTTTGTGTTATTAGCTTTATTATTTGTAGAATGTGTACAACCATAATTTGTTCTTCATTAGTCTTGTTTGCTGGTTGTACTTAATCATGTTTGATAAAAAATTGTAACCCATTGTATAATTAAATAATTCTTGTATTATGTTTCAAATAATATTTCAAATTTCACATTTTAAGCATTTTTTGTTTTTTAATTATTATTTAATTAGCTATCTTGTTTTAATCAAGTAAGAAACGGTATCATCAGAAGCTACATAGCTGATGATATTTTCATAGACGAAACGTAGTAAAATGGTAAAGTGTAACATATCGTTGTATTTAGCTATACAAAAGCTATAAAAAATTACAGTTAAAAATCTAGGTCCGTATTTAAAAAAATAAGTTAAAGGTGGCCCTGCAAATACTAAACGTCGTAATAAAAATTTTGGCATGGCAGATTATAGGGAACTTGATTTATAACAAAAACTTCGTATAATTTTTTTTTTGTATCTTTTATAATAACAACCGAGATAACAACGCACGACTTAAAAAACGAAAATGAGGTTTTTCGGATTTTATCGAATATCTCCGGAACCAGTCAGAAAATCTGGAACTTTTATGGACCATTGTATTATCCGTCAAAATACGAAACTTTTTCCCCATTTAACCGACAATGTATATCTTACGGTTTACGAGATATCTGTATACGCAAATTAAATCCGGTCCACCCTGTATAATGTGCACAAAAAGTAACGTAACATTTAGATTTATAATAAGTTTACAAAAAATAGGTTTTTAATAAAAAAATTATTTATGAAATAAATCAAGTTAATTTGAAAAATACTCCGAAATAACGCAAGAATATGTTTTTTTTAAATAGTACCTCTACACCCTTGTATTCATAAAATTTTAATTCAAAACTTTTTTTGTAAACCTTTTAGAAATCGAAATATTAGCATCAGTGGCGGCTCGTGAAGGGGTTCACAATAACAGGATATAGGTATCAGTACAGATGTATGAAAAAAACTTTCAGTGTTTTAGAAAGTTTGTAATATACCTTCCTAAAACACTGACAGTTTTTTACCTATATCTGCACCGGGATCTATATTCTGCTACTGTGGACCCCCAAAATTTTGGTCACGCCGTATATTAAAATAATTATTAATTTATTTGATATTTTCCACGTAGGTATAAAATATGTTCAAGCCGCCTACAAAACTAAATCCCAAATTTCTCACCAACTAAATGTAAAACTCTAACCTAGTTTTAAACTGAAAAATTAACATACCTAGTTTGGATAGGTATTAATAATGTCGTATTACGCAGAAATAAAAATAACTCAATAATTAAAATTCAAGAAATGCAGGTATGTAGGTATAACATTTTAATCATATTAGGTATTTCATTATACCTGCCTATTGCGTGTTAAAGTTTAAAAAAATAGGTTTATTTTGAATAACTTTGAGGTCAGTTATTAAATAGCTAAAGCATAATTATTTCTGATGTAAAATATATTTTTAATTTATACCAGTGGCGTGCAAAGGGGTATCGTCCCCTTTTCCTCTCATTCATATTTTCTATGCCTTTGGAATAATTACAAAGTTTTATTTAACGAATTTTACATTATAAAAACTTGTAGGTAGGTAGAGGTACTCACGTCTATGATTTGATATAGGTACTAGATCTGCAGGACATTCGTTCAATTTATCAAATTGTATCATCTACTTTCCTTTCCTAACATTAAAGGACTTCAATACCGTTATGGCAAATGGTTTTCGGTCGAATCTGCTGAATTTTATATTAAGAGTATGTTGCAGTTTTTGACCTCCTAATTAAAAGTGTCCACGTGAACAAAGTTCTTATATGACTTGTTTTTGAGATACAGGGTGTTAAACTTTAACACGTTGTAATTTTGCTGATATTCATACATATTAAAAGTTATGGTTTGACTCTCTATTTATGATTACCAAAATATAATACCAACCTTTTGGAAAACAACTATATAGGATGAGTTATTTTTAAATTAAAGTAGAAAATTGCATATTTTAAAAAATCGTTTAATGCTTTTATATGTTATATGTGTGTATACGTATACAGGGCGAGTTAAGAAGTGAGTTCAGTAAATGTCGCTATTTTACAATATACCCTGTATATCATAATGTGTCCCAAACAAGTAAAACATCATATCAACAGAAATATATTCTCCAGATATCACATACACGGAGAGTAAAAAGTTATATAAAAATGAAATCTACAAAAATTGCCATTTAGAGAGATTAAAAAATAGTAGTTTGTGCAACAAGAGTGGATATGATGGCCATATCGCACGAATCGTCTGAGTGCGATGTGGACAATCCACTCGAGTTGTACATTTTTTTATGACCCACTAACGAAAATTTACAAATAAAAAAAATATTTTAGGTCATTAAGACAAAATAACTACTTTTAAAATAATTTATGACTTTTAATAATTTTTAAAATAAAATAAACGAAAAAAAAAAGTTCATTTCATTTTTCCTCATCCGAGAATCGAACGCTAACCACAGGACCACCTATCCTTTTATTTTTGATATTTTAATACTCGTAATTAAATTGACTTCATATAGTTTTATTTAAATTAACAAATTATTTGTAATTATAGACAAAATAAAAACATAAATGCTATTATTTATCGATTCTACACAAGAATAACCTATTTTAATGTATGTTTAATCTCAATAACTAAAAAATATACTGACAATTAGTTTGACAGAACTATTACTTATTTAAAATTTTAAGAATAATAGCAGTCAGTTGATCAAAATATGAACGGTGATTGGTGGGTTTCATTTTTTTGCAGTTTTCTCACTACCTAGAATGAATATGAAATATATTCGTTCATTTGAAGGCAATAGCATACTTTTTCGTTTTGTAATCTGTGCGTAGATAAGCTAATGTCCATGTAGGTGTAGAAAAAAATTGTTACTGATAAGATGACTATTTTTGTATATTTCAACTTTATATATCTTTTTCCTCTCCCTGTACGCTGCATGTAATGTCCGAAAAATACAATTTTGTTGATGTGATGTACTTTTATGATACCAAAGGTATATTGTAAAATAGCGACACTCACTGAACCAACTTTTTGGCTCACCCCGTGATTTTTTATAATAAAAAATTGTCGTTTACACACACACTTACATATCCATATGTAAATAATTCCTATATAATCATTATTTTCAGTCTTAAACGATTTTTTAAACTTACAGTTTTTCTACTTTAATTTAAAAAATGGTAATTGTCTAGTTTAGGCCGAGGTTTGAGCTCTTTTCGATTATGGAAAACCAAGCATACGTACTTGTAGGTATTGCTATTTTAAAGAAAAAACCTCAAGTTCTATATCTTGTGCAAATTAATAATAAAAATACAAATAATTTTTTAAATAAAAATATGCCGATTATCATCCATTTTGCTATTATACGCCGACACTCGAACGGCGGATATAACTATTGAAATATTATAGAAAGTTTCTAGACACTTTGAAACACACTATATAACAATTTTGGGTCCGCTGATACTAAAATTTTTTTTTTACCTTAAATCCTTAAAATTTGTTGTCGGGTCTCCATCATAAAACAAATGTGAAATAAACCATTTTCACTAATTTCTTGTTGTAGAAACGGCTAAATATCAATATTAGACCATTCATAGAGCAATAAACCATACCAAATTTTTTCATAAACGTTCAAATTGTTTCATAAACGTTCAAATTTTATTTTTCATTTTTAGTTTGTTAGAAAAACAAATAGACAGTAAATTATTTTCAATGACAATTGACATTTCTAGTTTCTATAAATGCGGTGTTGCCAAATCGAGTAAGAAAATATATGTCAGGAAATAATTCGGTTGATGAAAGTTGGCTGAAAATTACATAGTGTCCTGCCAGCAGGTGAATTTGGATCCCGAAGTGAAAACATTTGTAGTAATCACACACATCCGTCTTTTTATTTCATTTCATGATGATTGTGCGTCGGCATGTCGGTACTTATCTAATATTTGTAAAAAATTTTTTTTTTTCAATATGAGCTGTGTCCAGGCCGTTGGAGTATATGTCGGTCGGCGTAGCCAGATATGGGTTAAAATTTTCTGGTGGAGCCGAAGTCGTTGCTTCGTCTTCTTATTGTATATCAATATTGACGTCGTAGAGTACTCTGCCGATGAGGATGAGGAAGAAGATCTTGATATGGGTATTTTTTAAATCGTTAGTTTTAAATAATTTTTCTGATACTAAAGTCAATTGGTTGGCCTGGTACAACACAGGGCATAGGTACAAATGACCATTGCTATGTAATAATTGATATGGCAACATTGTATTTCTTTTAGACACATGTCAGACTGCAATGTCAATTGTCATTGGGTTCATGAAAAATAGATCATTTTGACGAACTTTAACCTGGTCGTAAATTAGGAAAATAAACTGTTTACAAAAAAATTTGGAATGGTTTATTGCTTTATGGATGGTCTAGTATTATTATTTAGCAGTTTCTATAACAAGAAATTAATCAAAATGATGTAGTTTAAATTTTTTCAACATCGAAATTAGAGGACACATTTTAAAGATTTAAGGTGAGAAAAAAATATTTTAAAGCGTTTGAAGGATAAAAAAAGTATTTTGAAATGTGTTTCAGAGGGTCTAAAATGGTCTTAAAAAAAATAGCTCATTCGACTGTTGGCGGATTTTTCCTCAATTTTATAGGAAAGGAAGTGAATAGGGGCTCTGATAGGGTAAAACAACATCAATAGTTATATTATAAAATATTGTTAGGGTAAGGAAAATTATTAGAAATGAATTGCTGTATTTTTGATAATGAATAATTGGAAGGCTTGTTGGAAGGTAAACTTTTTGTGCGACTTGGCAACAGTGTAAGACGTAAAAGTAACATCTCTGAGCTTTGATTTGAGACAATTTGTGAAATATTTGTTATTTAAAAAAATAAATTGTGTCATTATTAATTTGCACAAGACATGGAACTAAGTTTTTTTGTTTACAATAGTGATAGGTACCTACAATTACGTATGCTTAGTTTTTTCATAAGCAAAAAGAGCTCAAACTAGACATTGACCTAAAAAATTACTCTCCCTATAGGTATGTATAGTTGTTTCTCAAAAAGTTTGGTACCTATTGTATTTTGGTAGTCACAAATAGGTAGGTACTTATCTTAGAGAGTCACACCATAGGTAACTTTTAATGTTTATGAATATCAGCCATAAGAAAACTGCGGGGTCCTTTGTATATTTTTGTAAACATAAAATTTGTACTATTTATATAGTAAAAACGCTACATTTTCGTAATTTGACAGTGGGTTTCTCATGTACGAGTTTGTTCCTTTAGTTCGGACCACCCTGTAACTAATTATTTTGAGGTTAATTTTTTTACATTGTCCGAAATAGGTTCATTACTTGCCTAATTTAACAGTAGGGTGCTTTTGAAGGAATTTTTCCCTTATTTCAGAAAACCCTGTTAATAGCTAAATATTGTGAAGTTGATTTTTAAATCAAGTTGGTAAATAGTCTATAAAAATTTTCCATAGAAGATATCTACCTAGGTACCTACATATAAGTACAGTAACAATAATTAGTTAAAATGTTTCTCACACTACAAGTAAAAATATCATCTACAGGTATAAGATACATATCTCACCAACCAGAATTTAGAAGAAATTTTAATCAATATTAACCCACATTGGAAATACCTAATGTGTGGGAGTACCTATACTAAATTGAAAAAGAACACACCCTGTAAACAGTTCCTAAAATAATACAAATATTTTATACATGAGAACCGGAAGTATTACAGATAATAAACAATTTATTAATGAAACATTACTTAACTATTTTTTAATAAGTAGGTTAGGTACATATACCTAAAATTATAGTTAATAGTAATGGCATACGACCATTTATAAATTGTAGGTGTTCAAATAACCAATTTCTAAACAATAAAGAAACCAATTGGCTAGATACGAGTCAAATTAAAGAAACTTATCATTGAATTAATTAGTAGTTTTGAGAAAAAAAAAACATTAAAAAAAGTCAATAAACCCTAAAAAAGCAAATCTAGGTTCGATCTAATGTGCAACGTAAACAAAACAACTAATCTAAAATGTGACAGTCCATTCAACATCATGTTTTTGTTGTGACAGCAAAAACTGAAGCACTTATAATAGAAGTTTGTCAATAACCCGCATATTTGACATTCAGGAAATTCAAAAACACCTATTACGTAAATAAATCTCATAAGGAAACGTTTTTCGACAGATAAACATTAAATCCATACCCTACCAAAACACCGCCATATTGATACACAAACAGAATGTGTTTTCGATATTTTAGAGAGGAAATTAACAATGACGGGCCTACCTGAATCTGAATTAGACTCCAAAGTATATCCTATTGCAAACAGAGCGCCGAATTGAAGAATCCTCCACGCCATATATATGTATTCATTTGGAAATGTTGATAAAAATTATTTCACCCACCACACTTCTAAACACAACACGTATTACTAAAATAGCGCGATTCCGATTCAATGCCACAATCGAGTTTGCTTAGGCATAGCTAGAAAGAAATGAACGAAATGAATGCTGTTTTCCGTATTCTACGTTCGTGTCTAACGGACGGATATCACTATTGGTCCTTCGGGCCGAATATTCCCGAACCACGAATCGTGGATACACAGTGGATTGAACTACCTGCTAAAGCTAAATTCCTAGGGTTTCTGCAAAAATACGTTGCGAAAATAAATCTATTTATCTATCTATCCATCCATCGGCGGGTAGTTTTGTGATATTTTGGAATAGGTAGGTATTACTGTGATTTTAGAGGTTACCGGAACCTAACTACCTACCTCTAAGTAGGAATACTTTTGTTATTCTTAAAAAAATAGATGAAACAATATTCTTTTAGTTTTAATTACTCACCCATTTAATTTGGATGACGATACTTTCATGATCTATTTATTGTACATCACAAATGTCATCCTTAATTTGGTGCAAAAAAATTCAGAATCAAAGTGCAACCCAACGCTCACTATGTTGAACTTCTAGGATAATTTTAAATATTAATAGGTCCTATAGGTAGGTACCTACCTATATTATATAGTATCAAAATCGAAGCATATATTTGCCGCCAATTGTTTAACGAGTATATAAAATTTTTTTTCCATTACTTACCAAAAATTTAAAATATCTCAACTTGTGAAGAAATGTATAATGCGTCAGCATTAATAACACGAAAAAATATTGTAGGAATAAGGAATATTATTATTCAATAATTATTCATTTTTACTGATATTAATTTCGTATGAAAAGCATATTTTATTGCTAGTGCTAGTAGTTAGTTAAATGGGTGCTTGGGTCAGCCAAAATTTCTGTTGCAATTTTCTTTTTCTTATCGACGAAATGTTCAATGTAACCTTCGGTCGCATTTCCATATGCTGCTTTAATTTTAGAAAGAGAAGATAGAAAAATATAATTCCTCGAATATGTTTTTAAATAGGCTAGAATGATGGTTTTGTTGAATAAGTATTTCCATTGCAAATTTGAGTAAATTTTACTTAAGGTTAGACACATTTAAGACATGATTCAAACCAATCGATATAAATTGAACCATTTCTATCACTATTCATCAGCTTAATACCTTCTAAATATGTACCTCATTTTTTTTAAATCATTACCAGACCTACCTGTTATATAATTTTATTTAAGGCCTATTCTCTATTTTCTAAAAAAAATGTAGTCTGGTCACCTTGTAATTTTAGTCAAAAATATTACCTAGGGTTAAATTGAATCCAAGTTGGTCATTCTAAAAATAAAATATTTTTAAAATAGTTATATTTAAGTAGGTATTTTTAAAATCCATGTAACATTTGTTTATTAAATTATTTTGTTACGTAGATTTTAGACAAACTCTGAAAACTGGCAACATTGTCAATAAAAAGTATAACACAATTTAATTTTTCTGGTGAAAATCGATAACTCTTTTTATTCTCCAGTTACTTATACAGGGTGTCTCATTAAGAATGGGACAAAGAACAACTTAAGATTCTGTGATTAAAAATAATACTATTACGAAACATGCTTTGATAAAATATTGCTGGTTTCCGAAATACAGGATGTTAAAGTTAAAATTTTAAAAATTATTAATGGCTGTAATTTTTTATTTCTTATGATATCAAAAATGTTTACCGAATTTAATGAATTTATATCTAGAAATAAAAAAATTATATAGCCATTAATAATTTTTGAATTTTCAACCATGTATTTCGAAAACCAGTAATATTTTATTTAAGCAAGTTTCGTTTAATGAGATACCCTGTATAACTTCTTAAAAAATGATGCAAAGGGTGTTTTTGTTTGTTAGATTAATAAACAGAAATTCACAATAAAAAAGTATATAAACATAAAAAAATTACTTTAAAATTCTATATTTTAAGGAGTTATAACTCTAGAATAAAAATAGTTTTCGATTGTCGCCAAAAAACTGAAATACTTATTTTAGCCAATTTTTATAATTGGTCTAAAATCTACATCAAATATATACGAAACTTAATTCTAAAATTAATTTTTTTAAGAAATATTGATTCCATTTAGAAGGTTTATAAAGCCACTGGTGTAGTCTGACTAAAAACATTTTTTAAGCCGTTTTTAACATGGAAAAAATCATAGTATGCAATAAAAAACGTAATATATGGAGTGATCCATAAAAAAATATTTCATAGTGTAATTTTCTTCGTTTAAAGTATTTATATCTTTGTCGGTCATGGCCTAATTTAGAGACGTTTTTTGTGGATCACTCTTTATTTATTTGTGCAAATTTGTGTTAGGTCTTTATTTTTAGTCGGCCTATTTTCAACTACGAGGTTTAAACACCGACGCTGGTGAGCACACTACCCCCAGATACCAGAAATTTTGCCGAATCCTCTGGTGTTGCAACCAGAGCTAGGGATCTTTAACGAGCCCAACATCCTTGAACTCGGGACCGACGACTTTACATCTCCTCGAAAAGATGGCACACCCCATTCTATACATCGTATTCACTGATCCTACCGGCTGTGATATGCAACTACGCGGGCGGTTTGTTTGGGCTTTTATACGTAGCCACCTTTCCTTGGATAGTTACTTATTCAAGTACTAACAGCGGACGGCCTTGACCGCAAATATCGATACACAATAGTAAACCTGCTGAAACGGGATGCTACTCTATACTTTTTAATGATGTGCTATTTGATATTTTATTTTTATAATTTAATAGATGGTTTTTACTTTTCTTCTATACATATTTTCTTCTTCGTCCTATAACTCTACCTTACTTCAACTGTTGATGGCTCACGGTGACCGAAACTAGTTCCCTGTTTATAACATTTAACAAAAATGATGTGGTAACCAATTAGACTAGTTCACTCATTCATAATTAATCCCTTATTTATTGCAAGTATTCAGATTATGTTTCATGTTAGGAAGATAGAGCTGACGCATCTGCTGCCGCATTAGAAAGAGCGAGACAGCTACTAAATTGAGTGAGGATGGTTTGTGCGAGCTTGTTTGTCTGAGGTGTGAGCACGCGTTTTATGAATGAACCAGCTCGTACAACTATGGTGCTTGCTTTAGACCGTTGCCAGACTGTAAAATAAATGTAAAATAAATACTTGTAATTTTTAAAGCAGCCTGTTGTGCCTTTTATAGCCTTATGTTGAGTCAATTCCAAATTATAACCATAACAATAAGGATGGAGAAATGGAACATTTGTGAAAAATGGGAGATTTACTCAACTCAAAGTGTGACATTTATCAAAACTAATTTTTTTGTCATATTTTCGTTTCTATAAGTATATGTATAGAATTATTTTAAATATTTATATATATTTTTTTTTTTTCGTTTATGGCCGATGTGTATATACCTAATATGCCAGTCTCAGTTCTTGTTTGTCTTCTTGTTCACGTGTTACTGTTACTGTTTCCCAGCGCCATTTCAGGAACATCACTGTTAATAAATGTTTATATAGTAACTTTTAATTCCTATATAAGTAGGTCTCTGGTTTATAATCACTAATATTTTTTATTTTTTTTTTATTTAAGTAATTTTAAATATGATTCCATTTAAAAATAGGGGACAATATAACACTTCAAAGAAAAAGTTTGGTGTAGAACCTGAAGAACATCGCTACGTCATAACCATTAGTTTAAACCACGATGAATTACATCAAATAATTGTCATTCATCGTGTTTTAAACTTATGTATTATCCGTAACTGTCAATAAATTAAGAATAAGACAGTTATTTGTTTTAAACTAAGATTAAAGCGACGAGAGATGTAACATATAACGGTGTTTAACCTGCGCGAATGTTGCCAATTTCTAAAGAAAGGTTAACGGAGTGGGGGAACTGGGAGGAGACCCGAACTCTGTGGCAGGGACGGTGTTGGTTTATTAACACCTCAATGAACTATTAGATTTTCTTAAAAGATGTTTAATGGAATGTTGTATTATGAAATAAAATTAACGTGATTTTTTTAATATCGAACAGATGCAACGGCAATTTATGTAGAGAGAAGACAGAAGATATTTTATAGAATCTTTCGTTAGCGTTTATTTACTGCTGACTTTTCTGCAAAAGACTACAATAAAATGTTGAAATAGAATATTGTTAATCGAGCAAGGAATGATACTCGCCTACGAGTATTATACTCGCAGCATGTGCCGTGGGCAAATACAGTAAATCGAACCTCAGAAAAAGGTATTTATATTCAAGTTTTTTACTTTAGGAATATTGAATATAGAGGATGTGTAACATAAAACTGTAGAAATGCATATTTCTGAAACCAGATAACATTTTTAAATTTAAATCTAATAAAAGTAATTCGGTCGCTAGGGCTGGGTGATTATCGAAATAATATTTCGATTTATTTAAAATAATCGAATATTTTCGATCAATTGATTATTTTCAAAGCATCGATTTTCTTTTCGTATTTCCTTTAAAATCGATTATTCGATTATATTTGAAAAATCGAAAATAATCGATTAATTAAAAAACCAATAAATCGATTTTTCTAAAAAAAAATTACCGAATTATTATCGATTATTTAAAATAATCGAATATTTTAGAACAATCGATTATTTTCAATTCATCCATTTTCTTTTCGTATTTCCTTTAAAGTCGATTATTCGAATATATTTGAAAAAACGAATATATTCGATTAATCGAAAATAATCGATTAATTAAAAAAACCGGTAAATCGATTTTTCCTAAAAAATTACCGAATTACCGAATTATCGATTATTTAAAATAATTGGTTATTTTCGACCAATCGATTTTCTTTTCGTATTTCCTTTAAAATCGATTATTCGCTTAACTTTGAAAAATAAAAAATATACGATTAATCGAAATTAACCGATTAATTAAAAAACCGATTAACCTACAAATCAATTTTTCTAAAAAATAACCAAATAATCGTTTATTTTTGCAACCGCTATCGGTCGCTTTCGAGCATTTATCTCCAAAATTCAGAGTTTCGGATTTTTTGATTCCGTTGTATAATAAATATTGCAAGAATATAGTTTTTTAGTTAGGTAACAAATTGTTTACGAGGGTTTTACAATGTAACATTTTATTCACACTCCCGTAACTTTAGTATTTCTTGGCGCTTATACTAGATCATATTGAACATAAGATGAAACTTGAAATCTTAAGTAGGTCATCCTGTATTTTATCTACTGTTCTTATAATATGCCGCGTTTGAGAATCCACATCGGATGCATTTTTTACATCTCCAGCGTTTTTTATCCACATCGGACATATCTGTCCCATTACATTTACGTATACTGAATCACGTGATCAAAGATTTACTACATCTCAGATGCATCCGATGTGGATTCTCAAACGCGGCAATAGTTCTTATGATATTTACGCACCAAAAAAGGCTAAAAACTACCTTACTAAATATTCTTATAAAACTACTTTTCAAAAACAAAATTTCGTTAGTAACAATTTATATTTACTTCTTATTCACATAAGCCTAAATTAAATGTTGTCCTTTCGTAAATTTATGTTAGTACTATCAAATCTGTTTTCTGAAATATTTTATGGTTAATATTTAGAGAAATACCTTAATTACGGATCTGAATTATTCAACCTAAAGGATTATGACGGCTTTATGTCAAAAGATTAATAAATATTTACCGGTAAAAACGAATATATTTTTTTTAAACCCATATGGATATTAGCTTATCTACGCACAGACTACAACACGAAAAAGTATGTCATTGCGTTCAACTGAACGAATATATTTCATATCCATTCTAGGTATCTAGTGAGAACACTGCAAAAAAATGAAATCCACCAATCACAGATCATATTTTGGACACCCAACTACTATTATTTTTAAATTTTTAAATAAGTGACAATCCTGTCAAACTAATTGTCAATATATTTTTTAGTTATTTAGATTAAATATATATTAAAATGAGTAATTTTTTTCCGATATCTTACTGTTAGTTTTTGATAAAATATCAACATCCATACAGGTTAACTCCTAAGCTCGTTTTTAACTGTGTATAGAAGTCATTAAACCAAGTTATAAAAGTAATAAATAACATACACCAAAAATTAAGAGTTTCATGATTTTCTCATGGATTCCATCTTCAAATCTTATAAATAATCAAATAATTATAGCTGAACATACATAAAATGAACGAAGAATTGAGAAACTTTTTTTGAAGTCGGTTAATAAACAACATTTTCAAACAAATTAAAAAAAAAATAAAATGACAAAGATGTAGGTCTGATGATCTCGATGGCCACGCAAGAAAGGAATGAAGCAATTACAAAATTTAAATCCGGGCCTGTGCATTAGTCGTGAAGAGCGGAGCAGTTTTCATACATTACTTTCCCGATTGGGTGGATCGGTCGAAATGGGCCAGTTGCGTGGCCACCGAGATCACCAGATCTAAATCCTTGTAATGTTTTCTTATTTTTTGTTTTTCAGTTTATTGAGAAAGTTTTTGTGCTTTTTTTGTTTTTTTTTTATTTTTTGAGAAGGTATTTGAAAGGAATCGCCCTTTTATTAAATATCAACTTATTTTATTTCTGCATAGTTCATTTGAATGCTAAAAAATCAATACTGATAGTACCTATTTCAAACTAAAAAGTTAATTGAATTTTCATGGTAGGTACAAGCATTGTGAACAAGCTACAAATAAATTAAAAAAGAAAAAAACACTAAAAACCTTTTCTATTTATATTTTGCACCACCTGTACATATTTAGGATGTACACAAACAATCGGTAAAGTTCGTTTATTCAGGAACGCTACTGATACCCCTGCCCTATCTATTTCTATATTCCATAAGCAAACCGAATACTATTCACATTTTTAAGTTATTTATACGCACATGCGCTGCGTACACCACAATCCTTTTCCGTCCTGCTCTAAAGAAAATAACTATCTTTCAGGAATCCTTATTTTTAACGGGTTAAACATACCCCACAACTTCCTGCCTCACGTCTTACGTAAAAAAATCCTCTAATTTGAATAACCGCGTGCACGATGCGAGTACAGATATCATGAAGCAATTGATAAAACTACAGGGTGATACAAACCAGGAAAAGTATGATTTCCTAAAGTGGATCAGGCCTGTAAATAGGTACATATAATAAATAATAAGTGCTTTATTCAAAACGATTCAAAAATGTTAAAATAGCTATAAAATAAAACCAAAAATAAAAAAACAAGAGCATAGACAATTTTTAAACATAAAAATTTAGGTCCTACTATCAAAATATCTGTATACCTATATAAAATTGTCCTGACTGACTGACCTATTAACGTACAGCCAAATCTACTGAGCCTAGAAAGCTAAAATTTGGAACATAGGTTTATTTTATAACGTAAGAAAGGATTTTTGGAAATTTTAACTTTAAAGGGGGGAAATGGAGAGAGGGAGCTTTTAATGAAACTCTTTTTTCTTTAAAGTTAGAAACATGAAAATTTAAATTATAGCTACTAAGCATAAATAAATAATGACGTGTTTCAGGGTTTTTGGATTTTCACATTTTAAGGGGGGTGAAAGTTTTTATGGGACTATCGTTTTTTTTTGGTCTCTTTGAAGTTAGAAAGATGAAAATTGAAATTGCAGCTACTGAGTACAAATTAATAATGACGTGTTTCAGGGTTTTTAGATTTTCCCATTTTAAGGGGGGGGGGGACCAGGGATGAAAGTTTATTTGAAGTATCGATTTTTTTTAAAGGTAGGAACTTGAAAATTGAAATTGTAGGTTCTCACCATAAATAAATAATGAAGTCTTTTAGGGTTTTGCATTTTCACATTTTAAGGTGGGAAACGGGGGGGGGTGAAAATTTGTTTAAAAGTATGTATACAAGGTGTTTCAAAAAGGTATGTCATAAATTCTTCCTCAGATAGATTACCAAAAAATAAGTGGATTTGGCTATATTTACCTATATCAAAAACTGGCTCCTAACTAAGTTACAGGGCGTTAAACTAACATTAAAAAAAACGTTTTTTATTTGTAAAAATTTTGCTGTTGCGATTTTTTCTTTGAATTTTTTGCCAGTGCTGTAGATTTGAAGGCCCAATATTCTAAGGAGAAAAAAATTAAAGAGACCCCCTTAAAAAAAAGTTGGGGGGTTGGGTACCTTTTAACCCCCCGTATTTTTTTTTGTCATAAAGAAACTTGCTTTATCGATCTTAAAATCAAAAAGAACTATGAATTTTATTTTTTTTTTATATAGCAAAATGAACTTTGTATCTTTCTTAGTTAACGAGCTATTTACAATTTTTTAACTGAATTTCTAGAGCAATTCGTCCATCCTGGACTTAACATAACAACAAAACTAAGAGTAGGTCAAGAGTTATTGTACAAAAAACGCATATAAAAGTCAGTGGTATGTCTAGGGCTGTGTTTGAGCCGCCCCTGCAAAAACTACCTCTTTTATTTATATTTTGGTATTCAAGAAGGAGGAGGACAGGTTGAATATTTACTAAATTAAATAATTTATAAAATATGTATAATAATTATTGTCAAGTGTTTATTTTTAATTGCTAATTTTTTGTTAATTGTTTAATTAAAAAAATAATGTTTTTAATTACTATTAAATTTAATAAATACATTTCCATACTAACGTGTATTTTTATTAGTGGCATGGTGAACCCATGAGGACGGGTGGCACACCATTTTTATGGCGCCAATCCAATATTACAAATACCTTTTTTACAAAAATATAAATAAAAGAGGTAGTTTTTGTAGGGGCGGCTGAAGCACAGCCCTAGACACACCACTGATTTTTATATGCGTTTTTTTTTACAATAACTCCTGACCTACTCTTAGTTTTGTTGATGTGTTAAGTCTAGGACGGACGAATTGCTCTAGAAATTCAGTTAAAAAATTGTAAATAGCTCGTTAACTGAGAAAGATACAAAGTTCATTTTGCTATAAAAAAAAAATTAAAATTCATAGTTCTTTTTGATTTTAAGATTTAAGCAAGTTTCTTTATGACAAAAAAATACGGAGGGGTTAAAAGGTACCCAACCCCCCAACTTTAATAATTAAAACCCAATACACGACAAAATAACCCACTTTCTTGAAATCTAAATAACTTAACAAGTAATATAAACACAATAAGTCGTTGAGAATAAGCCTTTTCATCATGTAATGAGCGCAAGCGCAGCCGCCATGTTGAAATAGCGGTAATTTAAAAGTTTCGTACTGTTTTGGTCAACAATGGCTGGGAAATCAATATTATCTTAATCATTAGAAAAATCGTTGATGGTGCGTCACTTGATTATAACTTTGTGGAAGCCCATAGTTGTGAGAAATTAAAAAGGTGGTTGAAGAGTCATGGACGTCCTCCACAAAGAAAAAATTTGTGCTGATTTAAAGGTTATAGGTATCAATACTTATTTACTGTGTAACAAATTAATAAAAACAAATAATAATTATATCTCTATTCTAATTAATTATGCCAACCAACTATTAGTACTTGCAAAAACACTTTAATTAAGATGAAAGTTAATCACGAGTATAATTAATAACATAAATTATTTAATATTTTGAGAATTAACATAACATTTTTAATCATAGTGTGTCTACCAAAGTAGTATTTTATTAAAAATAATATTGTGTAATACCAGATAATACATTAAAAATAAATTTTTTAGAGAAAAAATGCACTCAAAAATAATATACCTGTCGACCCTGTAATAACATTATCAATCGATCGAAAACCTTTGTCACTTCGGCTACATTTTTTCACCCATAATGCACATTTTGAATATGTAATATGTATTTTGTCCAATGATTTGATACCTACTTTTTTACGAAATTGCAGATATGGCGTTGGAAAATTTATAATATGTATTGCCTTTGAATGATTTATTCCGTGTATCACTTCTACATAATATGCCTTCTTCATAACACCGTTTCGTTCTTCCTTTTCGTACAGATAACGTAATAATTATAATTGATTGCAAACATTTATTTTTTGTTTTCCTTTTTTAAATAAATATACTTAAATTAATATTTATCGATTATAATTTTTTTCAAGTGGGCATTTTCTCCGAGCAAATAGAGGGAGTTTTCCCCCCTTCCCCGCGCTAAATTTTGTTAGCAACATCTACTCCCCGAGGGGGGAAATACCTCTTCTGTAACTGGTTTATTTAATTAGCGTTGCCAAGTTTGACAGCGAGAGTTCTGACACATGTCAATTTATGATTTGTATTTTAAGAAAAATATAATTATTTATAGCCTTGTAAGGGTTTTAAATGTATATTTAAGATTTATTATTGAAACAAACGTTTATTAGCTTATTCAATATAATAAACTCATGTTGTTTTATTATATACTTGTATGAATGATTACATTTATTTCTTTTTGAAAATGAATTTCGTGACAATATTTACTGGAGCTTTCGTCTACACGCTCCTTTTTCTAGCCATCTACACCTGAGCCAGCAAGATTCGTCTTCCCTCCATCCTTACATTCTCCAAATTTACAGAGAAAACGCTGTCCTCTTTCCCATATCCGGACCTTCTTTGACGGGGACTATACTACTACTTTACATTTTCAGCCTTATTTGTTATCCCGAGCAATTTAAATGCATTCGTAATTGCTCATTATCACCTCTTCTCTTGTAGATTCCGTACCCATTTTTAGTTACGTTTGCACTGATCTTTTATTTTCACAGCTTTAATTCTACAATGCTGTAACACTACAATATGGATTGATTTTTGAGGTTTATACTATTTAATTTTAATTGCAAGTGACCAACCTATTATAATAGTTAAGGATTATTGTATTACATGCCTGAAGATGTCCCTGTGAGGCTGAAACTAATCGCTCCTGTATTTATTTATAATAAAATTGTTTTTTAGGTTTTATTCTATAATTGAAAAAATTAGACCTCTACAGTGATTTTGTTTTATTTTCTGCATCAGACACATATAAGACGGTATACATTTTAAAAATAGTAAAATTGGCAATTTTTTTAGTTTTTTTTTACAATTAAAAAGTTTGGACAATGTGTGTTCTTACAGAGAAATGATACGCCACTGAACAAGAAGGATGTTTACCTTCCCCCTTGTGCCCGCTTCCTCACTTCATCTACAGATGTTGCGAACACAATAACTGCCTACAAACTCGTTTCACGCTCCCTCTAGCCGTAATTGCTCGGAGGGCATTTTAATGGATTATTTTTTTTTTTAATTATTGTGTCGAATACTCTGGCCATTGACACAAGTACAATCATTTACGTACTATAGTCTAATTTTCAACTAGAAACAAAACTATACAGGGTGTCCCATTGGTGCGTAATTGTTCAATATTTCAATTTGTGTTATAGACAAATTTCCAATAAAAATTATATGGATTTGAAAAAATACATATTTTAAAAATATTTTTGGATATGCAGGGTGTTGCGTTTTTGCCTGGCAAATAAAAATGTATGTTTTTGAAATAGAACATCCTATATTTTATTTTTTAAATGGTTTGGTAATACGAGGGTGAATCAAATATTTTTTTAAATCAACTCTATTTATTAAACGATTAAAGACAAAAATAAGTTATTTTTCTACATAGTCGCCCCCTTTAGAAATGCATTTTTCCCAGCGCACGAGAAGGTTTTTCATCCCAGCATCGTAAAATGAAACTGACTGGGTCAGCAGCCAATTGCGCACGAACTCTTCCACACCTGGGTCATCGTCAAATCGTTGCCCTGCTAAAGCTTTCTTAAGCGGCCCAAACAAATGAAAATCGCAGGGCGATAAGTCCGGGCTGTAGGGAGGATGTTCCAGTTGAGTACGGTGCATTTTTTCCAGTTTTGAGGCTGTTAGAGCTGCAGTATGTGGTCTGGCATTATAATGGAGAAGGATGACCTCTCGAATCCGTTGTTTTCGTCTTTTGCTGCGATATGCATCTCTCACCTTAGTCAATATCTCCCATAACTTATTCCCACCTGTTCTGCAATTTCGGATACCGTAACTGGTCGATCGTCTTCGCGAATGTTTTCAGCAGTAATGCTGGTCCGAGGACGGCGATCATGTTCCTCATTTTCCACTCGTTCTCGCCCTTCTTTGAACTCCTTATGCCAAGCGAACACGCGAGTCCTTGACAATGTTTGATCTCCGAATTGTGCACTTAATCTTCGAAAAATATCCATCGCCTTCGAAAAATATCCATCGCCTTCGAAGAATATCCATCGCCTGAACTCGTCATGAGCGAGAAATTTTATAACAATGCGTTGCGCAGTCGAAGGGCGTACTTTTTGCTCGGACACCGCGACAGCTACTGACAAAGAGGTTTGGGATCTGAAATGACTAGCTCTTTCAACTCCCAGTGACCTCACCCAAGCATACAAGAAGCGGGCGCTCACTCCTGCCAACCGTAAATGCTCAGGTTGACAACAACGCAGCACCTACTGAATCGCCACTCAATTGCAGTCAATTGCCAAATATAACAGCGGTGAAAACTTTAAATGAAACACGAGGTCATCCAATAGCCACATGCACCATCTGAAGATTTACCTCTCCGTACTAATCCACCAGCACATGCAGATACCGATATAGAAACGTTGTGTCGTTCTGCATCACCAATTCATTCTACATCGTTCAGTATCCCACCGTGACAAATTCAGGCATTACCAAAAATAACAGGTAATAGAACAACGGTCAAGAAAGTACGAGGGAAAAGTGAAATACAAGCACACCGTATAAGAACCTCGTGAAAGAAAAAACAAAAAAAGACGAAATAAAAAATAAAGTTAAACGAAAGAATAAAAAAGCCAAAAAAACCAAAGAAAACGTTAATTTAAAAAAATGTAGATATGACACGTAAAAGAAGAAGAAAACATGGAGGACCACAAAATCGTAAACTACAAAAAAGTAACAAAAGAAAACATGACAAGTCAGAATCGTCTTCGGGCGACGATGATGATGATAATGAAGGTTACACAGAATGTTTGTTCTTTAGTGAAAAATATTCCAAAGATAATGGTGGCGAAGGGTGGATCAAATGCTGTGTTTGTTTGAGGTGGGAGCATGATGCATGCGCTGGAGTTGATCCCGATGACGCACACAGACAACTTCTTATGCCACTTGTGCCGAATATCGTTTACTTTCCGAGGTACCTCAAACAGAATCCAAAATAATTTAATTAAATGCACTGCCGACGTTGTGATAGAAAACATTAAAAGTGAAATTAAAAAAGCACCTTTGGTATCAATTGCGCTCGATGAAACCACAGATGTAGCAATTTTAAGTCAATTATCCATTGTTGTGCGATATATATTGGATGGCATTCCTCAAGAGCGTTTCTTAGGATTTTTGGACGTCACTAGCGAACGAACTGCAGATGCATTGTTTAAAATTGTTTGTGACATTATTTCAAGTTTAGAATGTGGTTCTAAGCTTGTTGCCCAGAGCTACGATCGTGCTGCCGTAATGGCTGGCCATTTAAGAGGCATTCAAGCTAAAGTGAAAAAGAAGTTTAACCATGCAATTTTCGTTCACTGTATAGCACATAGACTTAATTTGGTTTTATCACGAAGCATGGATAATATTAAAGATTGCAAAGTTTTCTTTTCGACGTTTAGTGTTTGGCTTCCTTCTTTTCAAAGTCATCGAAAAGAACTCGCGCTTTGGACATTCACGTTCAAAAAAGGTTTCCAAAAGTTGCTCCGACGCGATGGAACTACAATGGACGTTTAGTGCAAACAGTGTTTCAATACCGTGATCCTTTGATACACTTTTTTCAAGACATTTGGGATAATAAAGAAACATGGGATGCTGAAACTGTTACTGCCGCTAAAGGGTATTTGCATTGGCTCAAAAAAAACTTTAATTTCAATTTTTTGCTCAACATTTTTGCAGAGATTTTCCCGTTTACTCACATTTTATTCGACATTTTACAGACAAAGTCAAATGACATTGGCTTTTGCGTTAAACAAATTGATAATTTTAAAAATAAAATAAATAAAAACCGATATCAGTTTGAACACTTTTGAAATAAGACTCAAAACATTGGCTTAGAACCTGAAAGAAAGAGAATTAGAATTGATCATGTCGGCGACAGAGAGACCTCCTATCATCGATTATACGCCGGAATTTTTGATAATATTTTACAACAAATGAACTCTCGATTTCAAAACTTTAACGAATTAAAATTTATTGAATTGTGCAATTTTATTATTAGTAACTACGATTCATCAAAATTTCCATCGGAAGCTTTTAATTCACTAAAATTAAATTATGGAAATTTTTTTGATATTCCAGCATTAAAGTCCCAGTTAAGTGTTGTTTATGAAACAACTGAAATTAGTCATAAAAAGACGCCCTTCAATGTGTTAAATTTTTTTATAACAACTGAAGTCGTCAAGTTGTGTGAATTAGTACTAACCATCCCAGCCACAAGTGCGTCAGTTGAGCGAGGTTTTTCAAACAGTCTCTCAAATTTAGCTCTAATATCCATTGAAAAACAACTTGTTAAACAGTTATCAGAAAATCCAAAAATTTTACGACGATTTTATAGACAAATTTGCAACCATTGAGGATAGGCGAATAGATCTTAAGTATAAATAAATGTCAACTGCTGTGTCAACTGTGCGAAAAATGCTGGAAAAAATAAAATAACTTCAGTTAAATGTTTTTTTTTTTTTTTCGTTTAAATAAACCAAGGAAGCTTTTCAATGGTAAGTTTTTTTATAGCTTCTAGTACTAAAATAGGTAAACACTTCAAAAATCTCTATCTCGAATATCCGTAGTACTGAGGAAAAAAAGCAAGATTTTGACAAAATGGTGAATGAGCCGTAAAAAATTTTCACCTGCGGCGCTGTGTTTACTGGTCTGCTATATTTTTATACAATCGCTCCCCCTTCCAAAAATGTCACCGCACGCTACTGTTAGATATAAGAGCTGGTTTTTTATTTTTAAACAAATTTTGTTACATATTTTATTTCTAAATATCTTAGTTATTTTAAAAGAATTAATATTTTGTTTCTCACTTTTGATGTGAATTTTGACTGATCGTTTTTGTTATTAAAAAGATTTAATTTTTAGAAGTGTTATTTTGTTTTTTTAACAAAATGCATTTATATTACAATTTTTTTAAAATTAAAATAAACCACATTTACTTACAATTTCAATTTTTAATTTTACTTTAACTCTAACAGCGGGGTCAAATGATCCAGGAGTATAAAATGATCCTTTACTATACCTTGACAAAATTTATTATATAAAAATCTCTTATTAATAAAATTATATTCTAGGCTTACTAAAATATAAACCGACACACTAGGCTGCCACTTTTTATATCTGTTTTTCTTTAGGGGGATCATTTTGTACCACTCTCCGTAAACAATATTTTCATGTTGCAATGACATTTATTTGTACCTATATTTTACGCTGTCACAAAAAAAATATTAAGTATTTTCGAACCAAATTCTATAGTAATTATTTATAAAATATTGTCAAATGTAATCATGTAATCATGTTTTTTTACAACAAACGTAAATAAGTCAGGGGTGTTATAATGAAAAATCTTGTTAAAAAAATTGTGCTCATTTATGATGTAGGTACTTTAGGTAGATATATAGATAGAGTAGATAAAAGAAGCCAACAAATCTCAAAATTTAATCTTTTTTCTCATTTTATTCAGTGTTTACAGACTTTATATACCATTTATTCTTTTTACAATTATCAATGCAGGTACCTACTTTGCGAAATATCTTAAATAATTCGGTAAATCCATATTCAAGACCGATTCAACTGTATCTACCATAGAAAAATAAAAAGGTACCTATCTACCAAGTACCTATATAATATATAATTATGGTTTTTAAAAAGATTTTAATGCAGCGTTACGATAGAAAACATATTAAATTTTGCTTTCCGATTCGACTAACGTTATCTTTTGTTGTTGTTTATTATAGAATGTATGTTACGAGAGGTCAAGTCAATTTTTACATAATTAATTAGAACAAAAATTTAAAAATTGTTGTAGACTACTTGGCTCTAAACAAATAGATAACAATAATTGGCATATATACAAGGAAATTTGCAAAATAAATTATTTATTATGAATAAATAAATTTTGCATTGATTAATGTTATAAACAAAACAATAAATCATGAATGAATATGTATACATTAACATATAGGTACGTATCTGGTATATAGGAATAACATTAGTTGCGAACAAATTTTTGAATACAAATTTTCCGTTTATAGAATACAATAAATAATTAAATTTGAAGTGTAGATACTTACGTCCGTGAAGTTAGCACTACAACTTTGAAATTTTCGATTTTTAAATTTTGGAGAATTTTTCGCTTTTTTGTCGTAAATTTGTCGGGGAAAAAGAAAATTTGTCACTCCTCCCCCTTTCAAAATAACCCCTGGTAGTGCTAACTTCACGATAAAGTTAGCAGTTAGCACGACCAATCACGAAAATGAGCATAAATGGCATTTGTTTTATATGGATAATTTGTCGCCTTTTTGTCGTAAATTTGTCGTCAAAACACAAAATTTGTCGCTCCTCTCCTTTTTGAAATAAACCCCTTTTTATGTCAATTTTGATGGAAAGTTCCCAAGTAGCACCGAACGGTTTTATTCAGTACCTACTTCAAGAATGCTTTAAAACTGTAAAATAAAACTGCAATTAAAACCAATTAGTTTTAAAAGGAGCCTTAAGGTTGTAATAAATACGCCTTCAGCATAAAAGGACCCACTCTGAAAGAGGTCAATAAAACCAAAAATAAAAACCAACATAAAACTATATTACCTTGAACAAGTGATTTTAAAGCTGCTGTGAATACCCTTTTAAAACCACTTTAAATACATTTTAAACACACGCGGTTAGTTACATGTATACTTTTAAAGATAATTTATCTTATTGTTAACATATGAAAAGAGTTTTTAAAACTATATACATAATTTTTTTAGCAAATAAAAGCAATTTATATTTGAAGATGATAATATGGTGACGCTCTAACCATGAACTATAAAATAATAAAAAGTAAGCTAGTGATTTCGGAATGTCAGGGTAGAAATATATAGTGCGCACTCGACTTTATCGATAAATGTTAACGAAAAAGTCTTAAAAAACTTAGGGGCCTTAAAATTTCTGAAGTTTTATAATCCAAAAAACAAAATTGAAAAACATAAATTAGAAAGAAAAATTATTTTACCTATTATTTTAGATTTTTCTGTATTAAAGGGGTTTATTTAATCGAGTTTTATACTGTTCCAAGAGCACATACCCTAGACAAACGAAAGGTTCGCTTGTGATTTAAACCAAACTTTAAAATCTCCGTGTCATATCAGTCGTTTGTGTTTTGTGTATTTTTAGATTAATAATAATAATAATATATTGTTTTCAGTTTTTCTAATTATTGTAGGTTCACCACTGTTTGACATGATACAAAATGCGGGGTTCATTTGGGCCACGTAAAAATAGGGGATGAGTTTAATTTTATTGTTTCTAACAATAAGTACAGTTAGTCTTTACCATAACCAAATTGATTTAGTTAAGAGCGTTCCGTTTTAATATAGCTATCTATATAATTGCATTTAAGAAAGCCGTTATAAGGAAAAGTAATGAAACAGTTTTAAAACGGAATATTTACTGACCAAATTGTCCTAAGATCAAGCAGATTTAATAATAGGTTTTATTAGTTACATTAAGAATCTCTTTAAAACTACTTAAAAACTAAAACGTCACAATCTAGAACATAATAAAACCAAACAACCTGCAAGTCCTTCATAAAACTAAGTAGTTTTAAAGTTAATTGAAACTAAACCATTTTAAAACTACAACAAGACATAAAACTTTTAAGATTAATTGCCCTTATTAGCGAATCTTATTAGATACTTTAAAACCAGTATTAAATGCTAAACGTCTTTTAAGTGTCCACAGTATATCTACAAGGCAACTTAAAACCAGTATCTTCTTATTTACCACATTAAAACCATTTTAAAACTGAAATAAACCCCAAATGTTTTTATGGTGCTACTGGGGTTAGCACTACCAATCACGAAAATGAGCAAAAATTACATGTTTTTATATGGATAATTTGTCGCTTATTGTCGTGAAAAAATAAAATTTGTCGTGGAAAAATAAAATTTGTTATTCTTTCCCTTTAAATGCTAATTTTGATGGAAAGTTAGCACTACCAATCACAAAAATGAGCATAAATGATTTTTTTATATGGATAATTTTGTGTCTCTTTTTGTCATAAATTCAACGTGGAAAAAAATTTGCCGCTTATGCCCTTTTTGAAATATTGTACTCCAGTTAATGCTAAAATAAACCCTAGTAGTGCTAGTGGAATAAGCAAGAAATAATTTTTTGCGACTATGATGTTTGAAAAAATCTGATGTGTCCTATGCAAGACTTTCCTATCTAGTTATTACAGACTTTTTCGTATTATTTTGTACAACCTATTGTAGCACCTCTGTAAATGTTTAGAAAATAAACGAAATATATACAGAAAAACACTTTTATTTGCATTAACATACATAGAAAATTAACGTCACTTACGAAAGACCCGCCACCTACCGTCAATTTGACAAGCTTCACAAAATCTTCACAGGCAGTACATAAGCCACTGCAATAAATGCTTATTTTTTCAGGAGAGTAACAGATGATTTAAGAAATCTTCTTAAAATTCTTTACTATGTTCTGTTGTTAGATCAAATATTGAATACCTCTGCTCAGTGACGACTGGTGCATAAATGCTGTAGAGCTGCAGAACTGTCAAAAAATAGTATCTCATCTACATTTTAGAATGTCTAAAATATACGTAAACTAATTTTTATGGACATAATCTCATTAATTTTAATTATTAAATACTATCCATAGCATGCGAACGTATTCTACTATTACTTCATAGCTGAGAATAATACCAGAGCGAACTAGTGGACGACAACAAAAGCTCGCCAGGTCATATTTAATTCTTAACTGGATCGCTTCAGGACAGTCTGTGCACAGCTTGGGCCACCTGCACTCTTCGTCTCACCTCTCGCGGCTCTCTAAAAGTAAGGCCAAGAAACGTAGTGTTTGAGCTGCATTTTTGCCAGATCGGCGAGCTCTGTTTATAGTCTGTCGCATATGTAATATTATTCGATTTCGGTTTTGTAGATTATTAGTTTGTGTTAATTCGACAGCGCGCGTTTCGATTGTACTGTACATGCATGAAAGACAAGTATCTGGTTTACATTCTAATAAACGAAAATATATTTTCTAAATACACGTAATCTATAAGTTTGCTGGTAAAAAGAACCGCAGAATAGAATTAATGTATTAAAAGTATCTGAATAAAAGCTGTAAAATAATTGCTTTTTTGGAGGGAGGAAGGGGGGCAGAATATTGCAGAACACCCAATGTTTTTAACTACAAGCCGCCACTGCCTCTGCTCTGTATGGAATTCGTTTTACACATACCAAATCCATAAAACAAAAAATGCAAAAGAAGTTCATAATATATATGGCATTTATGTTTGGCATTGTACCTGTAGATAACTATAATTACAACTACTCAGATTAATATCACATCTTTCATCTCGAACTTTTCAAAAATAGAGAGGCCATACCTTAGGATATCTTTAGCGGCTCTGCCACGAAATAGCGCTATCAAAATATTGCTATTCTTTGAGCGCCCGGTCAAAATAACGCCTACTCAAAAGAGCACCTGATCGAAATAGCGCTTATCAAAAAAGCGTCAGTTAAAACAGCGCCCGAACGAAACAACTCTTTAATAAAATAGCGCATTTTTAAAGAGTGAGTATTGAAACAGCATCAGTCCGAAATGGCCCTGTCACAAAATACTGCGTTTCAAAATAATGCTATTGTTCTTACATAAATTGATTAAAAAAAACTGAAATAATTTACCTAACCTGTGCGGCCTGAGAAGCAAATATGTTAGGATTTTCTAATATAAAATTGTATTTATACGCACGCCACTGGGAATACTTCGCGATGTTATGTTTCTCGAGAATATTGAGAGCTTTAAATGTGTACAACGATAAGGCAGCATTCTACAGACATTTAAGGAAAAAGATAGGAAACTCTCCCATTTAATTGATTTAATGCGGAATAAATGTTTTTTTTAAATTCCTTTTAAAAATTATCAAAAGAAATAATTTTCGAAAGGTTTACAAAAAATTAAGGTTTCACTGAAAAAAAATTGTAGAACAAATTTCTACAATTGTAGATATTTTCTCTACAATAAATAGGACATATAGGGACAGGGACAATTTGTAGTAAAAATTTCCAAATATTTGTGGAGAATGTATTGTAGAGTTATTATCTACAATATTTAGTAAAAAGATTCAAATGCATCATAAGAATTGTTCTACAAATTGTTATAATTTTTGCTATTCATTGTATTAATTTATATTAAAAATGTATTGCGTTTTATGAAAATAAATACGAAAATTTACCACAATAAATAGTAAAAATTCATACAAATTGTAGTAATTTTTAATAAAATTTGTAGTAGTATTCCATAATTATTATAATTATAACCTAGAAAAAAATGTTCCTTAATAAAATATTTAATTTATTGTTAATATAAAAGATACAAATTCTTAATTACATTATGTAATAAATAACAGTAATAATAGCGCTCTCAGTCTCAGTTGGCTTTTCTGCACCTGAAAAATATGAAATAAAAATTAATACCAATTGAATTGTTCATACCCTTAAAACGGGGATATTTATCACCTTTATACTGATTTGGATATTAAATGACTAAGTCAGATAACTAACAAAAATGAGAAAGTAGGTATGTCACAATTAAGACAAAAAACATTATTGAACTTGGCACAAAATTCGATCGTTGGCCACAACTATTTTTTTAAAATAATCTATCAAGGTTATTTAAATTAGTTATCTAAAGGTAAATTATTCAGAAACAATAATAAATGTAATTACCATCAATAGAATTTATTATTAAAATTTTCTCAAACGCATCGGTGCTTATAATATAATAATGTGTTATAGGTACTCGTATATGTACCATGCTGTTATGTGAACATGGCGAACGGCTACTGCTGTCTGGCCGTTTATGATCGACGTCAGAAAACGTTGGCCAATAGCAGAATTCTGTTTTGTTCACATGACTTAGAATTTCTACAATATTATAGAATATTTTTGAAGAAGGGATGTAAAGTATTACTATTTTTTGTAGAGAAAATTACTATTTTTTGTAGAGAAAATTACTATTTTTTGTAGAGATAATTATTAATATTTGTACAAATTTTTACAGAAGTTAGTAGTAGTAATTACGATAATTGTAATAAATTTCTACTTCTACAAACAATAGTAAAATATACTAAACATTGTGGAATTCTTTCCTATTGTTGTAGCATTTTATTCGACAATTCAATTGCTACAATAATTAATAGTTTTTAACTATAAATTGTAGTAAAATTTTCTACAAATTGTTAAGTATTTTTCTACAAGTCTACTACTACAACATTGTAGTAAAATTTTCTAGTCACATTTTTTTCCGTGTTCTCCCTAAGTTTTGTTAATATTGGTACTCCCTGAAAATTTCACAAAAATCGTACTAAAAATAAAGGCTCAGAAGGAATTTTAATTTTTTAAGGTGTGTTCTTAGGTATGTGTTTTTTATTTTGTATAATTATGTATAATGTTTTGTTAAATTAGTTTTTTTTTTTTCAATAATTTTATTTAGAATTTTGTTTGTCCTATTTGGCCTATTTTGACTGACGCAATTTGAAAAGCGCTATTTCGTTCGTGCGCTGTTTTGCTACACGCTATTTCGTTCATACGCACTTTTGTATACTCTTTCATTACTTGGGCAATGATCTGTAAACACAGATTATGGGTCCATTAGAATCTTTTTACGTGTCCTACAATTACGCCAGAAGAACGGTATTGATTAGAGAGTCCACTAGAGGTAGATGTGTATCCATCTGTCCAATCATGGCGGACAGTCACCCGATTCACGAGAGTCTCTCCTCATATAATTAGGCGTCTCATCTTTATTTCGAAGGATTCATGGGATAATATATGGTATATACAATTATCCATTTACTCTGATGAACCAAATCTTTCATAGGGTAAAAATCACTCCGCCCAAGCAGTTGTCAGACAAATAAGGTTGCGTATATGATCGCACTTGATTACTAGCAATATTTTTTTTGTATATCTATCTAGTTTTCAAAACGTTCGAATCAATAAAATCACTTGTTTCCAACGGTTACCCATACATTAATGACATTTGGGGCACCTACTTAAATAAACCATACAAAAATGGCGTGCCGCCAGTAAGAGGAAAATTTACATTACAAACTGAAAGACCTGCGAGGCAACGGTAGTTTAGTAGGTATAAAAATTACAACCTAAATACTACAAAATTACTTATGAAACTAAACAAAATCAGCATTCATTCATAATTTTAACAATTGCATGTAGATACGAGGGATAAATATTCTAAACTCTAACGCGCGAAGTTGAGATAAAGGAACCGAAAAATATTCCACAATAGCACAAAATAATATGTAGAGTAGAATAGCGTCCATAGTTTAGCAACACTTTCGCTCCTGTACCTCCGATGTCCTCATTCGAAAAGCCACGGTTACAAATACAGGAGGCCAATGTAAACGGACAATAAACGGTCTCTTGACATTTTACATTTTTAAATAAACTAGGATTTTAAAAAATATTTTCTATACCTGTTGTTTTTTATATTCAAGTGGATTTATAATATTCAAACTTGGGGTAGCTATTAGTGAATTAATTAAATAAAAAGGTCCTTTGGTTTTATAAATTGTAACGATCAGATATAATGTTTCAGCATTTTATTATTTATATTTTAACAAAAATTATTTTTGTTGTTTGAATAATCTGTTATAATGAACCACCTAGGTACAGCTTCTGGAACAGATTCATAAAAACCCGTACTGTTACACTGGCTATCAGCAGCCGAGTTAAGTTGCACAGTTAAAAAAAATTTATCCATTTGGGCAAAAACTACAAATGAATCGAACGAAAAACGTGATAGGTAATAAGTTTCCTTTATCTCACAATGTCGGGTATAAGAAGTTGTATAGAAAAAGTTAGTATTCAATATAATCTAGACAAAAACAAAAACATGTTTAATATTAAACAAAATATGACCATTCTTTAATAGAGATATATTTATTTGTATTATGAAAATGTTTATGGCAACAAACTTATGTTTGGTATATGTAACAATGTGTAAAGATAACTCTTGTATAATGATAATAGTAATATTTAAAGGTTTTAAATTAAGGCTTGAAGATATCACAGCTCGAAATTCCTTTTATTTACCATAATACTTTTTCTTGGGAATGAAAGCATTATTTCTTGTTTTTCAGAAAAGCTCCATAAATCAATTCATATTTTAATCTGAACGGTACTTAAGCGCAGTAAAGTTGCAAAAACAATATAATGAACTTAAAAAAATTCAATTCAATTCATATTTAGAATTAAATAAGTTAGCTAAAATTTTTGACAGTATGAAGTTATTAAAGTTATAAATAATTACGTTACAGAGATTCATATGTAAATTTTCAATTTCTATTAATGTGATAGTTACTCATCTCCGTTTTACAATATCAATACATGGCTTGGCTTTGGCACAAAAGCCTTTGTAGTAAAATTACTAATCAGAATCTTAATATTATTATTTTTGAACGTAAAATCGTGGTCCACTAGTCAAAATATTTGGTATAATAATTATATATCATCGATTGCTACTGCCCCTGATAAAATCTAAAATTTAAAAAAGCTTATTATAATAATAAGAAGACAATAATCATATTTTAAATGGATTACTTACTACCATGTTTAAGAAATAAATAAAGGGTAACTCTTAAATTAATAAACATATTTCAAATTGTTTAAGATTCCTTGCGTCATGTTAATAAAAATTAAACAAAATTTCTCACCATGTATTTGGTATTCTGTCCCGTACTTCCATGTCTCTAATAGCTCTGCTGTGAACTAGTTCTGGTAAGGCATATTGCATATAAATATTATGAATTTTATTTTGCATCTTTTCTTCCCAAAAGCTGTCATTATGAGGAATTTTCTCTTTTATTCTTCGAGGAGTCCAAACGCACAATATATAAAACTCCGTTTGTGTAATGTGCAGCTAGTCCTGGATTTGAAAATACCAATTGTGGTTCTCCTTAATGCTTTTGTCCTTTTAATTTCGAATATATTTTTTTAATAAATAAATTATAAAATCAATTTAAAATAACTGAGCGAAATTACTGTATGTAAAAATAAAAAAGTGTACAGACATAAAACAAAATAAATTCAAATCACTTGGGTACTGTTTATCACTTGTAAATATTAGAAAATGATATACATTTTGTTGGTGTCACCCTCTAGACGAAAAAGCTTTTAAAGTATTTTTTTTTATTGCAGGAGTAGGTAAAAATTAAATATATTATTCCCTTCTAGCATTTTTAGTTGTATTTCTTTTCGTTAGAAAGACATCTGTTTAGATTTTTTTCAAAAGAAACCGATTCAAATTTTTAAAAAGTTACTTCAGACCAGCAAGGGTTGAGCCTTTACCTGTACTAAGATAATTTTTCTTGTAGTAAAAATAAAAAATAATCGTTAAATTGGTGTACTATGAAACCCTTGCATATTATACAGGGTGTTTCATAATATATGCGCAGGACTTCAGGACGTGATAGCTCGTCCAAAAATATGAAAAAAACGTTTCTATTAACTTACCCTCTAAAATGCACCATTTTCGAGATACAGGGTGTTGAAATTGATAAAAAAAATTCTACGCCACTGGAAAAAGTATGGTTTTGAGACGCCCATTTGAAACGCCAATGTTTTCTACACAAAAAAGGTACTTTGTATCATACGCTCTAAAGTCGACCGTTTTCGAGAAAAATCAAATTTTGTTTCATTCCAAAAATTGACCATGTATTTCAACATTAAAATTAAAATTTTTCTCGAAAACGGTCGACTTTAGAGCGTATGATCAAGAGTACCTTTTTGTGTAGAAAACAGTGGCGGTTCAAATGGGCGTCTCAAAACCGTACTTTTTCCAGTGGCGTAGAATTTTTTTTTTTCAATTTCAACACCCTGTATCTCGAAAATGGTGCATTTTAGAGGGTAAGTTAATAGAAACGTTTTTTCATATTTTTGGACGAGCTATCACGTTCTGAAGTCCTGCGCATATATTATGAAACACCCTGTATAATATGTCGATCTTAGTATTACAGAAATGATTTACGTAAAACAATAAGGTGTACAAATACGTAAAATTTATTTATCCCTCATAAAACATCAGTAAAGTATATTATAATTTGTTTTCATTCACAAATATTAATTTCTTAAAAATCTAACAGAGGCGCCACCTAAGGGCGCCACTTTCCAGACGAAAAATCTTGCAATGTAAGGGTTTCGTAGTACCCCATTTTTAAAGTTTATTTTTGACTATTTTTAAAAGAAACAATATGTACGTGTAGGTAAAAGTTAAATATATATGCACCTCTGGAACCACTTTTTCAAAATTCAATTTAGGTTTTTTTAAAAACATTGAGAAAATAGGTAAAAAAAGTCGAGTTTTTATTTTTTTTTTTTTTTTTTTTTTAGAAAAAACAGTTTCAAATTTTGAAAAAGTGTCTCCAGAGAAGCATGGATTTAACCTTTACCTATACGAACATATTTTTTTCTTTCAGAATAAGTTAAAAATAAACTTTGAAAGTGGGGTACTACGAAACCCTTGCATGCTCTGCTCTAAAGCCAAGTAAATACTCCTCTTAACTACTAATATTTAATGGGAGCATATCGTTTAAAAGTTATTTCGAAGATCTGTTCAACTATACTAATTGTAGTTTTGAATATAATCCTTCTTATGATTATTTAATTATAGTAGTTAAAATGGCACTTCGCACTTCGACGTCATATTTGATGGTAATTCCAGTTACCAGAAGAAAAATTATTTACATCAGATTAAGTATCCCATATCTCATTAAGGTATGAGCAATCGTTCAAGAGATTACATGAGTGGAAGGAACTGTGCACTTAAGGCGATGTATTTTGAACCATATGCTTTATTAGTATAAGCTATATATGTTACAAAACAAATACACACCACATCAAAAAAATCTTAGGAACAAGGATTAAAATTATTATAATTTTTTGGAGATACCAGATATTATATTGAAAATTTCTGTAGATATTTTTAATACCTTTTTGTTTACAGTGTACATTGTTTTGAAGGTTTAGCAATTGATCAAATAATGTGTATAAAAAATGTATTCGTTTCCTTTGGTATTTGTTTTTGCGAAGGACAAAACGAGATTTTTGGTATTCCAATTACTGTTTAGTTTAGTTGTTAAGGGAGAGTAAACTTTTTAAACTTTTTTTTTGCATTTTTTTTATATTTGATTTTGTGAATGGAAAACCTTTCAAGAATATTGTGTGAAAATTTGAGATGAAACGGAGCAAAACTAATGAAGATACAGAGGTTTGAGTAACCGCGCCTCATACATGACTCAGTGTATCAGAAAATACCTGCCCGGCCCGAGCGCGCTATTTTTACCTGGCAGTGAAGGCGACATGAAAATTCTTACGATTTATGAGCCTTTTATTCAAAAAAATATGCTTAAAAGAAAATGGCTAAAGGCATTGCACCCACCGAAAATTCGTCTCGGAGCCTCCCTTGCCTAGCAGCTGTTTCGCTCACTATATGATCCCTAACCTTACCTCCTAGCTTTCTTTATAGAAATTTTAACAGAAGTACAAACGTGTTTATATCTGTACTGTATATAATTTAGTGTAGCATTGGCCTGGCATGTTCTTTTGCTTTACTAACCTACATGCAAGACATGGGAATCAGTAGTGGATCAAGCGCTCATGATGAGGATTAGTCGTAGACAGGAGCAAAAAAGATGCTTTAGACATGAATGATAGCAACATCCTTTATGGGCCTGGCATCGATGATTCAGTGTGAGATAAGCCGATAAAACTCGCTTATGAACGTTTTATTCTAAATTGTTTAGTGTTCAAAACTTTAAAGCGTTTTTCCCACAACTCACGTTTCCAAAGTCGGTGCCCCTCATAACTTCAAAACTACTGCACCTATCCTTTTGAAATTTTAAACACTATTTATATACATAATTTACGAGGTAATGCTGGAGAGTTTTTTCAAATTTAATATTTTTTTATTTTATAATAACAAATTAGCCTATTTTTTCGGAAAATTGAAATTTTGAAAAACTCTCCCATCGTTACCTGGTGAAAAAGATTATCTAACAAGATAACTTTGATTTTTTTATTTCTGATGATCCACCATCGAGTTAGGAGGGGCACCGCAATTCAACTTTTTTTCGAGACCATTTCCGTATTTTTTAATATTTCTACCTGAAAATTTGACACAATATTTTTTGAATGTTATACTTTAATGTACCATTAGTTTAAACAAACAGATTTTAACTGTGTCGTCAAAAAAAATGCATAGCAGTAGCGGAGGTCCTCAACATATCAGCTAGTGTGAGTTGTCGATTGATGACAAGATACTGTGAGAACGGCATACTGGTCGTACGAGAGAAACTGACCCTTTACATGATCGTTTTATTCGATTACAGGCACTACGAAATCGAACTATTACAGCAAATGAGTTATACCGCACACACCATCAGTGATCTGTGCACACCATTTTGCTGTGAGCAGCTAAACTGTGAGAAACAGGTTGCACCAGTTCAACCTTTATGCTTGCAGGCCGCTCCGTGTTCCCTCGTTAACAAGAGGTAATGCCGCACAAATACTACGAGGGGCACAAGAACATCAACACTGTGGACATCAAGAATGGTCTACGGTACTTTCTACAGACTTGGAAATCTAGGCACTGGTAACTCTCTTTGGACAATGTTTTGAGTAGGTCATCCACTAGAACTGATCACAGCATTGGAGATAGTATTCCTGCTTGTGGACAGCCTCGTGTAACTTTTGCCTGTCTGGTTGCCTTTTCTAGAGTGGATAAAATGAACCGCATTATGCAATAACGAATTGAACGACAAAATTCAAAAATCTAGTAAATGGTGCCATCCTTTAATAATCATTGAAACTTATATTACAAAACTTATTTTTAAGGACACGTTTATTAAGCGACATTTGTATATTTGCCAAGGAAATACTAGCTTTCTATTCCTGTTTCTCGAAAACACGTAAATGTCGCTTAATTCACAATTATATAACGGGGTCCAAATTATCCTGTTCTGTAAGCTGGCAGTGATCCATTGGCATATTGAAACTGGGACATTTCTCTGTCCTAGAGACTTCGTTACTGACCTAGTTGAGGCATTATTGAAAGCTTCTTCGATATCTAAGAAAGTAGCTATTGCGATTTCTTTGTCATCTATTGACTTTGAAAGTAGCTTTGTTTAGATCGTCAGTTGACTTTCTTGGATTTATTTTTAATATCTCGTCCCTAATATACAATCTTTCTAACGTTTTTAGTAAGAAGGAAGATAGGCTTATAGGGCAAATGACTTTGGCGTTTGGTCTGTGACCATACCTACTTTGGTAAGGTAGACTAGTTTCGCCTTTTGCCATATTGCTGGGATATGTCTCCATACAATGCAGGCTGATTCTTTGAGGCCGGAAAGTGTACCCAAGTTAGCACCTAAGTTAGTAGGTATCTCTAGAATTTCGAAGTACGTACATTTTATTTAGATATATTAGAAATAGCTAACCATAGGTTTAGACATTTGAATATTCACGCCACCGACGGGCGCTGTCTGCTGTTCCGTCTAGTCGGGATATTTTCATTTACCAGCCGTTGATTAAACATATTCTATTTTGTTAAAATACTTTTTTATTAGAAAATGTTATCTATAAGAGAATACTATATACTATTTGAACGTTTGTCGGAGCAGTAGTAGTTTCGTCGTTTTTAATTTCAAGACAAACAACGATTCTCGGCTTATTTCTTTAGCTTTTTATTTAGGCGAGGCACCTATAAAGATTGTCCATTCCAACTGTATAGATATCTATGCTTTTCAGAAAATATTTAATTAGTATATTATGTATATAAACAAATCACGATGATTTATTTGTTTTTGTTTATTTAATGAGGATCTATAATCGAAACATCTGAATATACAATATGTGTAATTTAATAAGGATTATCTGCATCTATTTTTTCATTCGCATTATCTAATCAACTGTTATGAAAAACAAAGTTGTAAATTTCCATTTGTGTTGTATGACTATAGAGTTACAACAATATACGTGCGTGGGTAATTAAGAGTAATCAAAGGTGTCATATGGAAGTTTAGGTATGGGAAATTTAAAAAGGACTAGAATGAAATGGTTAGAAAAAATTGAATTAAAAAAAAAGAATGTATAGGATATATTCAAAAAAAGTTTATAAATGCGTCTGAAATCAAATTCAATTTTTTATTCTTTTTTTTTTAAATTCAAAAATCAAGATTATCTTTTTTAATTTGAATAATTTCCTGACCGTAGTAGAATTTTATACAGTGAGCATCATAAGTTTTACCCCCCCCTATCTAACTCGTTACTGGAGTCTTGTTACGAAAATCGCCAAGACACGTCGATTTTTAATTTCTACGATGTACATCGGGTCGATGATGTAGCGGTCTAACGCGCTTATATTCATATATAAGTTTGAGTCCGAGACTGCTGGGCTTCGAATCCCAGACCAGACCATGTGGATTTTTAATTAAATTGCATGGTTCGGTTTAGGATTTGATGTGTGCCGTATTAATAGAAATTCAATTTCTATTGATATGACATGCAGATTATAAAATCGCCACGGCAAATAATAATAATAATAGCCGTACCTTCCCCTACACAAGTCGTTCAGTCCTCTTCAGGGGTTGAAATTCACTCGTAAGGGGGTGAATTAGGGAGAGTATTATTATTATTATTATTATTATTATTATTATTATTATTACATTTTTGTATGAATAGTTTACCCTTAATTGCATCCCTTACTGGAGGGGAGCAACCCTTTCGAAAAATGTAAATGGCATGGGGTGGTGAGTGATAGCTCATTTGAAAGGGGGTTTTATTCTCTATTTAACCGTGCAAAAAAATTTGAAATTTGCTTCATTACGTGTTGATTTATTAATGTTTAAAAATAACAAAAACAATGCAAAAACATCAATAAAAACGTACAGTTAATAAGCATAACGGCAAAAAGTCTTACTTTACGTCTGAACCAAAACCGATATGCAGGGCCGAATTTTAATTCTAAGGATGAGTGCGCTACGTTAATTTTCGTTATTCTGAAACAATAATTAGTCGAGAATTAATGAAGCAAATTTCAAAATTTTTTGCACGGTTGAATAGAGAATAAAATCCCCTTTCAAATGAGCTATCACTCACCACCCCATGCCATTTAAATTTTTTGAAAGGGTTGCTCCCCTCCAGTAAGGGATGAAATTAAGGGTAAACTATTCATACAAAAATGTACATAGTACAAATCAAAAATCGACGTGTCTCGGCGATTTTCCTAACAAGCCTCCAGTAACGAGTTAGATAGAGGGGGTAAGACTTATGATTCTAACTGTATAAATAAAAAGTTCACTGGTTTATTTGGTCAATATATTTTTTTTCTTCTAAAATTTAAGCACAGGCACTACATATGTTTCAGAAACATTGTTCCTTCTTCTGGTGTCAGTCAATATTTAATAAAATATGGGGACGACTGCGAACATTTAAAAAAAAAATTAAAATAACAGAAACCCCCAGGGTTCTGTTTCAAAGTGTGTGGTGTGTTTTGCAAATATTTTAGTGTTTTATAACATCATGTTTGCCAAAAAAAAACCAGATTTAATAAAAATAAATTTACAAAAAATCATATAACTTAATTTATTTCAAAAAAAACAACATACAAAATTAGTATTGGTGTTATTGTTGTTTTCATTGGTTTGTTTTATCCTGTATGTTGTTTTTAACCGACTTCAAAAAAGGCGGAGGTTCTCAATTCGTCGCAATATTTTTTTTTATATTCAGCGATAATTCTTTAACACGGTGTCCGATTTCAATGATTCTTTTTTTTTTTTTGTTAGAAAGGGGGTACTTCAAGGGTGGTCCCATATAAATTTGGTCAAAATCTAATAATTGGGTCCATGAGAAAATCCTCAAGCTCTTCATTTTTTATGTATGTTTAGCGATAATGCTTTACCACCTTGTCCGATTTATATGATTCTTTTTTTGTTAGTAAGGGGGTACCTCAAGGGTGGTCCCATATAAATTTGGTCAAAATCTAATAATTGGGTCCATGAGAAAATCCTCAAGCTCTTCATTTTTTATGTATGTTTAGCGATAATGCTTTACCACCTTGTCCGATTTATTAAGATGTGGTGATGGCATCTGCACGTTTTTGAAGTCGTTTTTTTTTAATTTCTTATATTTGTTTCTTGAAATAAATTAAGTTATATGACTTTTTGTAAATTAGACTTAATTATTAAATCAGGTTTTTTGGCAAACATGACACTAAATATGTACAAAACTAAGCTTTTTTGGAAAAAAGGAAGAGAAAAACATAGAAGATCAAAATGACTAATACAAATTGACATTACGTAACCACTATTGGCGGGCACAAAAAAGTTAGAGGGGGTTACAGGTAATAAACCCCTTACAACTAGCGCCCTCTATAAGGTAGGTGATATTTATGCTCAATTTATGATTTGTCATCCCAAAAAACCCGGGTGTACCAATTTTAAGCCATAAGCAGTCTACTATATTGAACATGATGGCCCAAACTGAAAAAAATAATAGAGGTTTCTTACACTGACCTAAGGGATCTATGGCTAGGATTGGTCTACTTTTTAGGGACACCCTGTCGAGGATTGCAAGGTTTTGGTTTTATTGTCCCCTTAATTCGTTGACAATGGTCCAGGTGTCCTTTGCTGTTTGCCGAAATTTCTAATCTGCGGTGAACTGAGTAGATTTTGGACATAGTCGGAACATCTGGGAGGGGGTACTTTATGGAATATGTTACCTACGCTCGGAGAAGAAAATGTTTCAAATAAAAGTTAATTTTTGTCCTATACATAATTTTCCTATTCGAGAAATTTGACAAAAAAAGAGCAAAATTCCAATTTTTAAGAAAATTGTTTTAATAAAAGTTGGTTGCGATGTCATGCTCTATAATTCTTGTCCTATACATAATTTCTCTAAAATGGACCGTATTCGAGATAATTGAGAAAAAGTGCAATTTCTCAAAAACGGATAAAGAGAAAAACACCAATTTTAAATTTAAGCTTTAAACCATCCTGCAGTGAACTGATTAAATTTTAGACATAGTCGGAACATCTGGGGGGTACTTTATAGGGGATCGTTTTTCTACTTTATGGAATATACGCTTGGAGAAGAAAATTCTTTAAATAAAAGTTGCTTGTAATGTCATTCTCTATTACTTTTATTCTATACGTGATTTCCCTGAAATGGATCGCATTCGAGAAAATTGACAAAAAGTGCAAAATTCGAATTTTTAAGAAAATTCTTCAAATAAAAGTTGTGCAATATCATTATCTATGTAAAAAGTATAAAATAAGTGTTTCTTTTTTTTATTGTAGTCTTCGGCTTTTGACAATTCAGGCCATTAGCCTCGTGTTCTGTATAGGTTATAGAATGCTGGTACTCTAATACTCCATAGTGTAGGTTTTATTACTGCTCCCCAGAGTCACTTTAGAAACAGTACTACTAATTATAACCAAAGAGTGAATGGTGAAGAATCCTACCTGTGCATCAGAATTAATGTTTAATTACATATAAAAATCCCTGCCAACGGTGAGATTCGAACCCCGGACTTGTAAGTCCAGACTCCCCAAGTAACATTTTTAGATTTATCAAAGTATACAAGGTAACCATAAAACCGTTTTTTAAGACACTGATAAAACTTTTGAATCCGCGAGATAGCCTTAGGGCTGCTATAAATCTGCTTTAAGAGTAAAAGGGAGAATCCTATAACGGTTCTTAGGAGTATTTTTAAAACAATATCTTAAGACTAATTAGACTCAAGACAAAGTCCGTAAGAATTTTATTAAACCATTTTTAAATCTTTTTTAAGATAATGATAGGCATACAAACTTTACAAAACTAATCAGTTTTAAGAGAATAGACCTTTTCATCACAATTTTTTTTTGTGCGCATGCGTCAGTTTCAGCCATCTTTTTCGTACTGTTTTTGTAAACAAGTATGTTAAAATGCTTACGTGAAAAAAATTATAATTGATAAATATTAATTTATATTCATTTAAAAAAAGGAAGAAAAAAGCAAAGTAATAATAAGTTTAGTGTCTTAATTGAAAAATACACACAATCAGTTATAATTATGTTATCTGTACGGAAAGGAATAACAAAACAGTGTTGTTATGTAAAAGTGACACACGGTATAAATCATTCAAAGGCAATAGATATTATTTTATAAATTTTCCAAAGCCTTAACTGCAATATCGTAAACAATTATCAGGCAAAATCCATATTAAAAGATATTCGAAATGTGCATTAAGTGTGAAAAAATATGGTCGAAGTGACAACGGTTTTCGATGGATTAATGATGTTACTAAAGATACTTATATTTCACTGCATTTTCATGGAGAAAGTGGTCCAACAGAAGAAAATTCGCATGTGGTATTAAACAATATTTTTTTAATATTAAATACTACTTCGGTATACACATTAAATGATTAAAAATGTCATGTTGATCCTCAAAATAATAAATAATTTATTTTATTAATTATACTCGTGATTAACTTTCATGCTAATTAAAGTAGATATGTTTGACAAATTTGACATTATGTGGTTAAACGCAGTAAACTCAATCATAAATAATAAATTTTGTGTCATTGGCACACTGTTGTCATTGACACACTGTTGTCATTGACACTATCACTGTCTTTTGTACACAAAATACGTCATTATTTGAACTTTGACCATAATTTATTTGAATATTCTTTAGGTACAGGTCTGGTAGGCAGGTACTATTTTACATGATATGTGGTTAAACAGTCACTGCCAAATTTAAAATGGAGGATTTCCTCATTGTGTTCTATCTGTACCTAAAAACGGACATTAGCTTATAAAACTAATAAAGCAAAAAAAATACTTTTTAGGACTTTCCAGTTTTAAAAAGCTCCTGCTACACTTTTTAAAGCGTTTCATAAAACAATAGTAAAAACGAAAACCTCAATAAAACATTCACAAGTTCAATCAGACGGGCATAACCTAACCTTACTCTTGAGCTTCTTATTTACTCTACGAACAAGCCATTCAAAATATAAAAATTAGTAATAATATAATAACCATTTTTCTCTTACACTGATCATTTCCAGAATATTAGGAGCCTAGGAATGTTTTGATATTTGTTAAACAATGGAACACAATGAACTTATTAAACACTGAGGAAAAGCAGAAACATATACATTTTTTTTTTCATTCTCTATGGAAATTACCACTTTTCTTTATTTTGAACAATTTATCTTTCAACGTCAACATAATGTGATTGCGTTGAAAAGCTAGGTTATGCTCTAAAACAAACTTTAATTCTTATTAAAACTATGCAGTTTTAAAAGAGCCCTATGGTTTACTAGATTAAATAAATTATAAGAGTTATGTTGTAAAATTGTAGAAAATGTACCTAAAAGGTTCTGGGATCAATTTAATTTAAAGTATAATCCTAAAACACTTTTTAAAACTAAGTTTTAAAACCTACTTAAGATAACTGCTAAAAAGTATGCCTCTTTAACACCAAACACATCTTAGGAGTATCTTAAAACTAAATAGTTTTAAAATTACTTATTAATTAACCCTTACAGGGCAGCGATAAAGCATAGTTTACTTTAGGATAAACTAGTTTTCTTAAACAGATTTAAAGGAATCTATAAAACCAAGTAATAAGATCAACAATTTATCCTGCAGTCCTATTAGCAAAAAAAAATAACTGTAATAAAATAATTGTTAATTTTTATGCTTTTATAAATCCTAATAAAACATAAATAAAACTTTATTCTCTTAAGAGCGATATCCATGGTTAGAAACAGGCTTAAAACGACTTCAAGGTTCTCTTTCTCAGTTTTAAATATTTTTTTATAAAATTTGATATACCTACTAAGCAAATGATAGAGAACTCCGCTGTAGAGCCCGAATTCAGAAAAACTAATTTTTTAATTATTTCTATACAAATTATGAAAATTATTGCAAAAAGGAGTCTTTACCGGGAATTGTTATATAAAAATCAGCTAATTCTTTCCAATACACTTTTTTGCCCAAAGCTTATATTTTTTGAAAACCTTGAATTAGGAAATCTGAGAAAATCTGTCAAGATTCCAATCCATATTAATTGATTTGGCAACAAGGCGGCGGACGTTGGCGGTGCATGCAGTACCGGAAAATTGGGATAAAAATAAAATAATAAAAAACTTTATTCTTTTTAGTTCAAGTGTAGGTGTTTTTGTTTCGTATTTAAGTCAATGTGTTTATATGAACTTTTATGTGTAAGCTGAGTTATAATAATTTGTGATAAAAATGGGAAAACTTTCGGAAATGCCGAAAATTATATTTCCGTTTCGACGGAAATCTATAAACTATCGTGCTAGATTACTTAGAAAAAGACAAACATTAGCACCCCTTCTAAGCATTGAAGTTAAAATATATGGGAAATTAATATACTAAGTATTGAATAAAAAAAACCTTTAGCTTTAAAGCAATATTTACAAATTTAAAGCGGATATCCAATAAATGTGGTTTATTTGTGGATTCTGAATATGGTTTTTAGGTTCCGACGGTTTATTAGGAACAGACAGTATTATCGAAATTAAATATCCTGCCACTGCTTCAAAACTGACTCCGAAAAAAGCAATGGTTGACAACATAATAAAATTTGCAATTATTAATGATAATGCGAAAATGCAATAATTGTTCAGGGGCAACTTAACGTAACTAAACGAAATATTTTTTTTTTATTTATTTTAATACCTTTAAGTATGTTAGTAGAAAAAATAAAAAAGATGATAGATTTTGGTGTATATGGAAAACAAACTAAAGCAATTTTATTTAGATTGTATATTACCCGAGATCTTAGATCCACGTTTCACTAGAGGTTTAGATATTAGAAATTTGAGTAGAAATCCGAGTAGAAATCCGACCAATAGTCAATAAAAATGATTATTTTTATTCCTTCTTTTACTAATAATAAATCATTTTACTCAATGTTATTTTTAAATATTTTTAGTACTAGAAAACAATTTTTTCTACACCCAAATGGATAGCGTATCTACGTACAGACTACAAAACGAAAAAATATGCTATTGCGTAAAATGAGTTATACTTGTGTAGAATCGATAAATAATAGCATTTCTAGTTTTATTTGATCTATATTTAGAAATAAATAATTATAAATTTGAATTAAACTATATGAAATCAATTTAATTTATATTCACTCATGTTACACAAACTACTATTTTCTACATCCACATGGATATGCTTTTTTCTATACCCACATGAATATTAGCTAATCTACGCACATACTACATAACAAAAAAGTATTCCATTGCGTTCAACTGAACGAATATATTTCATATTCATTCTACCTAGTAAGAACACTGCAAAACAGTTAAATCCACCAATCAGATTATATATTGGTCACCCGGCTACTATTATTTTTTAAATTTTATGTAGTCAAACTAACTGTCAGTATATTTTTGAATTATTGAGATTAAATATACGTAAAAATGAATATTTCTTATGTATAATCGATAAGTAATAGAATTTCTATTTTTATTTCGTCCAAATTTATAAACAAATCTTAAATTTTAATCAAACCATATAAAACTAATTTAATTACAAGTATTAGAACTATAATGGCAAGTGTGGCGACGGCACGGAGTTTGTCTCCAAGCGAGAGACCCGAGTTCCAATCATGACTGGGGACTAATTAAATTAAATCTTTTTGTATGTTTATTTTATTTTATAAATTATTAAAAGTCATACATTATTTTAAAATTATTTATTTTGTCTTAATAAATTACTTTTTTAAATTTGTAGAATTTCGTTAGGGTGTCGTAGAAAAAATATACTGTACAACTCGAGTGGATTGTCTGTATCGCACTCAGACGATTAAGCACTCCGTCTACGGCGTCGTTCTGAAACTTCGTCTTCGTGCGATATGGCCATCATATCCAATTTTGTTGCACAAACTACTATTCACGCACAGACTACAAAACGAAAAAATATACTATTGCGTTCAACTCAACGAATATATTTCATATCCATTCTGGGTAGTGAGAACACTGCAAAAAAATAAAATCCACCAATCACAGTTTATATATTGGACACCCAACAACTATTATTTTTAAAATTTTAAATAAGTGACAATTCTGTCAAACTAATTGTCAGTATATTTTTTAGGAATTGAGATTAAATATACATTAAAATGAGTTATTTTTGCGTAGGATTCATAAATAATTTTAATTTAGACCACAATTTAAAAAATCCTAAATTTGAATTAAACTACCTATATGAAACTAATTTAATTACTACTTTTAGAACTAAAATTTTAAATGTGGAGGTGAAAATGATGATACGGCATCTGTCTTTCACGCGAGAGGCCCGAGTTCAAATCTGGGCTGGGGACTAATTAAATGAAATATTTTTTCATGTTTATTTTATTTCACAAATTAGTAAAGTCATAAATTATTTTAAAATTAATTATTTTGTCTTTTCCTAAAATAATACTTTAAATTTGTAGATTTTCGTTAGTGGGTCGTAGAAAAAAACATACTGTACAACTCCAGTGGATTGTCCACTGTTGTTGCACAAACTAGTATCAAATGGGTTATTATTTAAAAAACGTATTTTTATACAGGGTATTTGTAAATACGTACGAACAATTTTTGCAAATTGTTATCAAAGTTATTTTGTTAAAAAAAGTTCCTATAAAAGTAGGTCGAAATATGCTTCGTTTCCGAGATACAGAATGTTTAAATTTGAATTTATTAAATTTTACTAATTATTTTTAATAGTTTTAAAGATATTTACTCTAAATTTGCAAAAAAACTTTGAAGGGGCAAATGTGTATTTTTTGGGGTGTTCCAAATATTTCTACTTGTACCAGTGGCGTTTGTGCGAGAATGCCACTTTTTTAATAAAAAAGTACTGCGCCACTGACTTTTTCGATCTATGTTTTTTTTATAAAATAACTTCGGCAAACATTTCCTAAAATCATTCACACTTACCAACAAACACCCTGTATATTAGAAAATGTAGAAATAGGTACATATGTATATTTAAAAATATATTTCGTAAATAAATAAATTAGTTATAAAATTTTTTTTTCGAAAATGTTACACCAGGTTATACCTTTAAAAAATATTTTAAACGAGAAAACAAAACAGAAATACTCTTTGTTAGACCGGACCTGCGATTTATCGGCATTTTTAATATTTTAAATCATCTATAGTTTATAAGTAATAAATTGAAGGGAGCGTAAGCCTGGGAATAGAGCAACGTTGCCAAAGTGGGTTCAGATGCACTGAAAGTTGTCAGTGTGTTCTAAATCTGAATTTGCTGTTAGGTGTTGCATGGATATCGCTCTTAAAAATGTTACTTATCAGCCATCCACACACTTGTAATCGACTGTAATAATTTGTAATAAATATTCCACTGAAATAAATATACTAAAATAAAACGCAGGTCTGATTTATAATCAACTAACTCAACACAAATCATTTTCTAACAAAAATCCCAAAAGAATCATTCGGTGATTCAGCCGTTTACAAATACTTGGAACATTACACAACTCCTATTATTGATATCGGCAATCAGCGTCATATAAAGGGCGAGTATTCCTTAAATTTAAAGATCGCCTAAACACTGTAATTACGTTTTTCTTTTCAGTTGATTGTTGATAATATGGCAAAGAACAATGTACAAATTAATTCTTGAGCAAAATCTGAATTAAAATCGAGGGCTGAAATTAAAAAAAAATCATAAACCAAAAATGGAAAGCGATATAAACATGACATTTTTAGTAAAAACCAAGCCCTACAAGGTTATATGAAGCCTACTGATTCTAAAAAAAAAATCTGAATAAAAATGGGGGTTGAAATATTGAAAAAAACTCCTAATTCAGAAACAAAGAACGATATCAAATTGAAATCTTCAGAAAAAATCAACATGGGGTCTGTCAAAATGTGAAGAGTATAATATAGAATGCTAAGCATTATATATCTTCATTCTAGTTTTAAATTTGCAATTTCATTTAGATGTGACACTTTATACAAAATCCCAATGCTTGAATAAAAACCGAAATTTTATATAAATAATATTACGGTTCATTTCATATTTTGGCATTTGTGCCACTTGCAATAATATGCGACACACTTTAGTTTCATCTTCCTCATAATATACAAACGCATTCTAAGTCTATCTGTGAACGTGTTATTATAACAGATTTATAAGCCTATGTCTAATCTAACCATACAATAAACGATTTACAGGTACATGTGCTTTCTTTTGTTTCCGTTACGACAATCTCATTAGTTACTGTTTAGTTCCAGTTTTAAAAACCGTGAAATTTCATTATCCATAATAGTAAATTAATTTTTATTTGGTTTAAGTACCTCAAATCCTATTGCACAGTTATTTAATGGGGTATTCTGGTCTAGAAATTCGAATGAACAATAGACGACAGGCAAACTTTCAACGCAATTTTCTCGAAACTACTTTTTTTGACCTCTTGACATGATATTTCAAGTTCTAATTAACAGATTAACTAAAAATTTTGGTAAAATTTACTTTTTTTTTTAAAAATTCGTAAAAAAAAGAAGCCGAAAAACTTTTTTTCAAATCGTCGCTATTTGGCGAAAATATTTTAAATTTTTTTTCCAAGTTCCGGGCTATAGCGACGTCTTTACTAATCAAGAATTTGTTTTCTTTTTTTTTTGTTTCACAACACTATGAGGGTTGGAATCATGTCAACCACGAAACGCCTTTTATTTGGCCCCCACTTCACAAAATCATAACTCGATGAATTTTTGATTTTTTTTTTGGCAAAAATATATTTTATTCTTAACATATTACTAAAAATTATAGTTAAAATAAATTGTTTTTTTTTTATTCTACGCGGAAAATCGTCCGAAATGTAGGCTTCTAGACCAGGATACCCCCTTAATCAAAAATTTTTTATTTAATGTTGGTAGAAACTTGTACATCTGGTGTCGTCATTGGTCATGCTTTCTGTTTAATTATTTCTTTATATCAGTGATGATTGATGATATACTGGGTGTACCATTAAAAACTTCCAGGCCGGATATTTTGATAAGAAATAGATATTTTAATTATGTAAAAGCCAGTTCACAGAGCACTTAATAAGCTTCAGTTTTAGATACAAATTGATTTTAAATAGCTTAATATGTAGATGGCGCTGCGCTCAATATTTTTTTTTTTTTTTTCTATAGGAGGATCTTTCTTGTGTACCGAATCTTGTAAAAAAATGCATTTTTAAGCAGATTTTGTTCTATGAACTAATTCGATAAATTTAACCATTTTTGATATACAGAGTGGGTCACTTCAAACAGTTTCATCCTGTTTTTCGGCAATAATCATTGGATTTTAAGAAAATGCTAAAACAGGTCGATTTTTATTCCAAATTGCACATTTTTACAATACTGACATCTGTCATGTGTCAACCACTCTCTTGCACTTACTTTCAAATAGATAATGTACCATGTATGGCACATCATTGAAATGGTAATTTAATGGGGGCTTCAGAAATATGTCTGTACATTGCTTTACTTAAATTTTTCTGCCCTCTAGCGGGATAAAAAACTATTACATATTATAAAATGTGACAATATCATATATCATTAAAAAAGTAACTTTATAGGGAATTTAGAAATATGACTTGCGATACTTTTAAATGTACCGCCCTCTATCGGGATAAAAAAGTGTACGTATTATAAAGTGTTATACCTTATTTGAAAGTAAATTTAATTACTAATTCAATGCATCACATAACATCATATTGCCTTGCAACAGTTTGAGTATTAGTCATGCATTATTTTAAACATTATTGCTAACTTTATTTTGTTGCAAGTGCAATATGGAAATATTTATATTAATGTTGTGGTGCATTGAATTAGTAATTAAATTAGCTTTCAAATGAAGTATCACACTTTATAATACGTTACAGGTTTTTTCGTCCCGATAGAGAGCGCTAAAATTAAAAGTATCACAATAAACAGTCATATTTGTGACTTCTGCATAAAATTACATTTTTAATGTGCCGTACATGGTACATTTCTTATTTAAAATTAAGGGTTTGGAGAAGTAGAAGGGAGGAGGTTGACACATGGCAGATATCTGTATTGTAAAAATGTGCTGAATTTGGAATAAAAATCGACCTGTTTTAGCATTTTCTTAAAATCTAATGATTCATGCCGAAAAACAGGATGAAACTGTTTTGAGTGGCCCACTCTGTATATCAAATATGGCTAGATTTATCGAATTAGTTTATAGAACAAAATCTTCTTTAACATGCATTTTTACAAGATTCGTTATATAAGAAAGCTCCTATTGAAAAAAAAAAAAAAATATTGAGCTCAGAGCCATCTACATATTGACCTATTTAAAATTAATTTATATCTATGAACTGGCTTTTACAGAATTAAAATATCTCTATTACTTACCAAAATATCAGGCCTGGGAGTTTTTATATATTACGCCATAATCAGTGAACTGACCTATACTCGATTTTTTTTTTAATAATTATCCCTAGTCGAAACTGACATCAAAAAATGTTTAGGTTCAAAAATCATAAACCAGGTTTGATAGGAGGAAAGGATTAAAAAGAATTGACACGTGTATTAATATATAATTTTAGTTATGTGTGATGTAAAGGTATTCATAAATTGATCCGATTTTATCACATTTATACCTATTTTATTCCAGAAAACTTAAAAATAAAAGTCGTTCTCCAACGAAATGTATATCAAAATATTTTGATGTTCTACTAAAAAAGGTATAATGCATATAAGTTACTTACCATTTTTTAATATCAAGGAATCAAGCTATCTATGTATTCTTTTAGAAGTACAGTTTAAAAAAAGACTGAACTGCTAGAAATAGTTTTATTTCATTATTTAAAAGTCCATCCATATATTACTTGAAAATTAATGAAATAATTTAACAAATTTCAATACAATACATACCTACAATAACCTACAAATAAAAAAAACACCTTCTAAACTAAAATGGTGAAAACTGAATTAATTTTAATAAAAAAAAATTGTAAACTATGGCGTCATAAAAACAACGATCTAGTTTTGTCATAAAAATATTTATAATTTTAGGTTTATATTTTTACTTGAAGACACACGTAAAGGAATGTTTTTTATTTGCAGAATATGTACGAGAAAATAAAATACTTTCTTACAGTAAAACAAAGTTAATTATTTATCGATGATGTCTTCTGGAAGGTTGTCTATCCCTGTATCTATCTCTAGATCTGCTTTTTGAAGATCTCGTTGAGGAACGCCTACGTCTTTTTGTTCTGGATCGAGATTTAGATCTAGACCTAGACTTTGATTTAGATCTTCGGTTTCTTTTCCTGAAGAAACGATCAAAATTAAAAATATGGATTATACCTAGTTATGATAACAAAAAGAGATAAGAAAGACATTCTACTTGCATCTTATAGTAAGTGTACTGATTATTACTTAACTAAATCTAACTAAATGCATTAAAGAAAAATATAATTGCAGAGAAACTTTAAAATGAAACCTTGAGGGCCCGACCTTAATCTAATTAATTTTTAAATAAATGTGTTACCCAGAAATAGTTAATTAAAAAACTAGTACAATCACCTAGATCTATCACTGTCTGAACTGCTACTGCTACTTGAACTAGATGAACTCAGTGTTCTCTTTTTAACGTCTTTCTTTCCATCTAATTCCTGAAGAACCTTATATGTTTTTAGCAGTTTCTCCTTTTCAATGGCATCTCGTTTTGCTCTTTTTGCCTTTTCTAACATCTCAGTCTCCTCTTTTGCTTTACGTTGTTTTTCAGCTACCAAACGCTGCAAAAGAATACGTTCTAAATTATCAATCTTCTTCAAAGAATTTTTTTTTTTTTTGAAATTCAGAAATATATTTTTCTAATGGAAAATATAATCTAAAAATACTTTTTTTCTTCACAATTTTTTTTAAATTTCTAAAAAATTCAAACAAATGGCGTGCTTCAATGATCTCTAAATTTCGATAGAATGAAGCACAAAGTCTTATTGGGTAATTTATAATGTTCTGATAGTAGTCAATGGACCATGATAGTAGTAACGTCAAAACAAAGTTGGTAGTTGATAAAACATATTTGTTTCTACACAAAACACATTACCATGGCAACGATTCAGATATTACAAGGGGGTACTTAGTAGCACATATAAAAAAAGTGAGGAAGTTAATTTAGTACCACTACAATTAACTGATGGTACTACTGTCGAAATAACAATTGACATTTTATGAACGACCAAAAAATATGAACAAGTGCTTAACAAAAAATGCAGTTCCCTCCCACACTTCAAATCTTCAAAGGTCCAAAGAAACAAGTGTAAGTTTAATTTTTTTTGGAATTTTGTATTTTCCCATTAGTGGGTAATTGTTCAATTTCAATTTGGGTTATAGACACGCAAACAAGTTTCAAATAAAAGATATGAATTTGAAAAAAAAAAGTATTTTAAAAATATTTTTGGATATAGAGTATTGCGTTTTGCCTGGCAAATAAAAATGTATATTTTTTACATAGAACACCCTGTATTTTATTGCAGTTTTAGAATGTTTTGGTAATACTGTATTCGACCCTAAAATGTTTTTAAAAAATATTACAATGTTGCCAAGAAATTAATTTTTTTATGAAATTACAGAATGATGGAGGCCCCAAATTGAATTTCGGTAGATTTACAATGATTTCAAAATTGTTTAAAATACAGACTTATAAGATACCAAACTAAGGAATAGTGGTGATAGAACTGATTTATTTTATACAGAGTGTTTTGAAATACGTTTTAAATATGGCTAATTTTATTTTACTCAATTTTTTCAAATACAACACCCTGTATATTATTTTAGCATAAAATTCCTTATAAATTTATCTATCCAACGATACCAACATGATAGCCAATAACACATATACAGGGTGGTCCCATCAGTGCGTAATTGATCGAGAGCTCTTTTATTATTGGAAATACGAAAGATATTTTTAATATAAAAATATTTTAAGGATTTTCTAATATAAAATTGTATTTATAAATATTTTTATTTTATAGGAAAATTCTCCCCATTGTTCGCCACAGACGATAGGAGATACATAACAATCGAAAAATTGGGAAACCACTAAAATGAAGACAAAGGGAGTTTGAATTTTAGAAAATGTTTTTGTTTCAATTGCTTTAGAAATACTTGTAATACATTTAAATAGATGGTTTCACTAAATTAAAAAAAAAAAAAAAAATTGAATAATGATTTAAAAATTGAATAGAATAAACTGCTGTATTACCATTTCTTCTTGTTTCTTCAACTCCAACAATTCCATTTTCTTCCTAAGAATAAGCAACTTTCTATATTTTTCTTCAGCATCTTTATCGACTTTAAAAACATGATTATCATCATGCTTTTTATTTTTTTCATTTTCAGCAGATTTGGATCGCCTAGATTTTTCCTTTTCTTTGCTCTTTGATCTTCTGTTCCTTGAGTACGAAGTTTTAAGAGCTCTTTCACGTGACCTACTTCTTCTAATTGGGGATTTCCTATGATCCCTAAAAATAAATTTAAAGACAAAAAAATAATCATAATAATCATATAGTTTTATTACCTTGTTTTGTCTCTATCTTTGCGTTCTTTTATATCTCTGTCTCTCTCCTTATCTCTTCTGTTTTTCTCTTCAATGACATTTCGTCTGCGATCTTCGAATCTACCTCTATTATTTCTTCTAACTTCTACAAATCGACCGTTTCTCTCAAATCTGTTATCATTTTGTACAGGTTTTTCAGTTTCGAACTTGTTTCTGCCCCTTTTTTCCTCGACCTTTAAAAATTCGCAATATATTAAATTATGTCGTTAAGTATTTTTTTTTTTTAATTCAGAGTTGCTATGGAAATTTGATATATTTTACTGTGTAAATTAGACATTCCAACATCCTGCCCAAATAATTGCCTGATTAATTTGACCGGGTGTTTTGGACTATTGACACAAACGTTCGTTTACTAATCTGTCAAGTTGTTTTTATATAATAATTAGTGGTAACTTTGTACTTTCTAGTTTGTGTGTAGATTTTGAACAAAACCACAGTGTAATATAAGTTTTTATTAATAATTTTGTCTTTAGTGTCATTTCTGAATTAGAAAACTAAAAGCAAAAGGTGTGCAATAAAAAGAACATAGGTTGCAATCAAACATGTATCAACGCACAGAACACTGAACTCAATGTAAAATTAGGGTTCGTGTGTCATCTTCATCAGGCAGCTATTTTGTTTGTAATGCCTAATAAATAATATTAATAATAGGCATTTCAACGACCTGTCAAAATGGCTGCCTGTGGACTTTTGGGCTGTTCAACAGGTGACATTTGACATCACTGTCACTTCAGCCAAAAAAATGTTTTAAATAAAAAAATGGCTCATAAATTGGTTGAAAATCTTTAATTTAAACAAATAAACCAAAAATAATTTTAAATAAAATAATGATTATTTAGCAAGGTGGGCACTCCAACATTTAATGATTGGATACACGATGATGATTAATTTTATTTATTGAAAGTCTTTTGACGAACAATAAGCACTGAAAAAAATGCAGAAAGCACTTTGCATTTTTTAACTAAAAGAATTTTTGCACGAAATACAAGTTGTCTTTGCTGAAAATTACAATTGTTAAAAGTATAATTCAGGCTACAGTTTATCTATATAACTGGTTAAACATTAGGGGTAGCAACTTTAAATTGTCATGCTTCTTTTATTGATAGAGACGATGGAAATGTTATAAAAGGATGGAGGAACAACTACTGATTTTTTCTCTGCAAAGATCAGATTACATAGGTACAGCAAAATGATCAGAGTTTTGATGGTTAAAGATAGATAGATAGCTTTATTAAAATAGGTACATCCTAATATATAAAAAAATACAGTCTAAAGTCCCTCCCCCCATTTATTTTTACAATTTTGGGTGACGTAATCATCAAAAATGGCGAACCGGAGCCATTTTGGAAGATAATTTTAAATGGGATCATATGTCAAGTGATGCATCATTTGAAAGCTTGTTCCAAACACTTTCCAATGATATAAATAAAAATAAAATATTTTGTCTTTTTACCCATAACGAATTCTTTGCTTTAAGTTTTCAATGCTATCAACTGGTGTACTACAAATTTTTAACCGTATCAAAGTTATTTATGAAAAAAATGAAAATATATTTGTTTGTAAAAAGTTTAGTTTAGACGATACAGCCATTTGAAATGACAACTTAAAAATATTCAATGGAAATTCTACATAATATGAAAAATATCAAAATCAAGTTTATTTTTAAATTACAAACTAACGTCATCAAAATAAAAAAATTTAATTTAACAGGTGTTCAAAATTACATTCTCCTCCTGTATACACTTACTACATAGTTTTAACAATGAAAATCGAATTTTGATATTTTTGCATACGTATAATTTACATTGAATATTTTTAAGATGTTATTTTAAGTGGTTATATCGTCTAAACCAAACATTTTACAAACAAATACTAAGAGACAAAAAAGTTTCCAAATAGATTTTGCATTTCAGTAGCGTTCGATTTTTAATAAAATTTTATATTACAAAAAAGTTGAGTAGAGAAAGGGGCGGTGATACCCCACAAAATCCTACAAAAATTAAAAAAATATATATTGCCTCTACCTCGATTTTGTTAATCATGGTATTCCAACACGTCATATAAAATTTCATGAAAAAATGTCAAACAGTTAAACGTTAAAAAAAATTCATTTAAATTTTTATCTTATACACCCTGTAACTATTTTTGGGTGCACTTTTGTATATGGGTAAGTACGGTTTAATCGACCTATTTTTGACCCAAGAATACGTGGTATAATTTATGACCAATCTTTTTGAAACACCCTGTATATGTTGTGATGTCCCTGACACCATTAAAAATAATTTGGTTACATCTTTAAACTACTTTTTTACATCATGCAAACAATATTTAAAATTTAATGACAGAATGGTTTGTTTTTGTTAAAAGTTAACAATCGGTAAAACAAAAATTACATCACACTAATATAGTGTATAGAGCAAAAAAATAAAAGCTCACCTTGCTGGCTAACTGTGGAGGTATCTGGATATTTTCATGACCTGCTAATTGCAACAATCGCATATTTACTCTTCCAAACCTACTATTTAAGGTCTTGTTGGTGGCAGCAGATACAAATTTATTTGGTCGTTGTTGGGACTTATTACTGTATCCACTCATTTTCATCTCGCCAGTGGGAGGATCTTCTCCTTTTTTTATTTGAACCCCTACAGAAAATTTACATGAAAAAAATTACAATTGACATGTTGATAATGTGAGTTTAATTTGTTCCTATACGCACCGAAAATCCATTTGATTCTATAAACGACACGAATTTCCTAACAAATTTAATTTGAATTTTAATACTTTGTCTTACCTAAAGCCATAGCCAAAAAATCGGACCTCTTATTAATTTCTTCAGCTTCTTTTTCCTCTAGATCAACCTGCCTAATCTCTCTTTGCAACTCTTCTCTGCTTTTATATTTATTGTAAGCACCTGGCAAAGGATATTGTACCAAACTTGGCACAATTTTTTTAGGGTCATCTTCGTCGCTGGGATCCTCATAATCTAAAGCGTTATAATCTACCCCGCGGTGTTTAGGGTGTTCTGTTTGGGGTGTAAGAGACTTGTGGTATGGAAGTTCAGGGGTCCCACTGCGTCGTCGCAGGGATTTTTCTTTCATGTCTTCAAGTTTTTTTCGTTGATTTTCAAGTTTGTGAAGATCAGACATTTTTATTACACGAGATTCTTCTTTACGCCAGTGGATGGGAGTGGCGCTTCTAGAACGACTACGAGATGGAGTTCTGAACCTCTGAAAATTGACAAACATACATTTAGTAGAATTTTATACCAAAATGAAGATTAACTGTTTTTGAAGGATATTCTAAGCCACGCATGGTTAACCCTGTATCCTCTCTAGTCTGCTGATGTGAACTGCACAACTAGGATCCCAAAATGCTTCTAATCATAGTATTAAAAACACAATATAGTTTTAGTGTTTAATAATCTTTTTGGTGTATCGTTTTAGAAAGGCTAGAAGTCTTGAAGCACTTTAAAGTAATATTATCAATGGCTATTAAATATGAGGTCAGATGAAAATATTACTTCCAAATCGTTAAAAGAAAAAACTGATTTCAGTGTTACATTAACATTATACAACTTTTTCAGCGAATGGTAAAGCCAATTTGGTTTTACGGATGAGCTTAACTCAAATGATGCAATGCATGAAATAGTATCATCATGTGGCTGAAAAAATGAATATCAATAATAAAGCAGTATTCTTGGATTTAGCAAAGGCCTTTGATACAGTGTCACATCAGAAACTTCTAAATATTGTAGACCAAAATGGAGTAAAGGGCCATACTAAGGGTTTTTGATAGTAATCTAAGCAAACATGAAGAGTCATGATTAGAGATTCTCAGTAATCCAAATGTACAAATTGGTATCACACAAGGTATATTTCTAGGGCCAATATTATTTAATATGTTTATAAAACTTCAAGTGAGATTAACATATAGGGTAAAGTAGTTTCATATGCTGATGATACTGTACTAATATTTAGGACTAAAGATTGGGAAGCTGTAAAAGTGCAAGCAATAAGAATATGAGCAAATCAAAAATCGGTTAGAGTTCAAGTTCAAGCCCGGTTTTATATTTAATTCTTTATCATTCTTATTTTTGAGTTTTTTTTTTTAAAGTTAGTTGAAAAAGATGTTTATTTTAACGACTTCTACACACAGTTAAAAAAAGTATATTTTACAATTTTGAATCTAATATAATCTATTTATACACAAAATAATTAAACTTCAGGAATTATATCTCTTTCAATAAGGTTTAAGTATTGTTAATGCTACATAAATGGATTATATTTTTATTTGTATATTTTTTGATATAAAAGTATACTCCTTGAGAATCATTATATTAATTAATAATTACTTAAATATATAGGAATCAAATTATAATATAAGGACTACAATCAGTTATATATTCAAGTGTTAAATTTATTTCTTAATTTAATTTACATTAGTTTCATAATTTCTGCTGAATAATTCAATTTTTTAAATAAATTTGTTTGTAATATTTTATTTTACAGAATACCAATTTTTATATTTGTACTTACTGTCAAATGATTGTCAATTATTTTTAATAAACAATATTTTTCAATACTATATCAAATGTTAAAATTTTATTTAATTTAATAAAATAATTCTGAAGATATTGAAAATTTAATGAATAATTCTTAGGAATGTATAGAAGCTTTTGGAGATTCAGAGTTTTAGAGTAATATGACAAAAATATGTTCAGCATACAAACATTTCTGATTTTGCACATGTTTATACAGAAAAATAATCTTACAAATTTTCCTCGTCCTTTTATTGTGCGGCCACTTTTAGAAGTCAAAGGCCTTCCTCTTCTATTAAAATTGGATCCCCACTCTCGTTTTCCTCTCTCATTTCTATCTCTAAAATTCTTGTCTCTACCTACATCTAAAAATGATTAACAGAACTTAGAATTGAGAATTATAAAAGACAAATTAAACAAAAATACGAAAAATTTATTAAGTAAGTACCTTTTTTATTTTTACGATCATCAATATTGTCACTTTCTTTTTTGATCTCTCCTCGCATTAAAAATTTATTTTTGGGAACTTCTGGTATATCATCTGGATTGATATTTGACACTGTAACCAGAGGATGCGGTTCGAAAACCTCGCCTTCTTCAGGATCATCAGATTTATCTCCAGCTTTCCTAAAATATTAATTAAATTATATCCCTGGACTTAATTCAGAGCCATCCGAAGTTATAACAGATTTGAGTCGTATCTCGGTCCTTGTTATTTATGGCATACTTTAAGAACATTTTTTGTGAATCACTCTTTATTTTAATGTAGAGCAGGTAAACTCAAGGCTTCTGCATGTAGAACTAACTCATGATTTAAATTCCCCTTTACTATACCCCTCAAAATTTTGGCAAACTATGCAAGGTAAGCGATCTGCATTATTCAGAATGGGGCTTACCATTCTACAAGCGTTTGTAGAATTTCATAACTTTATAATTTCGATACCTTTTTGCCAGACTATCGTAAGTGCTATTTGAAAAATGTCGCTTACGTTAGTCTGGCAAAAAGGTATCGATTTGTTCAATTTTTTTTGCGCGATACATATTAACGGTAAAGCTGGACAAAATAATCGATTTTTTTTTTAAATTTTTAATTTTGATTAATCGGATAATCGCACTTTCCACTCAAAATAAAGTCTCAATTTATAAACAAGATCTAAAGCCAGTATGGACATTTGTAGTAAATTAGGTTAGTTTAAAATGCTGATTAATCTTATAAGATTAGGTGCATTCGGACATTTAAAAAAAAAAAAAAAAAATGAAATCCTTTAGGATTAAAAAAAATAAATAAATAATTTACTTGAAAGCACTATAGAAAAAGTCTTGTGGTTTCACAGTTGACAAGCATCTAGTGAAATCAGTACCTGTGCCACAATACATAAAAAATAAATTCCATAAGAAATGAATTGCATTTTATAAACACTTTAAAGCACTAAAGTTATGAAATTCTCCGCTGGGAGAAATGATCAATTATGTCAAAACTTTAAGTCAATCCTCAGTATTGAACCCCTAGGTAGGGGACATCAGTAATTCCTATTTTATAATAACAATTAAAGATATTTTTCGATTCCTTAATATCATTAGGAAGATAATTGAAAAGTTTACAACTATTTAAAATGAAACAGTTTTTGGAAAAGTGCTAAAGAATGAACATCTGGTTAATTTTGATCTAAATCTAGTTTTGTGCAGAGATTAGAGACATAAAGATAGGAAACGCAACGACCGCAGCAACGATGACGTCATCTATGCGTCTCAGATGTTAACTAAAGGTACACGCACGTCCACATACTTTGATTTTCTTTTACTATACGGAGAATGGTCGCACTGCGCAGCTTTCTGAGTGCCTTTTAAAAGGAGATAGAAAACTCCGCCATTTTGAACCCTTATTACGTGTTGCCTATATCTTGGCGCAATATTTTTAATAGGTGCGTTTTAATCATCCGCTTCTGCTTCGGAATTGTCAGTTTTCTTGTTTTAATCTGACAGGATAAAACGACTAAGCCGACAATTCCGGAAGCAGAAGCGGATGATTAAAACGCATCTGATATTTTGCTTGCTGCTGTCAGTGTCAGTGAATGTTATTTTTGAAGTCACAGTTTATTGCTAAAGAATCAGTTAGCTCACTCGGACCAGTTGTAAGTTCCAAAATAACATCCACTCCAGGGATACAAATTCAGGATACGCAGAAGACTGCTGTTTTATTATAGGCGGTTGTCATATATTGTATTATCCGAGTTGCACAGTGTATAAACTGAAACATTGAGATCCAAAGTGCCGACGCAGAGTGAGCGATCTGATTCTTTAGCTGTAAACTGTGTCACAGGGTTCAAAATGGCCGCGCCCTATGTTGGGCGTGTCGGGCCTCTCTCTTGCCTCGTATAATTATTAAAGTATGTGCGCACGTCGTTTGTAGACAGTAGACAAGGAGAACAGTTGACAGTTCGTAAATATAAATGTCAATTAGTTGTATGTATATGGTAGAATCCTGAATTTGAATTTTCAATTTTGAAGTTCATGATTGTGTTATCCTCTAGATCAGCGGTTCTCAAAGTGTGCTCCACAAAGCCTCTGTGGGGGCTCCGCGAAAATACTAGTCATAATAAAAAAAAACTAAAGGAGTACCATAAGGTTGCAGGGTAAAATAAAACCTATCTAAACCAATATAAAGTTTAAAAAATCAATTTTTATTATTTTAGGGCTCCGTCAAATATTTCGGTTTTCAAAAGGGTTCCGTCGCCAAAAAAGTTTGAGAACCGCTGCTCTAGATAAACTAAGCGAAATGGTTGTGTCGTTTTTGTGTGAAATTTGAGGACAATAATTATATTTTGTAATATTACAATAAGTCTAAGCACGTATTACATTAGTAACACATGCCACATGAATTAACAATCCCAATGTGGCGTTCTTTAATTTATCAAAATAAGGTCTAGCAATGTAAGTAACACAAATAGTAGCCAACTTTTGTCGCAAAGTAGGTATTTATTTATTGTTTTAGAACAAGAAAATGGCTTCAAAACGTTAGAGAGAAAGTTTGATATAGGAAGAAAAATATCTGAATTCCCATTATTGAGTTTGTACTCGACTTTTTTAAATAAGACACCATTGACCATTCGTTTGGAAAATGAGAACAAGAATGTTGTTACAAATAACGATCAAAAATTAAAAAAATATTTGTCATCAATAGATCTACAATAATTAATCAATAGTAGACTGTAATTGTAGTATTCTTTTTAATAAATAATTACATTGTTTAAATGTATTTAGCAGAACATGAGAGTGCAATCGATATTTGTACAATTTTTATTATCAGGTTTTCAAATTTCCCGCTGCGTTATTTGTTTGATACCGATGAAAACGCCACATAGTGTGTCAAATTTTAACTGCGTTAGAGCTGGTCGTTGTTAAGCATGGGCTTCTTATGAGCGTTTCCTATCTTTATGTCCCTTATCTCTGGTTTTGTGATTATACTCTTTAACATTACTTGAAAAATATTGTTTGTAGTCACACTACATATTTCATAAATAGTACCAACTATTGTTTGGATTGTGCTCAATGTACTTACTTTTGTTTTTTATCTTTTTTGTCTTTTTTCTTTTCTTTTTTGTGCTTTTTCTTTGATTTCTTCTCTTCATTTTCATCATTGCCTTCTTCATCTACTTCAATTTTTTTCTTGTCCTTTTTAGCTAATAAATAATAAAGTATTTATTATCAAGGAAAAACTTTCAAAAGTAAATTCAAATACAATAAACCAGCATTTAGGCTTTAAGAGATGGCATCACATTTTGTCTGCTATTTCTAGTGTAATATATAATAAAAATTTACCTTTGACTTGTTTAACAAGTTCTCCACACTTGGTAATCTTAGCATCCTGCAGGGGCCTGCTATTAGCATCAACTGGAAGAGCTTCAATTTGTCTAACTGCCTCTATTCCACTGATTACTCTCCCAAAAACAACATGAACACTAAAAAAATTAAATTTGTTAGCATTATATTAAATGCTGAAATTTACCAAACTTGGATTTATCAGCATTTAACCTTCTCTTTTATTCCTATGTTTTATAGTTCTGATGTTAGTTTGGTCTATTTTGTTTATTTTGCCCAAGTTGGTTAAATGCAAGATAAACCCACTTTGGAAAAATTCAGCTCATGCAAAACTTGATCAACTTACTTGTCCAGATGGGGCGCCGGTTGCGTTGTACTATAACACAAAAATTGACAAGATATGATCAGCGTAGCCTGGTACAATGGGGTACACACGTAGAGCTACATACATGACAAAATAGATCGTTCTGTAACAGCTACTTAACTTACATTTTGAGGTTAGGTTTTTATAACTAAGATGATATATACTTAAGATTTGCTATGCCAAATAATTCAAAAGATACAAACATGAAATTGTGAAATGTAAAGCTGCAGGAGAACTGTTATATAAATGATAAGATTCTCACCAAAACATTCTAATTTTTTTTAATTAAGATATATAACAGCCTAGTGTTTGTTTTAAAATATTTTAGTAGTGTTTTATAATAATACAAATAATAAAAAATAATAGTTTTAAGCTTTGGTGAGATTCCAGGTTCCTAAAAAATAAAAAAAATGTATTCTATTTAATTTATAAGTTATACATACATAAAAAATTGAGACCCATTAGTATCCTTTCCTCTATTAGCCATGGATAAAAGCAATGGCTGATCATGTTTGAGAATAAAATTCTCATCTAAAAATAAAATATTCAATAATTCCTTGTTTCATTATAGTCTTCATAAAACATTTTGTATTGATATTGTGACGCGAAAGCTGTCTCTGTTCCTTGTTTACTCCTTGCCTGTGGTATGAAGTCTAGCGCTAGCCATATAGACAAACGCACCGCTTTGAGAAGCTACCAGAAAAAGTGGTATGTGGCCGTTGAGTCATAGAGAGGGAATTCTCAGACATACGAGATCGTCTAGAAACTACTGGTACAGAGCTGGCTCTGTATAAATAGCGTGAGTTTGCCAATAGAAGATAAGATTCAATTTAAGTGTTGGACAGAAAAGATAAATTATAATAAATAAATTAGAATTGTGAGTTATAATAGTGCCTCAGTATTATATAAATTAATTAGTATGTTACAAATAAATTGTACATAAAGTGTTCTAAATAAATAAACTATAAATAAATTAAACAAACATTACAATATAGGTCGTTGAAGAAGTGACACCTCTTATATATTGTTTAGCCAACTTTACAAGAGAGATGAAAAACTTATTAAAATTATTATACATACAATGAAGTTGCTTTTTCCTGCTGTTTTATAATGTTCATATTAATTCAAATAATTTTTACTTACAATTTTTTGTCTAAATCATTGTTTTATTGCACTTTTTAATTTATTAACACAGGAGATTTTACTGTACATATTAACCCTTAAGTTGGCAGTAACAGAAATAGTCATTACAAAAAATATTTTTTATTGAAAAACTACTAAATAACATGGGATATACTGACAGTAATAAGTCACTTGAGTCCAAAGGAGAGTTACAAACATACATACAGGTGGAGCTAATATAAGCCTGTTAAAAATACATTAACTTTACGTTTTAGTCTTCAGTTCAGTCTTAGTCTGTCTAGCACATACAGGTGCCTACACCTAGATGTCAGCTTATTTACCATTAATTTATAATTTGTTTATTGTTGTAAGGAATCCTGTTATTATTGTAATAAATAATTATTGAATAAAAAAAAATGGAAATAAATTACACAACACACAGATATAAAAATCAGTAATACTTTTTGAGTTTTTCTATTAAAATTTAACTTAACACCAGAGAATGTTTTTTAATACCAAACACCACCTAGAAAAATCTTCATTTATATGGCTTTTGAACTGATTCATGCTGCAGATACAAGTAAGCACATGAAACTCACAGCTTAGTGAAGATACATTTTTCCACTTTCCTGTAAATGCTTGGTATTTTGGTATTTATAGGAAATCACTGGAAATTTCACTTTTAGTAAGATACAAGTAATTTCATTTTCCTTTTTGAGAGAAAACAATTATTTCTTATATACGGATTTTCTCCAAAAATATGAAACAAATTTTTCTGTAAATTTTCATGTATTTAAGTTAAATTTGGTCAAAAGTGTAGATAGGAGGTGTAACTTCTTTATTCAATGAGGATATGTAAAATTAGGTTCAGGAAAAAATCAAAATGATTAAAAATTGAATTAATCAGAAACGTACCTTCAAAAGTTCCTCCATAGATACTTTCACCTCCTGTTCCATTTCCATTTGAAAAATCTCCACCTTGTATTATAAAATCTTTAACTACACGATGAAAAATCACATCCTAAAATTGAGAAGTTTATTTTAAAATATAGCCTGAATTAATTTGTAAATGGCAGTGTTTACATTATAATGAAGGGGCTTTTTAGTTTCTTCACCTAACCCTTTTTCTCCCGTGCACAATGCTCTAAAATTTTCACAGGTCTTTGGGACGATTTCAGTAAACAATTCGAAAACGATTCTACCACTGTTAATACCACCAATTGAGACATCGAAAAAGCACCTAGCTCTTTGAACTGGGGTTTCAGAAGCGGTAGCTTCCTCACCCATTTTTTTTAACTAGTGAATTTTTTAAATCAAACTATTATTTTAATATATATTGAAATAACTTCAATTAAGGTATTTCAAATGAATATATTCCTATATTTTAATCGCGCACTGAACAAGAAAAAGTTAACAGACACATTTTAGAAAAGGCGTATTTTTTCTACAATTATTTATGAAAAACGACAATTTCCGTTGATTGACACTTGACATTTCCATGATCCATCCATCTTTCATCTTCCATTTCTATGTTGTCAAATTTGATTACACAGCACACAGCCACTATTGAATAACTTTATATCCAAATTAGTATATGACCAGAGGCCAGAACTCTACTTTTCATAATACTACGACTACATTGGACATTGGACACATTGGTAAAAAGGCGTGCGAGTAGCCACTCCTCTATTTATCTCGCAGAAAGTGCGCAGAACACAGAATCGCACAGAACTTTATTTACTATAAATGGCAACAACGCATCTAAATATAACCTAGTTCCTAGTTATGACGGTGGAATGTTATGACTGATAACAGGCATTTTTGTCAAAAATTGTAATCCGAAAACATTAATAAAATGAATGACAATATTATTTTAGAAATGGAAAAGGCCGCTGAAATTATAATGGTAAATAAAAAATGAGTCTAGGCGTAGAAGCAGTTTAAATTTTTTATTTTTTTCAGGCTCCACCAAATTTAGTGTCTAATGAACAAAGACATCTTGCAGAGAATATTTTCTTAGATTTTAGGAAAAGCAAATCGCCGTACGGAATATGTAGAGATATTTTAGAAAAATCTCAAAATCATTATGTTCTCTTTGAAGCAGCTGAAGTATTAAAAGGAGCTATAATAAGAGAATGGTCATTTTTATTTGAAAATGATAAAACATCCCTTAGGCAATATTTGTTTCAGTATATTATTTCAAAAACCTTACCTTCTTTTGTCAGAGACAGGATTTTACAAGTTATTGCTATAATGGTCAAAAGAGCTAGTATAGATGATGGAGGAAGAGAAAGGGCAAATATATTAAAAGAAGTTGAGAACCTTATTGTTAATGCTGAGCCACATAAAGTAAGTATATACATCTAAACATCTTATTTGTTCACTTTTGTGATATTTGTGGCTCTATTAAACTGACTTGAAATATTTTTAGAAAGTTCTAGGTTGCAATATATTATCAAATTTAATGCAAGAATATGCTACTACAGTAAAGTCAACAGATGTAGGTCTTCCATGGGAAGTCCATTTTAAGGCTAAAAAACAGTTTGAAGCTACAGATTTGAAAAGAATATTTCAATTTTGTATATATCTTCTATCAGAAGTTGTAAAAAATGATCCACCATATTCCAATACTCTATTAGAACTCTCAGGACACCTACTGAAGATTACAGAGACAGTTTTGGCATGGGGTTATGTTTCTCCAATCCATATCCTTTTATTAAAACATAATAATTACTTATATTGTGCCATTTTGTCACTCAGTTCTACTTCTCAATGAAGTAGATTTTTTAATGAAATAATGAAAATTTTGTACCACTTTTATGATATGCTAAATATTATATTGGTTTTACTTTTGCCATTTTTATTGGAAAATCTTTAAATAAAATTCCAATATGTTACAGCCCAGTACTCTTGCACTATTAATTATTTTGAACAAATATGATGTATATAAGTAAATAATCTACCAAATAGTTTTAACAAATATATAGTGACATTTTTATATATGCCAGCATCACATTCAGAATTAGTATTGATATAGAAAATAGGAAGGTCATGATCAAAGCAAATAATTGTTTTTTTTATATATTAGAAAACACCACTCATGTTTAAGAGCAGACTTTCATTTAAAGTTTGAATGAACATATCTATTATCTGCATAAAGGGTCAACTAATGCAGTCTAATACCATAATAAAAGTAAAGCTACCTATTAACCAGTAAACAGCAGCCAGTTTGAACCTAATAATAATATAATAATTTACTTTATTTGCTTAAATAAACAGGAACAGTTTTTAACATAGTTAAAATTATCTTAATTTGTGTTGTAAAGGTACTCAAATCAGCCTCATAAAATTCTAATTGAATAGACTGCATGATCAACTAATAAATCCTTAAAATTACATTCTTTAACAACTTTAAACTGTGGAGAAAGCTTATTATATAGTCTGATAGAGTTAAAGTTGCAACTTTTATCAGTCAATGTTGTGCTATTAACAATTTTTCTCTTGTACAAGTGTTGTACTCATGTGTATTGCCTACTATCATCAATACCTGTGATACTGGTTTTACTAATAAAGTGTAATAATAATTCTGAAATCAGTTCTATATTTAGGTTCATGAAAATATTTTCTAGTTGTACATTAAACTATATTTTCAATTGGTAACTTTACTATGTTTTATATGAAAAACTAGCTATTTTTTTATTTATATACTGGCTGAACTCTTTACAAAATATACAATTACAAACAGGTATGAATATAACATTTTTACATATTTTTTTTTTCAAAATCTCTAGAATGCTGATTATTTCATGTTATTTAATTAGTTGGTAAATCCGAGAAAGAGCTAGACACGTCACAAGATATAACCTTTATAAAAATATCCATAGAATAAAAATAACTCCATGCAGTACAGGTAATAAGAATATTTGGCCCTCCAGAATTAAAATATTTATACAATGTTGAACACTTGATATTTATATGACTAATATCATTGGGCTTCCAGTTTACACTACAAAGTGATAACACATTTTAACTTCTATAACTCAAGAACTGTTGATTGTAACTCGACCAGTTTTTACAATATATACTTATAGAGAAATGTTTGATAAATTGAAATGGTATTAAATATATAGTTTATGTCTAAAACCCCTTCCCCATATAATATTTTGAATTATTGCATGTAAATTAATGACATTGAGATACTTCATTAAACTTATATTAATTCCTTACAGCCCTTCTCAAAGCTATACCCCTATCGACGTCACTGATCTCATTAAAGAAAGTATCCCTGCTTTACAACAAGTTAACAACCCTAACACATTGGTGACATCTTAATTAGGTTAATTTGAAAAGAACTATTTTGATAATTTTTCTTTGTTATTTTACTTAACTTCTGTGTACTTCCTAAAAGATTAATTGGAATATATGAATCAGTCCATGAAGCGGACTCAGCACCTGCTTTGAAACTTACAGCTTCCTGGGCAGACATAATTTTAAATCCAGATCTGCTTCCTCTAATGTTTCAAATTTATTGGAAACTTCGAGATTTTGATCAATTAGCACATCATTCAATAAACTGTTTAGTCCAATTGGCTTCTTTAAATGGAGGAATTTTACCAACTGACGAAGCTCGAATGAAATATCTGCATGCTTATTTGATGGCGTTTTTTAATCTTATTTCCAAGTAAGTTGGCCTTTTAAAATTAACTTTATTTGGATAAAAAAATATTTTTATAATATAATTTTTAGTATTACCATTAAAAACAAGGAATGTTTGGGGATTTCAAATATTGTGAAAAAACTTATAATATTTTTTATACATGATATATTGAAACTACCAGATAGTATGAAGGATACATTACTTGATGAATTTACAAGAATTACATGCCATTTTTGTGACGGAGCTACCATTGAAGAAGCTGTAAGTACTGATGCCAAAAATAATTGAAAATATCTTATTTCAAATTAATATTTTAGCAAGGTGCAGAAGATAAATTTTTCACGGACGCCTTTGACAACATGTTAGATGCCTGGACTACCATCTTACAAGAATTTGCTCAGTCATATTTGGAAAATAAATTTTCTGAATGTGCCAAACAAGTCTTCAACAAATACATTCAGTGCCACTTAGCACCTCCTGATGGTTGCAGAAAGAACAATGGCGAAGTAGAAGATATTGAAGACAATGAAGATAATGACAGGTCAAAGTTCAAGGACCAATTACAAGTAATAGGAATGTTCGGCAGGGTTGTTCCAGGACATGCTTTGCCTGTATTATTCAAGTTAGTTTTTTTATTTATAAATATTGAATTTTAAAATATTGAAATGAGTGAACCTTATAGTATTTGCTGCAGTTTCCATTTTTTACGGTAAACAGTCTTACTATCTTCATGGAGAACGAGCCATAAAAGTTTACAGTTATTTTTTAGTTTAAATATGTGTATCACAGTTACTTTGAATTAACTCAGGTGGAATTTTAAAGCATGAACCAACTATACTTGTTTTCAGGCATTCAACTTCCAGGGTTCCTCCTGTCTCCTTTGTGTAAATTATATATTTATACAAAATTATAAAAATATGTCAATTTGCACTCAGGTTCAGGGTCTTAAGATGTCCCTGATCTTGTCCTTATTTTTGACAGATTTGATTTTATTCTGCAATTCGTCGGTTGAGAAGAAAACTATCCCATGTCCATTTTTTTAAACTATCCTCCGTCTATTTTTTTGAAAAATAAGTTATTGACATAAAAGTCCTATTTAATTCTAGCTTGTGGAATACTATCCAATATTCTAAGAAGCCACATGGGGAACAAAAATTGTCTGGAATTGTCTTCATTATAGGGCTGTAAAATTTTCAAATGCGTAATACATAATACTCAAAACTAATAGAAAAGGACTTAGGATAGTATTCCTATCAGCTGACGATTTATTATTATTAAAAAAAAATTGCATACTTGGATCTTTTTGCTGCTTATCCCAATTTGTCTTTAAATCAAAAGATAAGATAAACATTTTTTCCATTTTTTATTTGATAATTGAAGTTACAAAGACGTATCACAATAAATTTATACTTTATATTTTAAATATAGACTCTTAGAAGATAGAACAGATAAGTTTGTTAACCATCTTCAAGCCATGCAAACCCGAGCCATGAATATACAAGAAGCTGAAGCTTTAGATAATTTATTTGAAGATTTACACTGGATTATCCTAGTATCTGGCCATATTTTATGCATGGATAGCGATGGGGAAACTCCAATGATACCCTCAGAAATCATGCAGGTATATTTATTCTTATTATATTAATATAATAATTTATTTTTGTAATATACCTTTGAAGGTACTTAATGATTAATATGAATTTAAAAAAATGTGGTTATAGAGTTGGTTAATCTTTTCTGATTTAAATTTAGCATTGGCTTCTATATTATTTTCAGTACTCTATAGACCAACACAATCGCCGTGAAAGTACATTAAATGCTACGATGAATGCGATAATTGCTGTTGGATCGAAGATTGCACTACCTGATAATTTCGAACATTGTGACCACATTATAAGGATCGTCTTTAATGTTATGAAACTTTGTACGATCGAGGATTACGCCGCCTCTGTCAATTTGGCACAGTTCATGAGCCCAGAAGTGGGATCTTCAATTATGTGGTTTTTGAAACGGTGGTGCCTTTCATATTTGTTGCCTGTTGAAAATTATTATCAAGAGGTAAGATAATTATGTAGTTTATTTTGCAAATTGTAATTGTAGTACGATTCTCATGAAGTAACCACAATCCTAAATATATAGATCCATGCAAATGGTTTTGTATTTTTAGAGTTTAAAGGATAATCGCCTTTTTATTATAGTTATTTAAAATAGGTATTTGAACTAAACCTTTACCAGAAATAATCGTCTCAGCCCAGCTCGTTAAAAGTTAATTACCATGTGTCAAGGTAAGCCACTTATCAGACTGGTTAAAAGATTGAATAGGCAACTACTACTGTTAATAAGTACCCTTTTAAGGGAAGAACCTTTAATTGTATGTTAATTACTAGACTGAAATCTCGATAGTTTGCGGTCGGACATCATTAAAATCATGTTACCATATCAAAGATGACAAGCTAAAAAATTCAAATTGTGATAAAATGAGGTTAAAAATAGTTTAGTATGATTTAAAAATTTTGTGTGTTTAGTTAAATACCTACAGTCATTAGTTTAATACTATATATAGTTCATATTTTTCTCTTTGTATATACAGGTAAATTATGATTTTTTTTTTGTAAGCAAACATTGGCAATTTTTGTGTTGTGTCGCTTTTTATGATTGTGACTATACAACAAATTTTGATTAAAGAGGTGGTAAATAAATAAACATTTATTTTCTTTATTCATCATAAACAAAATTGTTGAATATAAAACAGAAAAAAAAAACACTGCAAACGTAAAAAAATAATTCCTTACAAAATATCAAAAAATAAAAGTTATTCCGAAAACATTACAATAATAATAAATGAATTGCCTACATTAAGCTGTTATAAAAGTCGACGTAATACTTTTTAATGTGATTACTTTTAAATAAAAAGTCTTTTTATTTTTATTGGACTGAAGCGTGCTTGTTTCAAAGTGTTGCAACTCGAAATATGAGGTTATAATAGAAAACACAATTTTATAGAGTTAAATTGACACAAGTCAAATTATGATACTTTTTAAGTATTAAAAACGGAAAATTCGAGAAACTTTAAAAACAACGTTAGCAACTTCTATCTATAATAATTGTAAAAACATACTTGTGACACTTTTACAGATGAAAAGTACAAGGTTTTTATTAGGTTTGCCGATATAAAACAAAAGCTGGTGCTTTTTGAGTTTTTTGAAGTTGAGTTTGTTGACAGTGATATGATCAGTAAAAACTATATATTTGGCAACCATGCAAATGTGTGAGATCTGAGTGCCAGATCTATCTTATGTTGTCATATCCATCAGAGTTTTTTGTCTGTCTCTCACAGACCCCTATAAAACAAAAAAAGAAAATCAGGTATAGCAGTAACTGAAAATTAGCAACATATGACAATACATTCCGTTCCACTATGTGGTATTTCTTTAGCGTCTAGGTTTATGTGATACGAAAAAAGTAACGATACTTTCTTGTTGTATATACAAAAAGTATCGTTACTGTCATCATATCGTAAAGAAAGTTTCGATATTTAAGAGTCAGTAAAAAAAATAGCGCAGCCAATGTGTATAATCTTAAATAAAATGAAAAAAAAATTCCCATACTTTGCTTCTTGGAGGCGGCATAGCATATCAGTTCTTTTTATTATTGAAATAAAATAAATGAATGAACTAAGAACCAATTTGAAATTTTATGGTTTCTCTTTCGTTTAAACTAGTTCCGGTATTTCTCAATTTCCGACCATATAAAAGCTAACATAAATGAAGAAAACCACCTGACTACCACGACATCTGCTAGTTACAAACATATACCAATGTAAATTCAACAATACATTTCTCGCTTTGTCGTCTTGTTGGCTATACACACAGTATGGAAAGAAAAGTATTGATACTGGAATAATATCAAAAGAAAAATAATATCGATATTGGTATCGTATCGGTGAACTGGTATCGATAAAAAATATCAAAGTATCGAAAGAAAAATACCAATACTGGTATCGACAGTAGTATCGGAACATCCCTATTCGCTCCGTGCGAAGTCATGGAAAGGGAAGCAAAAGCGATACTAGCGCTAGCTGCGGATAATTCGTGCATTTTAGGGGGATATTTTGTAATTTTGGCATATCAAATACACGTATACATTTTACTTTTTTTCAAAAAAAGTAGGTAAAAACAATACAATAAGCAACCGGAGTTACTGTGTTGAAAATTGTACAAATACTAGCAATAAAAACAGTGAAACTTATATAAAAAATTTCAGTAGCAAAGTGGAAATTAAATTATAGAAATGAATGGATAGATATACAATAAGAAGGAAAATTACCTTTATTTTTGTAATAATAACCGTAATGCTGCAAATAGTAGACATCAGAAACTTGAAAGGTTTTAAATCAACAATAGATTATCATTTTACCATGTTCTTTAATATCCCTTATTCTTAAATGTTCATTCAGCAAGGACTAGATTTCAAGATTTCTGCCTTTGATTATTATATGTGGTTGGAACGCAATTTTGTAAATTACTGATAGGAAATCAGTTTTAATCATTCATTCTATGTTTTCTTTCGAACAAAAATAAATATATAAGTAATGATCCTTTTTTATACATTTTAACTTCACGCTATTATTAAATGGTATTTTTGTATTTTGACAGAATAGACTAATTCTTCAATGAAAACTTATTAGACTTAGGCAACTTCTCATACATTTTCCTGTAAATACTGTTGCCTGCCTATATTTTATTATGGATTTTTATCAATTATACATAATTTTCTTTAATTTAAGCGATAAAAATATATAATAATAATAAATTAATGTTTTACTTGTTTTACAAATCCATATACTTTTATTAAAACTAACATGTATACTTTTTAATTACGAATTCTATTAAAAGTTGCATTTGTCAGTATACGCCGAAATCCCCCATTAGTATCAAAACGAATTGGCGCTGCTGTCGCGCACGGAGCGAATTAGCGTCGCTCAGCTGGAATAGGTTAATAATGTTTTTTTTTATTATTCGCTATTATTTATAATTTAATATATCTTATTTGAAAATGGATGACCAAGTTTTAGTAGTAACACTACAAATAGAGTAAAGTGGTCTAATTTATCTCTAGGTAAACTTACAAGGATAAAAAATGTCTATGATGGTATTCGCGCGCGATTTTCTAACCTTGGGATGCAATAAAAATGTGTTATGAATTTACAAAAGTTTGTGAAGTTTAATAGAAAAATTAGGAAACTTATTCCCAAAAATTGAAAAATCAAAGTCAATGGGACTTAAAAAAATAGTCTTCTCAAGTAACATCTAAATATAGCAGTGGCGAAGTCTGCATAGAAGCCTCTCCTACTTATCTGTAAACATTTTTAGCGCTAATTAACGTTTGGAAGAGCGCTACTTAATTCAAATTATATACCTTTATTCAGCTAGTTGGTGTAGGCTGAACATAAAGCTGAAGAAGCGCTGTTGTAGTCATAAAGTACACCACTCGTCAGCAATTAGAAATACGCTGCACAATAGACTGAAAGAGTACTACTTAAGAGCGTACGTACAATTTTTCGGGTATAGGAGTTTCAATGCTATTCTTTTTCCCAAATTATAAAAAAACTAAAGAATATTTTAAAAAAAAATTAAAAAGTACAATAAAGAACGTGTTGATATCTAGAGAAGTGCTGGCTTGACAACATCGTAATAATTTTTTTATAGAAACAGAGGGCGGTTGAAAAATGTGAAAATAAATTTACATTTCATAAAAATAATAAGTCAGCTTTTTTTGTTTTTTATATAAATAATCTACTTTCCAAGGTAATAAATCAAAAAGAAAATCACCGAAAACCGATTTCAAAAAGGTCTATTAGTTTTTTTAGAAAATGGAAAAAGAAACAACGCTTTTTAATCGAGTTGAAATTATTTACTAATTTAGCTGTCTTTTTTCCATGATATCCCTCTTGTTTAAAATCGATAACTATAGATGGATTAAGGTATTTTGTACCGTTTTAACACCTGCAAGTTACTAAGTTTAAATTAAAACATTTGTGAATGTTAAAAAATTTAAGAAAGATTTTGTAGAATATAAATCTTTTTTTATAAAAATTAGTAAACTTTGCTGTATGTATATGATAATTTAAAAGGTAAATCACATTTATGTGATTATAAATTTTTTTAATATTTTTCTAATATAATATAGATTGCTCTCTAAATATAAATACAGTGTCTCGCAAAAAGCCTGCTCCATATGGAAAACTTTTTATTGTCACTTTTTTCAGAAAATGTTATTCCTGATAAAACTTGGTGTTTAATTTTAAACCTGAAACTATGTTTATTTTAAATATAAATAAATATAAATTTTTCTGCGCAGTGAACTAGGTACCCATCTAGGAACCCACATTTTTACATATAAAATTAATTTAAAACAATGTATATAAGCCCATACAGCACTTTTTAGTTAATGAAATTAATCTAGTTTATTATATACTTTTTTGCGTAGATTAAAAAGTTTAAAAATTTGGTGCTTTCTTGGTGCGTCGTATGATTTCACTTTGTATATGTTTAGGTGCAGATAATTATTGATACTGGCAGTTTATTTTTAAATCAATAAAATAATATTTTGTTAATCCAAAAAAGGCAAAAGGCAAACAAAAAATCCTTGCCACATACAGTGTAACAATAAAAATTAAATATATAAATATAGCATGTTATGTATTAAGGGACTAAAATATTTTAGTTCTAAGGGAGTAAAAACGACTCTTTAGTCCCTAAAATGAAGGAGTAAACTGCATGTTTTAGTACCTTCGGTACAAAAAATAATTATTTATGCAACAAGTGTGTCAAGTTACCATTTTTTGACGATTGTGAATGTTGTCGCACTCACCTACGGCTTGTGCGACAATTACATGAGTGAAAAAAGGGACTTTACACACGAGTTGCATACAATATTTTTTCTACTACCATACACATTATCCACTAATATTAGAAATATAAAAGTTACATTTTTTAACTAGTGTGTAAAGTACATAGTGATTTGGCTTTAGAAATTAATCTTGAACTTATACTTTTGTCGTGTTCTGTGATGATATACTAATAAAAGTTTAGAGATTGATAGTTCTTCTAATCCACACAGCCACGGCCTATTTCCTTTTACCAAAATCGACATCCACGGTGTGTTTACTTTTAATTAAATCGATGACATTTAGAGAAAATTATAATTAAAATAAAAAACTTGATAATTTGTAAGGGACTAAATAGTTATAAGAAAAAATAATGTACTTATTTGTCTTAGAAGGATATAACATATAAATGGTAATATAAAATAAAAAGTTATATTTTGTTGCTATGTACAATTTTTGTCATTTTTTTTTTACTAGTTCGTAAAGAGTTTTACACTCCGTGGAGTGCGTAAAGTAAAATTTGACAATTATTTTTTTTCACTAGTAATTTACGCACTAGTGAAAAAAGGAACTTTTATATTTCTAATATTATTGGATAATGTGTACGGTAGTAGAAAAAATATTGTATGCAACTCGTGTGTAAAGTGTTAAGATAATAAACACATTAGGTTTATTTGAGCATGTATGTAAGATATTACATACGAGTGTACTACGGCTATAAATAAATGCTTTACAGATTTCTTCGTACAAACACTAAAAATTATAATAATATTTAATTATTACAATCAATTATTCATTATTTACAATTTCTTCCAATAATATTATTAAATAATGTTCGAAATAAAAGTTCGTTAATTTTGACATTTCCCTCCAAAGGTTCTGGTCCCTTTTAATTCTTTGATAATGAATTCCTTTTGGTGTTTATATACATAGTAAAATAACAAAATTTTCTTTGTATGGTTGTGTTTTTTTTAATCTATAGTTACCGTTTACTTTTTCCATATATTTAATTTTTTTTTATCAATAACCTCATTCTGGTGTATAACTTTTCGCTGAAGGAGGACATTTGACTTCCACCAAAAGGTTTTTACCGATTAAGTCATCTGGAGTTGCAGCCAAAAATGAATGTTCGGAATCTATGAAGATTCCTGAGTTGGATATTTCACTATCTAAAGATTCACTCAACTCCCTTAAACCTTTGTCTTCATTTTCTATACCATAATTAGTATTTTTATTAGTAGATTCCCGAAATCTACAAATTCGTCCAAAATTTGAGGCAGTTAATCTTTTTCGCCGCTCCTCAAACCATTCATCGGATTTTCTTTGGCTTAAGGTTTTCTCAAAAATATTTTGTGCTTCTATGACTTTAAATTTTCAAGAAATTGATGCTTAATTTTTTAAATTCATCGGGGTCAATTTCTAAAATTTTCTTCGCATTTGGGCCATAATGCTCACCTGCTAGTTGTGATAGTCTCTACTCATGCTTTTTAAATTTTATTATTTTTTTAAGTCTCAGTCTTCTTTTTTCCACATTACAAAAATTTTCGATACAATTTTTTTTGTGTACTGGCCAGGACTGTTTTTATGGAATGAGGAATGGTATAGACCTTTAGCGTTATATGATAAAGCTGCAGCATGACATCTTAGTTCATAACTACCTCTTGACGTGTAATTCATTCGTTTCCCGCCTAAAATTTTTGCAATGACGTTGTTATATTGTTCTGCGTAATTGTTATTAAGGTTTTTAATTAAACTATCCGGATGGAATTTTATTCTTGATATAGATGACAATACTGCCGTGTTAATTCAAATGGCCGTATCCGTTTTTATATGAACGTGAGCAAAATCGATTTTTCAAAAAAACTCACTCACGCCCAAATTTCTAAGCGTTAAATCTCGGATTTTATAGAATATGTACCCATGAAAATTATAGAGATAAACAAAAAATTCATTGTTATCAGGCGTAGTGGTCGTATCTTTATTTCAAGGAAAATTGCAGTTACGACCATTTGAATTAACACGGCAGTATATATCTTTCATCATTCCGCATTCTGTCAGGTCAACTGTGTAGTCTGTATTCTCTTCATTTCCTAACTTTGTACATAAGTATTTAGAACAGTTCTCATGGTTACCAAATACATGATATGGGCTATTAGATATGTCATGCTTTAGATTTTTTATTTTAAGTTCCATTGCAACTGCAGATTCTCGATGGTGTTTAGCAGCTTTGTCGATAGCAATTCGTAGCGTTAAAATATTAGATTTTAACAAACTACCCAATTTGACTGGAACTAACTTTCCTGCGGTACTGTACCTTTTTGCTGCAATATTCCGCAAACGTGCACAATAGTTTCTCAACAAATAGTTTTGGCATTCTATTTTTTCTACTATCGTGTTACCATATGGCCTGCTTTCTAATATTTTGTGATAAACACTGCTATCTCCATCAGCAATAAGATATTTATATCTTAATCCATGCATATAAATACTACAGTGAAATCCATCTAAAATAGTCTTACTTTCCATTTCAGTTTTGTAGCATCTGTGGTCCTTCTCCTCGAAAAAACAATTTACAAAATGAGCAGTATCTGTTTTTTATACCTAAATATAAATTTTTTTTTTAGTGCGATATCCTATAATCGCCCCTGCTTTTGAGTTTGAACTATAATTAGTCAGCCAAGATCCGTTAGCTACTACCGTTATTAATGGATAACCATTCTTATCAACTTCCCCATTCTCTTTTGCTAACGTAGCTTCCTCTTGTCCAGCTTATATTATCGAACGCCAAGCAGCTTCATGGTAATAGTCCCCCAGATCATTTTGAATATTACGATACATCCGTTCAGGTATAGGAGATATATGCATCTGCTAAATAACTCCGACAACTGACTAATTTAATCTAACTACAGCTATTCACTAAATAAAAATATTGTAAACAACCTCTAATAAATCGAACTGCGTTATAATATCTCACAATAAACCAAGAACTAAATGCGGTTCTGGGTTCCCTAATTCAGGTAACTCTGACTCACTCAAGACCTCTTGGACGTCGGCAGCCGTGGTAGGGAAATAATATATGGGATGGAGTACACGATTTCGAGTTCGAACGTTAAAATTTTGTAGGTACGCTCTTAACTGAAGAAGACTTCTTTTGTCTACTTTAAACGGCTATAGACTGATTATCTTTTCCTTTTTTAGCTGTTTAGACTAATAAAAAGAGGCTTATACAGACAATTAGACTTCTATTATTCAACCTTTTGGCTGTACATGTAGCTGTAAAAAGCGCTACCATAATAGTTGACCTACTTAAATTGTTTGTTGGGTTGAAAGATGATATTTTTGAAACAAAATTCCAACGTTAAAAAAAACGGGCTGAATTACAAAACGGTAATACATAGTTTGCCAAAAAATCGCTAAATGTTTTAACGCTGAGTATCGTCGAGATGAAATTTATATATGGCATAAAAGTTATTTAAAAAAAAAATTGTAAATACCGGAATGGTGGAAAACACCTTCATAATTTGGTTGAAACTTAAGTAAACCAATCATAATATATGGTAGGACTTATTGGTTTTTCTGGAAGGACTTTCTATTTGGCTAAAATAACTTTCAGGTGTTAATTATAACATATTGATAGTGAATCGAGTTTCGTGGAAGGCGGGCTCAGCGTTTTTTATCATAGAAAACCGGTGACTTTCTTGAAGATATGAATGTCAACATATTCGAATCGTGGATGAATTTAAATTTTTACAGTTAGAACCCAGGCCAGCAATCATTATGAATAATGCATTATACCACTGCCGCCGTGCTAAATCACTTCCTACCACAGCGTGGAAAACAGCAGAAATGCAGAGTTAGCTAAATTTAATGACTATATATTATAAAGATACCCAAATAAGAATATTTAAAATCCGATAGAATTAGTTTGGGCCCAAATAAAAACAGATCGCGTTTAAAAATAAGATCTTTAAATTGGCGGAAGTAAAAATTTTTTTAAACAAAGCAGTAGGTGCTATTACAGTGGAAGTATGGTCTAAGCATAACAACAAATTTTGGAAGCCGAATCCTCAAATAAAAATATTGCTGGAACCTTTTGATATTACTTAATAACGATGACATTGGTTCTGATGATGTTTCCTGATCAAGATTCAACTTCTGAAGCTGATAATTTCAACAAATTTTAACTACTCACTTATACTTGCTACCACGCAAATATTTTTTAATCTTGCACTCACTCTTATTTACAATGAATGAAATATATACTTTCTAAACTAACATATTTTTGTTTCAGTTAAGTCCCACATTAATAGGATGTTTAGGAAAAGATACAGATGGTTCAAAGTTGGTTGTCAGTTTTGTTTTATCCAAAATTCAATCCAATTTATACCACTTTCAATCAGAACCTATATTATTAAGGGATACTGTTGAGCTGTTTTGTGATATTGTCTGTGTTAAACAGAAGTAAGTTTCATTCTTGCCAAACACTAAAGAAATAAATATTTCTAATATATGTTCCTTCAAGGTTTCTGTTTTAAATTTGCCCTTTTCTATTTACCGCAGTTGCAGAATTTCATGACTACTCAGAAAATATGAAATATCAAATATAAATTGCTTGTACTTGTATAATAATTTTAATTTTATTTGATTCATGGACCGAAAAATACAATCGACCACACATTGCCCATAACCGATCAATCTGCTGACTATTGAAGTTTTGATTATTTATTTTTGTTTTTCAAAAAATTTTACTTGGTTGTGGTGTTTGTCGTATTACCCCTTGAAACTGTGGAAACCTTAAAACAAAGACAATGAAGGCTTAAAACTTGCAATTAGAATTTTTAGCTGTATATTTAAATAATAATTTTTTGCAGATCCTCTTCACATGTTGTAAAAACGGAGAGTATGCGTAACCTCATCAAATTATTTGCCGACCTACAACCAGGAACTTTGCCCCCAAATATTATAAGAGGTCTATGTAAGGGCTTTGTTCTAGCAGGAACGGCACTGTACAGTAGAAATAACCATGGCGACAATCAATCAACGATGAATGAATACTATGAGCTAATTTTAATGCCCCTTCAACAAAGGTTCAAGAGTGTTTTAGGTCAAGAAAATTTTACTAGAATATGCCATCAAGAAAAAGTACAAAAGATTGTTATAGATTTATTAGAATCATTTATAGGTATAGCTAAAGGATCTGCAATGCCTAGCTCAACAACTCTATTTCACTTCTTAGCACCAATTTTGAGTGAATTGCCGGTTTTTATAACAGTTTATAACAATTATCAGGTTATAGTGCAACTAATTTTGGAACTCTTTGGCCAGTGTGCTAAATATATGTTGTGTTATTTGTCCCCTTTCGATAGTAAGAGATTGTATGAAAGCTCTTTAGCTACAGTCCAAGCTTATGCTAAGTGTAACCAAGGTCGTTTGACAAACGAGAGTTTTGCAGAAGAAAGCAGCTTCCAAGATTTAGCTTTGATTCTAGATCTCTTAACTTTTATACTTTCTAAAGACTGTTTTGATTTTTGTCCTATTAGCAATGATGAAGTAACAGTGGCAGCATCAGATGTATCCCTGTTTGGTCTTAATTTTATAATGCCTTTAATGACGATGGATTTACTTAAATATCCCAGTCTTTGTGCTCAGTATTACAGACTTTTGGTACTTATAAATGATATTTACCCTGAAAAAATTTGTAATCTGCCATCAGATTTACTTAACACTTTGTTAAGATCGGTTGAGTTGGGTTTAACTAATTTCGGGTCAGATATAGTCCAGGCTTGTCTAGATTTTGTACAAGGAATGGCTACTTATATCTTTAGGCATAATCTGACTGAATCTCAATTCGGGCAAGCTATAAGACCGTTTTTAAAGACTGTTATCGACTTAACTTTGTCGCATCAAATAAATACTGACTTAACAAGTTCGGCTAGTACTTGTATTTATGCATTGATGTGTTGTTTTCAAGAAGATTATAAAATGTTGATTCAAAGTTTGATACAAATGCAAACAGATCCAATGACGGCCGAAAGATTGGCAGCAGCTTTCAATAATTTGGTTCTAAACGTGGATATGACGTGTGATAGATTGCCTAAGTTAAAATTTAGGGATAATTTTGATAAGTTTATAGCGAATGTTCATGGATTTTTGTTAGTTAAGTAGTTATTTTGCAATTTAGTTTATTTTTATTAGAATTGTTTATAACACTGATAAATTACCAGCCTTAAACTGAAAAAATAGAAAAACCAAGACCAGAATGAGTTTAAAAACTCGAGATATGCGGCTCGAATACTCTAGGCTGAGAAACTGAAGCGACGTTCTAATAAATGCATTATTTTGAACGTCATGCTTAGAATGAGCTTGCAAATCTCCGCTCATGACATATGCACGGAACTCAATGTATATACGCCACGCCGTGAATGCTCACAGCTAGCAATAATATACAGGTGCGGAAATTTCTTTACAATGAATTGCACATGGTAAAATAGGATACATGCACACAGACAGAAATTTGTTAGCGGGAAACGATATGACTTCCACCTCTGCTCTTACTTTATATATGTTTATTCAATCATTGAAATTGTAATAGATTTCAATCTAAATTTATTGAATACTCCTTGATCTTCCGTCATCAGAAGCTGACTAAGTCATGACGGATTTCTCAACAATACATTTGATTTATGTTATGGCTTGAGTGTCTTTATCATGACAAATTTTAGTTTTTCTTTTAGTTGATTTAGTTCTTGTGTTGTGACATTATTGAGGTATTGTGGTTGTTTGTTAGTCGTTATTGTACTTCTGTTTAGCACTGGTTTCAAAACCAACTGACTAGTCAAGCTTAAATTGACATTAATAAAATTTATTTTGTGTTCATTCAATTTTAAGTTCTATCTTTACAATATTTTACAGTTAAATTTTATTTCTATAATACATTTTTCTCTTTCTCCTTGTGTGGTGGATAGCATTTTTGTCTTTAGGCTATTTGCCGAAAAACTCAGTTTGTGTGAGCGTGAAGCCATCCGTCGAAATCGAAATCCAACTTGATCCTGATAGGTATTGTATTTGGATTGCCGTTCTGACAGCCAGCCCCTCGCTCAGACTATTGTCGAACTAGAATTGGAAAAGAAGTGAGATTTCTGTTCGCTGGTTCGTGATGATGTACGTCTTCATGCGGTTTTTACTGAAGTTTTCGATGTTTTGTAGGTTTGAAATAGAGTCCTCGACCCAAGAATATTTAAAATTTACACAATTCTGTATTTAAATGTTTGCAGTTTGTGTGCTGTATATTTGCTTACAACATAATTAAAATCTTTATCTCAGAAAATATGTGTTTGCACACTACGACATTCTATTGACTTCTGCCGAAGCTAGATCTGAGAGTGATAAAAAATTAATTAATATTTTAAACATTATTTTTCAAAGCTTCTTTCGGTGAAATCGGCGACGTGAATTGTTATGTCACTCCTTGTCTAGGTTAGGACCAACGCAGCTCTGTGTTATGTGGCGTGACTTAGTGATATAACCATTCGCACCTGTACAGTTAGCATCAAGATTCTTCTGCTCATTATTGGTTACATGCGTTGATTGAGTTTTACGTAATAATTAGAAACTAAGGGCTCGCTTATACAGAGCCGTATTCAATATTTATGTACGTTAAAAATATGCTTGTTTTTAAGTTTATCCATTAAGGTAACAGTAGGTATTCTTACCGAACATTGCAGCCTATTAAGGCACATGAGTGTCATCAAACCAGCAGAAGAAACAACATTGTGCAGCTTCTGTGAAGAAGAAGAGGAAACATCAGTCCACGTCCTGTGCCAGATTGAAGTTTGTAACACTAGGTGAAGAAAAGCCAGAAGCATGTAACTACATGAGGAAGCCATTGTCAAAGCTATTAAGTTTAATAAAAATGACCAAGCTAGGCGACATAAGACATAGACAAGGACAGATAAAGTCCAATTCCAAGAGTTTATAGCTAGTCCATGTGAGTTTTCCATTTTCTTGTTAGTATGTGGCTGTGAGAGGGTCTGTTATCGTGTATGGCCTTTCTCTGTAAATTTCCAACGCATCCAAACTTCCTGCATATTCAGTTTTTCCTGTGGATTTGAATGATGTTTTCCCGTACATTGGGGTCTATTCTGCAAAACGCCCTTTAAAATTTTATTTTTTAGCAGGCCGTTAATTTTTTAATCAAAAATGGTATCTATATCAAAATTTTAACGGAAACCTTGGGAACACTTGACAATTTTATTCTATGGTACGCAAGAGAGTAGACCATTAAAGAAAAAGAAGGACGGACAGGGCGTGGATAACATTATAATATTACCAATAACCGAACAATTTTAGATTTTACTTTTATCTTTTTCATATTTTGATTAGGGTTCGGGGTTTAGCTGTCTTTTTGTTTTAATGCTAAAGAAAACTTAAAACACTGAATTCTTGTTACAAATGTTTTAAAATATATATTTGGCAATTTGAACGGGTCACTAAGTCCCTAATTCACTGATGTACTCTAAATTCTGCCTTGAAATATTAAATATAGGCAATATGCATATATTCTTAATATCTTTCGCCATTGAACTTTCTGTCAAAAAATCGCATTTGAACACACCTTTAAAAATGTTTCGTTTTAAAGGACTCCATTTTCTTTAAATATTGACAAGTAAGTTAGTGAATAGGAAAATATTTTTAAACGGTTGTTAACATATAAACGAATCATTACAGAATAGATCCCAGAGTAGGGTATACATCGTGTGTAAAAATTCTAAGCAGTATTTAGAATGAAATCTTGAATTAGTGGTATGTTATTCTGGCTAGCGGTCATATCCTAGAACTAGCCTCAGACACTTGTTTTGTTCGCTTTTTAACGTTAGGTAGTGTGTATTACTCATAAATCAGTAAATTCGACAGACATACGTTTAGATTGGTTTCAATGTTTGTACATTAGTGTTTTATTACTCAAGAGTGACCTTACTCTGTAATATTGGATATAGTGTGAGTATCATCGCATTTGTTTTTGTAACTATGTCGTTGATGTTTTGACATCAATATCCAATCCAACTGAGAATCTAAAGATTACCAAGATGAGACACTACATACATGCCGTAAAAATAGCGCTATGACCTCGTCCCTTTAAATAAAGGTGTTCACGTTGTTGCCAATATGATCCATATATAATTGAGCAAAGATACACAACCATAACAATTCAATAAACTCTCCACAAAAAGTTTAAATAATTTTATATTGGGATATTCATTTTAGTCCGATATCACTGTCAATATTTTGTAGGCATAATGCACACCCCTCTCGTGAAAAATTTCATTTTTGTCATACATCTCTGATGCGAGTGAGAATGAATAAAGGCTTACCATACATTTTCAGGCTTTTCTACCTTCTGTTTTCTACACCGATCCGGTCTGGAATGTTGACGGATCCATAGCATTATAGACGTACGAAATTTTTATAACCTAATAAAAATAAGTCTACCACTAAACAAATAAAAGCATAGAGGTTCAATCAATTAATACTAGTTGGAATGTAAAGTGTAACTGTATTAGAATCATCTGAGAACAACGTACTAATTAAATAATCAGCCGCCTCCTATGGCATCCCTTTAAATTGGAGTGTAGCACTATCTCTCTCGATTTTAGTTTCTCGTTCTGACTGTCATCTCTTGTTATTTCTACTCTTTTGATTTTACTATGCGTTTTGGTGCGATTCTTTGTCGAACATTTTAGTTAATAATATGGATTATTTTTTTTGAAGCATTTATTTTCAGTTAGGTAGGGTATCAACGTTCAATTTATATGCTTGCCCCACTACATAGGCATAGACATTGATACGTGATGAGCGACAGGTGGTGAATGTCTGTTATGTGCATGTTCCTATTGTACCTTGTTATATTCACTGTAAGGTATATCCCCAGTTTTAATATTTCGGTACCTATACATTTTCTCTTGAAACATTTTTCAGTTATACATTTTAGATATCTTCGAAATATTGTCCGATTTTTTTTTTCTTAGTTTCCGGTATTTTTCATTTGAAAGAACTTTATCTTTCCAATGACGTATCATTATATTTTCTAAATTTTTTCATTATCGTATATATTATATATTGACTGCATCAACAATATATTAATTGAGTAATTTAAAGTACTCAATAAGTTGGTTACGTTTTTGTAACTATCATGGGATCAATATTCTTTGTAAGAAACTATTTTTTTATCTTTATTATTTATTATTTTTTTTTTAAATACGACTTTGCAGAAATGGTTGATTTCTCGCTATAGGTATGTAAATGCTGGTCACTAATATACATTACGAGTTTTTTTGAGTACTGAATTACGATAAAAAGAGGAGGAATTAGTTTATGCAAACGGTTTTACATATTCACATAAAATAAGTGCCTATAACGAATACTTTAAAATCAAATTTACTCCATGATGTATATAATTGTCTAAATTAACCTCAGTTCATTTACGTTATGAAATTAGGAACAGCTAAATAGTATATAGTTTCATATCTAATAAAAATGAACTAAAACGACAAATACATTTAGGGCCCAAAGCGTCTCAAAAAGTAATTTTCATACCTTTTAATACAATTATTAGAATAAGGCGTAATCATGCTATCGTTCGGAAAACTATTTTGATTGAATTTTTTGTTTTTAATCCATCTGAATAGGTCTCAGAACGACAGCACCGATGCTCTATACAGGATAACAACTTTTTAATTGAAATATATTGCATCTCGTAACCCATTGATTCACAGAAATTTGAGAAGAAAATATATTCATTGGGTACTTCCAAAGCGCTATTGACTGAAGTCTTTCGGTCCATATTAACAATTTTTATGTATTTATAAAGCATTTGACAATTAACAATACACATTTATTTTAAAAAATGGCTAATCTTCTTAGGTTATCTGTCTTTGGACGGATTCTTTCTTTTTGAATAAATATATATTCAAGGTGTTTTTTCAGCATGTTTGTAATAAGACACAAGCATAGTCGATTAATGGTCTTCATATATACCTATATATTTTGGTAGCATTTTTAATATCTATGTATGTAAATCCTCTAAAATGAGTTCACAGTGTTTTTGTAGTTCAGTTTGTTGTCTATTATTACTCCAGGGTATCTGTAACGTGTGGAGGGACGGGTTAACCCATGAAACTTATGCCTCAGTAGGCCCATTGTGAATCCTCTTAAATAGATAGGCACCTCCTAGCTCATGAGCCAGCCTGTAGATTTAATATAGTTGACAACGTCGCCAAGAGATGCTTCTCTTATATCGGCCAATTCTCGCCGAACAGAAATCTTCTAATAAATGAGAGCGTCGGGCAATCGTAGAGGATATGCTCGACGGTCTCATCTTGTTCGCATCCCCTGCAGAGTGCGAGTTATGCCAGCCCCATGATATGGAGATGCTTCCGTAGTTGGCAATGTTCAGTCAGAATGCCTGTGATCAGGCGCAGATTCTGTCTAGTCATAGTCAAGTATTTGGTTGTTGTAGTGATAACTTAAAAGCTCCCTGGCAAGTCTGCAGTTTCTTATTTCATCCCATCTTTTCTTGAATTTCACAAGGGAATGTTCTATAATTAGGTTTGTCACTACCGATGTTGTCAGTCCAATAGAGGGGCCAGGTCCAAAAAATATTTGTTTGACCGCCTTCTTGGCAAGTGAATTATCGATGTGGCGTGATCTTTGATTCATCTTAAATTGACCATATAGTTTACTCCAGGGTATTTAGGCCCATATATATATATAAACCGATCTCAAGTAAGTCGGACTCCGATGAGTCGCCCTTGAACGAAAATCAAAGTTCAGCTCTAATTTCTCTAAGAGTCTCGGAGTTATGTTCGATAAGTAACTCTCTAGAGTACATTTTACTCTTTGGCCATTGGAATATTATAGGATAACTAATTTAGGTTCGTTAAGTAAGCGTTCGAAGAAAACGAAGTTTTGTACATCGCGTTAACTAACCGTACTCCAACAAAATAGCAAACTAGATTTTACTCGACTTGTGCAATGAGATACGATTCAAAAAAAGGAACACGGATCGCAGGAATCAAAGATGGTAATAAAAAAGTGTCCATTCAAAGATGAGGCATTTAATTCGTCTTGATTCTACTTATAATATGTCGGGGGCTTACAAGCAAAAGGCATTAGTCAAAAAATAGGTTTATGAGTTATAAACTGCTTCAAAGAAAATGTACATACTTTCGGAATACAATGTACTGTTTTTACATGATATACAAAGATATAAACCCATTTTGACAAATTTTTGACTTTTGCTTGTAAGCCCACGATGTGTTAGGGTGTCATCCAATATATAACTCATAAACCTATTTTTGATAAATTAACTGCTACAGCTATCAAATCATTCCTTTTTTCTCAATTCTAGCCATAATAATATAATCGATATTTAAATCGAGAACAAATAGTAAAAGTTGATCTCAAAACAGTTTGATAAATATTTAAGCCGGTTTAATTAACTCTAGCCAATTATGTCAGAGTAAACTCCTAACTACGAGAACCATTTATCGAACACACCCCAGGTAGTTCCAGTGTTGCACTGAAATTTAGAGATGGATATTACCAAATATGTAACTGTAAAGTAGATTTACAGATTTGCTACTACCCATCTCTAACTTCACGCGATATAACCGAACTTCGGTTTTTAAATACGAGTCTTGTTACTTTGGAGGTGGACCAAACATTTGATATTGCAACTGATGGTGAATAATCATTAATGACAATATGATAATTGAATAAGATTAGTTGACATTTTTTACAGAAAGTTGATTTAAAAAAAAATATATATATTTTTTAAGTTCACTATACGTGTTGAAATTTAAAATATCAGGTTCTGTTTCAACAAAAACAAATTATTTCTTTATTCTAACGGAGATAGCAATAATTTCAATTAAAAATGTATAATTTATCGAGTATTTTTCAGCCATGTAAATAATTTATCAAATGACATGTGCGGCAACTTAATTTCCTGCCATCTGAATAAAATGATTTATATTCCATGTTTTGAATTTTTATCGAAAATATTCATTCTTATATTTAAATAAATAATTTTCTTTATTTAGGTAGCTGGAATAACTTGTAAACTTAAAAGATTTTTCCTTTTTTTATCTTATAAGATTTTTATTAGTTTCTCATATGATATGAGTGTTTTTATTTTATTACAAAATACTTTATGGAAATGTTTTCCTTGGATATAATATCCATTGCCGATGCTAGTTTAGTTAGATATACTTCCATTGCGGCAATGGCGCTTGAACAATGTTGCCATTTTAGTGTCCTGATCCGATCTAAACGTTTGCATACTGTATGTGATCTTCATATTAATTTATGTTAAGCAACGGAAGCTAAGAAGATATATGAAAACCATAAAGATATTTTTCATGAATCTTCATTTTTATTAATGTAGGTCGTACGGATTCTTCAACAATACCCATAATCCATGCGATTTGGTAAAACAAGAATTGTAATTTTTAGTCACTTTTATGACAGTTCGGTCAAATACCTGAGGGATTGTTTTGGGGTTACTCCTGAAGTTTTTGTTTTAAACTCTGAAGGGAATTCAACCTCTCAAATGTAGGTCATTTTCAATCAGACAAAACTCCAAATATATTCCATTATATATTTTAATAAAAACGGCGAACGGTTTCGGCTATAGTGTTATTTTTAAGCCTATTCAAGTTGACAGCTAACAAATATTGTAGTAAATATAGTAGAAAATTAAATAAACCAAGATCTTTAAACGATTTCTTAAATTAAGACATTATAAGTGCAGCTGTTAATTTTTATGAAAATAGCTCTATAGCCGAAAGAAAGATTATATCCCTAACCGACGACAATAGTGGCACAAATCAAAAATAAATGTTATGGAGAAAATCAGTATTAAAGTTTTAGGTATTTTAATTTTCCAAATGTTAGTTGAATAACATTAACGAGCGTGGCTATGACTAGTAGAGAGTTTTTGTGTACTACATTTTTGTAGCCTGATAAGTTAACTTTGTGTTTTTAAAAATGGTGATATTTAGAAGATATACTACTATTGTTGAATTCAAGTGACAGAGTTTATATAGAAACAGCTAATAACTATACTGGCGCATTTAACGAAATTGATCGAAACTAGAGTCCAAATACTGACATAACTCAAAATATGCCATTAATGCTTAAACAAAGCGTTGCTCACATATTACGACTCGAACCCAATACAGGAGACATGGAGTCGGATGCGTTCTAAAAATAAAAATACGCTGGTTGATGCAGCATGTGGGCGAAATAAGTCATGCCTTAGTGACATATCTCAACTAATTTTATGCCAGTCTTGTTGGTTGAACCTTCTAGACCAGGAAAGAGTAAATTAACCTGTTAAAAATTAGAATAAAGCTAAAAATCGTTATGTTGGTTCAATTCGATGGCCTTCCTGATGATACCTTTTCAATTGCTCTTTGGCTTGCATTTTTTAGGGTTGTTTAAAAAAAATCGATTTGTTGAAAACGCTGCACAGAGGGCTAGTCTGAAATGTAAAATTCTTGTTCAGTCTTCATCTAGAGCAGCCATACTCAACCTATTTTTCCTTCGGGCCACATTCGTATATGTGCTATGTTACACGGGCCGCAATATTTTTGAATAATGACCTTTGTTTTAGGACATCTATCTAAAATTAGTTAGTGGGGATCTCTAATAAATAAAACACAAAACATAAATATATCCCGTTGTGTTACTGCAAAAACAAGATAACACATTTTTTAGAGTTTCGATAAAACACTATTCAAACGTTTAAAACTGAATAAAAAATCAGTAAAAGCTTCAAACCGTTTATTAACTTCAATGAAGAAGGTATGGAAAACATTGTTCACAAAGTATAAACTAATAATCTACCAATAATTGGTAAAAAAAAAGAGAAAAAAACGTCAGCTTATTTTAGCTTTACATACAAATCATAATTCAATGTATGTGTCACTATCTTCAGTCGAAGTTTTAGTAACATTATTGGATATAGGTAGATTGTGATAATAATGGTGAAATTTATCAGGTGTATCTGATTTTGAAAAATTATAGTAATTCTTTCTTCTTGCACTTTTTTGTAAGTATTTTCAAAACTTTGTTTCATCCTCTCATGCATCCCTCTGAATAATGTACGAGTTTCACACTTTTAGAAAGTGTACCTACTTAACTCTAAAATTCCAAAAGTGAAACTATCTTGTTTTAGCAGTAACCCCACAAAATTCCAAACGTTTATTTCAAAATTAGCATGCTATTTATCGGTGCGACCAATAATAGTGTTGCGGACAACAAAAAAAGCTTGGAGGGCCGATGCGGCCCGCGGGCAGGTTGAGTATGGCTGATCTAGAGGATATTTGTGACAAATAACCCCGCGAGAGTAATACCTTAGTTGTTTACCCTCTAGAGCAGTGATTCCCAAACTGGGGGACGCGAAGCCTCATTAAGAGAGGCGCGCAAGAGCCCTGAAGAATTAAAACAAATTTTATTTTTAGCTTTAAAATAATAAATTTAAATAATAATGCAGCACCACCCTTCACATTAGGTCAAAACGTACAAATACTAGGATAGTACTCTCACGGCTTTTTTTGACAAATATCCTCTGGATAAAGAATGGACAAGAATTTTTCATTTCAGACTAGCCGTTTGTACAGCTGTCTCAAAAAATCGAATTTTTTCAAAAACCAGTAAAAAAATGCAAGCCAGCTAGTTTTATTCAAATTTTGCACATTTAACCCCTCTGTCCTAAACGCTTCACTACTTGGGCTATTCATCAAATTTCAAATATAATGCAAGTGTTTTAAGGAAATATAAATTTTTTGAGATGTGTCACTGTTGTCGCAGTTGTGAGCGATATGTGGAATAAATTTTGAGTGTTATTTGTCTCATTATCTATTTTTTACTTTTAGTTAACTGATGACATAAATTTGTTCACATGGGGTACTGGTATTGTTAAAGACTGTACAAAATCATTTTGTAAAAATTTCTAACAAATATATTTATATTTCATAATAGTTGTTTTTTTTTTATCTCAAAAAGGTCGAAATTATTTTTTTCTACACCCACATTGAGCATTAGCTATTCTATGCACAGACAAAACAAAAAGTTATACATGTATTCAACTGAACCTGACTGAACGCATATACAGTACGCGTCTAAAGTCCCTCCCCCTCCCATTTATTTATTGAACCCTAAAAATTTGAAATTGAGACATGAACCCATAAATGTAACAATTCTGTCAAACTAAATAGATTTAAAAGGAGTTGGACATAATTTGTCCTAGTCCACCGTGACCTTTTCAGATCTATTGTGGGACTCCGTTTTTTAAACCGACTTCAAAAAAGGAGGAGGTTCTTAATTCTTCAGAATATTTTTTTACGTATGTTCAGCGATAATTCTTTAACACGGTGTCCAATTTCATTGATTTTTTCAGAAAGGGAATACTTCAGGGGTGATACCATATAAATTTGGTCAAAATCTAATAATTGGGTTCATGAGAAAATCCTCAAACTCTAATTTTTTATGTATGTTTAGCGATAATTATTTACCACCTTGTCCAATTTCTAAGATTCTTTTTTTGTTAGTAAGGGGGTACCTCAAGGGTGGTCCCATATAAATTTGGTCAAGATGTGATGGCATCTGCACGATTTTGAAGTCGGTTTTTATAAAATTACTTTTAATACTTGTTAGAGTATGTCGTCTTAGTCTTTATTAGACTTAGTAGCCTTGCTAGTGGCTCCAGAATGTGGTTCCATGTGTTTGTCTTTTCTTTGCCTAATGTTAGAAACCTCAATCTAGCCAGGCCTCAACACTGGCACAGAACGTGCACCTGCACAAAGTTTCTTCTTCTGTTAGATTGAGACAGTCATGTGACTTCTTAGGCGACAGTGTCCGGTAAGAAACCTACAACAATTTGACGTTTTTGATCCAGTAGGTCTTTCGTGAACTTAGCCCGTTTGGCCTGTCTTCAGTCTTGGATAGTTGTTGATCCACCATTCCTGACTTTTTACATCCATTGTTTTATGGATGCCTTGCACAGTGCCTTAGCAACTCCATAGAAGAGTTCGGGGCCTGTCACGGCCTTATCTGAGCCTTCTCGGGTTAATTCATCAGCCTTTTCGTTGCCCTGATATCCCTCGTGGCCTGGCACCCAGGCTAGGGTCACCTTGTTTTGACTAGTTAGCTCTGCCAGGTCTTCTAGGCAGTCTTGCACTAGTCGTCATATGATTTTTCTGGTGAGATAATTGCTTTTAGACAAAGCTCCTCTATTTACATTTAAGACCCGGTCATACATTGCAAAGAAACGTAGCGCGTAGCTATTTCGTAAATGAACCGACATGCGTTTCCTGGTGCGCTGTTGTCAGGCTGTGAAGTTTATCCCTTTCATATTTAAAAATAGTTTTTACCTATAACTCACTAATAGCAACAAGTTTTATTAATTAGAATAGTTTCGAGATATATTGCGACACATCAAGCGTCCCCACCAATTTATTTTAGTACCTAGTGCAGTGTTTCCAACTCCGACACATTGTGGGCAGAGATGTTGCAATATTTCCCGAAACATTTATAATAGTAAATCTCTAAATAAAATGACTTGTAACAAAACAAAAAACGTATAAAATGTGTACAAAGTAGATTAATCTATTTTAACTGCTTTCAGCAGACTTGATATTTTAGCAGCACCTATTTTTACACCATTAGACAGGGCATTATTTGTAACTATCGTTTTTACACACATACACTTGCTAAATAACAACTTTGCAAATACTAAGATAAACTATGGCAAACACCATTATTATTCCTGCAAATAAATGCAAGGATTTTAAAAGCGTTAAACGTGACACCACCGCAATTTAAAATAACTTTGTTTCATTCATAATATACGTCACGTATAGTATTTTATCCATCGATAGTTGGCGACGTTGCGATCCAGTAAATTGTTGCATATTGGGTGCTTTTGTTAATCTTTAGACTGTTTGGACAAATTTCGGCTTGTGTATAGCTAACAACATGGTTCACGAGTGCATTTTGAGCAAAAAAAACTGGAAAATGTGGGTGCTGAAGCATCTTTTCATAAGTAAGTAAGGTTAGGTGATGATGTATTGCATAGTTCAGTGGTGTAGATTTAAAGATTTTTGCCGTAATATCACATGTATTATCTACTTTTGTATTACTATTATTTTCTTTGATTTTTTAACATTATTAATTTCGCAAAAAATTGTAAATAATAGAAACACTTTAGTCTGGACTATAGTGGTAAAATAAATATGCTTATGCTTGATTTTTAGATTCCTAACTGAAAGGCATTCAAGAAATGTTTGGCTATCACTTGTAGGACTTGAAGAAAATGAAGGTATCTAAAAAAGAGTGTTATGCTCTGAGCATTTTGATCCTAATGATATTCTTCAAAAAGCAAATATCTCAAGCCTGGAGGACTGCCAAAACTAAGTTCATTGTTCCGAGAAAGCTCATTTAGGTAACTAAAACTTTCTTAATTATGTTTCGGAAATGTTCATTTAAGTGTTTATCCTTTAAGATGAAAGTTGGTAGTTTATCTTATAAAGAAATTTTTATATTGTAAGTTCTTTAAATTTTGTAGGTGCTTAACAAGGACAAACTTTTTTATAAACTCATATTACATGACTCTTTCTTTGATTATTTTCATGAACTACCTTTATTAAACAAAATGTATACTTACCTTTACATTGAAAGTTCTGAATACTCTGTTACAGCTCTGATTCCAGTATCAGTATTTTTGACAGCTCTAGTAAGAAACCAGAAGATAATTTTTCTATGCCGCACACATTTATGGATGATAATAAGTAAGTTAGTTTACTACCTAGTTTTACAAGTTAAAAACTATCAATGTATGGGTTTATTATTGTACAGTTCTACGTGTTTTCGGATTTTACAAAATTCTTTATACCAGATCCACTATAAGAAGCGTTCCATTTAAAATCCCCACCTTGTATATAAGTATGGTAAATTTATTGATCTAATAACTTTTATAAATTTAGTAGTTTAAAATCTAAAATTTAATTTAAAAATCTCTCATTTACCAATTTGTAAAACTGTTCAAATATTAACCCCAAAATTGAATTCGTAAATTTGTTTAAAATAAATCTTGATTTATCTTGTTTTTTGTCTTTTTACCTACATTCCACTGAACTTCATACCCTTATACCAAATCCAATCGGTTTTAAAGTTTAAACCATTATAAAGTTTTTTGCACACCATATCGGTTAGTATTTCATTATTTTTTTTATAATTAGTAATGATTTTATCTTTAATAAGATACGCCGGGGGGTGGGTTGGCTCAGTGGTTATAGAGTCATGACAAGGTCTCAGGATCGAATCCCACCGTTGGCCGGGATTTTTTCATTTAATTTAATTATTTAAAATTAATTCTGATGCCTTTGTAGGATTCCCCACTTGACCATTCACTGTTGGGTTCTAATTAACAGTGCTGTTCCTAAAGTGGCGCTGGGAAACAGTAACAAAGCCTACACAGAACACGAGGCTAATATGGCCGTAGTAGTCGACGCCGATGACACCAAATTAAAAAAAAAAGATACGCCACTGGTATCAACAGACTTTTAGTTATGCTCGAAGCTTTTAGTTGCGTACAACAGCAGCGTTGCCTGACGAAATTTTCGATTACAGTCTGTCTTCTTTCGATCCGCATAAAATATCTTATTTCTCTTTTCCGATGATTGGGACCAAACAAAACATACTTTATGAATGAAATGCATCATCTGTTGTTTCTTTTATCTAAGCTTTTAGAGCTGCTTGGGTCTGATACTTGCCGATTTAATATTTCTCTTGCACAGTGTTGTTTGGCTATTAATTCAGCCAACACTGTTGCTTATTCTCATAGACTCTGTGAAATCGTTGTTTTCGATTTGGATCCATAGATTCCCGCACCGGTTCCTTCCTTGGTATACCATGAGTTCAGCCTGTACGGGAGGTCCGTTTCTTTCAGTATTTGGTTATGGCTATATCAGTACGCATTCATCTTATCCTTTTTACTTGCTGATATAGCCTTGTATGGTCAGCACTATGCAGTTGGTTTTGTTCCTGGATTAGCCTATGAATAACATACCTGGTTTCTCCTTGTATGAAGATGTGCAGTGGTGTGAGGTTTAAGAATACCTCCATTGCTCACAACCCAAAACCCAGACATAGAAACTTGGTATGAAAGAAAACACGGGGAAGTAGGATATTACTTTACCCAGTTTCTTAGTGGACATGGACCAATATTTATGTCATCGATAAGGTGTCCTCAGAAGATTGTCGGTATTGCGATGGAGAACGAGATGACTCTGAACACACCATTTTCAGTTGTGACAGGCGGCTGGAAGAGAAAGCAATCATGGAGAGCAAAGTAGGGGCCGAAATAGCAAAAAGTAACACCATAGAGGAAATGACTAAAAGTGAAAGTTACTATATAATAGAATATATAGTAACAATCATGAGAACAAGAGAAAAAGAAGAAAATCAAGAAATATTTAACAGTAAGCATCCACCTCGAAGTAATGCGAAAGTGATTCTGGGGCGTGAATGCGGTGTAAAGGGAGGTTTTTTAGTAGATACAAGTCCTACACTACCGGACACACGGGTTGGTGTCTTTTGAAGATTTTGTCTCCCACATAAAAAAAAGTTCCTCCATTGCTTGCAGTTGCATTTGCCTGCGCCGTTTTAGATACCCACGCCACTGCGCCATAGGTTATCATGGGTCTTATCACCTAGTGTTTAACCCATATGGTCATTTTAGTTATTAGACTCCAGTTTTTCCCACATATTCTTCCATAGCTTACGAGAGCTATTGTAGCTTTGTATAATCGGGTCGACGGTGTAGCGGTCTATCGCGCTTATATTCATTTATAGGCGAGTTTATGAGTCAGAGACTGCTGGGCTTCAAATCCCAGACCGGACCATGTGGATTTTTAATTAAATTGCATTGTTCGGTTTAGGATTTGATGTGTGCCGTATTAATGGAAATTCAATTTCTGCTGATATGACATGCAGATTATAAAATCGCCATACATTATCGTCTCAATGATGGTGGGTGAGGTTTTCCTCACCTGTAAGTCAAATGGCACCATCAATCATCCTTAAGTCGCCCCGGCAAATAATAATAATAGCCGTCCCTTCCCCTACACAAGTCGTTCAGTCGACTTCAGGGGTTGAAATTCACTTGTAAGGGGGTGAATTAGGGAGAGTATTATTATTATAACTTTTTTGGGATGTTGATTACACATCAGCCTTTGATCGAATGACTCCGAGGTATTTGGCTTCTGTGACAAATGAAATAACCATGTTAGTTATTTTATCTTCATGGCCTAAATTAATTTTCAAAATTTGTAATTTTCATTAATAAGTCGTAGACAAAATATACTGTACAACTCTAGTGGATTGTCAGTATTGCACAAACTACTATTTACTACACGTTATCTTCTTTCATTCATATTTTTGTGTTGCTGTGAATTTTATAAAATAAATTATGTGAAATGTAAACAAAAATTCAAAATACCAATCATTTATTTATTGATTGCTTTTTACAGCATTCTACAATTTAGTACAATGCCATACATATTAACATTTTTAATCAAATAATAAAAAGAAACAAAACTGTTAAAAAAAATCTAAAATAAAAATTTACACTTAGGTAATATAAAGAAATTTGTACCAAATTTAGGATTTACACATTTTTTTCCAAAGGAGAATCAATATTAACTCGTCAACACACCAATACCAGTTGATAGAAATTTTGAGGCAGTGGTAATTTTCCTTTAAAAATTATTTGTGCGATTTTTTTATTCCACTGGTTTAAATAAGTAAAACAAAAATTGTAATAATTTTTTTTGAAAAATGCCTGCTACTTTCGTCTTTCTATATCATACAAAATTTTGAAGTGACTATTTTTTAATTTTTTTCTGGTCAAATTAAATTTTTTGATTAATAATTTTTTAAGTGATTATTTTTCTGATCTGGTATTTGACTTAAAATTAATCCAAAATCGTATTTATTGAATAATGATTAATGATAGGTGAAAATGTCTCAAAAATGACAACTGACAGACAACAATGCTGAGATAATACAAGAACGCCTATGGTTTCTGTGGATTAAAAAACAAAACACTGGAGATGAAGAGTGAAATGAAAAAGCATTTATAAAAATCCGAAATTCATTTATTTTTGTAGTCATCCATTTAAGCAGCTGCTTCCACTTCCATCGGTTGAGGTTCTGAGGAGCTTTCAGATTTCTTTTTTTTCTTTTTGGCTGCTTTCGGATTGGCAGAACTGTTAAGGATGGATTTCAATTCGGGGTCGGTGACTGAATATTCCGATTGATATAAGTCCGTTTCAACTGGTAGTCCTGTGATTTTGTGTGGACCATTGGGCATGAGGAGAACCGTGAATTTAAAATGGGCAACAAGTTCACCTAAAAAGTTTTAATTATTTGAATAATTGAAAGGAACCAAATTCAAAAAGATAAATTTTTAAATTGGATTTCCCTTTAGTGGCTTACCTGGTTTTTCATATAAAACTTGAAAGGGTTCTATCAACTTATTTTTAACACACTCCACTACTCCCATTTTAGCCTTAGTTTCATCTTGAAAATTCCTCAAATTAAAAGGCATATTGCCATATTTTGTCCTAACTTCAGTGTAAAACATTCTTGATGCCTTCAATTTTAGTTGATAAATTTCATCTAAAAAAGTTATCAATTTTTATACAAATATCCACAAAAAAAAAAGAAATGCTAATAAGAAAAATAGATATATCAGAATAAAAAATTACTTCAGAACTCTCAGTAGGATCAATTGGATTTTTAAATCATCATTATATATTTTCTTTTAAATAGAGCTGCATTAAAATGTTTGCTCACCAGTTTTCTTGTAAATGGACACTCTAGTATCAGTTTCTTTTCCTATGCCTTCACCGGTGCTGACCAAGACATCCATGGCATAAACTTCATGTTTATCTAGCTCAAATTTTTCATGCTCTTTTTTCTGAGCATCATTTGGATTTTGAATTATGGTTTTTTCGCCGTCAATTTTAAACTGCTTAAGTTGATGACTCAACATACCTACAAAGTTTTAAATAAAATATAAATTCCAAATTTAATTGGTATGTGTTCAAATGGTATTTAGTAAGACAATTCCGTGTATAAAATAATATTTAAATGAAGTACAATAAGACTTTATTTAATACTGGGACAGAAAAATTAACAAATATTTAAAATCTTGATAGTGTTGGAATAACTACTTGCTTTTTTAATATAAAATCTACATTTGACAGCTAAAAGCTTCAAAGGGATGCTCTACATCAGTGGTACCCATACTTTTATCGATGAAGATCTACCAACCAAAAATTAAAGTTTGAAGAGTAAAAAAGATCCTCTTTGCACGATACTTTTTCTGAGGTTGTCACTATTACGGGGTTTCTTCCCATTTGATTCTTTGTTTTTCTCAAGGGCCCACTGCCTGAACGAGCGAATTACGACAAATGGACAATATAGGATCTTCAGTGATTGACCTAGACTTCTCTCGATCAACTGTCTGGGCACCACTAACATAAATAAATATAATTATTCACAAAGCACATAGTATGAGACAGTGAAACTAGCTGAATTAATATTATAGATACAATATGTTTGTGTTCTTGACAATAATGTAATTTGCGTACACAAACTGGTAGTCTATCGGACTTTGGTGTTGTATTATATAAAAAGAAACGCTTACCACTCAGTATTTTTGTATTGTGCACACAAACATATTGACTAATTAAATGTATTGTTTGCTATACTTATGTTGAATAAATAATTAAACACTCTACCTTCAACAGGTTTGCATTTAAATGATTCTGCCACCTTTTGCACAGCATCTGTAACAGCATACGTGTCATTGCCAGGCTTCAGAAGCCTTAGAGCTGCCTGTGAGGCATAATGCGCTGCTAGAATAACATCTGCTTTTCTTCCAGTCACTTTGCTTTCACTAGCCGCACCTACAACTATTGTATGAGCTACTACAGCAATAAAGCCATCAATCTGGGCACCCAAGTCACTGAAAATAAACAAATAATCTGTGAAGAATGTTAAAAAAGAAAAGTATGTATAATTAAAAAAAAATCTAATTCAGAGATTAAATTATCTTCACAATTGTCAGTAGGATCAATTGGATTTTGTCATCATCATATTTATTTAAATCAACTAATGTCATGTATTTTTTAATTCAAGCTAAAGTTTGATAATGAAGGTCTTGGGGTGGCCAGGAAAAAATTACATGAGAATTATCAAATCAAATAATGGTCATATGGGATGATTCACAGATTACCAACTGCATGCAAATATTTAGTAAAATTGGAGACACTAATTAACATTCTCAGCTATAAATTGTATTCAGAATGGATGAAGTGTTGGTAGTGGGTCCATTAATATTTAAGTCTCATTTAGGCATATAAAATTCCAAAGTTTATTCGCTTTGTTAATCTTTATTAGTCTGTAGGCTACATTTAAAAACAAAAGATAACCTGGCTAAAAAAAAAATATTTTTTTATAACAGTGTTGCCAATAGCAAGGATTTTACTCGATTTTCAGGTATTCTTACCCAAATTTTGAACTGTCATAAATTGACGCTTATAGTTTATTCATCAAAGATTATAGTGGTTTCTATTTAGTAGAAAGCACTTTGCCAAGTTATGTTTTAAAAAAATTTTATCACTTCAATAATCACTATTGCATTTAATTGGTGACTGCAGGTAATCTCTAATTTTTGAATGGGGATTGTCACCGTTTGATCCTAGCAACACTGGAACACTGTACATTAGGGAACATAGTGTATTTTTACTTGTACAGATCAATTTAAGTTTTTTTTTTAATAATTGATACACCTTGGGCTATAAAAGCTAAAATGCCAAAACTAAGCCTTTATGGTCCTTTATAAAGTCTTCGGCAATACCTATATCTTGCATTACCTAGTAACACAAGAAATTTGATTGAAATGTCCGGCTTTTACTGACTTGTTTTTATACTAAGATTTCTAAGTTGTCAGTTCTATCAAATACATAAATGGCATTGTTTTGGGGTTACTGCTGAAGTTATTCATTTTACTTTTAGCCAACTGGTGATATTAATTTGATTGCATGGGGTATGGGATTGTTAAATGCTGTATATTTAATAACATAAACATGTTATCGGTGTGCCTTTGCTCCCCACCACACATTCTCAAAGTCCATACAAATGTGTGTCAGGATGGACGAGTGGGAGAAGGAAGACCAGCGCAGTAGGCAGTACGCGAATAGACAGTGACAATAACACAGCAACATTGTATTTAAGAATATTTGATCGTGAATTAAACCATTGAAAAAGCAGTTTAGACCTTTTTATTAGGGATGATACATCCCTTCTGTTTATAAACATACAAACATATATCATAGTAACAACTTTATTAATTTATTAGTGATTTTAACTTTAAATATACTGCAATTTTAATAGAGGTAAATTCGGATTCCTTTATTTCCCTATTAAGTCCACTAAAATTCAAATAAGTTAAATTTGCTACATACTATACAAAGGGTAGTATTCCAGTTTCAACAAACCAATGCTGAACACAGTAGATTAAATGTATATTGGGCCATTTATCATAAACTTTGTATATTGGAAATAAGTCTAAAAAAATCAACGGATTAAACTAAATATTATGAACTGGCTAAACATAAAACATCATAAAGGTAAAGCCTGTTGAATGGGGGAGACCCCTGCTTTTTTTATTGATTATTGGTCCAATTTCAGGTATTACAAGTTGCATAAATATTCTTACCTGTTTATTTTACATATTTTTCATTAAATTTGAAGAAACTTTGGCTGAAGGACATGGGTCGATGGCCATTTGGTTGTATTATTCATAACCAATCATTTATTATTTGAAGAAACAAATTAAAAATTGTGTAATTTCTAATAAACTAATAATTATTTCATATTAATAACAGTAATACCATATCAAAAATGGAAAACACCATTGTCATATAAAAAATGGAAAGGATGTGTGAAAAAAGAAAAAAGCACAGATGCATATAAACAGTAAAGCAAAGCGAGCAGAAGAATTAGGTTGCTTTATATCTAAGAACTATCACAGTTTCAACCAGGGTTCGAAAATATCATGATATTTATTTAAATATCATATCACATGATATATATCTGATATATATCATTTTTAAAATTTAAAAAACAGTACTGTTTCTTGCCCAAACTATATTTTAAATTTTAACACAAACATACTAACAAAAACCTATATTCTAAATAACAAAACCATTTATTCTAACTCAAGTTAAGAAGAAAAAACTAAAATAATTAATAAAATAAACCGATTTTAACATTATTTTGTTAACATTAATATTTTAACACAAACACATATAAGGGGTTATGATTGACAAGTAATGTTATTTTTAACAGACACGTTATTTGTGAACAGGTTGTAATTTCTGTGTGTTTATAAAATAACAGACCTGTTAAAAATAACACAGGTTGTCAATCATAACCCCCATAAATTGCTAGTTATTATACTTTTATACAGGGGCGTATTGAGACATTTTCAGATGTTCAGAATGGTAGAAAACATTTTTAATTCAATAAATAAAATTATCGAATATATCGGATATATATCAAGGTATAAATATCATGATATATATCACTTGATATATATCCTCCGAACCCTGGTTTCAACATACATAATTTTAAAAATATTAATGTAAAATCAAATATTATCATTAAACAACTCTAAAAAGCTTATAATATGGAATTTTTATCGAAAATTTCCAAGTATTCCACCATTTCAGATTGTTTTAAACTTCTGTCATGAACCTTTGCATTGTCAAAGTCTTTCTGTAAAGTTTTGACAAAAGTTATATTAGAATTATTCAGCAATAAACTGTTATGACATTTTGTAATATCTAAGCGGTACTGACCAGTTATTAGCATTGTCAATATAGATGACAAGTTTGGAACTACCAATAAAATAGGGTACAATGTTTGCATACATGATAAATGACCTAATATTGATCTTTGTGGAACTCCTATTGTGAATATGCAATCTAAATTCTATGTGTTCCTTTAAAACCTAATCTTATTGTTTACATGTTTACTATTATAAAAATAAGAGATGAACCATGCAAAAATCTTTTAATATGTCTATTGAATTACAACATAGCTCCTACTGTTTTTAAAAATTTAAAATTTGTATAAAATTAGGAATTGTTCCAGGAATGATATAGGACAATTAAACATAAGGTATTCAAAGAGCTAAGCAACTGATGAAAGTAGTGACACATGCCTGTAGATCACCGATCACCACATCACTTCTTTATCCTATATTACATATAAAATGATAAATGCCAACTTAAATACCTCAGGAAACATTTATATCTTGAAGGAGTCAGTAATTTGCATATTTTAATGATTCTGATATGTTTTACCTTTGCCCTGGTTAATACAAAATACAAACATATTTTTTGTTAAAAAATAAGTTAAAATTAACATGGAAGTAAAATGGAATAACAAACATCAATAAAGTGGAAAAACCACAAGATACAAAATTAGTGGCAATTAAAAGAAAAAGGGTGTCTCAGTTGTTTTTTGAATGGCTCAAGATATCAATTCTTTTATGTTTAAGGTTAACATAATCTAATATAGTAGCTACTTACACTTTAGCAACATCCTCATTTTTAAGAGTGTAGTCTGGTTCGCTAGGAACGGGTGAAAAGTGGCATATACAGTTGTTTACTGAAACGCAAGTTGGAAAAGCTATACCCTTCTTTAGCTCCTTTTCCTTTTTGAAAACTTTGGTAGTTTCATCAGTTAATAATTGGTCACCATACTCGCAGATCTCCCTAACTGATGTACCAGGTACACATTTATCGATAACTTGCTTTAGTACTCCTAAAAACCATAATATTTGTCTACTTGGGAATTTAGAAATTTTCTAAACAAAGAACATTAACCAAACATATTAAAATTGTTCAATAATGGCTAAAGTATACTTGAAGTTAGTTATTCGCAAATAAAACCAACATAGGCCAAATAGTTTGTGTTTAACTTCTTTATTATCATATGAACAAATCGGAACCATGTGGTTTTCAGTACCGGGAACCAAGCTCCATATGGCTTCATATTGCAAAGTCGTTTAAAGTAACATAAAAACTAGCAAGAAATGAAAATATGAAAGTACAAATGTTTTAACTCACTGTTAACAATTTCTCCTGCCATTTTATACTTGGTGACCACCAAGTCCTCCGCAATAGTTTTTTCGACCACATCTTTTTCGTCCGCCATAATTTACCTACATCTATTCTTATGACCAACTTAAAAAAATAAAAGAATCTAAAAAGGAAATAAACTATCTTCTTGACAAGTATAAAGATGTCAGGTCAAACAGCCACTTTTAAAGTAGACTACTATTGGGACTAATGTGGTACTTGCATATGGAAAAATGTTGTTTCCGGTCTCCAGTGACGTAGGTAGGGTCATAAGAGGATGGGAAAAAGAATTATTCCACAAATGTATAAACTGAGAGTGCACCTATAAGCAAATTTGATCACTGACGTATTTTCGATTTTTGTTTACAAACAGAAAACGAGCCAGACAAGAGAACAGAAAAAAAGCAAATTTATAAAATTGAAAATTAAAACATATTTATGAAACAAGTTATAGGTCTTTTAGGGCCGATTCCACCGTTGTGTTAAACGAAGTTTCAAATTACATTTTTACATTAACAATATCATTTTAATCTCAGTTTAACACAATGGTGGAATCGGCCTTTAGAGCCGATTCCACTGTTGTGTTAAACGAAATTTAAATTACTAAACGAAGATCAAGATTAAAATGACATTTTTACATCAACAATATGTGATTTTAATCTTCGTTTAACACAACGGTGGAATCGGCCCATAATCCCGATTTTCCTTGGAGTACTGAAGTGCGTTTAGAACCCACTCACGACGCGTCTGGATGCGGTCAGACCACTGAGGTCAGACGCGTCGTGCGAGGTTTCTAAACGCACTCCGGTGACCACCGAGAGAACACATAGTTTTTCTATGGAACACGTAACAGTCGTGACAGTTGACACTGACTGTTGAAGTTTGAAGTCAAAGGAAAATTTATGAAAACATGAAAATAGTAAAAAATAAAAAATGATCAAGTAGGTAAAATAATTAATATGTCATAATCTTAAAAATTTAAATGGTATTCGAACTCTTGAAAATAATGTCTTATCCTAAATATTTAAATCCTTTCTATTATAACTTGGGATTGTAGGACTAACCTCTTTGCACTTACATAACTTTTTTTTTAAATAAGCATTGCTTTTAGGTTTGCTGTTAAAATTGGTTTGGCGTCAGCAGCTTTTTATTATGTTAAGGAGGAAGGTATATGGAAAAGCAGCTGTGAGTCTGAAAAAATATACCAAAAATTAAAAGAAACTGCTGTTCCTTATGTCGAGAAAGCAACCTCTCAACTTCCCATTGAGGTAATAATACTCTCCCTAATTTCTATACATTAAACAAACATCTCAATTTTTACCTAGTTAACAGTTTTAAACAAGAATATTATTGTTCTTTTCAGTTACCCAAACTACCAGAAAGGAATGTAGTATCTTCAATTGTTAAAGAGAGTTGGAACAAAGGTGTATTAATCACTTTCAAATTCATAGCCGATTTGCCTAATAACACTTATAAATGGACATCTAAAGGTGTTGATACAGTAAGACAGAATGAAGAAATTAAAAAACTTATTGGTTCATTTTCAAATGAAAATGTGAAATAGTTATTTATTAAATAAAGTATGTAAAACAATTATTGGTGTATATATTTCAGTCTATTTATGTAAAATATGTATAACAAACATCTATGAACCTACACCAATTGCTTTTTATTTGATATATTTTTATGTATTAAGACAATTATGTACAGGTTTTTACTTAATTTTTTCAACTCGTAGCCAAAATTAGAATAAATCAGTCTTCCAAATGTTTTTGGGATAACTCCACTGTTGTGTCGAATCATTTTGTCCATAAATCTATTTTTAATTAACTTTAAAAAATCTGATGTGACTTTCCTATCTAGTTCTAGGCTTTTTCCGGTTATTTTGTACAACCTATTGCAGCACCTCTATAAATGTTTAGAGGATAAACTAAATATATACATTTTCCACATACAACTAACTTGTAACATTTTTCTATAGATATTCATTGAAAACAAAAATACTGAAAAATTTAAATTTATAGCACTTTTCCTCCAATTTTTCAATTAAGGTCCATTCTAGAAAAATCATGTAAAAAACAAAAATTATAGAGATCGATATCGCAAACAACTTTTATTTTCTTCTCCAAACATAAATAACATATTTTCCATAAAATATAAAAACGACCTCCTATAAAGTACCCCCTAGATGTTCAGACTTCGTCCAAAATCTAATAAGTTCACCTCAGGCCGAAATAAAACTTAATTTTAAAATTTAATGATTTTTTTCTTTATCCGTTTTTGAGGTTTCAAAATTCGTAATTTACACATTTTCTCAAATATCTCGAATACGGTCCATTTTAGAGAAATTATGTATAGAATAAAAATTATAGAGAATTATATTACAAACAACTTTTATAAAAAAATATTTTTTTTACATTTTGTCAAATTTCTCGAATACGGTTCATTTTAGGAAAATTTTGTATTGAACAAAAATTATAGAGAATAATATTATAAGTAACTTTTATTCAAAGAATTTTCTATCCCATACGTAAATAACAGATATATTCCATAAAATATAAAAAATGGCCTCCCATAAAGTATCCCCCAGATGTTCCGACTTTGTCCAAAATCTAATTATTTCAGGCCGAAATAAAATAAGTTTAAAATTTTATGTTTTCCTTTATCCGTTTTTGAGTTTTCTTCAAAATTTACATATTATCTCGAATACGGTCCATTTTAGAGAAAGTATGTATTGGACAAAATTATATTACAAACAACTTTTATTTGAACTATTTGTATAAAAAAAATATTTTTTTTACATTTTGTCAAATACGGTAAATTTTGTATAAAAAGAAAATTATAGATAATAATATTGTAAGTAACTTTTATTTGAAGAATTTTCTTCTCCAAACGTAAAATAACAAATATATTCCATAAAATATAAAAATGACCACCTCTAAAGTACCCCCCCCCCCCCAGATGTTTCGACTTTGCCCAAAATCTAATCAGTTCACAGGAGGCCGAAATAAGGCTTAAGTTTAAAATTTTGTGTTTTTCTTTGTATCCGTTCATGAGTTATCGAGGATACAGACAACATCGCGAAAATAGTCAAAACAGATTCAGGGGACCCAAAACGAAAAAAACCGTCGAAAACTCGAAGTCAAAAAAAATCATGATTCTTATACTTTCCTTATCTGTATACAGATAGGAAAGTAAAAAAGGAGTTTCTCAATTCATTAAAGCGAAATTCTTTTTTTGTTATAAAGAAAATTCCTCAGCTCATAAATTTGGTCAAGATCTGATAATGGGATTCATGAGTAAATTACTCTTCATTTTTGGAATTGTTTTTTTTTATGCAACCAGTTACAAACTGCCTTATTTTATGTAGTTAGTGAATATTTGCGGGACACGCAGAGTGAGATCCTGCTACATGAACGAGTTACACAAAAAAGCATTTCGTAACGTATAGGTATAATTTTTTTTCTAATTTTAAAAAATGACTAACCATTAATTTTTCGTACTTTCATTCAAAGATTTTATAAAAAGAATATTTGGAAAATTGTAGAGAAGAGGCATTTTATATATGCCGCGTTTGAGAATCCACATCGGATGCATTTTTTACATCTCGAGCGTTTTTTTATCCACATCGGACACATCTGTCCCATTACATTTACGTATAGGTACTGAACCACGTGATCAAAGATTTTTTACATCTCAGATGCATCCGATGTGGATTCTCAAACGCAGCAAATGTAATGGGACAGATGTGTCCGATGTGGATAAAAAACGCTCGAGATGTAAAAAATGCATCCGATGTGGATTCTCAAACGCGGCAATAATAGCTTACATATGCCGCGTTTGAGAATCCACATCGGATTCATTTTTTACATCTCGAGCGTTTTTTTATCCACATCGGACACATCTGTCCCTTTACATTTACCTATATTGAATCACGTGATCAAAGATTTACTACATCTCAGATGCATCCGATGTGAAAGAGTTATTTTGTCGTGTATTAATAAGAGTGGATCAGTGTTTTTAAATTATTTTGAGCATATTTAGGATAGAAAAGAATTATTACTATTCCCTTCGATATAAACTTTTAAATTGGTTTTAAAACCAAAACAGGATTTTTACTTTTCTTTTCACAACTGGTGACATAATAAATTTTTTGCAACCAGTTTCATAATGGATAGTTTTGATCTTCGAGCGTATGTGCTCGAAGGTTTTGACACTTGCTGCTATTACAAAAAGATATCACTTTATATCTCAAAATTCAAAAAAAATATTTTTAAAACTCGTTTTTGTCGGTGAAATACTCCAAATTTGGTTTTTTAAATAGGACATCCTGTATATTTTTACATATTTTGATTTTACGTACACTATTTTGTCTACTCCCTTTCCGCTCCGAACCCTTGAATAACCGATCGCACTTGTTCTTGATCTGCATTGCGGCACGTGTTGAGACGACTATCTTCGTTCCACAGAATGCAATTCGTATGTAATGTCTCTCTCTATTTGATTCGTTACGTGTTGAGTTCGCACATAACAATCCCTGTACTTCTTCTTCTTCTTTTCATTTTTTGTAGGCCTCAGCTGCCAGGGCTATTCGGCCTAAGAATCCCTGTTCTGATTTGACATTTGACTTTCATCCAGTTTTGACCAATGAACTGGAGTGGGGTAGAATGCTTGTCAATAGGCTTGAGATGCGACTCTATGGGCGAAGACAGGTTATTTTTCATCTCACTCAGGAGTATTTATAACGACCATTTTCTATTTCACTTTGTTATTGTCTGATCCACCAGCCTGTGGATTGAACAATAACAATGTGAAACAGAAAATGGTTATTATAAATACTCCCGAGTGAGATGAGAAATAAAAATGGCTGCGCCCATAGAGTCGCATCTTGTTCAATTGATAAAATATGCACATTAGCTTTCTACTCCACTCCAGTTCATTGGTTTTGACGGCATCAATTTGTCAAATGTCAAGTTGTTATTCAAAACAAATATGGAGGAGTTAAATGATAAATTTCATTATGTTTACAGTTCTTCAATTTCTGATAAAATTCAGATTAAAATGTAAGACTTTCGTATTATTTGTGTCTAGAACAATAAAAGTCAAATTAAAAAGTTTGTATTTTTAGTGGAACATTGGAGGGAAAACGACAAAAACCAGATTATAATAAAATATTGGAAGATCCTATGTTAAAATATTCGGGGCTCTACCAGGATAATTGTGCTGATTTAGTTGTAGTTTGCCAAATATTCGATAACAACCAGCAATTGACTTTGCCTGTAACAACATCATATAAGGCATTCACCCAAAGATGGAAGTATGAAAATAATTTAGTTTTAATAAAAACATTTTAGAAGTAAACTACACTATGTCATTCTAGTCAACTTTTCAGTAGAGCAGATTGAATGTTGTACACTTTGTGCACCATATTATTATATTTCGACAAGAAATTCAGTTGTCACAATATTTATGTATTGTTTACTAATCTAACTAATAAAACTTATTTTTTTTTTATTTGCATAAATTGTTGATTTCTATGATATAGTGTCATATATCTCCAGATTAGATTGATTTAAAAGGAGTTTGACATTATGTGTCCTTGTCCACCAGGACCTTTTCAGATCTATTGTGGGACTCCATTTTTTAGAGTATGTCGTCTAGCTTGGTCTTTTTTATTAGACTTAGTAGCTTTGACAATGGCTCCCGCATGTAGTTAGAAATGTTAGAAACCTCAATCTAGCAAGGCTTTCTCACTTCCAACATTTCTATGATCTCATATAAATTTAAGTGAATTTAACATGAAAGTTAAAAATACTATAAATATGCACATGGTGTGTTTACTTCATAAGTTTATTGAACATAGTTTTATTTTTCTGGCTTACTTTTATTGTGATGTCACTAATACATGGTGTAGTATACCTTGTGAAAGGTCTCGATGAGCCGAGTTTAAAAATACTTTTATAGGCATTGAAATATTCGAAATTAAGAACCCTTCTATATAAACTTAACACTTTGAAGTACATTTTATATATGTTAAAGACCAAACATCATGTGTAGAAAGTACCTCCTTCGAACAGAATTTAAAACTAACACAAACCAAAAGAGTCTTTAATTATTGTTTTACTAAAATATGTTGAGCCGATTTCATAGGCTTTGAATGTGAAGAACATTTATAATATTGTCAAAATAAATGTGAGAAATAAATTAATTGAAAGGCTTTCATTGTATGCCCATTAGATGAAATTATGGGAGATATCCAGCCATATATGAAAATGAATGTTATTACTATACAATTTGGTATAATACTTAACAGGTTAAGGAAGACATATCGATTTACGTTATTCTTGTTATAAAGAAAATGGGAGTTGAGATTGAAATGGCAGTGACTGGAGAAGAAAATTATATGTGGCAATCCCACTTGTAGTTTGTAGTTTAAATGATTATTTTAATTCAACTTTTGGAATCGGCTCTTTAAAAACAATTTTGTTTTTTTAGTTGTTCATCAACAAATAACATGTATTTACTTAATTAGATGTTTTTGAAACAAAATTGAAAAAAATATATTTTTGGTTTTAAGTTGGAATGAATGGTTAACTTTGCCTGTCCAGTTTAATGATTTACCTAGAACAGCTCAACTGGCTTTAACTATTTATGACTGCTATGGGCCCAACAGACTTGGTCCAGTTGGTGGTACAACAATATCTCTTTTTAGCAAGCATGGATTATTTAGACAGGTAAACACATAAAAAAGCACTTGCAATAAAAATTGAAAATTAAATTAATATGAAGTATGATAAGATAATTTTTTAATGGAATGAAATCAAAACTACTGCAGTACTTTAAATGTAATTATTATTTAGGGTATGTTGGACTTGCGTGTATGGCCAAACAGAGAAGCAGATGGGAACTTTCCAACGCTCACCCCAGGGAAAACAAAAAATGGCAAAGAGCAAATGCAGAGGCTAGCCAAATTAGCTAAAAAACATAGAAATGGATACATTACAAAGGTTTCTACCTTACAAATTACTTTTATTATTGTTATTTTTTACTTTGAATTTTTGTAGGTTGATTGGTTAGATAGATTGACATTCAGAGAACTAGAGATGGTTAATGAAAAGGAAAAAAGATTCTCTGAATATTTGTATTTAATGATTGAATTTCCTACTATTTCCATTGATAATATATCACATCACATTGTATATTTTGAGCAAAATGGTGAAGAAATAGTGTCAGTTAGGTCACAAGCAGAGTTAGTAACTGTACCTGATCAGGAGATTTTAAAAGTAAGTTACGATTTATTGATACTATTTTAAACCTTTATTAGTAATATGTTCTGTATTTCCCAGCAAATCTACAATTATTAATTAAAACCATTATAATTTACAGTGCCTCAGATAAAGTGTTGCTGAGGAATAATAAGGCATGCAAAGAACATAACAATTATAAATAGGGACTGGTTTCTTGACTAAGTTTAGTAAAGTTGATTTTTATCACTTGTCACACTCTCCCACTCCAAATTTTCAATAAAACCACATGTATGTTGATAATTCTGTATATACAGGAGAATGTTATTTATTCATGTCTTAAAATTAAGTATATATACAATCTGACAGAAAGAGTGGATGCTGGCAAGGTCATATGCATGGCTGTATATATGCTATACTTTCATTCTCTGTGTCATGTTTACTGTTGGTGCATCTCTTGGCTTTTGTTATTACTGTCGATCTGTAAAGCTCAACAGTAATTGCTTTAAAATAAATTGTCTAAGCAATGTGTCACATAAGTAAGCAAGCGTAAGAGATAACAGGAGATGCAGCTATTTATTGATAAAATATAATATTCATGATGTCAACATTCATTCGACAGTCAATAAATATATTAATAAGCCAGGTGTAAGCACTTGTGCGCTATAATAACGTAAAATGCCAAGCCGGTGTAGCCCTTTAGCCACATTCAACTTAAAATTAACTAGGTTTTGGAATTTATTGAACATTTTTGGTGTTCAGTTGCAATAAAATAGGTTGAATTATTTTAGCTTTAATATACCTTTTAACATCCACATAGATTCCATAGTATGCAAAGACCTCAGAATGCTAGGCTTCATCAATAGACATACAATGTCCTGGTAAGAAGTGTCCTGGAATATTGTTCTGTTATTTGGCAACATACTTACACTTATCATATCAATAGAATTGAAAAGGTGCAACGTAAATTCATAAAATACCTGCTCTTTAGCCACCGATTCCATAGCCATAACACATGTTATCAAACAATGTTATTACTTTGTAGAATGCAGGAGAAAACAGGCTTTACTCCTATTCTTGTCAAAATTAATAGGCGGTTCTATCAAGTGCAGGCCACTAATAGAAAGAGTTCAACTATTGGTTCCTACCTGACGAACAAGGCACACATCACATTTGTATGTAAAAAGACAGAAACAATTACAAAGTGCATTTTTGGATCACTTGTGCAAGAACTGTCATAAATTTTACTCGCACTATAACTACCTGATACAATTGTTTGTGTTGGGTTAGATATGCTGTACTATTTAGAAATTAATTTTTTGTACTGCATAAATAAGTAAAAAAATAAATTTAATAAATAATTCAAATATAGTTGGGCGATATTTCATGAACTATTATTTAATTAACAAAATAAATATCTACACAAAATCATATACTACATAAAATTTATTATTGAATTGAAACGGCAAACTCTTTCGGCTAATTAGCTACCATCATGCCTACAGACAATAGAAAGATTTGAATTAAACAAAACACCTGGAGAAGATTCGGCCACCAAATGATCCTTACCTATCAGGTGTTTCCTATCCCTCTTTTTCTTTAACTTTACTTCCTAATCCCCTTGTACTCTTCCTTTGCTTCCCTCGACATCGAGATATTTTGCTGATTTTTTTATATTTACTTCTTCATCTAATGAGGTAGGCTGTTATCTATTACTTTTGTTTCATTTATATCTTTCTATTGTTTGTAGGCCAGATGGTTGTGTATTTATTTTGTTACTACATTGACCACATTTGAGAAGGTGGATACCCTTTTGTTTTTTGTTATTTAATTTAATCGTGGTAAACTGACATTCTTTACATGTTTTTCAATCGATTTCATAAATGTTTTGCAGAAAAATATTAATGAATATTTAATTTGTTAATAATTTAAGAAAACAACCTCATTTATTTGAATTTTCTAATCACAGCAATGATTCAAATAGAGATGAATTACTACTTTTTATTTAATCATTTATATCTAAATAGGTGAAGCATGTAAAATAAGTCTACAGAATTATTTAAAAAAACTTTATTAATCATTGTGCCCGTTTTGCTGCAGTGTGATATCTATTGCAAACTGTTGCATGTATAGCTATTTTTATTCTGGCTTTGTGACTCACAAAAAGAAACATCAGTCTGGTATTTCATGCTTCCTAATTCCAGTTGTTGACGATCTCTCCATAAGGGGCGTTATCAATGATTAATTCCCTCTCCTGTCAACCTTGGCATTTTAACCAATCACATAGCAATTTACGTTATCGTTAAAACCAATTAGAACCAAATAAATCAATTATTTTCACTGACTATTTCAAATCAACTATCCATGCATGGTACTTGATATTCACCTATGTTGACAGCAACTCGCTTACTTGATTACAGGTATAATATTTAATAACGGCTACTGTTAAATATATTTATTGTTAGAGTACAAGCTAATATCGCGTGGAACGTTTAAAAATGAACCGAAAATAGACATTATTTTATTGTGTATTTATTAATTTAAGTTACATGTAGGGCTCTAGAAATAATCACATAAAATATAACTTGACCTTAATAAATTAGCGCCTATTTCTATTGTATTCGTGTATTTTGCAATTTGTCTCGACATAATTTTGTCATTCATAATCTGAATAGAGTCCGAGAGCTTTAGCTCGACAAATTGATTTCAAAAAACACTAAAAATTTAGAAACAATAAAAATAGTCGACCATTTATCAAGGTCTCGTTATATTCCCCATGACTAAAACACTTGCAAGATTTGGAACGAGTTTTTCCTGTACCCATTTATGGTAATTCATTGTTGAAGTTCATGTCGTCCAGGTAATCTCCTCTACAAATAATAAGTCTGTTTTCCTCCCGAAATTTCTTAATATATTTTAAACTACTTCACTCTTCCATCAACTGTTTCTAAATTATCTTTTGCAACAGATTATGCTTGTCTCAAAATGTTCCCTATGAAGATCCGCAAAGAAGTAATTTCTTGACGTTTTATGATGCTTTTGACACAGCGCACCCTTGGGACACTACTTTTGTTGAGCTGTACTATGTTATATTTGTCTGTTAAAATAAGTAATTTGTCCTTTTAATATCTAATTTTAATTTAAAAGTTTACGTCGCAGTAGGTATTATTGAGTTTAATACATAATAAATACGGTCGCTAGCAGAGCTGGCCAGAGTACTGCGTTAAAGTACTCATGAGTACCTGACAATGAGTAGCTTAACAACGTACTCATAAGTATCTGAGTATGAGTACTTATAAGAATAATACTCAAAGCAAATGAGTACTTTTACAAATTTTAGGGAGTATTCGTGAAAAAATCGAGTATGAGTATCCTACCTATTTTAAATAATTCTAGTTAGTTACTCAAGTTTAGAAAAAAAAGGAATTATATAGTAAGTCAGTAAGTAACAAACAAAAAACGATAATATAACTTCTTATCTTCTATAAATTAGTTAGCACTTACCATTAACGTGAACGCCCAACTTTTCATTTTAATGTTATTGTAATATATTAGTAGTATTATGGAGGAGCTGAAATATAGATAGAGAATACTCAAAAGAACATAATTTAAAACACTATTGATTCCGTAATTTGACATATTCTTATCTTTTTCGTCCTGTATTGTGACGGCTATGGTAGCGGGATATTGAAAATTAATGGAATTGTCAAATATATTTTGGGAAGATTGACAGAGAGTTTTAAAATTGTCAGTTGGGAAATTTAAGAAAAAGGTCAGAAAATATATTGAAGTTAACGCATATATAAATAGATATTGAAGTTGAAGATTTTATATCATAGAGATGAAATAAAAATAAACAATGATAAAGATAGAATAAAAAGAAATATGAAAAAAAGTTTTATTTAAGGTAGTTCACTCGTAAAACGGCTTTTATTGAGAATTTATTAAAAATTGTAATATAAAGTTAATGAAAGTGTCTTATACGTAACTAAAAAAAAAAAAAAAAACATGAACTTTTGTGAGCGTCTGTGAAACGAGATATTAACAATTAAAATGTGCATAATTAATACTGTTGAAGCCTATCATGTACACAAGCAATGCATTTATTTCAAGATATCTCGAAAACGGTTCTTACTATATTTTTTAAACACTAATGTAATGTAAATCAAGAAGTTATTAAATGTTTTGACTGTCTTGGTAAAAAGATATAGATTTTTAATATAAAAATATGTTTAAAGCCGTCGACGCGTAGTGGTGTCCAATGATTACAACTTGGCAACATTGTAATCGCCACACTTACCGTGCAGTAACTCAGATGTCTGTCTGTTAGATTACTTTTAGAGGTTGGCGATTCGATTCAATTTGGAGATTTGTATCGATTCGAAATTAAAAAGATTCCTATCAACTGATTCGTATTTCGATACTAAAGATTCGAGTGGCCGAACTAGACACGCTTGCGGATGGTAATATTGATGGTTCGCGTATTCAAAATATAATATTCGTATCTCGTACCTATATACCGAATCGTTATTTCGTACTTATCTTTGTACAAATTAAATATGCAATACAGTACATTTTTAAACATCGTACTAATATTCGAAATATTTATGTCTATAGTGTTTAGTATTTCGTACTATCATACTGATTCAATTTAAAATATACTACCAGTGTTCGCATCTTTTTCTACCATCATGTTAAAGTAAAATTTAGTAACCAGCACTTTTGTTTTTGAACTGAACTGAATTATATGAAAGAATCATTTCAAATCCGATGATTCGTATGACCCGTATCAGCACATTAAACCGTATAATTTATACGATTTATACGGATTCGAACCATCTCTAGTTACTTTAGACTTGTTTTGGTTCTTTCTGAAACAAGTTCAGAATCACTGAATTAATTAATTAATTCGTCCACTATATTTGAGAACTGGATTCGACGGTTCTGTTTGAACCAAAACAAACCCTTAAAATTAGTATGAGGAAGTCACAAATTTCTATAGGTATACACTCGTATACCCACCATTCATATATTAGCGACGTTGCCGGATGGATTTTACTTAAAATAATAACGTATCCGTGTATATAAGCTTACATGTGTTGTGTATAATCTCTTACAAAAATAAAAAAAATTAACATTAGGAATGTCGAACTTTTGGTATTCACCATTAGGCGATATTTTTGTGTACGACTGTCATAAATTAAAGAAAGTGTGAATGGAATAGAAAGGAGAACTTAGCAGAAAGGAGAATTCGTCAGAAGGGGGAGTAAGAGAAGAAAGTAGAGGAAAACAGCAATATGAGAACAGGAGTTAGAGCAGAAAGCAGAAGAACGTATCAAAAAGAAAGCAGCAAAGCTGAAGATTTAGATCTTTTTTCAAATTCAAATTCTTATCGATTTTAGTATTATAGTTATTTTTTTTTTCATTTTTTTGTGGGAATCCAAAGGAGCGCCATAACCCTAAAAGCTCTAGGATATTGGAATGGTTTAACCTTTCCGAGATGGAATCATTATAATATATATGCGCGCGTCGGTACTCGTTACTCGGTAGCTGAAAGAATAAAGAGTACTGAACTGAATACTTTAAAATATAAAGAACTCGAATTTGTTTGAATATGAGTCCCATCAGGATGAAAGTACTTACAAGTACCAATAACTGAGTACTATGAGTACTCGAGTACTGCCCAGCTCTGATCGCTAGTTTGTTTAAGATTAAGATCTGCTATATTCATTCAAACTTTCTGCAAGAGGGTCAAGTCTGGAAACTATCATACCGTAGCTATGGACGCCACGACAATCAAAGTTTATCTGATGAACCTTGATCACTCTACTCAATTCTAAAAACTGGATTATCTTCTACCTTCTCCGAGGGCTTCTCACTTCCGTGTAGATAGCTCTTCTTGAAATAACCAATAAATCATCTCCTTTCTACTGTGACAGTTTCGTTCTCCTTCGAGGACTTTCTGGTGTTCTCTTTCCTGCTTGTACTCATAAAGTGTGGGAATACATTATACATTGACTTTCTCTTATGTCTGCTAATCATGTCCTCCATTGGTTCAGATTTTGGTATCCAGTTGTTTGAGTTCCTCTTGGGAATCAAGATCCACCGAGGAAGTCCGTATTTGATCTTTGTCTTGTGGACCTATACTGTAAAAAGATGAATGTTCATCCTGTGGCTTACATAATTTAACTTGACCTTTCTTAACTAAGAGGAAGATTGTGCATGTGAAAGAATTAGGAATGCAAGCTATTTTTGGAATTCACATGATAAATATAATTAAAAATTATGAAATTATTGAAAGGAAATATGGTACATTTTGAGCTAGAATATGCTTATTTTTCTCTAACAAATAATATACTTTTGAAATATAACATTTTCAACTTACTGTGTTTAACAAACTTTAGTTATTACACAAGTAAATATATAATTTTACTTCACTAACATTGTTATTCCCCTCCTGATAGCTCTTGGACACCTTTTTTTTGGAATATTGATATAACAATTTGTTTAACAATACTTGTTTTGTATTAAAAATTAAATTGCACATGAATGCCCTTGTTTAAATTGAAAACACTATAACAATCGAATTATAAAACTATATTCCAAAGTACAAAAAAATATTAGCAATTAAATAACTTTAAACTCTAATGCGCTATCTTATCTTTAACGAATTGTATGATTTTTTTATCAACTATATTTGTAGAAAATTATTTTGTACACATTGAGTAGCATAAAAAAATTACGCTTTTATTTAAAATTAAATAGAACTATATTTCCGTGATCTAACATTGATGTGAACAATGGATTAGTGAAGTGACTTCGTCATATATCTTAAAAATTAGTGTACCAATTTAAAATAATTACTGGTGGTAGATAAATAAGTTATACTAAATATTTGCAATGTGTTTTTAAATGAGATTGAATTATTTTGATGAGGTGAAGAATTTTTTATCTAAATTCTCTGGTTCTAAGAAGATAGATAAACTATTTTGTGAACTATGATTCATATTTTCTTTAAAGCTCACATACAGTATATTATATATTGTACATATTCAAACTGAAACACCTTGTTTGACCTATATTATTTACATAATTATGTTTAACAAAAATATGTTTATTTAAATTTCTTGGATTAAAGTATACAAACAAATATTGTATTATCTAAATTTTTTTAAATGAATTTTATTTTTAATTTAACATAATTCTTACCTTGAACGCATGTCTACTGAAAACGGTAGAATCCTGCATAATAGATAAGAATAAATAAATTAATGATAAGATTAATAAGTGTAATATTTATCAAGGAAAGCCAATATAATACCTCAAAATCAGACAACTATGACACCTTCTAATAATGACTTTTTGGGGAGAAATTATTAGTAAGAAAATAAGTCAAGAAAAGAAATTTAGTGAACAGGGTTTTTTGCCTACATGTCAATTGTGCGATAAAATTATCAAAACTAGTGCTATCAAATGTAGCAAATGTTCGCGATATCTACATACCAAGTGTTTCGAAAAAGCCGCACATATTTTCGATATAGAAAAGGACTATTGGCAGTGCAGGGAATGTTTGAAAAGCAACAAATTGCTAGATCTCGATGTAGTCAGGATAGAAAATCAGTGTTTAAAGGATCAAGTTAGGGTTTTAACTAAACTGGTCAGTGAGCAAGATTTTACCAACTGTATACAAAAGCAGAAGATAGCCGTCTTTCAGAATAAAAATGCAAATATATTAGAAGTATGTATTATTTTATTATTTGTATCTTGGATTTTATACGAGGCAATATAAATCAACAAATTATTACCAAATATAACTTAATCAACACTTTCAAAAATAAACTTAATAATGTTATTTGACATAATTGACTTTTCCCATTATTCGACAATTTCGCATTACTCATGCGCGAAAAAAGCGCGGGACTTTTGAATCTATTAATTTTCAAAACACTTTCTGCTGTCTCTTTCTTATCCTCGCCTTACAACTGTTGGGTTGGCTACGACGATTACCTCATCGTTACTTTAAACAACTGTCATCGATTCTATATAGTAGTGAACCAGTGAAACTTTTTTAGTATACATTTACAGAAGGCTAAATTATAAATTTATCTTGCCCTGTAGATTACTGTAGAAGATGAAAATACTTTATTGCAATCAATCTAGCGGTGAAATGCCCTGTCAGCAAGCAATAATTTCAATCCCAGGATTCGAATCATATGTGATTTGAATCCTCCCCAGCTCTGGTATTTATATGCGCCGACACGATAATTCTAGAACGAAATCTCCGATCGACTTGCGGTTTTGACTTTACTAATTTTTTCAAACTGAGAACCTTATTAATTTACACAATTTTAGCTTAGTATTTTTAAAATGCAATACATTCCTTATGGAGCTTATTTTATACACTCCGACACGAGTACTGATTTCACAATTTCATTAGATACTTGTCGACACTGAAACCACAGACATTTTTTCTATAATAAACGCCAAAAAAAAATATTTTTTAAAACATCTTTTATTTTATTTGAATGGTTATTGGAAGCGATATATAGGTGAAAATAATTGTTTCTAACATACGAAGGGGGAACTTAAATGACAGAATACAGAACTCCCCCCCCCCCATCAACCCCCTTTGCACCATCTACCTTACCAAAAAAAAATAGCAACCCCCTACTTCTCATACATCACTGGAGGGCTAGTAAAAAATGCTTTTCAATTATATAAAATTATACCATACATAGGGTGGTTCAATATTATATAATAATTAAAAATCTATTTAAAAAAGAAAATTGCATGTTTCTCTAAATTAAATATTTTAAAATATTTTTAATCCGAGAGGAGTACAAAATAAATTGTTTTCATTAGATTTTATATTTCTGATATTATCTTTAGTCCGTGAGATATAGCCTTTATACGTTTTTTAATTGTCACCTTTATAGGATACTGAAGTAAAGATGATTTTTGCTCGAGTTTTAATTCATTTTAGAATAATGGTCGCATCTGAATTTTATATTAGGATCAAATAGGTAAAGGGTCCAAATATTTTTACACATGGGGCCAAACACTTACATGTGCAGACGTATGGGACAAAGGAGCCAAATATTTTTAGACAGGGCATGTTTAAGTGGTAAAGGGCCCAAATATATTTATATCGGTAGGCTTAAGAGGCAAAGGTCCCAAATATTTTTAAGGGATAAATAAGAGACCAAATATTTTTACATGGGTAGTCTTAAGAATTTACTCAAATATTTTTACATTGTCGGGGGAAAATGGTTCAAATATTTTAACATGGGCAAGCTTTAATTTTTTTGTTATAAAAACTACCCTTTTCCCCCAACGACTTGAAGAGCTTGTTTGATTAAATTGGCATTAAAAACATCACAAATTGTAGTGTTTTCATGCAGATAATCTATTAGAAGAATTCTAGAAAATGTGTATTACATTTATGCCCTTTTTAAAACTGATTAACCCAATTAATTTTAAAACAATTTAACAAAATTAAAAGGGATTTCAGACATTTTCCTATTTTAACATCTACTAGTTAAAAAAATATTTTTTTTTGTCCGTCTCGCAAAAATGACGACATTTATTGGTTGCTAAGGATACGTAAAATTGGCTATTTTTAACCATAACAAATTTTTTTTTTCAACACAATTTAAAAATGTTAAATGATTATATTTTTTGAACGCAAAGTAGCACGCAATGTGTTTACCCTCTGGTCACGTCTTTACAAAAAATTATGACTGAAATTTTGTACTCGTTAACTTCAAGGAGAAAAAATTCTTAAATATACAGAGGATGAAAAACATTTCCCGTAATATTAAAGTTTTTACATATTGCCCTCTTGAGAAAGCAATTTGACCGCTACTGCAGTCACCTGATCCAATTCAATTAACTAGGGCATGCATGCTTGCAACTTTTTTTCGTATTACATAATTTCTCTAAGCCTATTACAGAGTTAGTTGTAGAAACATCGGAAGAATTTTATGCTTTCACAATCCCTCTTAAGTTTATCCATTTAAAATAATGTGTTTTTATTATTTGTGTCAGTATTTATTTTGTGGAGAAAATTATACAAAAGGTTGGTATTTAAAATATAGTATTACTAATCAATGTAACTATATTGATAAATGGTAATCAGAATGAAATGAAAAAAATTGTGATAATATTCTTATTATTTTTGACGTTCAAATATCGGATATTTTAGTAGATAATTTATTAAATTGAAATTACTTCATACCACAAGTTTTTTTAACCGACTTCAATTCTCAATTCGTCGCGATATTTTTTTTTATGTATGTTCAGCGATAATTCTTTAACACGGTGTCCGACTTCAATGATTCTTTTTTGTTAGAAAGGGGGTACTTCAGGGGTGGTCCCATATAAATTTGGTCAAAATCTAATAATTGGGTCCATGACAAAATCCTCAAACTCTTCATTTTTTATGTATGTTTAGCGATAATGCTTTTCCACCTTGTCCGATTCATATGATTCTTTTTTGGTTAGTAAGGGGGTATCTCAGGAGTGGTTCCATATAAATTTGGTTAAGATGTGGTGACGGCATCTGCACGTTTTTGAAGTCTGTTTTTTTAAATTTTTAATATCTAATACTTGTTTAATTTTATAAGATTAACGGATAAAAACAATATATTTTTTTTTCGGAATTTTAAATGTAAATTGGTTATGTACAGAAAATTACAAATTTTTGATATGGTGTAGTTGAAGCCAAAAAAATATTGGGCTAAAGTTCTAGCTCTAGACTAGCCCATAATGATATTGTCCCAGAATTTAATGACAAATCGATTAAGACTGGCACCAGAGTCATAGTTTCGGGCAAGCTGGTCCTCCCCAAGCCTGATTGGGGGGAATCTGCCGGAACTCCTTAGTTGGAGCAGAGGGATGCCTGAAAGGGTGAAAAAAATAAAAGCAAACCGAACACTTTGAAAATTGAATTGCAAAAAAACATTTACTACTCGCTATTCTGTATTAAATCTATGAAGATTTTCTGCTTTCTTTTTGTTTGAATAAATATCTAGTAGTTTTTATTATGGAAGGTTTCCCACCTTTTTTTTCATAAACGTCTCTGTAGAGTGCTGCCTTATCGGTGCACAAATTTAAAGCTCTCAATATTCTCTAGACCCAAAATATCGCCAAGTATTCCCAATGGCGATCATATAAATACAATTTTATAAAAATACTAACAACATTTGTGCTTTTCGCGAGAGGTCCGGTTTGCTCTTAAGTTAAGATCTGATAAATTATTCAAGTAGTGTTAGTATTATTATTTTTTAATCTACTCTACATATTTTAATATTTCAAATATTTGTTTTTCTTCAGGAAAACCTTGTCGAAAGTAAGCACCACAAGCTCGCTAGATCTTTGAGAAGCGGCCATTGTGATAAAGATGCCAAACCAAATGCGACTATGCGAGATATTCTCAACACCATTGTATCTTATCCACCTACTAAGAATTTATCAAACGAAGAACAAGATCATGTTTGGAAGTATCGATTCTACTTAAGTACTCAAAAAAAAGTAAACATATTCTTATATCAATCTGTCAAATAATTTTTTGTAATACGTTATTTTTAGGCATTAGCAAAGTTCTTAAAATGCGTCAACTGGAATCAACACAATGAAGTAAGACAGGCTTTACACATGATGGAAATGTGGGCCCCTATGGACGTGGAAGATGCTTTAGAATTGTTAAGTTCGAACTTTGCTCATCCTGCTGTAAGAAGATATGCTATTTCTAGGCTCCAGCAAGCTCCTGATGATGAGATTTTATTATATTTATTGCAGTTAGTACAAGCTTTGAAATATGAAAATTTCAAAACGATTCAAGAAGGTAAAAGATAACACGGCATAATTATCTTTAGTTTAATTTAAAACATTTTAGGTTATACAAGAATATCTCCAGGTCGTGATCCATATTTTCCATATGAGGAAAAGGAAGCACAGCTTGAAAAGAAAGACAGCAAAGAAAGCAATAGTACTCTGACTAATGAACCATCTTTAAATAGGTAATTATTTTTTCAAATATGATCATGTAAAAAACAAATATATTATGCAATAACAATTTTTTCACAGGTAAAAAAAATAACTGTGAAACAGATTCTTATTGATAATTATGATTAAAAAGTTAATTGATTTTCAAACTTAATATCTTTAAAATAACAATCTTATCACTAAAAGTTTTGTCATTCCACCTTCTGAATTTTTGAAGTTTTGTCATTCGACCTTTTGTATTTTTGAAGTTTTGTCAATCAAGCTTATTTCACAAACTCGGGATCTGTATGTATAACATAAAATTCAAATTATGCACACTCTAATAAAGTTATGGTATTTAGTATTTATAAGCGTTTTACTCAGTTGGGTGTCTTTTTTAAATGTTAATAAGTTGTATTATATTGACTATTACTTTTGTTTGTTTTGTTAACGCAGATCTTCTAGCTATAACCAAGCTGACCAAATCGCTGCATCAAACGTCAATAGTATTATAGAAAATCCCGATCAGAAACCTAGTGGACTTCCAGACAACCTTTTACAAAATCCCATTACTGATAGTGGCAACACTGATACTTTACGTAGTCATATATATGAAGAGGAGGAAATTCAGGATTTAGCGTCGTTTTTGATTCACAGAACTTGTAAAAATTTCAGTCTCGCGAATTATTTTTATTGGTATTTATTATTGGAATGTGAAGATCAAGATACGAATTTAAAACAGGATATCAGTGATGTGAGTAATTCCTATAAGTTGAGATCAAATGTCTAAAAATATAGAGTTTTTATGATAAATATGTATTGATATTATTTTTAGGAAGCTGTTAGAAATATGTATCTCACAGTAATGAAAACCTTCTCACAAACCTTAGCCCGAGGTTCAGATTCTATGCAAAAGAAGCGACATATTCTAACAAAACAACAAAAATTCATTGATAAACTTGTCAAATTGATGAAAACTGTTTCAAGAGAGAGTGGAAATAGAAAGAAGAAAGCTGAAAAACTTCAACAACTTTTAGCAGATTCCGACAGTTTCAAATTTAATTTTTCGAAGTTTGAAGCCATCCCCTTTCCATTGGATCCAGAAATCATGATTAACGGGATTATTCCAGAGAAGGCCAGTTTGTTTAAATCTGCACTGATGCCTTCTAAACTATATTTCAAAACGGTTTGTATTTTTTTAAATAAATGCTTATAAATTAGTTTAAATTTCAAGTGAAATAAGTTTTTAATTTTGTCACTCACTTCATAATAATCATAATCAGAATTCATCTCAACAGTAAAAGAAAACACTTGAAAATATTTCAGGTTGAGAACGACGAGTACGTCGCCATTTTTAAATTAGGTGACGATTTACGGCAGGATCAACTCATCCTACAAATGATAACACTGATGGACAAATTACTAAGTAAGGAAAACTTAGATTTGAAATTGACACCCTACAGAGTTCTGGCTACCAGCACAAAGCATGGATTTGTGCAGTTTATAGAATCTGTTACTGTAGCCGAAGCTTTAGCTACTGAAGGTAAAATTAATTATATATGGGAATGTTTTTATTATTTCTAATGTATTTTACATAGTGCAAATAGTATATGCTTTTGATTCAAAATTTACTTTTACAGGAAGTATACACAATTATTTTAGAAAATATCACCCTCAAGAAAGTACTGCTTACGGTATAGTTCCTGATATAATGGACACATATGTAAGATCATGTGCTGGTTACTGCGTCATTACTTATCTATTGGGAGTGGGTGACAGGCATCTTGATAATTTACTGCTGACACAAGATGGAAAACTATTCCACATAGACTTTGGATATATATTGGGAAGAGACCCTAAACCTTTACCACCACCCATGAAACTAAGTAAAGAAATGGTAGAAGCAATGGGAGGAGTTAATTCTGAACATTTCCAACAATTTAGGAAGTTGTGTTACACCGCCTTCCTTCATTTGAGAAGGTACTTAGTTACTATGATAATTTCAAATTCAATATTTTTTACCATATCTTAAACTTGTAATAACATCATGAACATTTCAAAGAAAATACCTGGAAGTAGTGTAGCTCTTAATAGACTTCTACATCTTTTACAGAATCTATTCATTTATCACCTGTAATATTTTTAGGCATGCAAACCTTATGCTGAATTTGTTCTCACTCATGGTGGATGCAAGTGTTCCAGATATTGCTCTAGAACCTGACAAGGCTGTCCGTAAAGTTCAGGATAAGTTGAGATTAGATTTAAGTGAAGAAGAGGCAGTGCATTATATCCAAAATTTGATAGAAACTTCTGTAACAGCAATAATGGCGGCTTTTGTAGAGCAACTTCATAAAATAACTCAGTATATTAGGAAGTAGTATGTTATGTATTAGACAATTAAAGTGTATTTATTATGTTTTTGTAAATAAGGTTTTATTAAATTTTTTTTATATAAAATTTTATAGTCTTCCAAAATATTACCAAATTATCCTTGAAATCAATATATTTCAAAAATCTGGGAATATTCACAAAAATATTTCATAAACTACCAATTACTTAAAATACAACTTCCGATTTCTAACAGTCTCAGAAGCGGGAGTTATGTTTTCACAAAATCTAAAATAACGGTTAAAAAGTGAATTACTAAGGCTCCCTAAACAGGTATAATTGGCAAACCCTAATCAAAAGCAGTGGCGTGCGGTAACATTTAACAATTTACCACATTATTATTGTTCACAGGCACAGTGCATAATTCCGCCATTTTACAAAAAGAAAAACAACTACGAAAAACAAACCGAAATCTATCTGAAGTCTACGATTTTCCTCACACGTCGATTCGCGATGCGAATTGCAATATGTGTAAGGCGACGTAAAAATCGCTGCCTCTCGACTGTATTTCACGTGCACAAACAGACTGACTACTGTTACGGCAAAGCGGGTCAATAACTCGAAGCGAAATCAATTGGAAGATGAGCCGGCTTTTTCAAGACGCGCTTCCGCCGAAGGACTTGAAGTATATGGTGTGTGCGTTTACACAATGAATTTTCTCATGGGTGGTGCGTGCGTTTACACATTACACCAATGAATTGTTAGTACATTTACGAAGTTTACGTAATGTTTCAGAGAAAATATAGTACCTAATTTAATATTAATTTCTATGCATTCTAAGCAGAAAAATATTTATTTTTAAATCTCAAAGTGTAGGGAAGCGGTGCTTCCCCCGCTTCCATGGACCGCACGCGCCTGATCAAAAGGCAACATGAAATGGTTCTTGAAAACCTGAATATTCGTCTCAATACTTCTAATTGGCTTCCAGTCTTTTGTTCAAAATCAGATAATTTATTTTATGTCCAGTTTGCTTGTGTGGTACTCAGTCTCGATAAGGTAGGAACCACCAATTTAGTGTCTTTCAAATTTCATCTTAAAGTGATTAAATTAATAGTAAAATTATTGTAGTACTTTTTTAAGTAAAATGAAAACAAATTGTGAGATAATGAATGTAAGACAATTCTGAATTTTTACAATTTCGAGGGTCCTTTATTGCAAGACAAAATTTGCTTGGTAAATTGTCCTAGCAATATAGCCCAAAAAACGATTTAAGGAGTAAACCACCACAATAAAAATATTAAAAGAAATAGGAAAAATTGAAATATTGTAAATTTCTTAATATGAAGCATCTTGAACCAATCGGTATTTTTCATAAATGGTTAAACAACTTTAAAAACTAATGAATTGGGTTTCACACATTATATTTCTGTTATTCACCTAATAATACAAAGTATTAAGAGAAAAAAGATATTTATGATTTATGCAGCAAGTGCATACTGTAAAGCAGTAGACTTTATCAATGCCATACTTGCCTAAGGTAAATAAACCAGGATAAATTTCATTGATCATGTTAAAAATGAAAAACTAATACAAACCTGGAGAACTTAGGCAAATGGATTATAATCTGAAGTGTACATGAATTTTATTTTTTTACTCGTAAGCCACTTTTTTAGAAGACCTGGGGGTCGATTCTCGACTCCTAGGAATATTTTCCTATAGGAATTTTTGACATTTTTATATACATCGAAAATTTATGACAGTTTCCTACATATAGGAAAGTGTCACAAATTCCTATAGGAAAAGGTTCCTACAAGTCGAGAATCGACCCCCTGTAGTATACAGCTAGTTCAAATGTAAAAAATATTTACAATAAATAACAGGTAGTCTATGTGTATATTTTTTCTTATTTGCATCTAACAACCTGAAAGGAGCAGCATTTATAGCTCTTCTATAGCCTTATTTGAGATGCAAAAGGGAATAGTAACTAGCTAATATATAAAATACAAGAAATTTGTGTAAATGAACAAAAAATGCATATACTAAATTTAAACTTTTAATCAGTTTCTTAAAAAAAAATAAAAATACAATTTAAGCAACCAAAGCAGAGGCTGTACTAGATTCGTACTTCCAGTTGGGAGCAAGAACTGATTTAGTCTTGTAGTACCTGGCCAAACGGTGGATACGTGATTCAACCAAAATTAAACGGAATTTGCTGTCCTTGTCCTTCCTATTCCTTTCCAAATGCTTGCGGATAGCTACAGCCTTTTTGATAAGGTAGTACAAATCTTCTGGTAGATCAGGGGCTAATCCCATGGCCTTCATAATTCGCAAAATTTTGTTTCCAGAAACAAATCTTACTTGGGCTACACCATAGGAATCCCTGAGGATTACACCAATTTGTGATGGGGTCAAACCTTTCTTTCCTAACTTGAAAATGTGGTCCTTAACTTCCTCGGGAGTTACTTTGAGCCATGTAGGGACACTTCTTCTGTAGGGTAATGCCGATTGGGCAATACCTTTACCAGGTGCGTGCATACGACCCATTTTTGTTATTTATTTAAAATTAATTCACGTATTTCACGTTTACTTAACGCACACGACGTCCACGACGTTTCCGCAAAATGGATTCGTTCAAAAAGGATAGGCAACCTGTGAGAACACGTGGTCTTCTTTTTATTTAGTTCTTCATTTTTAACTTTAATTGTAATGTCAATTATTATATTCGTATTCAGTTACCTATAGCGATGTCTGTATACAAAGGTAAACTTGGGATAAACGTAAACGCCTTAAGGGTCGATTCCACCGTTGTGTTAAACGAAGTTTAAATTACTAAGAACCGATTCCACCATTGTGTTAAACGAAGTTTAAAATGACATTTTTACATTAACAGTGTCATTTTAATCTCCGTTTAACACAACGGTGGAATCGGCCCTAAACGAATAATAAAATGACCTTGGCAACGTAAAAATATCATTTTAATCTTTGTTTAACACAACGGTGGAATCGGCTCTTACAGCAATATGTTTTGATGAAAAAATTCACAAGACCGATTCATTCAAAACTTTAATTTGATTTATTAATAAATCTAAAATCGGCATAAAAAGATTAAACTTACAAAATTAAATTCATTCATCTCTTGTCTGTATACCTGTAGATAAAATTTGTCTCTGACCTAATTAAAATAAGAAGATATTCCACTAGAACTACTAAAAATTTGTCATCTGTCAAAACGGAAAACGGGGGGGAAAAACTCAGGTCAGGGGTCAGGAGTCAGTAGCTAAATATAACTTTTTGCGATTATTTATGTTAAGTTGGATAGTTATATAGATTAACTGAAAAAGAATCATTTAATTTTGAGAGAGTGTTCATTTAGAAAAAAAATATTAAATTAAAGAATAATATTTATCTTGAAATATTGGAGAAATATCTGAATGCTCGAAATTAGTATATTGCGAAACATGAATACGGTTCTGAGTATCATTAAAGGAAGACAACCAATCATTTTTAGTTTGTCATGTTTATAGGCGTGGTCAATGAATTTCTAATTACAAAACATATTCATATTAATAAAAATGAAAATTTGAAAGAGCATTTAATTACCAAAGATAGAGATAAGACTTCTCTCTGTTTAATTACAGGGTTTAATACGAAAATATTTTATTTTAAAACTTACAATTAAATACCTAGTCAAAATGTGGTGTACTAATTTTTTATTTTGTATTGTTTTTAGTCTTGTGTGTGAATTTTGTAAGTATTTGTATTGATGTTTATTTTTTCTAGATCTTTTACCTTTTCTTAAGTTCTATTTGCATTTACCATTCGAATCATATATATTTTTCTGTTAAACTTATATTTGATAATGTTTACTACTTTTTTGATTGACTAAAAATATACGGTGAAAAAATCTTATTACCCTGTGAAAATAGCAATTTGTTTTTTATTAGCTCTTGCCCTAAACTGCTATCAATGTTCAGGAAGTGACCCAAAAGATCCTTTTCAATGTAATGAATGGTTGAGTAGTGATATTGATATTGAACCACAAGCCTGTGACAATGTTTATGCTGCCAAGTATTGCATCAAACACGTTGGCCGATTTGAAGGTACCCCAAAAGTACTTACACTGGATGAACTAACAAACAATTTAACTATTCTATTAATATTATTGGTGTCTGGGCTGTAACAATACTAATCAACCATTTATAAATTATTAATATTCCACTTTGGGGTTGTCAACATTGCAGTGATACTGACCCAGAGAAAAAATAATTTTGTCGAGAAATACACAAAAGATCTTTTTTGCTTTCACATTTCAACTCATCAGCCACTTACTAGTCCTAGTGTTACCCTCAGGTGCATTTATTTCAGTGTTGCAGCACCTCCTGGAGAATTTTAATCTAAACCTAGAGCCCAGAGACTCTGGGTCAAAATGACATTGTTGGCAACCCTATTCCACTTGTGACTGACCATATACTAATTTATTTCTTAATTAAAAGCTTGTGCTGTAAAATGCTTCCAATGTTCATCTACTAAAAACATAGATTGTGCAGATGGTTTAATTCATATGGGTGGATTGGAGTCCCAGAGTTGTGATAATGTTTATGGTGCTCATTACTGCATTAAATCTACTGGTCTAGATGGTATGAAATTGTGTATGGAGCTTGGAATGCCAATGTTTTTGCTGCTGATTTTTTTTATTGTAAAGTTTATTAATACATCACTATATCTGCACTGATTTTATATAGTAGAAAAAAGTAAATATATCAAGGGACTGAAGTGGTTCATGTAATCCAGCATGTTAATGAATTTAATCCCTTGGTACCTATATACTTTATATTTTGCACATTGTAGATAACTTGCAAATTGTTCATTTGATGTCATTTACTTGTTGCTAGACCTAACTCGCTATTTGAAAGGTATATTGTAGGTAGATAAGAGGTATTCCTTGAACGACCTCAGCAAAATAGCAAAAATCACAAATAGGAATTTTTACTTAGTTTTTGAAGAAAACCCGTTTAATTTGGCATTTAGAAGCAAATTGATATTAAAATACTATGATTCTTTAGTATTCTAATCAGATTATGAATGCCAACAATTATGTCTCATCAAATTGATATTAAAATATTCTCGATATTTAGATTCAACAAAAATAGCCGACTATTATCAAGGTCTTGGTATATTACCCTTGACTATCTTCCTAGACCAAATATCAGCAACTATTTTTCTAAAGAAATAGTCAATATTTGGTCTAGTGAAATAGTCGTCCTAAATATAACACAACCTTGATTATTGTTCTATTTTTGTTGTTACTAAATTTCTCGAACATTTTACAATTTGATTCTATATAATTTTGGCAGCTAAAGCTCTCGAGCTCTAATCAGATTATTAATGCCAAAAAGTATGTCTCATCCAACTGATATTAAAATATTTTCGAGATTTAGATTCAACAAAAACAGTTGACTATTATCAAGGCCTTGGTATATTATCTGATAATTTTTAAAATAAAAAAAATATATATGTACGCGCCATTATATATAAAAATTTCCTGCTTCTTGTTTCAATAAATTTCTAGTAGTTTTTAAATGGGAGAGTTTCCCACCTTTTTCCTTAAAAGTCTCTGTAGAGTGCCGCATTATCATTGCACAAATTTAAAGCTCTCAGTATTCTCGGACACATAATATCGCGAAGTATTCCCAGTGGCGCGCATATAAATAAATACAATTTTGTATTAGAAAATCCTCACATTTTTGCTTTTCGCGAGAGGTCCGGTTCACGGTTCGTAGACAACACGGTGGCCTCTTCCTTCCGTTGCGTGACGTCACGGAATGAAAAATCGAGCCGACAGAAAATATTGTGCTGAAGTTCGTAATTAGTTTTTTAAAAAATCAAATATGTAGCAAACCCCTTTTTCAATAATGTAGGTTCTTTTAGTAAAGCCCTTTGCCTTTTCTTGCTCTTCATTGTATTTAATGCTTATAAGAAACCATCTCGTCTGCTTTTAAATGTAAGGTGGACAAAGCTGCAATTAATTTAATAATAGTGAATGATATTTTCAGAATAATACTCTCAAATCTTACCATTAGCCTTTAATTTCAGTTTAGGCTCAGTCCCTTTATTTTTTCTAACGATTTTTGTGTGTATAAAAATTAAAAATAGTTTAAAGCAACCCCTATGTCTCGCTCCATCCAGGCTTGTCAAAATTTTAAAATATTTCTGGATATAAACAAAGTGTGATCCGAATTCAGCTCAGAGACCGTACCCTAACTCAAAATATTTCAAATAAACCATTCACACAATAATATTTCTCTTATTTCAAATAAAAAGTAATTCATTTGAAATTTTATGCAAATCATTACATGATTTTTCCTTGTTGTTTCGTAGCTCGTCTTTCAAAAAATCAAACTACCGATATTATAATAGTATATTATTTAACGAGCGGTAATGGAGGTCATAACTCACGCAGATGAAGTTTGCAGCACGAGCCGCAGGCGAGTGCTGTAAATCATCAACCAAAGACAAGTTATCCTCGACCTTGTTTTATCCCCGGTGGAACTTACAGTGATGGTAGCCGTTGATATATTGATCCCACCTGATGTTCATCATCCTCCTCTTGAAACTTCAATTTAATATAAGATGCTCCTGGAGAAGAGTATTATTATGATTTTCGCCACGCCAATTTTGAGGGTATATGCCAATGTTTGGAGGCAATGGATTGGGATGTGCTTCTTCAAGGAAAGGAACTTTCAGAAATGATTCTTACTTTTTATGACGCTTTGTACTTGGTAATTGAGTTATTTGTTCCCTTAAAGAAATTTGTTTTAAACAGATTCCCACATTGGTATTCTTTTCAACTCAGAAGCTTGGTTAACGATAAAAAGGTTGCACATAAGATTTACAAGCTAAGCAGGACTCCCCAAAATTATGAAATATTCAGTTAGTTAAGATCACAATGCAGGATTATATCTAGAGAATGCTATTCAAATTACATACATTCTGTTGAAACTTCTGTTAAAAGTAATGTTAAAGCCTTTTGGAATCTAATAACACCATACCTGATAATATGAACCTTGAATACTCTTTTGCTTCTTGTGGCAGTGAAGTATCAAATTTGTTTGCCAAGCATTTTTCATCAGTTTACACTACAAAATCTAAATCAAAATTTTAACGATATTGAATCAAAACTTAATGTTTCCTCTTACCACATTCCTATTTCGACCATTCACGAAAAATCTAATCTTGACATAAAGAAAGGTCCAGGTCCTGACATTATTCCCCCCATCCTACTCAGAAATTGCAGCTTCGTATTGTCCCGCCCTCTCTTCTATATTTTCAATAAATCTATCGCCACAGGTGAGTTTCCAGATTATTGGAAACTATCTTATGTCACCCCAATATACAAATCGGGTAGCAAGTCAGACGTCAAAAATTACCGACCTATATCTATTAATTCTCAGTACTATACCTAAGGTTTTTGAGAACATTATAACAGACTACCTTACCTATGACTGCTCTGGCATCATAACGCATCATCAATATGGTTTTTGTGCTGGGAAATCGACTGAATTAAATCTAGTTACCTACGTCGACTTCCTGTCGGAAGCTTTGGAGAAGGGTTGCCAGATTGATTCTGTGTACACTGACTTTTCTAAGGCTTTTGACAGGGTCAACCATTCTCTCTTACTTCAAAAGCTCGATAAATATGGCATAAATGGGGTCTTACTGCAATGGATTAATAGCTATCTTACGAACAGAACTCAAATGGTTAGAGTAAACCATCACTATTCAAACTCATTTCAAGTTACCTCAGGTGTTCCTCAAGGATCACACCTTGGTCCCTTATTATTCAACTTATTTATAAATGACATCATTCATTGTTTTCAGTATGGCAAAGGACTATTGTTTGCAGATGATTTAAAAGTTTTCCTAACTATTAAAACCATTTATGATGCCCTCTAGCTTCAGTCTGACCTTGATAATCTATCAAACTGGTGTGCCTTGGATTTGAATGCTATAAAGTGCCATGTCATGCGCTTTTATCGATCCCATTTACCAACTACTACTTTTGATTATAACTTAAATGGTCATATCTTGGAGTCTGTTAATCAAATTAAAGATCTAAAGATCTTGGAGTTATTCTAGATCCCACTTTAAGCTTCAATCAACACATACCTAAGGCTATCCATAAATCCATGAAAATGTTAGGTTTTATCAAAAGGCTAACACATGATTTTACTGACACAACTGCAATTAAAGTCCTTCATTGTTCACTAGTCCGACCTCACCTAGATTATTGCTCTTCTGTCTGGTCTCCACATTACATAACGCACAGCAGAAACATAGAAAATGTGCAACATAAATTTCTTAGATACATAGCCTATAAATTGGGTGGCCAGTATGATTTGATTGAGAATTTTTTAAACATCCCCTCTTTGGAAACTAGGAGAAAACAGACCTGACATTACTTTTCAAAATTATCAATGGCAGATGCAGCTGTACTGAACTTCTAACTAAAATAAATATTTATGTTCCAACGCGCTCAACTCGACAGCAACAAACATTTTATTCAACCTTATTGTCTTTTAAATTCTTAACCTATTTTATGAATTATATCATTGTATTTCAGCACCACATATATTTCACTACAATTTAATTATAATTTTAAATTTGTAATTTATTTCTCAAATGGGCTTGCCCGTAAATAAATAAAATGACATTACTCCCCTCAATGTAATAATTGACTGTTCCGCCTACTGAAAGGCCTTGACAATTTAATAATTTTAAAATCTTTTATTATTCATTCCTTTCCAGTTGTTAAAAAATCTTTCTAACATTTTACGCCAATGGAACATTTATCGACTTTTCTAAGAAGAATTTACTGCGCACACTATTTATATACCGAATTATCGTAAGAGCCCAGCGTGAGTTATAATAACTCACTGTTAAAACTCACGCTATTTGTTTATTGATACTATTAATTGCTCAAAAGCAGTTGAATAATTAATATATAAATTAATAAGAGTAGATAAAAACTATAACACCAGAACAAAGTTCAAAAATAAAAATATAAACACCACTAAATAACAATAAAATATTAGATTTTTTAAGTAGAATATTTTCTGTCAATTCACTTTTTCATTCCGTGACGTCACTGCGTCCTTAGCAACTGTGATGAGGCCACCGTGATGTCTACGAACCGTGGGTCCGGTTTGCATTTAAAGGCATTTCTTTATAAGCTTACTACAACATACTTGGTTACAGTATTGTGGTTAATGTGGTAACATTACGCATACCATGGTTTCCCTATTATTGAATGTCAAATTTAATTTAAGTTTGGGGATTTCTAAACGGAATTTTAGAAATTTTAGGATGTTTTGACTTTGTTATTTTTTATTATAGTATGTTCTAGTAAGGTTATAAATAAATGCCTCGTTAGATATAGCTACATATGCTTTGGTAACATGTAACCAAAGCCGAGTAACCAAACGTTATAAAGAAATGCTCTGGTTACAGAAGTATGTTCTGGTAAGCTTATAAAGAAATGCCTTAAGTGTAGAAACTGCAAAAATATATGTCAAGTAGGGAGCAGAGTCTAGATGAGTAGGTATGCATTTAAATTAATAGTATAAACTTTTCATAATTTCTTATGTTTCTGGGAATAATTAATATGAGCGCTTATACTTTCAAGAAGATCAGTACAATAAATGTTTTTTTTTACAACGAAACCGTAAGCCATTTGAAATATGAAGAAAATCTTGTTGCGTATTCTAGAGTTCTTTAGTAATAAAAATCGGTTTGAGTTTTAAAAAGTTATTGAAGGTTAAATTTAACCAACATATTTCTTGTTTGTCTTTACCAGGAATCAAACACTAAATACTATGTATGCGACGTTACAATTCATTTGTTTTGATTATTTTCTTTGATAAGTAAGGTTTAATTTTATTATTTTTGTTTTTTAAGTGTGTACGGGTTATTGGAATATATTTTCTAATAAAATTAATTACTTTTCATAAAAAAAACCTTAATGCGACTTTATTTACTTTTCTTTAAATTGAATCCATATTAATTATTACAGTTGCTAATGTGTTTTGATAGATATATGCTGTGTTTGAATATCCACATCCTATGCATTTTTTTACATCTCGAGCGTTTGTTTATCCACATTGGACAAATCTGTCCTACTACATTTACGTATATTGAATCAAACAGCAATAAAATTACTTCTAGTAGTTCTAGTGGGTATGTTATAAGTGTTGTAGACAAAGTGGGGAGGACCTGGCACAATATTTCCTGAAGGATCTTTGCCTGTGTACAAGGTCGTCGGCTTTGTATACCCACATCTTTGAGGAAGCTATAAATCAAAGGTTATTCCGTTTTAAAATAGAACTTGTATTTTTAGGAGGTATTGGTGCAAAAAGATTCTGTTCATCTCTGGATCTTGGTAATTATTGCAACTACGTGAAGCAACCTGGAGATATTTTGGACTACAGAACTTGTGTATATACTTGTACAGGAGATGGGTGCAATCCAGCAAATAATTTGAAGCCATATTCTGTTCTTTCATTTGTCACAGCATTGGGGATTTTTATATTTAGATTAAACTAATTTTTATTCTTGAATATTGTAAAGTTATTTTAGAGGAAATATATTTTTGTTTTTTTTTATCATCGTTCTCGAAAATATTTTTAAATAGCTTTGTGTTCAAAAAATTTTTTATACACGGGACCAAAATGTAAAAAGTACATATTATGACGTGATTATTATTGTAAATAATACAGTAGTCGAAAGTTTTTATACAGATTAATAAGTAATAAATGAAGGTTGCTATAAAATATTTTGTAATGTACTTGTAAAGGAGATGGGTGCAATCCAGCAAATGATTTGAAGCCATATTCTGTTCTTTCATTTGTTATAGCATTGGAGATTTTTATATTTAGATTAAACTAATCTTTATTCTTGAATATTGTAAAGCTATTTGATAGATTTTTAGAGGAAATATATTTTTGTATTTTTTTTTATCATTCTCGAAAATATTTTTAGTCTTATACTTTGTGTTCAAAAAATGTTTTTTTTTATACACGGGACCAACATGTAAAGAGTAGCTATTATGACGTGATTATTATTTTAAATAATACAGTAGTCGAAAGTTTTTATACAGATTAATAAGTAATAAATGAAGGTTGCTATAAAATATTTTGTAATGTACTTGTAAAGGAGATGGGTGCAATCCAGCAAATGATTTGAAGGCATATTCTGTTCTTTCATTTGTTATAGCATTGGAGATTTTTATATTTAGATTAAACTAATCTTTATTCTTGAATATTGTAAAGCTATTTGATAGATTTTTAGAGGAAATATATTTTTGTATTTTTTTTTATCATTCTCGAAAATATTTTTGGTCTTATACTTTGTGTTCAAAAAATGTTTTTTTTATACACGGGACCAACATGTAAAGAGTAGCTATTATGACGTGATTATTATTGTAAATAATACAGTAGTCTAAAGTTTTTATACTGATTAATTAGTAATAAATTAAGGTTGCTATAAAATATGTTTTAATGTACTTAAAGAAAGCCTTAAATCCCTAATCTGAAAAATATTTATGCAAATATTAATTTATTGACAGTGTACAGTATAAAGCTATAGAAAAATAGATTCAATAACGTATAACTGTCGTCACTACGATAGCCTACTGGAATTCAAATATGTCTTTTAAGTTTATCTTTTAACACGAGTAAAAACCCAAAAAACTGTATATTTTGAAAATAACAAATCTCAAAAATGAAGGACTCAACAATAATGTCCTTTATTTTTGAGATTTCGAAAAAAATGTTATTTTCAAAATATACTTAGTTTTTAATATTTTAAATTACCTTTATTTTTGAGATTTCAAAAAAATGTTATTTGAAAAGCATACTCAGTGTTTTGAGTTTTAATTCGTATTAAAAGGAAAACTTCAACTTAAAAGATATAATAACTGTATAATGTATCAACAGAATAATTTACAGCTAATACCCCAGCAGTTTTTCGTATACCCATATCATAAAACTTTCACGCAGATAGCGTACGACCCTTCTTTCAACATAAATATTTTGGTTTAAACATGCTAAAAAATATAAATAAAACGAATTTCACAGAAATTTCATCAAATAATCCTAACCCTGTTACAGATAATGAACTAATGAAAAGTAATAGTTCTCCAGGTATGATGGAATAAATATATCTGAAAACTACTTTAACATAATAATAAACTTAATTTTTTTGAACGGTGTTGTCCCCAGACCATTTAAATCTTCTATAATTGCAATTCATAAAAAGCTAGAGAAAAATCAAAGGTCTCAAACTATAGACCAATTTTAGTGTGATAATAAATTTTGGAAAGGTTTTTAAAAGTGAAAATAGTGGATTTTTTGATAATATATTACATAAACAGCAGTTTAGATGTAGTGCTGGCAAAGCAACACGTGATATGTTAAGTTATTAACGACATTACAAAGGGTTTAGATGACAATACAAAATGTATAGCAGTTTTTTCTGGATTTGACGCTTAACCATGAAAAGCTCTGTAACGTTCTAGAATCGTAGGCATAGTGTTGGATATTTTTAAGAGTTACTTCACAAATTGGGAACAATGCGTTAAAGTTAACGATACGATAAGTGAACCGGAATTGTAAAAATAGGGTTGCCTCAGGGTACCGTCCTTGGCCCAGTACTATTTTTGGCATATATCATTACTAAAGGAGACACCTATTGTATCCTACGCGGACGATACAATTGTTATATTTCATGAAAACTCATGGGGTGGAACTAAAGTTGCTATTCAACTGGGTATCGCAAAAATTAAAAAGTTGCTGAATGAGTACAAACTTTCATTAAATGTAAAAAAAAACAAATTATCTCGCCTTTTCTTTAAATGAAACTAATAGACCAGACTACACTAATCATATTTTTTTTACCTATACGGCCTAGAGTCATCGCGGGTTGCTTCGCAAAAAAGTATGCATAAAATGAGAGAAATTAAAAAAAAAACATTTAATTTACAATTTACCTAAACTTTGTGGTCAGAAACCATCACGGATTGCTTTGTAAAAAAAAAATTAAAGATAAAATGAGAGGAATTAGAAAAACACAACTATTTTACCTAACCTGTGCGGCCTGGAGCTATCGCGGGTTGCATCGTAAAAAAATTATATAAAAAGTGAGAAAAGAAAAAACTGAACTAATTTACTATATTGTGCAGGCCATTTAAATTCAATCGATCGCTCACTCACAGTATAGGTAAGTACTTTTTTATTTTTCCTTTTAACCGACTTCAAAAAAGAAGGAGATTCTCAATGTAAAATGCATTGAAAATAAACGTGTTTCATGTCTAAAAAAAAGTAAGTCTTTATTTTAAGAACAACCCATGTATTTACGTACTTTTTGCTTTCAATGTAAATTCAGTCTACAACAGATCATATTTGTTAGTTCGAAGATAATGAAATTGAAAGGATTTTATAACTAGTTATTAAAAAAAAAAACAGTTTGGTCTACAGGCTTTATTTCATATTTCTGTCAAAAATAAAATTTATCCTGACAAAAACCGAATCTACATGGTAGTAGTTATTAATAATGCAAAAATATGTTTGACATCCATTCTTCACAATTACAAAATTAATTAACATCAAAAGAATGGATTCTGATGGATTGATTACAGAAAATTATATTTGACAAAATTCAAAACAATAATAGACTGTATCAGATCCGTATGTAAATAATTGTGCTAAATAACACAGCTTTTAATTAATTACGAAAAATTTCGATTTAACAAAATTAACACACTAAAATTATCTTTACATATTTTTTTCTACACCCACATTATACTATCTAAACTACACACATCGCCAAAATTCTTGGACCCCCTCGTAAATATTAAAACGAAATATTTATCATGGCTGCTTTTTTGTACATTTAATCTTTATTTATTTCATCGTTGATACGCATCTAAAAATGTTTATAAAAACAATTTCCCACAATTTTAGGTATCAATGTTTAAAAAGTGGTTCATATCGATTTTGCGTGTTTAAGTGATTGTTGTTTTTCTTTGCAACTATGCCTGGCAATAGAATTTCAGTGTTCAATAGAGCAAGAATAGTGGCTTTGCATGATGAGGGTCTGCCGAATCATCGAATCGCAGATAGGCTAGGGATTCCCCGTGCTTCAGTTATCCGAATAGTGCATGTTTGTACCAGGAAACTAACAGCGTTGACTGGGCATCCTAGGGTAACTAATCCAAGAGAAGATCGGTATGTAGCAGGTTATGTACGTCGGAATTGAACCGTAACAGTCTCAGCTGTCCGAACTCATTTTAGAAGAACGTATGATCGATTCATTTCAGTACCACAATACGGCGGAGACTTGCTAAAGCCAATTTACGATCTAGGAGACCATTAAGAGTACCCAGGTTACTTCCCAGACATATAGCTGCTCGTCTACAGTAGGCACAGGAACACAGAGACTGGCTTTTAGCTCAGTGACGAAATGTTCTTTTTTCGGACGAAACCAGATTTGGTTTAATTAGTGATAGTCAGCGATACAGAGTTTGGAGAGGGCCAGGGCGACCAGAAAGACTATCTTTTGCCAGAGAAGTTGTTCCATACCAACGAGGAACAGTGAGGTTTTGGGGTGGCATAATGCATGGTCGTCGTACGCAGCTTATTCCCATTCCAGACACTATGACAGCCGATAGATATGGTCGAAACATTATTGAACCCATTATTTATCCTCTCCGAAATGAAATTGGAGCTAATTTTATTTTCATGGATGACAATGCTAGGCCCCATTGCACGAGAAGGGTACAAAATGCACTAGAAATTCAGAATATTCAAAGATAACCGTGGCCAGCAAATTCGCCAGATATGAATCCCATTGAGCACATGTGGAATTTCGTTGGACGAGCAATCTCAAACAGAATTAATCCTCCAGGAACTCACAGTCGCGGCCCAAGAAGAATGGAGCAACATCTCAATGGATTACAATAACACCCTTATTGCTTCCATGAACAGGCGAGTTAATACCTTACTACAAAACAGGAGAAAACACACCGAATATTAATATATTTTTGATTTCGCTCTAAAGTAGTTTTCTTCTAGATTTCAAATTCTAGTAATAGTTTTATTATGCACTATTTTTCATTTGTATTTTTTCTTGTTCAGTTAAAATTTAATTCTGCCAATTTTTATTGGATACATAACCAAAATAAATGTACTATGTAACACACCTCTTGACTTTTAATAATAGTGTCTCATTTTGACAAACATATGGGGGTCCAAGAATTTTGGCGATGTGTGTACATAATTGAATACATAGGCCAGTCTAGTAAAAGGATATATTTTCAAATCCTTTCTAGTATGTATACGAAATTCACAAATCACAGTTCATGTTTATTTAGTACCCCGCTAACTATTCTTTTTTTTTTTATTTTAATTTAGTGAGAATTCTGTCAAACTAATTGTTAGTATATTTTTTTAGTTATTAAGGTAAAATAAATATGATTGATTTCAGTGAAGAATCGATACCTTATTCACTTATATCTGCAAATAAAAATAATTTTAATAAAATTATCTAAAACCAAACAAATTAACATTAAATAAAAGTAGACAGTGAACTGGTTTACGTAGTTAATTACCAAGTGAAAGGTTCAAACCCGGAAGATAAAATTTTACAAATTAGTCATAAATTTAAATATTTTTATTATTTTTAATATATTAATGTTAATAACTTTTTTTGGGGTGTAGAAAAAATATACTGCACAACTCGAGCCGAATGTCCGGATCGCGTTCGACGATTTAACACTCCGCCAACATCGCGTCGTCGTGAGATATGGCAACCGTATCCACTGTTGCACAAACTATGGAGTGATCCACAAAAAATGTTTCTATAGTAAGCATAGGAAAAATTCACGCATGTCAGAGCGTACAATTCTTATATTTAAGTTCAGAGCCGTGCGTAGTTATAACGAACATGACTTCTATCTTTGTCTTTGTTGGCCACTGTTATCTTTAGAAACATTTTTTATGAATTACATTTTCATCCATCAGAATCAATATTATAATTTTTATTTTCACTTTACACATACATAACTTTAAAGCTACATAATACTGCTTTGTGCCCTATAATATTGGAATAATTTTCTATGCAATTATGTAAGCTACCTCTCATATTAATAAGTTTGTATTCTGCTCCATTTTAAAAATTGCAAAAATTATTTCACTATTGCGTTAGCAAGATTATTGTATTTTGAATGCATTGAACTATGATTAAAAAACCTTTAAAGAAAATAAATTACAAGATAAAAAAATCTTTTTGATATTTTTATTATACCTTGTCAATTTAAAGAAACGACATGAAGTTTATATTACTCCAAGCGTAAAAATATGTCATAAAAATTACATAAAAATCTCAAAATGACTAAAAATTAATAAATAGAATTGACAAACCAGTGTTTTAAGTATTATTTAATTGTAAGCCTTTTACTTTTAGCAGTTCTATTAAGCTATTAGCTAAGTAGATGATGATTTGGCAAAAATGTATGCCTTGCAAAGATTTATTATTAATAAAAAGATCATTTAAAAAATTTAAATGAAAAGAATGTTTAGCTTAGATCTTGTGTCCATACCTCATTTGATTGCCAAATGTCTAAGAAATTACATCCGATTGGACAATTTGGCATATTAGAAGCACTTCTATTGAACAGAAAATCGATTTGTGTTTGATGATCATTACTTAGTAGACACTAGACAAATTCGGAAAATAAACTTTTCAACATCTATGGACGCAATAGATAAAAAAGAACGAGTGTAGTCCAACATTGTGCGATTTAGAAAAATAATTTTGTGTAAAAAAAGGGGAGAGTTCAGTAACCATATGAAATAATAGATTAATATATTCACCGTTATTATCACATAAAACTAATTTTATGTGCTAGTGATTTTATGCAGGATTGATTTTATATGGATCTGATTTTATGCGGGTTTTATATGGATATGAAATTTGAATTAAGCCACTGATCCGAATAAATTTAATGTAAACTTGAAGGCTTCGGGTCAAAATCACAATGCTGTTAAGCATTAATGGGTGTATTTTCACAAACGTTGTGGTTATGGCTTAACTAATGATTTTCTTGATTTGAATCGTAAAAACGTGATATGCTAAGCACTGAGATCTTCCAATGTCTTTCCCGTCCTTGTTTTTCCCTTGTTTTTTCTAATGCGTTCTTTTTTGCACTCATTGTATTCATTATCTACAAGGTTTCTTTTTCGAACCTGTATAATAACAAATCTTTGTGTCGCGTTATAGAACAGCGATTCTTGTATTCAAACGCCATAAGTTTTGTTAAGATGTGAAATAAATATATTTTCAATAAAAAAATATTGTAAAAAATTATAGAGTATCACAGAATATTTTCGCTAAGATTAATGGTTTTTAAATAAAATTTAATAAGAAAATTAAAATCTGATAAAATTGGCAATTACTGATTGGTAAATCGACCAATGTGTTTAATTTTTTGTCATTCTACAGCAATATGCGTAACTTAGAGAATATATTCCAGAACACCCTGTTCCTCTAAAAAAAAACTTAACCTAATTTTTTTGTAAAGTTTAAATAATCACATCAAGTTGTAAACTTAATATTAAAAAAAATACTATGAAAAAGATACTTTCATGGTAACTTGGCAAACACTTAAATAACTAATTAATTTAAATTAAACGTAAACTACATAAAAACATATGTATAAAAATACAACAAAATAGAACACTAAATAAAAATAGGATAAAATAATTCAATGGAAAATATTACTTTTTATTAAGTAACCTCCTAATTTGGTCTTCAAGCTCTGTAACTCGTTGTTCACTATTTATCAATTGTTTCTTTAGTTTTCTTATTTCTTCACTTTGTAACTGGTATGCTCTTCTTAACTAAAATGATAAATATATTAGCAAAAAAAAACCTAAACTGGTAAGAACATTTAACTGAATAAAAGGAGTTGGACATTATTTGTCCTTGTCCACCGCGATCTTTTCAGATTATCTTAGGACATTTAACTGATGGAATATGAAAAATTATTTTTAAACACTTGTAGCCCTATGATTAAATACAGATGGTGAAAATAAGGATGTTTCCTAAACATATGGTATACATTTAAGGGTCAAAATAAGAAGAAAAAAAAAACAGTCGATATAAATATATATTCAGAATCGCGCCATTTTCAAAATATAGGGTGTTTCCAGGTATTTTTTTAAAACTGTTTTTTATTACTATCTGAAATATGCTCAAGCCTATTTCATTAAATTTTTTACCTTTTCTTAATTCTCTTTACATATTAGCTTTGATTAAAAAATTCCGGTGGCGTGTCCATGGGATAGCCGGTTTGTAATATTGTAATATTACACAATCATAATAACACCCAGTAAATTTTTAATTTTCGAGAAAAACAAAAAAATTCACTTTTGCACGTCTCCGAAGTAACTAAGTAACTTTTTTTCTAATTTTGACCCAACTGGTAGTCCCTTGAAGGTTAAATGACCTCGCAGTTTCCTTATAGCAAATGGCCTTTGGTCGAACTTGTTAAATTTTATATACAGGGTGTTCCAATGAAAAGAAGCCCATTTCCAGAGCTTATAACTTTTAAACACCTAATCGTAGAAACGTGCGGTTTTTGCTGGTATGCGTTATTTTGCTATAAGTTTTGCTTCAGTGACACAGAAATTATGTATTACCTATAGAGCGTGTTTTTTAAAAATCTCTTTTAAATTCACCATAACCAAATTTTATCAAATGGAACATCCTGTATATGTTTAGGTCATCAGAAAGATACACTTTTCTACTTTTGAAAAATGTATAATTTGTACAGGGTGTTCCATTTGATAAAATTTGGTTACAGTGAATTTAAGAGATTTATAAAAAACACCCTGTATAAGTAATACATAATTTCTGTGTCACTCAACCAAAACTTATAGCAGCGAAAACTGCACGTTTCTACGATTAGGCGCTTAAAAGTTATAAGCCCTGGAAACTGGCGGCCTACTTTTCATTGGGACACCCTGTATAATAATGCAGTTTTTGACCACCGATTGAAAGTGTTTATGGGTACAAAGTTCTCCTTTGAGTAGTTTTTAAAATACAGTGTTAAACTTGTCAATACTTATAATTTTCAAAAATACTTTAAGACATAAATGTTGTTATTTGGCTGATATTCATAAATATTAAAAGTTACGGTTTGACTATATAGGTAGAGTAATTTTTTAAATGAAAATAAAAAACTGCATATTTAAAATTCATTTAATGTATGTTGAAAAATAAAAACGAATTTGAAGAATAAACGTCTTATTTCTTTGTTAGGTCAGAAACCCTCGTATTTTCCATGGGCACAACTCAATACTTTTTTTTCATACACAGTGTTTTGAAGTAGCAAATTGGTAATTTTTTAAGGCCGTGGTTCTTAACAAAGTACTTTCATTACATATTTTCTCCAAGATTAACGTTTCACTGCTTCCTTATGTGACCTTAGATTATACAAACCGTAAATGAACATGCAACCACTTTGACACTTCTCTCACCGACTAATCACGTCACGTGTCAGAGTGTTCATACAAATGTCATTAAAATTTATAGGACAACGAGAATTAATTTTATATTAGTGACTTAAATTGTGGAAATTAACATTAAAAATGCCAAGGTGTGTTGTAAAGAACTGTATGTATAATAAAAGTACAAAGTGTGAAGCTGATAAAGAAATCCTACATTTATTTCGGCAAGTTATTTAATTGAGGGTCATACTTCGGACGTATCAATTATTAATACACGTTATTTTTTTATTTTATTGTTTACTATTTCTTGTTTTATTGGGAATCTTTTTTCAAGAAGTGGAAAGTAACATGTATGTTAATTTTAGCCTTTTTCGGTTCTAATGATTTAAATATGTTTATTAAATAAAAGTGGATTAGGCGTAATGGGGAAAAGAAGCACGATGAACTTTATCTTCTCGGGGTTACCTATTGTAAGTTTGACACTTCATTGGAAAGCTAAATATATTAATTTAATTCACAATATAACATGAAACAATTTAATGAAACATGAACTTAAATAATTAAAAAATAGTGCATATTTCGAACGTTAAGAAATACAACCTTTAATCGCAATCAACTAAAATAACAAATCATTTACACCCGTATGCACCGTACACGTTTAATCTAGATCAAGGGTTTAATCGCGTTTAGTACCATTTTTAGCTATGGCACTAAACGCGATTAAACCCTTGATCTGGATTAAACGTGTACGGTGCATACGGGCGTAAATCACTAATAAAATTAGCTTTGAAGTGAAGTGTTTCACTTTACAATATGTAACAGTTTTTCGTTCCTCTAGAGGGCGCTAAAATCAAATGTAAAGTGGCGGTGGGAAACAGTAACAAAGCCTACACAGAACACGAGGCGAAATAACCTTAGCAGTTGAAGCCAACACACAAAAAAAATAGTCACAATGTTGAATTTTACATTATATTGTTAGAAGCTGACCTTGTCATTAATATTAGCCATAAAGAATATACCATCCCTGTGAATAACTTGTAAATCACTTTTAAATTTTTCAATATTTAGATTCTTAAATTTCCTTTTAATATTGAATTTCTTTATCGATTTATTAATATTTAGTGTGCAATGAGGCATCATATTATTATGATCAGTGGAAGGGGATGGTGGTGCTGTCTTGACAAATGTCTTTGCAATAAATGAAGATGATATCTAGTAATGTGACACAATTTTCAGAAATACAAGTTGACTCAGTAATAACATTAACATAGCCATAGGTGTTAAGTAGATTTAGGGTAGAATTAGGTTCTAACATATCTACGTTCAAATCACCAGTAATATTAGAGTAATCTGATTGAGAAAAGGGAATTTGTATTAGAAAAACAAAAAAGAAAAAGTAAGAATTAAACCCAATTTAACTTTAATATTATGTTAAGTAACTAACAGTAAAGTCTTTTTCTCTTGAGTACCTGTTTACAAATAATCAAGGGTTTTCCATTTTACATCAGTAGCCTAATGTTCAATAGGGTATTTAGTTTTGTGCTTTGAATCATAATGTATATGGTTTATAATCTATCTATATATATTTTAAAATGTTTTGGGATCTATTATTTTTTGACCTCGATAAAATTTTATTAAAAACAACTTATTAATTCACCCTACCCTGTATAATATTTATTAAATAAACCGAGACTATTTTAGGGTGATATTTATTCGGAGAATTTTCCAATTTAAGAAATAAAATAAAATGTTCACTAATTTGTGACTCACCCTGTAAATAATAATAGATTATTTTGGAAACATCAATAAAGCATTATTATCGAAAAATATCTGTAACCTCAAAGTAATATGTTAAGCGCGCTCTTTTTTAAAAATTGTAATAAATTCATTATAATAGAAGTAGTTGGTTTTTCGAAAAAATGCTCGGACAGGTCAATTTTGTTTACTCAAAGCGCAATTTTTTAAATAGAATTCAATTTTCCCCCAGTTTCCGTTTTTAGACAGTGACGTCATTGACAATTTTTTTAAATAGTAACCCCAATTTGTTTTTCTTGATTTTGAAAGATCTTGCAATTTCCTACTGGGAAACATAATATTTGAAATATCTGACATAAAATTTTTTTGAATAAAAGTCATTTAAAGATCAGATACATAAATTTTATTTTATTTTGAAACATAATAAATGAATAAAAGATTTTATGTAATTAAGTGCTTCATCTAAAAAAATAATCATAATAATAATAATAATAATAATAATAATAATAATAATAATAATAATAATAATAATAATAATAATAATAATAATAATAATAATAATAATAATAATAATAAAAAGAATTTAATGACAATTTCACAAATTCTTTATTATTATTATTATTATTATTATTATTATTATTTTGTTAGAATAAGCACTTAATTACAAATAATTATCTTTTATTCATTTATTGTGTTCTCAAAATAAAATAAAATTTATGTGTCTGATCTTTAAATGACTTTTATTCAAAAAAAATTGTTATATAAGATATTTTAAATATTATGTTTTCGAGTAGGAAATTGCAAGATCTATCAAAATCAAGAAAAAAAATTTGGGGTTTCTATTTGAAAAAATTGTCATTGACGTCACTGCCCAAAAATGGGAAGTGGGGGAAAATTGAATTCTATTTAAAAAATTGGGCTTTGAGTAAACAAAATTGACCTGTCCGAGCATTTTTTCGAAAAACCAACTACTTCCATTATAATGAATTTATTCCTTTCATTTGAACCATACTGTATATCAAAAACCAGTCATAGGATTGAGTTGTGTTCATAGATAGTATTGTTCAGGAAATTCACAAGGGCAACCAAAAATTCAGGACATTCAAACTAGATACTTACATCATTTTCAGTAAGAATAGTATCTCCAATACTATTAACCTCTTTAATCAAACGAACATCTTGATGATTGTTGATTTCGATCTGATTAAACTTCTGTTGTAATTTTTGGAATGTTTCATTGTTTGAAGTTTTTCGACTTTTTTCTAGCATTATGAGATCTTTGGGTCTGTAGTCGGGTATGGTTTCCTTTGAAAGAAAAGCGAATTTTCTTCTGTTGTTGTCCGTTTTCTGCGGTTCAATAATTGGTTTGGTTGTTAGGTTGCGTTGTTTTTGTTTAATCGAAGTTATGTTTAATTCGTTTTGTTCACCTAAAAAAATAAAAAAATGTGTGATCTTCCTAGATAGAAAATAAACAATTAATTGTAATGTACATTCAAAATGCTGATTTAATTTAAAAATAAAATTAAGTTAGTTTTTGTCTTGAATCTTACCAGTTTGCATGGAGATTAGCAAAGGCATAGCGTTTTTGCCTCTAATCCATTCATGAGCTGACAAAGCAGGCTTGGAACCGGCAGTGTCAGGGTACAAATCATCATGGAATTGATCACTTTTTCTTGGTACTATCATACCAATAGGTTCGCACATTCCTTTGGTAGCGTGGAGTTTGTAAAATCGGAATACTTCACACTGCGCTATCCTAAGACCCCTCTTTGGCATAAAACCCAAACCTCGCTAAAAAAATATAACTTTTAATATGATTATCATATCTGGAATTTTGATAAACGTACTTGAGGATTTCCAGACAAAAATTGATTTAAAAAGTGGACATAAGGAGCCTCGTCTGTAACTTCGTAATACCTAATATTGCCATCTCCTTTGCCAGCTAAATAAACCATATTGGTATCAGGATCGAAAAATGGAAAGACAACACCCGAAGAACTATCTATGCTATCGGTAAATAATGGTCGAGAGAGATCAGATTCGTTCCAAACAGAGTACTGCCTATCGGAATGCCGAGAAAAACCAGTGGTTAAAAGGCGACCCGTTGATCCTAAGTACACGACCTTGCTTGCTTTCGATCCTGAATGGCACATTCCTTCCTAAAAAATTAAATAAATATACTTTAGGTAAGTATATGTCTTCTTATATTTTACCGCTTGAACTCTGCCAGTCCTGGGCTCTATAATCCTCAATTTTTTGTCCTTGCACGTGGTAGCCAATAAACTACCGTCTCTGTTCAATGACATGGAATGTATGGCATCTCTGTGACAATCTATGATGTTGATAGCTTCTCCCTTTTCTATATCCCATACAATTACCTAAACATTTTTAAATTTATAAACTTAATTTAGAAACTACAAAAGGTATAAAATGCTCGAGGCGGTTTCGGTGTATAAAGCCCCAAATCTAAATGACGTTGCTACTGAACCACCTGGACTGGAAGCTGCTGCCTCAAAACTTAGCTCACAAGGTATAAGATTATTGACTGTCTTATTTGATGTGGATCGATAACACCATTTAAAAATGTTTTGTCATACATCTCAAACCGGGGACATTTGGCCATTAGAAATTGTCCAATTAATTATAAAAAAGGACCAACATTTACGCCACAAAGTATAAAAACAAAAATTATCGGATTTGGTGCGGAAAGGGCCACTTAATCTAAAACAGCGCAAGACAAAATATTTTGGGACTTTCTGCCCGTAAGACAGATTTAAAAAAAAAAAGACAAATCTACGTCATAAGGTATAAAAACAATTATTTTATGTCGGATTGTTCCTTACAAAATGTATCTGACAGAAATTTACGTCATAATGTGTAAAAACAATTTTATGCCGGATTGTTGCTTACTAAGGGTCGGTCTTTTCACCTTCAGATAAAATGCCAGGTAATTTTTATCTCTCAGATAACTTAAAAACTCATCTTTTCATTTCTAGATAAACTAACTGAGAGATAAATTGGTCTCATCTGAAAGGTAATTTACCTTACCTATAAAGTTCCTGATAAAGTACATAACTGATGGATAAATAAGAATTTGACATATATGACACTTATGTCATCATATTATTTCTTCGAGTATTAAGTACTTGTCATAGATGTAGTTTATTTTCTATCATGTATTTACCTAGAAACTATTCGTAAGGTAAAATAATTGTAGACTTAGTTGGTTTAAGACAAGTGTTTTTGGAACAGAGGGCCAATATTTAAGTCATAAGGTATAAGAATAAAACCAAGACGAAAAACTACTAGACTAATCCATTCATTCTTAATTAAGTGCTTTTTTATTGCAATCATTTAGATTCTGTTAATTATTACGCAGACAGAGCTGCCACATTAGAAAGAAGGAAACAGCTGCGAATTTGAATGAGGTAGGTTTGGGCGAGTATGTTTATCTAACTAGCGAGCATGCATTTTATGAATGAATCAATATTTACGTCTGCAACGCTTGCTTTACACTTCAAAATTAATTGCGTACTTTCCTGAAAAACAATATACAACTATAATAGGTGCAAAGAGAAAAATATATTAAACTGATAATAAATGACATTAAGATTGCAACTATACTTCCCTAATGTAATTTTGAAAGCCTTTTTGTACGCATTAGAGCCTTTTAACAATACTCTCCCATACTCTCTAATAATAATTTGACAACTACAAGTATGACACTGGGAATGTTTGCAATTCGATTAAGGGCCATTCGCACCGCTAGTAGTTAAGAAATAAGCGAAGCTTAAAATGACAATATCAATGGAAAAATGTAATTTTAAGCTTGGCTTATTTCTTAACTACTAGCGGTGCGAATGGCACTTAGTCTAGTAGTTGCTCGTCGTTGAATAAAACGAATGTAATTTTGTGTGGAACTGAATCTCTAATTTGGAACAGTTTCGTAAGACAAATATTCGGGAATTTCTGTCCGTAAGACAATTTGTAATTTAAAAAAAAAGAGAAATTTACGTCATAAGGTGTAAAAACGAAAAGAAGTAGAAGGGGTCTTAAATTCAGAGTATTCTAATAAAGAATCAGAAGAAGCCTGAATGGTAATAATCATAAGTTTTTTTTATTTTGTCAGATAACTAGTATATTTACATTTTATTTTCATAGGTTATGATATGATGTACCGTATATTTTATATAATTTTGTAATAAGAAGTAAGAAAACACGTATATTTACTTTTTGAAGTCAACCTTTACTTTACTGCTTAAATTTACTTAACGAGCTCTATTATTATAAAGATTAGTTTCTATAAACGACAAGAGGTAAAGGAAATTGGGCAGAAATGTATGGGAAATTTCCCCACCCCCAAAAAGATAAGCTGCATACCAATTGAAAGATCTTTTTAAGGAGAAGATTTCATTACAACTCAATTACTCTCAATTACTTGTTCGTTTCGAATTATATCATCCTAAATGTAACTAATTACATGCAAATAATAGTAATTAATACTTCTTAGTAATATAAAAACAATTATAATTTCTGGGTATATCATATGATGCAGTTGAGGATTGTATCCTCCACGTGTATCCCTTACCAGAAGGTATCTACTTGTTGGCTAAACGGCCCCATGTATGCCTTCCAAAGGACCGGGCCCAATGACCCGTGGCTAAGGTAATGGACAAACAATAATAAAATTATTATAATTTTTAATACCCCAATTATATTAGAACGAATATAAAGCCAATTGTAACACATACAGGGTGGGCTATCCAAAAGTGAAAATTAAATCATCTATATAATTAAAATTGGTCACAAAAATATTTGTAAATAAGACTGTGATCTCTAAGGTGACATCCAGACTGGTGTGAGAATTCTGGGAACAACTTATGCATATGGCAGGACAGAATGCATAAAAAACTTTTGTCAAGAAACACAGTACGAGCACAGGTTTGAAGGTGGATCAAGCATGAACGGAGGACCTACTGGATACAGAGGCACACAAACACATAGGAATGACGTCAGGAAGGGGTAAGGTAAATAGGCGGCGCTTGCCCCCCCCCCCCGGTTCCATTATTCACGTGTAATAAACTTATTGAAATAAATATTAGTAGGTACATGTAGCGTCTCTTACACCACGTACTATTTTTTTTTTCTTTTCAGTAATTATGTTGATAGATTAATCTTGTGACAAATAAATTGGACATGGATCTCAATCTGATTTCCTACCAATATTACAGAACTTAAGTTTCTATGACATTGGGAGGTTTTCTGGTCGTGGTTTCATCCGATAGAGGGCAGACAGAAAAAAAAAACAAGATTATTTTTTTAACGTCAACGTATTTTTACTGATTTTTGAACCTGTTAACAATTTTGTATTGTTAGAAGGAGTTTCTTTATACAAGGTGTTCCTAAACATCATGTCATAATTGAAGGAAGTAATTCCTTGACTCATAGTATGACTTAAAGTTCATATAAACATGTGTCCTAAATTGCTTTGTGTAGAAGATACAGGGTGTCAAAATTTTCAAAAATAATCAGTTTTTCATCAGTATCATAAATACTCTTTTGCCAATTTTGATGAAATTTGGTACATTTTATCCAATCTGATTCCATGGAAATGCTATAATTTGTTTGCATGGTCCACTTGACATTTTGTTCATTTTAAGATTTTCTGCAGGCCCTGTACTCCCATTCTCGAATATGTGATGAGAAATATGAAGCGAACGTTTAACAAAAATGACTTTTTTTATTGAGATTATCAGCATAAGTTATGTTAGAAAATTTTAGTCGTAATAATTTTTGGATCGAAGACCCATTATTGGCGTGCAATCAAACAGTTTTTATTTTTTAACTCGATAAAAACACGAAAAATAGAAAAAGTTTAAGAGATAAAAAAGATGTGTTTTTGATTGGCGAATTTGAAAAAGAAATGAAAAAAATATGAAAAGTCAGTGGCGAACTTTTTTTTTTTCAAAAATATCAATTAAGTTGCCTTTGGGGACGCCACTGGAATTAATATTTCAGATATATCTAAAATTTGAACACCCTGTATCTTTTAAACAAAGCAATTTAGGACACACGTATATATAAATTTTTAGTCATAAATTGTGCCAAGGAATTACCTCCTTCAATTATGACATGATGTTTTGGGAACACCCTATATATGGAGAGAAGCGAACGTACACTCCCTTTAGTACAATTATTAGTGCTCAAAAATATTTATTATATTCGACTTTGTCTCTTGCTTCTTCCTAAAAATATGCCCGAAGACGCACCTGCCGGGAAGGGAAGGAGAGGGAAGAATTTATGTCAAAACTAGGGTTGCTACCTTTTTGAAAAGTGAATAAAGGTAGGGCTGTCAGATTAACGAAAGGGAAATTTTAAAAAAAACAGGTCTTTCTAGCGAGCTTTTAATAAAAAAAGTCCTCATCAGCTTATGTTTTCAATAAACCCCAGGTCCTCCTGCCAAGCTTAAAAAAAAGTCCTCAGCTTATATTTTTATAAACCAGGTCCTTTTTCTGACGACGAGCTTCTAAAAGGACATTTTAAGGTTTAAAAAATCACAAGGACAATTTTATTTGAAAAAAGAACTGTCCTTTTCAAAAAAAGGACAGATGGCCACCCTATTCAGAACTAGCAAATGAACATTCGGAGATAATATAGATTATTTCCAACAAAAAAAAAACCTGTAATTTATCACATGTAGTATGATACAACTCGGAACCGACATATAATTGATAGAAGTCATAATAAAAACAAATGTTTTTCTTAGCGATATCTTTCATTTGATATATATCTTACTCCTATTAGGGGTGGGGCAAAACGGCCCATTCTCCTTTATAAGAAAATCCGTGTACACATCTGACCGGAATTAGCGGAAGTCATGGAATTTTGAGAAATTTCTTAGAAATTGACCAAACTCAAGATAATTCTATATCAGAAAAATTTGATTTTCCAAATTCTAGTGAAGAGAACCCGGCAAATTAAACAACCAGCAAAATGTAAAAAAAATAACTGAAAAATATTATAGTTTTTTCTACCGAACTGTCTTTGATGTGATTTTAGTTTTCTATATAAAAATTGCAAATATAATTTTTCTTTAGTCCTGAAACTCTTTATGGACTACTAAATACTTTTTTGGAAGACCCTGAGGCCTTTCAGAATTCCTCAAATCTTAAATGTCGTGTCCCTACACAATTTCTCTAATAAATTTACCATTCGATGTTTATTTTATAGAAACCTAATATCTATAATAGCGTGTTAGGTAAATAAGCAGTAAACAAAATCTTACTTCTTAATTAATATAAAATTATATAAAATATACGGTACATAATAACATACGAAAACAAAATGTAAACTTTACGTTATCCAATAATATAAAAAAATAAAGCATGTTTATTACATTCAGGCCTCTTCTGATTCGTTATCAGAATCATCCATTCTTTTTTTTTTTTTTTTTAATTTCAAATCTGTTTTACGGACAGAAATCCTCGAATATTTTGTCTTACGAAACTGTTTTAGATTAGAGAATTGGTTCCATACAAAATTGGATTGGTTTCATTCTTATACCTTATGACGTAAATATTGGTCATTTTTTCCAAAAACCCTTATCTCAAAGCAACTAAGTCCCCAAATATTTGGTATTACGAATAGTTTTATTATTACTATTATTATAATTTGATAAGAGCAGGGGCCATAAGACCCATAAGCCCATATTAACTGAATATAAAAAAATATTACTAAAAACTAAATCAATAACAGGTACAACCGATGAATAAACAATGAAACAAATGAAATGTTAATTAAAAAATAGAAAATTATCAAGTTCGTTCTTGAAAACATTGACAGATGGAGCATTTACAACATTCTCCGGTAGAGAATTCCAAGTGTGGAATATTCGATTAAATAAAAAATTTTGCCTAGTTTTCGTAAAAAATTGTTCTTTTTTCAGCTTCCATTTATGGCCACGTAGTCGATTTTCACTGTCCACGATGAACATACATTTTAAATTTACATTTAGTAAGGAACAATCCGGCAAAAAAATAGTTTTTTCCTACGACCACTTAGGAAAGTGACACATATCACACTTTATAGTCCTATGGAAAGTGCCCTATATCACACGCGTATAAATAAGAATTTACTTTCCACCCGTGTACGAATATGTTACTTTCCGCCGTAGCTGTCACAAAATGTCAAACACGTAATTTCTATTTTGATCTATGTAATGTTCATATTAATACTAAAATCGATATGATTGTTAAATTATTGAAATTGTTGTAAATTAGATCCTAGATATTTATCTTTAACAATTATTATTAAAATAATTTTAAAATAATGTTTGCTCTTTAATCTGGTTAAATACATAACCGATTAGATCATTCAATTGACACAAGGGCTATTAGCTCAGGTGGTTAGAACATCGAACTTATCATTGCCATTTGAGACCGCGTTCAAATCCTGGCGGGGCAGAATTTTTTTTTAGTTTTTTTTTATTTTTTTTTTAGTTTTTTTTAATTTTTTTTTTGTTTTTTTTTATTTTTTTTTTTTAGTTTTTTTTTTAATTTTTTTTTAGTTTTTTTTTATTTTTTGTTTAGAAAATATGAAAATTAAATAAATACGATTATTGTCGATTATTTTTTTAAATACATTTTAATTATTATAGTAATAATAACCTTGGTTTTACATTTTTTGATGACATTATTTTGTGGTCGTAGGAAAAATATTGTACATCACTTGTGTGAAAAGTGATTTTCCACACTCGTAATGTAATATACTATTATACTTTATGACGTAAATTTCTCTATTTTCTTCAATCTATCAACGGAAAGAAAGCCCCAAAATATTTTATCTCACGATATTGTTTTAGCTTAAGTGGCCCTTCAGAACAAAATCCGACGGTTTTTGTTGTTAAACTTTGTGACTTAAATTTTGGTTCCTTTTTAAAATATGACCAGTTCTAATGGCCAAATGGTTTGAGATTTAAGACAAAACATTTTTATACCTTAAGAGGTACACTTTGAGGCTGCAGCTTCCGGTCCAACCTGCCCTTTAGGCCTTGTTACCTCCACAAAGAAATAATTAAATAAAGAAGTAATCAGTAATGGTACGTCTATTTGTAACGGACAATCACATCGATAATCGATCAGTTTTATTTACGTTTCTATCAATGATTGATTTCAATCACGTAACTAAAATACCATAAATAATGAAAAGCGAGAACATTTTACCCATTCTAGGTATATAAACCGCTACTAGTTTCAAGTGAAGTTCAACTTTCTATTAATTTTTACTTTCCAATCCGTAAAATTTTACTTTTTTACTAGAATTAATGTTTCAAGTCAGCTGTAGTTTACAGCAAAAGTACAAAAGGAAGATTACTAAAAAATTGTATTTTTTTTTTAATTAACAAAAAAATGTCGGTGTGCAGACTCGAGTGACGAAAAATATTTTTTCTACGAATTTTTAATGAAGAGTTTTTTCGGATACAAGAAACTTTTGACGAAAACTTGATTATCATCTTCACTCGTAAGACAAAATCGAATAACATTAACTTTCGTCTTTATTGACGAAAGTAAGTTGTATATTTTAACATATCATTCGCCTCGTAACTATATGTCGATAGCTTATAATAATTATTTATATAATTGTTTATAATAAAATAAAAGGATGCTCATGAAAACCTAAATGCATTTACTTCAATTTTATTGAATTAAAACATGATTAAAACAATAAAATTATAAAAATAGTAATAACCCACATCTAGTTATCTGGTGTCAGTTGTTTATTTTGAAGTTTTAACGTTCATTATTCAGAAGTTAAATATTGATTTAATAGATAAAGGTTTTTGTGTTGCTTCTAACACAAAATAAAGCATTTATTTACTTTTTTTTGTATAACGGAGTTCGTAGAAAAAGAAGTTACTCTAAAACAATTAAATTAAAAAAAAAAAAAAGAAATGAGCAAAAACAGGAATATATAAAAAAAATGTCAACGGTTCAAAACTTTTAATGGGTACAATGACATTTTTTTTATTTACATTTAAATCTAATACTATTTCATCCCAAAACTAAGAAAAAATTTGTCTTCGTAATGAATGATTTTTAGTATGTCATTTAGAGGATGTGTAGAGTATTATCACAATGACCCAGAACCCACATTATACCATGTTGATATAATAAGAACTACTTTGTTAACTATGTTGCTTACATAAAATTTGTGTATTAATTTTAGAATATTATTTGTTAAACTTTGAATTAGCCATTTCAACGTCCCACACGGGCAAAAATGATCAAAACTTACCAACAATTCTGGAGAGCATTAAAGCTTATACTTTTGTATTCTGGCATGTGTTTAAAGTGTAAATGTAACAAACTAATATCAACAGAGATATTATTGACACTATACAGGGTATTTCATTACAACTGACACCTTTTAAAGTAGGTACAGGCTATTTTTTAAAAAGTTGTAAAACAGCTTAGTAGGTATTAGTAGATATATTAATCGTATTGAATAGGAGATTCCAATAATGACTGAATATACAGGGTGATAAATTTGAAAAACCAAAGTGACTAATAATTTAAGAGAAACGGCAAATCTGGCAACATTGTAAATATCAAATCTAGAATCACCGTATCCCAAAATAGGTGTACCCCAAATTTTGTAAAATTAGGACCAGCAATTTACGAGATAATTGGCCGTTTCCAGACTTTTGGGCCACTCTGTATATGAGTAATTGTGCTGTTTTCAGGCAATACATTTTAAATAAATCCGCATTAATGTTATGATAACTGGTAATACTTTTTTGTCAAGAGGAGCCATCAAAATCCCATTTGCATATCAACAATACTTTCTTTAGTATTTTTCGATTAAACCTACCCAAAATTTATTTTTTTTTTGTAATAACAATATTTCTCTTGGTGGCGTGCTGAGGTAGGGATTGAAGTTCAACTTCTACACAAATAAAATTAAATTTTATATTATTAGGGCAACATGCTTGGCTTGTTGCACAACTTTACATAAGGGATATCTAGCTTTGTCCTTTTCTCTAATTATATTATATTGATTACGAGATAAGTTCGCTTCCATTAAAACTGAAAGTGCCTCCTCTGGTGGCAATTTTGTTTTAGTATCTGTAGTCATAACTTTATTTAAAGCACTTATATATTGAGAGCTCTAGCAGGATTCTTATAAATTTTTTGTAATAGTTTGGAGGCTTGAACATTACCAGATTTTCTGAGCTCCATTTGAGCCGCATAACTGATAACTTCGACCAAATTCTTGCGAAAATCAGCAGTTTTCGCAACTAAATAAAAAATCACTCAAAAGGCGTTCAATGTTTGATTGATCTAAAGCGTGCGTTTAGTTGGTAAATACCACTTTGGTATCTAGCCAGGTTTTTATTGGTTTCAGCAAAAACTGACGTAACTCTGCAAGCTTTTTGCCATTTTGTTAATAAATTTGGTTTGAAATAATTTGAAACTTGTCAGTTGGACAATTTGTTAAATTTCTTACGTATTCTTTAAAATATACACATTGTCGGTTTTGGTTTTTTTAAATCTTTTTCCACAGATCTATTCGACTAATTTCTAATTTCAAACATGGGCGTCGTTTGGGGGGACTTAATCAACAACGCGTAAGATATGCATTACGAACAACAATCTCATAGAAATAATATTCAGGCTAATATAGTTGAAGAATATTATAGGTTGAATATATTTATTGCATATCTAGGTTCCGCTTTTCCGAAGACTTTGTTAGTTTTTCCTTAAGCCTGTTACATCTCAAAAACATAAAAAATACTTTTTTCACTACCGATAAGAAAATGAAAGTGGTGAAAAAATTTGGAATCGACAATTTTAAAGCTGAATACCAAACTGGAATACGAAAGAGCTTTCTGCACACAATGAGCTCTCCATTAATGATATAGCGTCCAAGTATTGTGAATTTTATCCAGACATACAAAGTGGTTTAAAAAATATTTATGGCTCTTCCACCAACGACAGAGTTAATCGAAAGAACGTTTGGAACGCTAAGGCATGTTAAAACATGGCTGCGGTCTATTCGATCAGTGCGAAGTCATGGTAGGGGAAACAAAAGTGATACTAGCGCAAGCTGCGGATAATTCGAGTATTTTAGGGCGATATTTTGTAATTTTGGCATAACAAATACACATATACCTTTTACTTTTTACTAAAAAAATAGGTAAAAACAATAAAATGAGCAACTGGAGTTGCTATGTTGCAAATTATACTAGCAAAAAGAGTGTAAATTATATGAATGTTCAGTAGCAAAATCGAAATTAAATAAAAGAAATAAATGGACAGCTGTATAATAAGAACAAAAAAAAATCTTTATTTTTGTAATAATTAAGTAATAAATGATTTTTTTATGATATTATTTAGCATCCCTTAAATCTTAAATGTTTATCAAATGATTAGATGTCTGCCTTTAATTATTGTATATGGCTGACATGCAATCTTGTGACTTATTGATAAGAAACCAGTTTTATTCATTAATTTCTATGGGTTCTTTCGAACTAAAAATGAAAAAAATATAAATTACAATCGCAAATATACCAATTATTTTTGTTATTACTTTTAAATTGTACGTTATTATATAATGGTAATATTTTTATTTTGACATTATTTAACCTATTCTTCAATGACAACTTATTAGGCTTAGGCAAGATCTCATACATTTTCTCGTAAATACCTGCCTATGTTTCATTATTGATTTTTTTAGCTGAAGTAATAAAAATATGTAATAATAATTTTTTCACTTGTTTTAAAATTAAAAATAACATATATATTTCTTAATTACGAACTCTATTAAAAATTGTATTGTCAGTATACGCAAATATCGTCCGTTAGTTCATAAAATAGTTGGCGTTGCTGTCAGGCACGGAGTGAATAATGAATGAAAATAGGCTGACTGAAAAATAAATTATGTTTTCCGTTATCGATGTTTTTAGTAGATAAAAAAGAAATTTAAAATTTGCGTTTTCCTAGTGTTTTTTTGTGTTCATTGACATATTTCAGTGAGTTTTTTTATGTTTCTGTTTTTTATAAATTTTTATTACTTATATTATTATGTTCATATTTTTCTTTTATATCACACCTTCTGTTTGTTTTTTAAAAATGTGCTTTAAGTTTCTTGTTTTTTTTTTAATTTTAGTGTTTTTCTTTTTTGTTTGGTTATTTTATTTATTAGAGACTGGTTATGACAACTTAAGTATCAGTTCTGTCAAATGGGTCAGTGACATTGTTAGGGTTACTACTAAAGTTCCACTTCCCTTATTTTCACTATTCAGAGAGATATCTGAATAATTTTGTTCTGTTTGAAAGACTGGAACAAACACTTTCTTATGATGGATTTAATTATTCTTTGACGTCCTGGCTTACTTCCGGTTTTTCCGGAAATAACGAAAATCGATTTTTTTTTATTGTTAAATGGAAACCCTCTCTTTTATTGTAAATTTAAACATTTTTGTAAAGTAATCGTGTATTGAAAATTTTCTGTCAGCTGTCAAAATGGCCGTCATATTAGATAATATTTTTTCTAAACATGTCACTATTAATTCGTTTATGGAAAAAAATATAGGAATGTACGATCTTTATAAAATCTTTGTAAGCTTCAAAATTCCCATTGAGACCCATTTACCGTATACTAGTGGCGTATCTAAGCATTTTTATTATTAGCAAACCGTTTAATAATTCCATCCGCTTTTATCTTCGTTGTTAATTGAGATATTGGAATAAAAGCTTTTTTGTTTAAAAACTTGAAACAAATACTGTGATATACTTGATTCAATTGGTGTGTGACGTCATGGCTTACTTCTGGTTTTTCGGAAATAACACAAAATCTCAATTTATTTTGAAATAGAAACCCCCTTTTTTATTGAAAATTTGAATTTCGGGAACATTTATGGAAAAGAATCATGTGTTGAAAATTTTCTGTCAGCTGTCAAAATGACCATCATATTTTTTAATATGTTACAGAAAATTTTCAATACACGCCCCAAAAATGTTCCAGAAATTCAAATTTTTAATAAAAATGGGTTTTCATTTAAAAATAAAAAATAAATTGCGATTTTCTGTTATTTCTGGAAAATCTGTAAGTAAGCCATGACGTCACAGAAAAATGAAACCCATTATAAGAAAATTCTCTTTTATTTTTCATTTCCTTTGTTTTCGAACAAATAAACATTCTAAATTTTTTTGAAAATTTTGCCCCCCCCCTATAGAATTGTGTAACGACGCCCATGATTTCAAATAATCTAAAACAACACAAACAATGAGAGCAAATTTATTTATATTAGAAAAACATAATTTTATTGCAGAAATAGTTTTTTTACAAGTGTGCGGAAAGTAAACTCTTATCAAGAAAGACTGAAAAAATCCAAAATGAACGTACCGATAAATTCCGATTTAATTAGGGTGTTTCATAAGCTGCATATTATAGATGAATAAATGTAATGATTGGGATCACGCAGGAGATAACAAAACAGGAATTAAAAAAAATATAAAAAAAGTAGCCCGACTGCCGTTTCTAGTAATAGTGTTACAAAAATATCACCCTCTTGCGCCTGTCTAAATTTCGGCATTATAAGCAAAAAGTAGCAACTAAACGCACTATCACTATAAATAAGAATGTTCACAAAAAAAAGAGACTTTGCCAAAATCTACACTGAATACGGCAGAATTTGTTACTTTTTGTCTAAAAGAAATCTTAGGTTTGAGTAAATTTGTTAATTTTTGCAGAACTCATGAAAATGTCTCATTGGAATAACAGTAAAATTCAGCAATACATTTTTTTTATACAATAATAATCTATTGATCACGTCGATTATTTTGCATGATTATTATCAAATTTAATTCGATTATTATAGCACAAAAAGTAGACCGATTTAATCAATAATATTTGCAGTCAAAAAATTACAGCAATATACGCATTTAAGACGCTATTTTTGACAAGATTTATCTTTTGTTTTATCACGCGGACAATCCAAGGCTATTATGACTTGGAAAGAAGGATTTATTGCAGTAGGTTTACCATGGTTATTTTTGTCATTTACCTAAATTTTGATTTTAGAGTTTTTGGTGAATTTTGTCTAACGTTGCCCCTCTGGCTTCCTGTCAAAAAAATTCAATGTGGCAGTTGTTTACAATATTAAATGTTTTTTTTTTAACATTACCATCTTAAAATATTCAAACATGACTCTCCTGTATAGTTATCAAATATAATGAGTAATAAAAAAAGGTTTAGAATATGAATTAAAGACAAATATTTTCCATACACATTTTGTTCGAAACATTTTTCATATCATGAAAATACCAAATTTAGGACTTCTTCCCAAATTTCTCAGTTACAATCAATTTTAGAGAAATCATGTAGGTATATGATAAAAATTAAAGAGAATGACACCACAAACAACTTATATTCAAAGAATTTTCTTTTCTAATAATAAATAACAGAAACACGCCTAAATGTAGAAAAATTATGCCAAAAATCTAGTCACTTCATCGCCGGATGTATTAAAGTTTAATACGGATTCAGTGGACCAGCAAAACGCAAAGATCCGTCGAAAACTCGAGTTCGAAAAAATCATGTTTACTATAATTTCCTATACTAGGAAAGTAAAAACGGTAAATTCAATGCTAATTTGTTGTTTGTATACCAACCAACCACCATTTTAACTGGCAAAATGTCACGAGTATCCATTTTAAATTTCAATAAGTTTTTGTCTTATCCACACTCAATTACTTGAAAATCGAGTTAAATACATTTCCAGAATGAAAACGAATTAATTTTTTTGCAAGAAAGGATATGTTAAAATATTCAGAGGGTATGGAGAATAGTGACAGCATTAAGAAGAAAGTTCCAAAATTAATAATTACAGAAAATTATCAGAAACTTTAGGAAGTGTGTATTGGTAGACATTATCTGCTCCTTATTTACAAAAATTTTAGATAACTGACCCAATAAAAAAATATTAAATATATAAATATTTAGTACTTACCAGATGATCAAACCCGGCACTGAACAAAACATTTTCAGCGGTGGGGTGCCATTCTATATAACCAACACGCCTTTTGTGCCCTTGTAGTTCTACTAACCAATCAGTGAGGTGAACTGATAGTCCTTCATCAGGAATATGCCACAGTTTGATCTACAATGACAATTTTTTTCATCACTATATCCAATTTTCTAATTTTTACTTTGTTTTAATAATTTACTTATTACTATGAAAATTTCAATGAAAAATTACGTTATATAAATTTCAAACAAATAAAAAACTATAATAAATTTTTAGCAAATCAAACTAGATATAAAAATTTTAATAATTTTTCATGAGACATTAAAGTAATTAGAAATAACATACGGTGCAATCGTCGGAGCAAGACGCGATGACATTATCGTTAAAAGGATTCCATTTGATATCCAAAATTGGTCCAGCATGGCCTGTAACTCTGCTGGCGTTGAAATCTAATCTACCAGTCTAAAACCCAAAAATACAACTACATTATTCAAGATTGCCAAGTAATGTTTTAATAAATAACATTTAAAATGTAATTACCGTTTATTTTTCAAGATTTAAAGTGCTTTATAAAATATTGAAAGCGAAAACAACACTTTTCGCTTGAATTACACACATGATTTTATCTAGAATTAAAAGTGTGTTAATAATTTAAATTTTAATTGCAATTTACTGAAAAATGGCAAGTACTAGTTTTAGATGTAGCAGTTATATCGTGCATGTTTGCAAGTTAAGGGATTAGCGAGTCACTAGTAGTGGATTAATGGAGAAAAGAGCGGAAGAGCAGAGATATTTGTAGTGTCTGTAAAACAAGGCAAATCACCCATAACACGTTAATGGCCAAGAGGAGCGAGGTTTTAGTGAGATTGGTGTCAATTAATTAAGGAGAGAGCTCTTCTCTGAATGGCATCAAGAATAGTTGTTGTAGATTCCCAAATGTGTGAGAAGTATTCGAGGTTAGATCTTATTTTGGTTTTATATAGTGTCAAGAGGTTAGATAAGGAGACATATTTCCCTGCTAAATAGGATCCCAATTTCTTTTGCACTAACATCTCTAATGAAAAAAGACAAAATAATACTCAAAATATGTGCCACATAAATTTAATTCTAAAAATTATAAATCGACATCATCAGGCCTTAGTAAATAGACCGTCAGATAGTGACCGATTTAGGTGCCCCATTTTCGCATACAAGCCTCGGAGATTGTAACGGTTGGAACCGTTATTTCGTTATTCCGACACAACCACCTCTTACTCAAATGTCATTTGTCGTCTTGTGAGATTTATTTTTGACTTGGTTGACAGTGACAATCAACTTGTGTTTATTTTAATTTATCTTAGTCATACGAAGTATTAGATGATTTTTAATATTCTTAAAATCCGTCTGATTTTATAAGCTCATGGCTATATCTAGACGGTTTTGGATTCGTCTCTAGACGTTTTGGATTTATATCTAGACGTTTTACGTTTTAGTCTCATCGCTAGACAGTTTCGAGTTCAAGTTTGAATACTGAAGATCATTCACGTTACAGAATTATTCAGAATTACGAATAAGGATCCCGAATCCCTTTGTGGAAGTTGCCTGATGATATATCTTGAGATAATCTAGCCAATATGTTTTTCGGACTAGTGACGATATATGTTTTCATACATTCGATGGGCTTGTGTGGAAAAATTGGTTAAAATCTCGATTTTTTTCCTTACAAAATTACGCCCTTATTTCAACCTTTTGGTCACTTGCAACTTTAAAGCATTTGGTTTTCCGAAGCCTAGTTCGACTAGTTAATCATTTAGTGAACACGGCTTGCGTGAAAATATGTGCAAAAAATAACTTTTAGAGCCACTCGTAAATTTCCTTTCATTCTACTCAAAATCGATGTACTTTTCAACCCTCTTCGAAGCTTGTATGCGAAAGTGGGGCACCTACACAGTCGCTATCTGACGGTCTAAAAGGAACAATCAAAATTGGGATACAAAGTTAAATGCACGTCATCAAAATAATACGGGGTTGGTATCATTAAAGGCTAAGTCGATGCAATAAATAATAACAAATTTCTCACTAGCAACAGGCTTGTTGAAAAAAATTAATGAAATTAAAAAAATGGAGAACGTATTCAATTAATAAAAAAAATGTTATTAAAAAAGGAAAGGCTGTACGTCTCGTAGTCAAGTCGATAACTCCTCAAGTGAAATTCATCATCACCATTTCTGGCAGGAGAAGTGTAAATCTTTTTTTAATGACATTTTTTTTTATTATTGGGATACCTTTTTCGTTAAATATATAATGTAATAGATTTTTTTATACTTTCATTAATTTACATAAAAAAATTTCCTAACAGGCTTGTTGCTAGTGATTTATTTTATTGCGTTGACCTATTATTTACATTTATGTGGTCCAGACTTGAGTATTATTTTGTCTTTTGTGAAGACATTTGTGCGGTTGAATACGATCCACGATTTACTTAAATCTCTCATCTGAGATAACGGAGATAACCTATTTTGTTGTGGTTGGGTTGTTTGAGAGTATAAAGGATTCTAAAGGACGGTATCTTACTCGCAAAAGATGAACATATCAAAATAATTCTGGCATGGATTCCAGGCCACTCTGGGATTCTAGGTAACTTTAAGGCTGATCAATTGGCAAATATAGGAAGATCTCTGAATATTCCAGTGAATATTAAATTAAACTATCATAATTTCTTTCCATTCATCAGAAACATTGTGAATTCAAGATGGCTTGAAGAATGGAATAGCCTCAAGAGTAGGAAGAATTCCTTTTATTCTAAAGTCGATCCACGATTTGATAAAATCCCTTGGTTTTTAAATTTTTCCCTACAAGGACAGAAGACATTTAACAATAGTTAGGATGAGGACAGGACATTGCCTATCCCCATATCACGTATTTCGTAAAGGAGTAAAAGATAATCCATATTGTGAGTGTGGTCAAATTGGCTCATTAAACCACATTACCTTTGAATGTTCCATAAATATAATAGTAAACTTTGATTTATACTATGAAATAGCAAAAACTAAGCTTTCTACTCCCTCAATAATAGCAGATTAAATATTCTAATCAAATTTTTAAATATATTTAAAATTCAATTATAACCCTAATACTTTATCCTCTTTTCGAGTCCTGGGTGCTCCTTCTATTTACCGTTGGCAGTTTTCTGGGTGTGTTCAGCTATCCTGTGTTGTGACGTCTAAGAACTAACTTTGTATGCCCCTCTACGCATATAACTCAAGTAGTAACATTAATAAGCTTTTTACTTTGAAATATATATTAATTTAATAGAGGGTATCCAATTGCTGAGAGCAAGACAAGGATACTCTCCCCGTTGTTGGCTAGGTAAATTATCCTCTAGGATATAGCACAATAAAGGAAGAAGAAGAAGGATTATGTATTGGAGTGTTGAGATTTATGGTTTTTCAGTCTCCAATTGTGATAATTTCAAATTCATCAATTAAAGAAGTTATAGTCTTCTAATGTCGAGCTTGGTGAAGGATAGTTGTTTGGTGAACTGAATGCTAGCTTGCAGAATGTCACCGTCCGCAAAAGTTATAGAAGATAGAAGTAACCAGTGGCGGCTTGTCTGTAAAGGCTGTAGGGCTAGACCCTCCAGTACAAGGGGAAACCAATTTATATGAATATAAAATGAAAATGTATGTTATCTACCCATACTATTTTTAATAAAAAAATACATCCCACGCCTACTTATAACTTTCAATTAGCTTCTTTTTTTCGGTTGTTCCAACCAGAATCTGTCAGTGCGTCCCAGGTGTTCACTAGAGTTTCCGTTTCTCGTGAAGTAACCTATTCACTAACGTTGCTGGCTGGCAAACAAGGAAGGGTTAAAAGTTGCGTAGCTTTCAATTCAGGAGTTTGGGTGACGTCGGTCGCACTCGGAGGACGGAATATTTACACGAAACATGGCTGCGAAAAAATCCGCCTTCGCTCCATGCTCCAGTCTATTCAGCGAGTTTATTTATTATCTTAGCCAGCGTTGTCAATTCACCGATTTTCGATCTCATCTTTATTTTTAGGAACCTTTAATTTCTCTCACAAATACTATTTTAAAATATATATGTTGATGTATCTTTCCATGATTTTGCTTCATACAAAAGGTAGTTACAGTAAAAGAGATTGGTGAAAAATTGTAAATGCTTATATACATAAATGGACAGCTTTAAATATGATGAAAAAATATTTAAAAAGAAATAAAATTTATTTTTTTAAATATTAAAGTGTTTATTTATTTTTATTGTCTTTTGTGTAATAAATTAAATTGAATAATAAATAATTACAGTAGATGTTTTTTATTAAAAAAAAATTATATAATGAATGCTCTTTGGTAATTTGAGCTGAGAATTGTATTGTAAAAGAAAATATTACTTACGCAATTTATGGGGATAACAGTGAAAGCTCCTCCTCCAGCAACTTCAGTGACCACAGCGAGAAATTTTGGATTGACAGCGCAAAATTGTGAATCGTGCGCATTTTTGGTGATCGGAATGTTGTCGTAACATTTTTCGCGTTTGGCGGGTTCGCCGTATACATGGCGAAACTTTGAACTTCTCACTCCTTTGAACCAGAGCTAAAAAAAAAAAAAACCGACTTTGAACCATAATTCCAGTATTTAATCTCCAAAGAGAGTACAGAATCTAAATTTAATTGAGGTTGGGTGGTTTACGGTCTTGCTTTTATTTTTATAAGGTAATTGACACCTTAACAGAAGTTGGCAGGTAACAATATTCGCGATTCAAATTAATTTTCGCACGCCTGTCATTTGTCACCTATAAGTAGGATGTTTGTTTATTTACATGTTTTTTTTGGGCGGATTTTGTATTTGTGATTTTTTTAACTGTTTTTAGATAATATTCTCATTGTAATAGTGTTTTTGAGTTTAATTTAGTGTTAATTTAAGTTTATTTCTCGTGCTTTCGTCATACATATAATCTTTATCATGTTGATTCTTAAATAAAAGGTCTTATCCACTTCTTCAAAAGCTAAAATCCGACGACGTAGCGAAATTTTGCTACTTCTGGCAACACTGAACGATATCCTACTTATAGGGACCTTCTACGAATTTCCTCCAGAGGGCGTATCACTTAGCTTGAATCGCGAACAGTTTGACAGTTTGTATCTCTTTGTTATTGAATGCAAAGCCAGTCTATTACTAATAACGTGATTTCTGAAACAAGAAACGTCTGTCTCAATTAAGCAACCTCGTACTTTCCGAAATACCAAGAAACTCTGATATTCTTGACATGAGTGTCCATTTAAAATTTTGCAATCCGGAATAATAAGAAACAATGGCTCTTAATATGACTGATGTCTTATGGGAAAAAATGTATTGATTGTATCCAATTATTATGTTTCCATTTAAACAGAGCAGTTTAATTTATTTATTTAGATATTTTAACTGTTCCAATAAAAAATGACATATATGAAAGTTCTCTTTCCAATAGTTTATTTGAAAACGAATGAAAAAATGTTCATGAACCAGGAGATAAACCCCAATATAACATCATAAATCAGTGATGGAGAAGTTCTAAAATAAAATGTTTAGCATTATTTGTTTCAAAATAAAATCTTTGGTTTTCTTCCTAAAAGTTTTAAAAACACCAATTTATTTTAATTATTGTCTTAAATTTTCTAGTCATGTTAATCAACAAAAATAAGGTAAGTATGTAATCTCTAGAGGTAGAACATATTTACAATTCAAGATCAATTTAAGTAGCCTCAACTTTCTTAGAATGGATTAAGATTTCTAATCGACAGAAAGTGTTATGCAGATTGTACATTATTTTAGTTAAGATTTACAATTCTGTTTGTATAGTCCTGCGATTGTAACACGCATAATTGTTAGTTCTGTAATAATAGGCGGTAAAACGCGATATTGATCAAGTGAATTTGTGCAATAAAAATGACACAAACGTCTAATTTAACTCCTGTGTAATTAAAGTTCAATTTAACCGTGCATATGAAAACTTTAGTGGTAAATGTACATGACGCTCTTGTACATGAACATTTCAATAGTACTATTCGGAGTATAGTTTTTAGGTGTTCAAATATGACCGGAGTTCTAGAAGCAACCATTTATAGACTTTGAAGCAACGAAAGGATGGAAGTATTACAGTAGCACCTAAAACGTCAACTGGGAGAAAACCCTCGGTATTATGAAACAAATGATCCAAAGAAAAGTGCATTCGTTTTATTTTCAAAAAAAGATACCTACTTTGGATAAACTTTTAGTAGACATTAATGGAGTAATTTCGTGTTCACCGTCACTGAGATATAGAATTATTGCTTAATCCCTTAGGGTTTACTCATTTACATTTTATGATGTATTATATTCGAGATTTTTCGGGGTGGCCATACTAAAATCTATGAAAATTCAGATAAGAAGGTATCAATATTTACTTTTTTCTGCTTTGAACAATGCTGTATATAGACCTTTGCCATAAAAACTATGCAATCATGCATTTTCAAATAAATTATAAATGGAGTGTCAACTAATAAAATTCCCTGTCTTTTTCCCAAACACCAATATACATTTTCCAAAATTTTTAATAGCTTCGCCAAAACCATACATCACGTAGTTATTTTATAACTGGTAAAAAGTTACTGTTTTAAATGCCACGGAAGAATATGTTTGCGTAGAACACGGAGAAGTGGGTTCGAATCTCCCGGGTCAGATTTTTTTCTATTTTTCATTAAACTTGTTTTTCATTATTTCGTAGGAGTAATATTGGGGATTTCTAAGGAATTTATTGTCCTATTTTTCAAATCTTTAACCGACAAGTTTCCGGAACTTTTAAAATCCATTGTCTCACTAAATACATTATAGTATTAATTATAAACCAACTATTATATCATGTAGTTATTGTCGAAAGGTAAGTTTATTTAATAATGAGAACTAAATAAAGTGGTTTTAAATTATTGTATTTGCCCTATCTATCAACCCAGCTACTCGTTCTTGTACATTATGAAATTTAATAAGAGGTTTATTTCCATTTGCCTCCTCCTGCGTAAATTTCAAAAGAAAATTAATATTTCACCAGCTTTTATACTCAAAACAAGTCACTTATAATTGGCAACGTCTCAAAATGCACGACTTCGAATATAATGTATTAAAGATCCAAGTGATCAAATCGAAAAACCGGAACGAAGTGATCCGTGAGTCCGCTCTTCCATTCACTGCGTATTTAACCTGTATCTGACATCAGCTATATCTGTCGTACTGCAGATTTTGTCAAACCCTATTGCCTAAAATAGTCGACCTTTTCCCATTTAATCGTCTCCCTATCTGTTACGGCTTAAGACCAGGTGCGTACATGCGAATTTTAGTCACGCTGTTTAGTCGCAAAATTAAAATATTAACGTTTTAATGATTATACACACATGTGCAATAAAATAATCCCTGCGATTAAAAAATGACCAGACCTATTTTCTTGGCGACGCGATTGCGACTAAACAGTCGCACGGCTACAAATCGATTAAAAGTAGCTATGTTGGAAATGATAAAACGGTTTGTAGAAGGTTACATATTTACCCATACAGCAAACATTTCAGAAATATTTCAAACGTATAAGTTTCTGAAATGTTTTAGTTAAATATTTCACTAAAAATGTTTCTGAAACATGGTTTACATGTTACACAAAAGGTTACTAAACGGGTTATGTTGTAAAAGGCCAACAATTAATGAAGAATTTCTGATTTGTAAAAAGAAGACGGGATATGTAGTTATTTTATTTTATCATATCCCTGTCCAGCCATCAGCTAGAAACAAGCCTATATTCTAAATAATTATAGATTTGAGTTGTTGGTTTTTGATATTCATGCGTTGTGAACTTGTTATATGGGAAGCACAATGTGGGATCTATTCTGTAACAATTCCTTTATATTTAACGGCCTTTAAAAATAGTTTCTTATTCGTTCATTTACTTTTATCATTATTTAAACAGATTTCTTTAAGATAGTCCTCTAATGTATTTTAAAGATCCGTTTAAATAATGACAGAAGTAAAGGAGAAAATATTTTTAAAGGCCGTTAAATATAAAGGAATTGTTACAGAATATACCCCTATGTCTTTAGAAATTAAGGTGAGAACTACATAAATAATGCTTGCTTGGGTGGATCTTCATGTTTTATTTATACATGAGTATTGTTTTATTATAGTTAATTTAAAACAATATTAATAAAACTATTGTTAATCAAATAATTTGTATAGATCCTTTTTAATTACCTATATTTTGTTTCAGATTGGTGCATTTAAAGGAATTGGTGGAAATGAATCAATTTGCCAGCTTTGGGGCTGTTCCAGTAAAAATAACATCCAAGTTATTCAACGTTTCCATAAAGTACTAAGGAACATTGTCGATGCATCCTGGTACTTCCGTAATACTGATCTTCATAGGAACCTTAAACTGGACACTATTGAAAATACAAGACAAAAATTTGCCAGTGGTCACCAACAACGACTGTTCCAACATGGAAACCTTGAGATTATCCAGCTCCTCAACAATGCCAATCTAATAAGAAGACTCGAGAGAACCAGGCAGGCCATTTGAGTTAGTTCAGTGATGTTAGATTAAAACAGAGTATAGTGCGGTTAAGTGTTATAAGTTAACGGTAGTGTAACTAAATAATTGGACTCTATATAATGAGTAGAATCTTAGTTTATGAAGTTTTTTATCCCTAGATAAGTTAGGTAAAAATAAAATCTTTTTTATTAGATTTATTAAAAAAAAACCTAGTTGTTTCAAATTAGTGCATTTAAAGGAATCGGTGGAAATATTTTATAAAATATTCTTTAAAACATATTTATTTGTTTAAGAATCAATGTTTGAGTTTTGTGTATTTTAAATAAACATGTATATTTTTAAATGTCTTTTTTTTGTCTAATAATATGAAAAAAACAAAACTAGAATACATTTCTGAAATATTACTATTTAATATTTCTAAAAGATTTCTAATTTTCATTTCAGAAATATTACTGTGAAATATTATATTTAGAGGAAATTTTTACGTTTCAGGCATATTTCAGAAATGTTTCTGGGATGTTTCGTAATATTTATACAACACTGCAAATGTTTCAATGTAACATTGTTGAAATATTTCTAAAATGTGTTTGTGCTGTATGAGTTATAACATCACGACTTTTTGAAATACCCTGTATATTTCGATATTTTTTAATAAAGGTATACCATTTTTTAGTTAGCATGTCTGTACAACCTTTGTGCTCTTGTTTTTGTCTAACGTCTAAAAAAAACAGACAAGGAGAGAGGAAGAAAAATATTACTAACTTTTAATACATATTTTGTTTAGTACAGTATTTACAAACAATGAAAAAATTAATTCGCGGTATTCGCTATTACAAACAAAATTAAGTATCAAATAATATTTTAATCGTAAAACAATATCGTCAATAATAACCAGTTCCCCATAAACAAACCTGACATCATCCTTAAAACAACAAGGTTAAACTCAATAATACTAACACATAAATCTACTATTACAACGCCGCAGGCAATAAAAGCAACACAAATTGATTGAAGATGATTAAAATAGTTCACTTTCCATCAAACAAAAAATAAAAGAAAACCGTTACCTTCGACATCTAAACGGGATTTCCTCAATACACTGTAACATAAACGAACTATCCACTGAAACTGTGTGAAACAGTTTTAAAACTAAACACTAGAAAATCAAAACAGTGTGACGGCAATTTATTTCATACGCGTATTTATTAACAAATTTGCATTTCGATATTAGTAATATATGTGTTTGTTGTACAGGTAGCAGGTTTGTTGCGTTGCAATGTCACTATCATCATTTAATTATGTTCGTATAATTATTTTATTTGATTATATTATCTTATCTTTTTGGCGTGCGGTATTTGAATTGTGGAAGATTTGAACATTTTGGTCGAGACGAATATAGTTGGAATCTTTAAATGCAGGAAAAGTGGGTTTTAATTTGGTTGGTGAACGATACAAGTAATGAATGAGTCAGTCAGTAAATGAAGTAGGTACGAGGACATGTAAGAAAGTTATTTTTTTTTTGGATCTAACATTTTTGATTGAAATATTTAATGTTTGTATGGGGTAGCCTAAAAGTATATTATTTAACGAGTAAATTATGACGATAATATTCAAAAAGAGAGACCTTCACCTTTGGAATTTAATAATATCCATAATTTGCTAGTTAAATACAAAGAGTTTTCACGGGTGTGAAGTTATCCACATCCACAAATGTACACTGAGAAAAATAGTCATAATACTTGGTTCAAATGACATGTAGACGCTTTTCATTTGCAGATTTCAATTAAGAAGGTTTCAATACATAACAACCATACCCGCAATTAACTTGTGCTTTGTCTGAGGGGGTACAATGGTGGTGAAATTTAAAAAAATCATAGAAGCCACAAATGGCTTTGTACACCTTTCTGCTTGGGATATGTTATGTAGTTGGCTCTTTTCTTCTCTAAAACCATGCTGGAGTTTGTCGAGCAGTCTGAGGGGATGCAATTAAGGGTGAAATTTAAAAAAAATCATAAAAGCCACAAATGACTTTGTACACCTTTCTGCTTGGGATGTGTTATGTAGTTTGTTCTTTTATTCATCCTTGGTGCCATGCTGGAGTTTGTCGAGCCGTCTGAGGGTGTGAAATTAAAAAAAAAAAAAATCATAGAGGCCACAAATGGCTTTGTACACCTTTCTGCTAGGGATATTATGCAGTTTGCTCTTTTCTTCATCCCTGATACCATACTGGAGTTTTATCGAGCCGTCTGAGAGAGTGCAATTAAGGGTGAAATTTAAAAAAATCGTAGGAGCCACAAATGGCATTGTACACCTTTCAGCTTGGGATATGTTATGTAGTTTGCTATTTTCCTTATCGCTGATACCATGCTGGAGTTTGTCGAGCCGTCTGAGAACGTGCATTTGGGGGTTAAATTTAAAAAATCATAGAAGCCACAAATGGCATTGTACACCTTTCTGTTTGGGATATGTTATGTAATTTGCTATTTTCTTCATCGCTGATATCATGCTGGAGTTTGTCAAGCCGTCTGAGGGTGTGCATTTGGGGGTGAAATTTAAAAAAAATCATAGAAGCCACAAATGGCATTGTACACCTTTCTGCTTGGGATATGTTATGTAGTTTGCTCTTTTCTTTTCCCTGATACCATGCTAGAGTTTGTCGAGCCGTCTGAGGGCAACTAGCTATACCGGAGAACTACTTTCCAGTCTATGGAGTTTACTACAAAAGACCGCATTAGACAAGGTACTCTAAACAATGATTAAAGGATATCCACAATAGATCTGAAAAGGTCGAGGTGGGGGAGGCCACATGGCCCATAGTCCTAATTAAATCTAATCTCTAAACATTGGTTGCTTGCTCAACGTATTTTTAGCAACCTAATAGATATTTATATGAAGGAAATTATTTGAAATAACATTCTACAACTAAATATACAACATAGTAAACAATGTGCAGGGCCGTATTTCAGATATTAATTGTGCTTTGAGTGAGAGTATTGTAACCATATTAGGGTTTTGTAAAGATGAATTAAAAATGAGAGAATTTGCTGCAGTTGGTGCAAAAATTAGATAATCATAAATATTCTCTTTGTTATCTTAAATTCTAGAAATTTACTTCAGTTTCATTATAAAAAGCATTTGTCTTTATAAAAATTATGAAAGTATAGAAACTTTTTTAAATGACATGGATAAGTATATTAGTGCCTTAAAAATACGTACCGACTCACATTTACAGTTTTTACCAATATGCCAAATATCTCAAGACCATTGTATTCGCTTACATGGAAGCCACAACAATAACTCCACCGGCCAGCAAGTTCTGGGGGGCTATTTTCAAACTCGAGAGAAAGTGATTTCTCTCAAAATTTTCATGAGAAATGTCATACGTCATCGTAAAAACAGTATTTTTAAAGCCAGTAAAAACTCGCAGACTGTTTCTTTTGGTTTATTTCGAGAGCTTTAAAATCCTCCCAAGAATTTGAATTCTCATTGGCCTTAGAAATACTGTTTTCACGTTGACATATGGCATTTCACATAAAAATCTTGAGAGAAATGAGTTCTTTTAAGTTTGAAAATAAGTCCGTAACTAACAAAAATTATTAGTAGGTACATGTTGAAGTTTTCGTGGAAATTGTATTCATCTAGAAAGGCTTCGAATTTTAAAATGTCCTCTTCGTCAAATTAACGAATCGTCAAGAGACTATAGAGCTCTTGGCTTATGGGAGAGTTACTGAGCATGATCAAATTATTTACTAAATCCCACGCCATCGATCGGTATTTACAAAATATATTGTTATACATATATTTAAAGTGACCATATTTTGAATAGTAAACGCTGGATAAATCGAAAACAAGGATATATTTCTACGAATTCTCTTTGCAGTAGTGACAGTTTGGTTCATTTAGGTGCAAAAAAAATATATAAAACAGTGGGATGTCACGTCATCATAAAAATTGAAATATTTATATTTTTTTCGTTAGACAAAAGCGGAACACATGTTAAATCGGGACTAGTGGTTTAAAATCGGGACAAATATTTTCGTTTATTGACAAAAAAAAAGTATATACTCGTAGTATATCCCTCTATGCTCCATGGATGTTAGACGTTTGTCTTTAATGTGAACACATAATAAAAAGGAGCTATTATTTTAAATTATCCACCTTATTTTAGTAAAATGTGTAGTGTGTTCAGTGCTACAAGTCATTTATAAATAAAAATATATTTGCAAATTGTACAGTTTTGATCAGCATCCCTTGTATAATGTAACAAATATACAAACATTAGGATGTTTTACCTCATTAAAAATAAAATTAAAAAATGTGATAGCATAAGACATAACAATAAAATTGTATTTTTTAATGGCCAATATAAACAGTTTTTTTATTATTCGTTATTTTGCCATAATATATGTATTTTCAATTAATACCTACCAACTGTTTGATTATTCTATGTTATATCAGTTTCGGTGTAAAATAACAGTTATGTTAAACCATGATATATTAAATGAAATTTCTAGACTTTTATTATTCTATAAAATACTATCTTCCACTCGCACATTTTTTATTCCTTGAAACTTATTTTATCAATAAGTGGAAGTAATCATCCATTTTATAACAATTAATAAATATTGCTTATATTTTCTAAAAAAAAAAAAAAAAAAAAAAAAAAAAAGTAGATTTGGGTTTCATTCAGAGAATTCGAAAATTTGATCATATCTCGAATAAAATGTAAGAATCAGGTTGGTTGACTTTCAATAACTATCGCCTTTTGCATTTATTAACCCAAGTTCACAAAGTTTTACTCATACAGAAACCTGATTATTTAGTTAACAAATTAAAGACATTTTCCAATATTAATGAATTTCCTACGCGGAATCGAATGACCTTGGTGGTACCGAATCATAACACGGCTCTATTTAAAAGATGTTTTTCGTATGTTGCATGTAAAGAGTACAATAAACTTACAAATGAATTTAAATCATATAACTTGCTTAATTTCAAGAAACGCCTAAAAGATTCTTTGTTCAATAAGCAATGGTCATAAAAAAATATATTATATAATGCAACGAATTTGGTTTTGAAAATCTGTTTATTTTTTATACTTTTTTTTCTCTATTATATTATATTATATTATTATATTTCAATGTTATTTACAGGTTAAGTTGTAAATCAGCACAAGCTGAACTTCACCTTTTCATCTACCTTATATATGTATATATTTACACTTATACTAAAACTTGATGAATAAAGACGCTTTATTATTATTATTATTATTATTATTATTATTATTATTATTATAATAAAAGTCCGTATCTGGCGGATCGGCCATATTGGGTTGACAACATCCACGCCCAGTGATACCGATTAATTGTTTTAGTGTAGTCTGACAGTAGGGTTACCAACTTTTTTAACAGAAAAAAAAAACCGTATAAAATTGTTTGAGTAGTAAAAAATAAAGTATTTGGAAGAAGAAAAAAAAGGTTTTTTTAAATTTATGTTGTTATTGCATTAAAAACATATTTTAGTGTACCTATGCACCTATTAAATTTAGTAAGTTGTGTGTTTATGCAAGGATTAATTGGTGACATTTCGTTAGTTGCATGTGCAATTTAATTTGTCTACGAGCACATAGGAAAGTGACCTATATCACACGCGTGTGGACAAGAATCTACTTTCCGCATGAGCTGTCAAATATGTAAGATGCGTAATTTCTATTTTAATTTATGTAATGTCTATATTAATAGTAAAATCGATTTGATGATTACATTGTGTACTTACTGATTTTTATGCCTAGATCCTAGATAATTCATTTGACATTAGGTCTTTATGGCTCAGATAATTAAGCATTCAACTTTTGATTTCGTGACCGGGATTCAATTGCCGATATAATCAATCGTTATTTTTAAATATAATAGTTTATTTTAAATACAATTTATTTATCATAACATTATCCCCTACAGTTAGACAACCTATTAAAACTTCTGCTATGAGCTATATTAGCGTGACGAAATTTGTATCCCACTGACAATTAATGTTTAACAAAAACAAACAATTCTGACTTTAATTTGAATTTTTTTTAATATAGAGCCTGAAAATAGTTATTTGTGTATTAAGAGCGAAAAGTGATACTTTGTGGCTTTCGACAGATTGCTGCGCTTTTCTACGCGTCGCACGGGCTTAAAATGCACACAAGATTTTTTCTACGATAACACTTTTTTAAGAAATAGATATACAAACTGAAAATTTGTCGTAAGTAGTGTATAATGTGTTGCCTATACCTACGTTAATCATGAAAAAAGCAGTTGATTCAAAAGTCCATGTTAACTTGGATAATATAACAAAAAACCATGTTACTACGTACAAATGACTTGAAAATAATTTATTAAAAATAAATATTATTGTATTATAGCTAATTTAAATTAGGTGAGCTACAAAGCTCAGCGAGCGATAAAGCTGTCACTTAATGTTAGTTCGCGGAAAACGTCTACTTTGCGGTTGGATTTCGAAGCGTAAAAGCCTACTTTGGATAGGCTATTGATTATGTCCTACAAGTATTAAAAGTAATTTTAAAAAACCAGATGCCGTCACCACATCTTAACCAAATTTATATGGACCCTGAGATACCCCCTTACTAACAAAAAAAATTATTACGACGAATTGAGAACCTCCTCCTTTTTTGAAGTCGGTTAAAAAAAGAGGACAATAAGGAACTATTACTATTATAGGAAATTATTTTTAGAGAATGCGTTTTCCCATCAAAATAGATTATTTAAAAAAATTGGATTTTTTTTGTAAAAAATATAGTTAAAAAATCAAAAATCAATTTTTTGTGTTTTCTGAGCAGATATACGTCTAGGCATTGCTTTATATAAAAAAAAAAGACTAAATTCCCTTTAAAATGTTGGATTAAAGAAGTTTTTTGGATAAAAATGAACCGAGATGTAGCCGATCAAACTTAGATTTTTTTTTCGATTTTTATGGCGTTTACTTTGATACCATTTTAATTCGTATATTTCTACATCAAAATTGATTTTTATTCAATAAAAAAAAGTATTTTAAGTTAATTTGTTATTAAAAATTCAATATTTTTATAAATGGGTAAAACTATGATCGATTTATTGTGAAAATTATAAAAATATTTTACAATTAAAATCATATATGGACACGTACGCGACAATGCAACTAAAGATGAAATAGGATCTAATCAGCCCCTAATTTAATAGGAGCGGTTTTTTTCATTTTTAGTGACCATTTGAAAGATTCCTTTCTATATGACATAATCAATAGCCTAGTATGTAACTAAATTATTTTTAATGTTTACATGAATACAATTTTGAAAATAATAGAAATAAAATGTTAATGAATGCCTCTATTTTTATAAGTATACTATAATAATTTTATTGTTAGTGGAACACAAATTAAGTCATCACTAATATATCGTATTTATGTATTAATTTAAACCATCTTCAGATTACAACTTTGAACTTTATGGTAGGCCACATGTTTATATGAAATTTTCTTAATAAAATCCTATTAACCGCCTCCTAAAATATCAACATGTTGTTTAAGAGCACCCTGTGACGTGTAGTTTAATAAATAAACATAAGATAGATAATTTCAAAACAGAAGTATGGATTTCAAAAAATGAAATTATTAAAAGTAAACAGACTAAATTTCGTAATATACAGGGTGGTTCTTAAGTAATTGTGTAATAGTACATTTCTGACTTCAAAATATTACGATTTGCCTGAATAAAATATTAAGACAGACGTAGTATGTAAAGGTGAAAATTTAAAATTTGTTTTTCGCTATAACTTTTGTGGCATACATATAAGTTTAACTTTAACTTAGCGCCATTTTGATTAAAAAATAGTAAAAACATGTCAATTTATCAAAAAAAAGTTATACTTTTAGATTTCAAATCCATAATCGTCATTTAAGTCAGTGAAATAATAATTTGAGTAGACGTCTTTGATATTTAGAGATTGGAAATATTAGCAAAGTCTGTAGTCGGGGTCAAGAATTATTTTGACATCTAAACATTCTTCGTTCAATAATTTATAACTTTTGTCATAGTTTTATTATACTGTTGTGCGAGGGCCACTCCGATCCTGAACTTCTCTTTACAAGCCCCCGAGCTGTCTACGAATCCACAGTCGCTGCCCGCTCGATTCATGATCGAGACTAGACTCGCAGTCTGACGCGTGGAGGATAATTTCCAGAACTTCTAGACTGGACTTCTAGTCAGGGTTGGTTCTTTCTAGAGCGTTTTATTTTTGTATAAATAACGCGACTTTGTCGGCAGATGTTAAGTCTCAATATAAGTGTTGTAAGTAAAGATAAATTGTAATAAATAAATTAGAAAGCACGAATTATAACAGTGCTTAAGTATATAAACTGTTTTAAATAAATTAACTATTTTTAAGTTAAAAAATCGTTACATTGGTGTTAAAAGTAAAAGTGTAAATAAATAGTGGACAAAAATGGCTAAATAACTAAGTGATTTAAAATTGGCGGAGTTACGACGGGAATTCGTGAGTTGGAGACGACAGGGAAAAAAGCAGAGCGGCTTAAAGAAGCAATAGAAAGTGAAGGTTTGGATTGGGAAACGTATTTATTTTTGGATGATGCATCTTCTGCTATTTTTTCAATTTCTTCCGATATAGAAAGTAAGATGACTTCTTTGAAAACCGATATTTCCTCTCACATTTTTTCATTAGAGACTAAAGTATCTTCTGACGTTTTCTCTATAAAAAATGATATTTCCCACTTAGAAATTAAAGTTTCTTATGACATTACTTCCTTGGAAACTAAAGTTTCTTATGACATTACTTCCTTGGAAACTAAAGTTTCTTATGACATTACTTCCTTGAAAACTAAACTTTCTTATGACATTACTTCCTTGAAAACTAAAGTATTTTCTGGAATTAATTCCTTAGAAAGTAAATTTTCATCTGATATTTTGTCGGCTTACTGCCAAAATTGACCAAGTCAGATAAACTTTTGAGATAAACAGTATTATATTAAACTAGTGACCTAAAATCAAATGTTATAAATACCCAAACTTTTTTTAAATTAGTTACTAGCTTAGTCAATTTTTCCAGATAAGTTATTTGGTTTATAAAAACAAAAATGAGATTTTTTTGACTTGGTCACTATTGGCATTAAGCCAACGATTTATTCCTTAGAAGAAAAGGTGACTTCTCACATAACTTCTTTAAAAACCGAAATTTCTACCGATTTAGAAAACAAAATCTCTTTATTAAAAGATGAAATTTCTTCTGATGTCTTCACTAAAAAATGAAAACAAAATGTTAAAAGAGTTGGAAAAGAAGATAGAAGAAATGAAACATAAAGGACAGGCCAACGGCGGTGAAATAAAGTGCCATGAGGTGAAGTCAAAGTTGAAAATGAAAGGAGTTGTAAATTCTGCCCGTGTTAAAGCCCTAACTACCTTAAACAGTTCGAAACAGCTGCCAGAGCAAAAGAATGGTCTGAAAGGGAACAGGCAGTAAATTTGACCATGCCCCTTAGAGGAGACGCTTTAGGTGTCCTTCAAAATATACCCGTGGAAGAAACAAATATTTTGAACAATTTAAAAAGAGACTAAACATGCGATATGGCCACGAACACTTGGAACATTTGTACCAATCACAGTTAAAGAATCGCAAACAGAAACGAGACTTCAAGAATACGAAGTACGGTTTGCTTACCCACCAGCTACGCAGGTTTCTGGAAGATACAGAGAGAAGTGAGAACTGTAAAAGAAAACGAGGAAGATAAACTCGACCAACTAGTTAACATAATGAAGAGCTTTGCTTACAAAAAGATAAAGACTATCAGGTGCTGGAATTGCGGTGAACTGGGACATGTACGCAGTTCGTGCAAACGCCCTAAAGTCCCAACAAATGAAAACACGCCGCAGGAAAACAAGAGCGGGTCGGCCTAGAGGAGACACCTTCGACTCGAAACCGTTCTAAAGATCCTCTCATACTGATAGCCTCTTTAAAATGTCGCGAGGTAATGGTTAAAAGTATACATTCTTGGTGGATACTGGAGTAACTAGGACCATTATACGACCAAAAACCATAAATAACCGCAAGAGACTTCTTCCAACAAGATTGCGACTGCGGACTGTCACATCCATGGGCAAATCCAGGTTCAATTAGGAATTGGTACATAAAAGTTCACTCACACTGTTGTTGTCGCTGATATCAAAGAAGATGTTATACTTGGAATGGATGTTATGAACTTACATGGTTTCCAGTTGGATTTTAAAAACAGAATAATTAAAGTTGGTGCCGAAGAGGTATTCCTACATCAATATGGAAACAGTACCGTACCAGTTGCTGCATAGAAAGATACGGTGGTATCTGGCAGAAGTGTAGCACAGCTTCAAGAAACTATGGAAGAAGGAACACCTGTCATGATGGAACCTTGTAACCTCCATGAAGTGGTTGGATGAGGATTTCTGATCGGAAAGGGGTTGGTCACGACTGCTAAAGAGATTCCAGTCCGTCTTATGATCACCCAATTGCCATCAAGAAAGATACCAGAATCGGAACTTGTGTACCAGTAACTTTCATAATTAGTCAGACAATGGCGAAATAAGTGGAGATTTATATTTAAGATTTTAGCGGTAGGTGCTTAGGGGTGGGGAGGTTGAATGTAATACAGCATTACAGCAACAAATACTTTAACAGTTGTCTTCCTTGATATGTAAAATGACGTGTGTCGCCAAATTTTCATAGTATTATCAGTTAAAGAAATATTAAATGCTGTTCGTTTTCAAATTGTCCAGTACAATCGTTTAGCAACCAATTAAATACCTTTAAACTATTTTTATGACCTGCAAAAAATATTCAGAAAAAAACTAAAACCAGTAAAAACGTATATAATGGCAAATTTAATTATGTTTTTGGATAACTATCAGTTACGTCACACTAATATGGCGTATTAACGAAACGCAGAAGATGACGAGACATAATAATTTGATGAATATGGAAATGAGAGATATTACTATTTACTGTCAATATTTCAATGAGCGTGCTGCTAAAAGGGAATATTTGAAAAGATTTCCAATCAGGCTGCAACCTAATCACCAAACAATTTAAAATCTATATTGAAATATGGGTGAAAGTGGTCATTTCATCCTAACCGCGATGAATAATGGTTCCCGCAGATGATCCTCAACCCGCCCCCAACATTGCAAAGAAATTCATTAATTAATTGTGTTATGAGACGATCTTTTATGAAACGTATAGAAAAATGCATTGAAGAGAATGGTGGACTATCGAACACTTACTAATTTATCATACACACAACCAAACTTATATGGCATCACTGTGTATTTCCGAATAAACTTTTTGTATGGAAAAAATTTGGCATCCAACTTTAAAATAAGACTTTCTGTTCAAAACAAACATGATAATAAAGAAGAAACGACTGCTGCGATTTATTATCTTGTGGATTTTGTGTTCAGAAGTACAATCACGATCCTCCGGTAATTTTATTTCTGTCTAAAAAAATAACAAAATGCCTCCTTTTGTTGGACTAATAGATGTGTAGAGGGGAAGACTTATTTCTCTCATTGAACAAGGAACGTCCCAATGAGACATAGCAGAGGTAGTAGGCGATACCCAGGGTGTTGTATTGAAAACATATGAAAGGTATTTGGAACTAGAAACTCTCAAGAACAGGCCCAAATTGCTAGAAGAAATTCCAGTGTTTCTCATCCAGAGCTGCAACGACAACTTCTGGAAGGTACAAGTGTGGACGTTTCAGTTGAAACCCTAAAAAAAGACTTCGCGCTCGAGGGCTGTAAAGTAGGAGAGAGTTACGGGTCCCACCGGTATCGAGGCAAAATAAAATTGACCGGTTAAATTGATGTCTTCAACGCCAAAACTGGACAATTGAGAATTGGCAAAATGTTCTTTTTTCGGATGAGACCAGAATTGGCCTAAGATCAGATGACTATCGAATTCGGGTTCTTAGAGCTTCAGGAAGATAAGCGAGACTCCACGCTGTCAGATCTGTCCCAAGATATCAAGGAGGAACTGTAATGTTCTGGGGAGTTATTAAGCTAGGAGCAAAAATTCCTACCACTTCAACAAACTTCAATCGTTAGGCTTTGGATAGCTGCAATTGTGGATAATTTTATCTTTATGCACGATAATGCACCTCCCCATATCAGCAGAGTGGCTAGAGAATGTCTTGAAACGAAAGGTGGCCTGCATGTTAACCAGACCTAAATCCTATCGAACACTTGTGAGACCAGCTCAAAAGAAGGGTTAGAGCTCGTCGAAACAATGCAAGAAATGTCGCATAGCTTATTGATGCAACATTAGCAGAAAGGGAAAACGTACCCCAAGACAATGTTGACAATTTAATAAGAAACATGCCAAGGCGAATAGAAGCTTGCATAAGAGCTAGAGATGGTAACACAGATTGTTAAAATTACCAATTTTCTTTTTTATTTTGCTTTCCGGCTATTAAAAATTTAAATCTTATTTCGTTTCAGAAACCAAAAAATACCATTGTTTATTTTGTCAACTAATTGATTATTTTTATTGCCATGTGGGTTATTTGTCAGTAAAAGTCTTTGGTAAGAACTGAGTCTTATTCATAAACAAAAATTCATACATCTCAAAAATTATGAAAAATAATAGATGATTCCATATAAGTTTGGCTGCGTGTATATCATCGCACTGCTGTAAAAACATTATTAAATTAAATGAGAAATATGGCGCTGATTTCTAATATGCAATTATATCTAAAAGTGTTTACTTTTGAGGTTAACAATAATTATAACTTTTCTTGTTAAATTGACGTATCTTTAATAATTTTTTAATTAAAATTGAGCTAACTTAAATAACAAAAAGTTTAACGAATATGTATGCCACAAATGTGGCTTATGTGGTGCCCCTTATAAAATGTAACTAAGAAATTATAATTATTCATATCCAAAAACCATCAAATTCAAAATTTATATTATGAATCTCCAAAGTTGAAACGAAAAATAACTGTCATCTTTAACACCCTGTATATATCTTAATATCAATATTTTACTAAGGCAAGTTGCGTCACAACATAATATTTAGAAGTCAAAAATTTACTTCAATTACTTAAAGACCGACTTATTTATATGAAAAAATATAATAATTTGATAATCCCCTCGTACATATTCCTTGGTTACACTTCTTGCGTAAAATGCTAGTTGAACTTATGGAGGTCAACAGACTGTCATAAATATGTTTATATTTGTAATAAACTTCTGTATTAAGTATCTACATGTGTTTTTGTTTCTTAATGATCATATTCCTAACAAAATTTTTAACTAATAATGCCTACAAGGTTCATCGTTGTTCTATACTGTTAAACTGACTTCAAAAATAATCATCAATTGTATTAGAAAATATATATTTGAAAAATATGGATATCTAATATAAAATAGGTCATTCAAACATTTTTTTAATGAAATTAATAACCTTTAGTTTTACTTTTAAAACCTTTGAAATAATGTACAACTATTATAGGTACATTCACTCTTCTTGGAGTCATAATTATTCATGTTCACTACTATAGATACCTTTAAATAACTTTTAAAAATTAGATATTTTTCAAATACATTTTTTATTTAATTTATTATTTTTAAATGTAGACTTTCGAATAATATTTTCCATTTTTTAATAGGGGTTTAAATTGTATTTTTAACCGACTTCAAAAAAGGCGGAGGTTCTCAATTCGTCGCAATATTTTTTTATGTATGTTCAGCGACAATTCTTTGAACACGGTGTCCGATTTCAATGATTCTTTTTTTGTTAGAAAGGGGGTACTTCAGGGGTTCATAAATTTGGAAAAAATCTAATAATTGGGTCCATGAGAAAATCTTCAAACTCTTAATTTTTTATGTATGTTTAGCGATAATGCTTTACCACCTTGTCTGATTTATATGATTCTTTTTTGTTAGTAAGGGAGTACCTCAGGGGTGGTCCCATATTAATTTGGTCAAGATGTGGTGATGGCATCTGCACGATTTTGAAGTCGGTTTTTTAAATTTTTAATTTCTAACACTTGAATTAATTACTGAAATATCAAGTGTATATTACCTACTTGACATTATCAGGAAAATTAAATATTTATTTTCAATTATCAGTGATGCGAGAGATACAAGTTAATTTGAATTGAATAATAATTGTTTAAAAATTTATTTGTAACCAGATTCAAGAAATGTATATCAATTTTTACATATTTATATCATACAGTTCACGTCATCTAACAAAACAATAAATAAATTGAATGAAAATTGTATTTTTTAGTGATTTATGATAACTTAATTTCCAGTGAGGTCAAATGCGTTAGTGGCATTGTATTGTTTTGTGATTATTGCTGAAGTTATTAATTATGGACTATTAAGAGCAAAAATAAAGATTAATCGCATTCCAAAATACTCTCTAAGAAATGGATTATCTATAGAATAATTTAATAAAGGCTATTTTTAAACAAACTTTAGCCGGTTTCATTGTATAATATACCAATAAACTTATCTAGTAAAATATTTGCTAAGAATCCTTTGCACAATCTAATTAAAACTCGAGTAACGACTTTCCTTTAATTACACCGCCTCTAGAAAGTTCATAAATCACTCACCAAACCGTTAAAAAATCCACCTTTTACTTATAATCTTATCTATGTATCCGAAATTAAGCCAGAGTTTAATAAAGAAACAGTTTACCTGAGAATTGTTGGTCATAGTTCCAGAATTATTCGTCGGAATGCCCATCTGTCATCAAGTACCAAGTACCATGCACAACTACTTCACAAAACACAACTGAAATTAAAAATAAAACACATGCAAAATAAAATTAAGAAAATAATAAACAAATAATAAAAACTCAATGAAAATTAAACTATAGATCGAACAGTACGTACTAGTATGGCGAAACTAACTGATAAAAAGCACAAAGCGAGACTACTTTCAAAGATAACAGAAATGAAATTGATGTTTAGAATTCCCCTCTTTAGTAGATATTAATAAACAGTAATTTGTTGGGGGGTTACAACTACAAGTTCGATGACTGTCTAACGCTTTTAAACGAAGTGGTAATAATTAATTGCAACTAATTATCAATCATACCTAGCTAGTTGTTCATGTAAATTATAAAAATTGGTTTAAAGACATTAAACGAGATTACTTGCATTTACTTAAAATAAACTTTTAAGGATTTTTAGATTGACACTAGATTATTTAATTAAAATAATTTGAAGTGAGTCTTTTTTGCATAAATATAAAATACAAGGAATTAAAATGAAAACTATACACACTATAAATTATTTTAAAGAAAAGGCTTCTATGGAAAAATAAGCCAAAAATCATATAAAGGGGATGTCATGTATACTTGTTTCACTGTCACCCTCTCCTCCCCATGGTTTTTTCAATGGAACACCCTGTATATTATGGCATTTTTCGATTCTCCTCTGATATTTTATTCCAAAAATGTTTACCTTAGGTGTAAAATGAATCGTTTAGAAGTTATATAACATTTAAATTTAATAACAGAAATGATTTAATTAATTACAATCCAGAAATGTTACGTAATGTGCGAAAATACTTAATAATTTTTTAATGATATGATAACAATTTCATTAATTTGGTGAGAAACAGTTTCTGTTATTACAGTGAAATTATCTGTAACTTCCAAACGATTCTTTTTATATCTCAGATATACACAGAAAAATGCAATAATGCATAGGGTGTTCCATTGAAAAAAAAATGGGGGTGGTCATGGGGAGGACAGGGTTAAAGTTACAGCGAGTATACATGACCAAAAAGAAGTTCCTGTTTATTTAATTTTTGACATATTTTTGTATTTTTTTCATAAAAGCCTCACTTATAAAATTATTTAGGGTGGATAGTTCTCATTGAAATTACAATAATAACCCTGACACCATTCCTGTTTTCCCCCATCATCCACCGTTTTCGGACGAACCCCACCATTTATTTTTATCACTTTTTGATAATTTGAAGGATGAAAAATAGTATTTTAGCCTTTACATTTTTCTGAGGGGTTAGAGAGGTAAAATGTTCTGAAACATGAACATTTGTAACAAAGAGGGAGATTTTAGGGTGGGAGTTGACCACTCACATTAAAAGAAGTCACTAAAAGTATAATTTATAACCATCGTAACGTAACTTAACGCCGTAGAAACTTAACGTAAGATATAAAAATAAAAGTCTATAAATGTCCGTAACGTAAGAGTTGAGCATGCGTTTTGTATTTCAGAGATTATCAAATTACTGACAACCTTATGAAATAAACAAGTGTAAACTATTTACCTAACCTCCAAATAAAACTCATAAATTATGATTTTGCTATAGGAATAGAAAGAATATATTAACTACTTTAAAAGCAATAATATAAAAATATAATAAAACAGAATAGTTTACCGAAAATGTTGTTTTTGAGCAATAATAAGAAGTTAATCTTTCCTAGCAAACTAATTTTGTGTCTTGTTTTAGATCATAAGTATTTTATCCTCAATAACATAAACACAAAACATTCATGATAGAGTATGTCCATAAAAAAGGAGAATGATAATTTGTCCATTTATTTATAAAAAAAAATAAAAAGAAGAATTGTCAGTTATCATATGCTGAACTCAGAATTATCTCATTGGCTGACCGTAATGTCTTAAGTTGTTAAGTTAAAAGTAGGCGAACTTTCTACGGTACGTTAAGTTCTTAAGTTACGTTACGGCGGTTATAAATTAAGCTTAAGACTGACCGAAGTTTTTTCAATATTTTTTCACTTATTTTCTATATATTCCAGCCTCTAGCCCTCCTTCTACGCTCCCAAAAACCCCCAAATATTAAAAATAATTAACAACAATTATATAAACAGTTCGCAAGATTTTACATAGGAATCAGCAGGAATGGTGCCAGAGTACGAAAAATTTTTTTTGTAGCCGAGTGTAATTACTAAGCTCTACTGGTAACAATAAAGTGGAAAACAAAACAATTTTGAGTCAAATAACACTCATAGATCGCTGATTTAAGTTCTCATGATACTATAATCCAGACTAGCTGCGAGTAAAATTTAATAATCGGCTGCAAAAAGTCGAAGGGGTAGATGATAGATTTTTAATTGCCAAATACTAGACCAACCATGGTTTGCTCTGGTATAACGCATACAACAAAATAACAGTAAACTTCGGTGTTCCAGTTTACAATAAGTGCAAACAAAGGCACCCCTAAACAGGCGGCTGTCAGCTTTCATTTGACACCTATTGCGCCAAAATAGAAGCACCCTGTAGAAGATAACTGTCTAAAAATTAGTAACAGCCTGTTACAGTCGCAGAAAAAAAAATAGTGTTTAAAACTGAAATGAGTATATCACTCCCAGCTCGTTAAACAATATAACGAGTCTTCAAAAATACCTGTATCACAACCTGATCTGATAAAGCAAGACATTTATTTAATGAAAATTACCGTTTTTAGTGACTTTTATTACAACTTAAGTAGTATTATTTCTGTGAAATAGGTCAGTGACATTGTTTTAGGGTTACTACTGAAGTTATTAATGTTAATTTTATGACATCAACGTGCTGAAGACTACTATGGCCTACAGAATTTCAACAATTATTTATCTTTATCACACCACAAAACAGTGCACAATATACTGGGCGGGAAAACACATTAGCAATAATAATACATACAAATATACCCATTGCAATGAAATTTCCGTTGCACGTCATCAATGATGAAAATTGAACAGATAAATCATTTTCACATTTTAGGGGGGAAAGGGGGTTAAACGTTTATATGGAAGTATCGATTTTATTAAAGGTAGGAACTTGAAAATTGGAATTATAGCTACTTATCACAAATAAATAATGTAGTTTCAGGGACTTTGAATTTTCATAATTTAAGGGAAAGAAAGGGGAGAAATGGGAGAAGGAGGGGGCAGGGGAAAAGTTTGTATGGGGGTATCGCTTTTTTTAAAGGTAGAAAACTGAAAATTAGAATTGTAGCTACTTATCATAAATAAATAGACATTAAGGGAGGAAAGGGAGGTAAAATTTTGTATAAGACTTTCGGTTTTTTAAATGTAGGAACTTGAAAATTGAAATTGTAGCTACTCATTATTAATAAATAATGACGTATTTTAAGTTTTTGAATTTTCACATTTTAAGGAGGGGGGAAATGGGGAGTATCGTAAAACTAAATAATAAATAATTATTAAAAATTATTAAAAATAAACAAAAATAAATAAAAATTAATAAAGATTAATAAAAATTATTAAAAATTATCAAAAATTAATAAATTATTAAAAATCAACAAAAACTATTAAAAATTAATAAATGAATAAAAATTAATAAAAATCAATAAAAATTAATAAATTAATAAAAATTGTTAAAAATAAATAAAAAAAAATTGCCAGGTGTCACATGAAAAAATTTCTCTCAAGTAACGAACTGTTATTCACTTTTAATAATAGAGATTTGAGAAATTCCAGTGAAGCGGGATCGGGTCAGCTAATTTTATATATAGGTTTAATGAATTAATTAGTTAAAGTGTCAAAAGATGGAGTTCAAATTAAACTTAAAATGAGAAAAACTAAACATGGTAGATTCTCACTTTTATTAAAAAAAATAAAAATTAGAGACAATTATTTCGAAGTACAACTTCTTCTTCAAATGTACTCATTTTAATAATATGGATTTTCATCAAGTAAAGCTGAAACAATTTTTCTTTTCAGCAATTCAAATTAAACATTAGTTTTTTTATAAAATTTTTCTTGAATTTTTTAGCAACGTGGCAACGTCTACTTTCATGAATTTATGACGTGCATTGGAAATTTCATTGCATTTACTACATAAAATTGATATAAATATGAAAAAAGAAAAAGCCGAGTGGCTATACAATGTAGAAGCACATACAAAAAAAAACTGACTGAATACAGGATAAAAGGTTGTCTACATTGCAATGCACGCTTTACATTAGTAGGTTAATTAAAAGTTAATAAGGATAGCATATTTAATGCATTGTTCAAAAAACAGTTTTAACCATATACTTGTTACATTCAAATATATCCAAGCTGTATTCAATTTCATGGTAGGTATCTGTGAATTAATTGGTTGGTACACTACATTTCACAAGCTCAGAAAGATTGAATATTGATTTTAATACATCATGGGGATATATATCCCCTTGTATACCATCCATAATTTAGAAAAAAATCCTTTGCACTTTTTCAATTAAGTTAATATAAAAATGTTATACAAGGGGTCCCAAACTACAGAATATTAGGTATTTCGATCTAACAAAGCTAATATACAGAATTTTCTACAGCTTCGAATAAGAAACTATATTCTCCTTTAGCAGCAGTGTGTAACAAAAGTTAGTTCAGCATCAAACTAAACTCTGGGATCTTTTACGAATTCGGGTTGATTTATATTATTTAGAACAACGTTCTGTAGTTTTTAATACAAAATTATAGGTGCTGCTCTTTTTGTAAAAGACATTACGGAATATTTCTCAGCATTTATTTATTTACAGGCCAGAGCCCATTAAAACAATACAATTACAGAGAATACATATCACATTCATTAAATCTTAATAAAATCCTAAATAATAAATAAATTAATTTAAACATGTACATATTAAAAAACAATTAATTAAAAATCTAACATCTATTCCTCACATACATAAATGGTTAGAGAATTCTGATCATTCTACATTTAGTCTATTAGCAGATCTTGTTACTCTAGCAATAAAAGAATAAGAACCATAATTTGTTTTTGTTTAGAGGAAGTGAGTTAACGAGACACCACTTCGCAATGTCGGTCAAACACTTTTGAAGACGCAAGCAATGGGTAACACAATTAGTCATTTCAAGTAATAATTTTAGGTCTCTAGCATACATTAAAGTTTTAATATGTTCAATGTTAATTACTGTACCATTTATGAAAATGATGATTGAAGGGGGCTTAAAATTGACGCCTGCGGGCCACCTGATGTTTGCTCGAATGTTTTAGACCTGTTACCATGAAAAAGAATATATCGGCTGTGGGGATCCAGAGATACCAGAAAATAAACTTCCAATTAAAAATATTATTTGTTTATTTTATAATTTTTTCTATCGTCTTGAAACAGGCTATGGGGTCTATTCTGTAACCATTCCTTTATATTTAACGGCCTTTAAAAATATTGGCGGCCTATAAAAATATGTTCGTATTCGTTAATTTACTTCTGTCATTATTTAAACAGATTTCTTTAAGATAGTCCTCTAAGGTATTTTAAAGATCCGTTTAAATAATGACAGAAGTAAAGAAGAAACTATTTTTAAAGGCCGTTAAATATAAAGAAATTGTTACAGAATAGACCCCTATGAGTGTTATTTATTATGTCCCCTCCAAATCCTTCTTATTGTGACGATAGTCTAATTTATTTAGTGTTTATTTATTTAAAACACACTCTTTACAATTTATTTAAGACGCACTAATTAATTTATATAATACTTAAGACACTAACTCACAATTCTAATTTATTTATTACAATTTAACTTTTCAGTCCAATACTCTGTCCGCCGATAAGTAGAGAAGTCTCTAGACGCTCCCGAAAATTCCATCCATCTAGCCGTTTCTCGAGCGTCAGCGGCATTCCAAGAAGATTCCGTCGTTTCGAGCATGAGTCGGGTGGCAAGATGAAGGTCGCTTGCTTTAGACAGAGACAGCTTAGGAATTTTCATGACACTATAATAACAATTTATGATGTCTGACTGGACTGTCGTCAGCCGCAACAAGATAGGGGCCCTCGTCACTATGGAAACGAGGTGGGACGCGCGCTATCGAGTACGTCTTGCAGTCGGCTCTTTCTCTTTTAGTGCAGATTGGGGCGCAATTTTTTCGCGGTCGGCCGACCAACATTTAGAATTTAGATGATGGGACAGACGCCTGTTTCACTTTTTTAAAGTTGTTTTATAATTTTCACGAAATTTGTATGAAGTACCATGCTAAATGATAGACTAAACCCCTTAGCCATGCTATCAATAAATACAAATTTAGTTCTGGAGACAAATAAAAAACCCTGGACAAATATATTTCGATGAAGGATCGTAGAGCAGATTTCAATTTCAGGAAATTATATCATGAACTTTCTTAAAAACAATATAATCATGTTTCTGTTTGCGATTCTATAACTGTGATTGGTATAAATGCTCCTAGTGTTCGTGGGCATATCGCATGACTTAGTCTCTTTTTAAGTTGTATATAGGTATAGTCTGAAGGACATCTAAAGCGTCTCCTCTAAGGGCGATGGTCAAATTTACTGCTTTTTCTCTTTCAAACCATTCGTTCGCTGTGGCAGCTGTTTCGAACTGTTTAATGTAATTGGTCCATGACATCTTGCCATCGCAAGCAGAATTTTCAGTTCTTTCCAATTTCAATTTTGACACTTTATTCTACTATTCTTGGACTGTTCTGTATGTTCCATTTATTCTATCTTATTTTCCATCTCTTTTATTTTCTCCTCAACGGAAGAAATCTTATCTTCCATATAAAAAATTTCGTTTTTCATAGAAGTCATATCAGAAGAGATTTCCTCTTTTAAAGAAGATATTTTATCTTTTAAAGAAGATATTTTGTTTTCTATTTCTGAAGAAATTTTGGTTTTTAAAGAAGATATGTCTGAAGACACCTTTTCTTATAATGAAGAAATGCCAGACGACACTTTCCTTTCTAAGGAAGTAATATCATTTTTTATAGAAGAAACATTTGAAGAAACTTTATTTTCCATGGAAGAAATCTCAGAAGAAACTTTATTTTCTAATGAAGAAACTTTATTAACTAAGGAAGACGTGTCTGAAAAACTTTCTTGGAAGAAAATTTACTATCTAATGAAGAAATATCAGTTTTCATAGAAGACATTTTACTTTCCAAAGAGGAAATTACAGCAGATATCCGAAAATAGATACGTCTCCGGATCACGTTCTTTTGCTTCTTTCAGACGTTCTGCCAGCTCTGCTTTTTTCCCCTGTTGTCTGCAGATCTAACTCTCGACGTAACTCGGTTACTTTTAAACCACACAGTTTTTTAACCATTTTTGTCCACCATTTATTTATAGTTCCACTTCTAACACCAATGTAACGATTGTTTAATTTAAAAATATATATTAATTTAAAAGTTTAATTATTTACACTGCTACTAATTAATTTATTTATATTACTTAAGCACTATTTTAATTCACACTTCTAATTTATTTTAGCAATTTATCTTTATTCGACAACATTTATATTGAAACTTCTGTACATAAACTTCAACTGCTATCGACAAAGTCGCGCTATTTATGTAAAAATGTAAATGACTAGAAAGAACCAATCCTACTAGAAAAATCTCGAAATCTTCCTCCGCGTCGGACCGCATACAGAGAAAATTCCAGCAATGTCTCAATCATGAGTCGCGTCGCGATGGCCAGTGCCAGACTCTACGTCGCGGTAAAGATAGAGACAATAGAATACATATTTGCCTATAAATAACGGAAATCAAATCAAGTAAAAATTTGAGGTTTAGGGCGTAAGCAAAACGGTCGTTCAGCGTCAGCTCTACCGATTATGATTCTCTGATTCTTAAAATACGTTCTACGACGCGACGGTGAACACCCCATTATCTTCTTTCTTTCTAAAATATTTACATTTACAGCAATTCTTATGTGAAAGCTTAACACCGGCAGACAAAGAAAATTTATTCTAGTACATGTTAAGTGTGGCGTCCTTCAAATTGATGCTGAATTGGTGGTTTTAAGGAAAATTGAGAGAGCTGAGATAACTCGACGTGATCAACTCGATCCGACCAATTCTACAAAAGGACAACTCGATTTATTATATCGATGCTGAATTGGTGGTTTTAAGAAAAATTGAGAGAGCTGAGACACGACGTGGTCAACTCGATCCGACCAAATCTACAAAAGGACAACTCGATTTATTATTATGCATTCATCATTTTTTGCTTTCACTAGGTATACAGGGTGTCCTAAAGGAAAAGTACCAACCCTAAATAACTGCGGAGGTAATAACTTTCTAAAAAAGTAGTGAAATACGTCGACCTTGATTTTACCATAATACTTGTATAGGTAACGTCACCTTTCTACCCTACACAATCAACCGCTTAAAAAATTTAAGGGGTCGAGTGGTACCTCTTTTAAAAGATCTTTGAATTCTCTTTGCATTCGTTTACATTATTTTTTATAAAATTTAACAATGGGTTTGTGGAAATAGACCGTTTTAATAATTTTGGATTTTAAAAATAAAACACGAAATTAAAATGATGACTTATTTTTTCAACGGAAAGATCCATTAGTATACATAAATTACATAAAATAGCTTAAATACATTATAAAAGGTAGGTACAAAATTCCAACATTAAATATATGAAATGAAATATACTAAAGATATTGAAAACATATTCTCTTTACATCATTCTGAAACTGACTAATTGAACAATCAGTGATATCTAAATAATTGTATTGATTAGCCAGTCTTAGTAGTCTAGGTAGGGGCGCATGATAAGCATAATTAGTGAGATGAAGTTGAATTGCAAATAGACTATTATACCTTGTAGTTATTGTGGGAACTCTAAATGCAATCATGGGTAGTAACTCATCAGATCCTGACTTATGATCTTATAGACTAGAGGAATGACAGATCCATGAAGATTCTTCGCTTTACAATGGTTGGGATGTTTATTGAGTTCAGAATTGTGGAATAATTATATGTACCTGTCGCTAGACCAAGTTTAAAGGCACAATATCGTAAACATTTATTTTTGGACATTTTCAATCCTTTTTACAGTTGTTGTAAAATGGACACCATATGGTAGAGCTGTACTCCATAATCGACCTAATATATGTAACATAAACCATTCTACAGGCATCTAAAGTTAGCGAGCTAGATTTTCTTATCAGCATACCTAACATTTTCATTGCTCTATTAACAATTTGATTATTATAATTATTAAAGGAAAGATCTGAACAAAATACGATTTTAAGCCACTCTAAATTGCATTGTTAAAATGGTGTATACCGTTCAGGAGAGAATATAAATTGTGGGAATTTATTTTAAAATTGATGAACGTGCTAGAGCCACAAGCGCGCATATTCAATAATAATCATCCAAATAAAAACACTGGATCATCGGTATGTTTCAAAGTTGATGAAAAAATTTATGGAAACGGGTTCTATTGAAAACAGACGACACGAACCTCTGCGACCGATCAGGAATGAAGCAGTCGAGGTGGTATTTTTGGGTAACTTGTAGATGTATAATAGAGATAACAAGAGATGTAACTACTAACAAATATCGTGCGGTTCTGAATAAGACATATTCTAAGGGACACAGGAGGGTATAATATCCAATGTTGTCATATATCTATTTTATTATTCTCATTTTGTTTACAAAATTATTTACATATATTAAAAGAGCTAAAATAATTCAACCTATTTTATTGCAACTGAACCCAAAAATTTTTGAGTCATTAGTTATATCAAATTTCAAAATTCAAAATTGAATGTAATAATTTTTAGTAAATTCCAAAACCTAGTCATGTTAGGTTGGAAGTGTCAACATGGCTTACACCTGCATGGATATTTACGTTGTTTATTATAAGCGCACAGCGGCTTACACATTTATTCATTGATAAAAAAAAAGTTGTATCTGCGTAAAATCCTTTTCTTTATCCCCTCTCTTACTTCTCACCTTTCGTCACTTCGCCGCGTACCTACAAATAAAGGGTATGGATTGTTAAAATAAATCTTGGCATCGTGAATATTATATTTTATCAATGAATGGTTATATCTCTGTTATCTCTGGATAATACCTAGTCGATAAGGAAAGTAGCAATAATAATTTGATGAATCGGGCGATCTTTCATACTGTTATATCATGTAATGATCAGTTACGTTAGTGATAGTATCATTCTCTACTTTAATATTTTGTACTCAACTGTTTATCATCTATCGGGCCCAATGATGGCTTTTATGCCGAAAATGGTTGTCTACATTTTTCAATATTATTGTGTGGTATGGTTTTTGATTTTCTTTTCTCATACGAAGATGATCTTTGAGGAGCAGAATAACCTTCTTCAACTAAACAGATATTACTTGATTTTGTCATTTCAGATAAACATTTCTTTTAAATAGCAAAAATCGTAATTAAGATTTTTACTTTCCTATCTGTATACAGATATAAGGAAAGTATAGGAATCATGATTTTTTTCGACCTCGAGTTTTCGACGGATTTTTACGTTTTGAGGTCCCCTGAATCCGTTTTGACTATTTTCGCGATGATGTGTGTGTGTGTGTGTGTGTGTGTGTGTGTGTGTGTGTGTGTGTGTGTGTGTGTGTGTGTGTGTGTGTGTGTGTGTGTGTGTGTGTGTGTGTGTGTGTGTGTGTGTGTGTGTGTGTGTGTGTGTGTGTGTGTGTGTGTGTGTGTGTGTGTGTGTGTGTGTGTGTGTGTGTGTGTGTGTGTGTGTGTGTGTGTGTGTGTGTGTGTGTGTGTGTGTGTGTGTGTGTGTGTGTGTGTGTGTGTGTGTGTGTGTGTGTGTGTGTGTGTGTGTGTGTGTGTGTGTGTGTGTGTGTGTGTGTGTGTGTGTGTGTGTGTGTGTGTGTGTGTGTGTGTGTGTGTGTGTGTGTGTGTGTGTGTGTGTGTGTGTGTGTGTGTGTGTGTGTGTGTGTGTGTGTGTGTGTGTGTGTGTGTGTGTGTGTGTGTGTGTGTGTGTGTGTGTGTGTGTGTGTGTGTGTGTGTGTGTGTGTGTGTGTGTGTGTGTGTGTGTGTGTGTGTGTGTGTGTGTGTGTGTGTGTGTGTGTGTGTGTGTGTGTGTGTGTGTGTGTGTGTGTGTGTGTGTGTGTGTGTGTGTGTGTGTGTGTGTGTGTGTGTGTGTGTGTGTGTGTGTGTGTGTGTGTGTGTGTGTGTGTGTGTGTGTGTGTGTGTGTGTGTGTGTGTGTGTGTGTGTGTGTGTGTGTGTGTGTGTGTGTGTGTGTGTGTGTGTGTGTGTGTGTGTGTGTGTGTGTGTGTGTGTGTGTGTGTGTGTGTGTGTGTGTGTGTGTGTGTGTGTGTGTGTGTGTGTGTGTGTGTGTGTGTGTGTGTGTGTGTGTGTGTGTGTGTGTGTTTATGCAAAATTTTCCTAAAATGGTCCGTATTCGAGAAATTTGACAAAATGTAAAAAAAAATAATTTTTTATAAAAATTGTTCAAATAAAAGTTGTTTGTAATATAATTTTCTATAATTTTTATCCTATACATAATTTCTCTAAAATGGACCGTATTCGAGATATTGGAGAAAATGTGTAAATTTCGAATTTTGAAGAAAACTCAAAAACGGATAAAGGAAAAAACATTAAATTTTAAACTTAAGTTTTATTTCGACCTGAGGTGAACTGATTAGATTTTGGATTTTGGTGGTCATTTTTATATTTTATGGAATATATTCGTTATTTACGTTTGGGGAAGAATATTCTTCAAATAAAAGTTACTTACAATATTATTATCTATAATTTTTGTTCTATGTCAAATTTTCCTGAAATAGTCCGTATTCGAGAAATTTGACAAAATGTGCAAAATTCTGATTTTTAAGAAAATTGTTAAACTAAAAGTTGTTTGCGATATCGTTCTCCATAATTTTTGTTTTTAAATGACTTTTCTAAAATGGACCGTAATGGAAAAATTGGAGGAAAAGTGCTAAATTTAAATTTTTCAGTTTTTTCGTTTTCAATGAATATCTATAGAAAAATGTTTCGAGGTAGATGTACGTGGAAAATGTATATATTTAGTTTATCCTCTAAACATTTTTAGAGATGCTGCAATAGGTTAACTAGATAGGAAATTCATGTGTTGGACACATCAGATTTTTTTGAATAAATGATAAAAATTTGTCCAAAAATAATTTTTACTGAAAAATCTGGTAAATTAGGAATATATTTGAAACGGTCATTTGAGAAACACGACAAGTCAGAAAAGTAAAAGTTTGGGAAATTAAAAAAAAACTTTTTTAAATCGTCTGTGTGTGAGACAAAGCATTGATTTTTTTTTCTAAAATTGCGAGATTGGTTTACTATTTGATAGTACCAAAACAACTTGTGCTTTTTTTTTAAATAAAAGTCCAAAATATGTTTTTGAAAATCATGACTTATGGGGTTTCTCAAATATACGGATATTATTTTAATTTATTTAGACAATACTGCTTTTTGAATTATATTCAACATTGCGCTAAGCTTTTATTCTCAATTCTTTATTATTCTTGGAGACATATCTGCAAGCCGCCTTGCCTTTTACTACTGGAGACGTCTCTGCGGCACTGCCTTGACTGATAAGAACGGTCTTCCGTCTAATAGCTACGTCACAGGCATCATTCACTCCTTGTCCACTTTTCATTGGACATCCATACCCGCCAATCACCCTCATTGGTTAAAAACACCGGCATTAGTCACTTCCTAATTGGTCAACGTCGAGCGTCACTCTCAATCTAGCTGAACAACTTCTCTCCCGGCAGAGCTTCAGTACCTCTCAAATATAATACATCGTTATGTGGTGTAAAAGATGGAATAACTGCTTAAGTAACAAATTTCCTAAGAAAAGTCTGTATATAGTGTAAAAAGTATGTAGTTTGTAAAATTAATATAGTTTCAATAGTGTTTTAAACTAAAGTATGTAATTAGAAAGTGATGTTTTCACCCAAGCATTAATCCTTCCATCCCTACGGATCGCACAGGTATTTCCAACATAATTTCGGTCAATCTGCGACAGTTGATTGTATTAGCTCGTGTGCCGCGTGTATTAGAGAAACACCATTAGTCAACGACTTATGGGGTTTCTCAAGTAAAGCAGATTTTAAGGTTTAAAAATTTAATACAATGGGATTTCTCGTTGAAATGTGCACCAAAGTGTTAGCAATAAGAATCTGCCATTTTTGGAATATGTCAAATTTGTGACTCATGGGCTTTCTCAAATGACCGATTCATTTATCTTGTCAGCGCCCTCCATTTAGTCACAAGCATTTCAGTTATGTTTAATTTCTGATTAATAATTTTGTAGTGAATAATAATTGCGTCTAAATTAAGTATCTACGTATTTGAAAAAGAATTCCTCAATTATCGCAAAAAATTAGTCAATCAATTACGAGAGTATTATCTATATCTGAACATTTATCTGGACGATTTTACTTTTTAGTAAAAGAAAACTGTCCAGTGAACATAAATATGATCATTAGAGTATTTAAACATTTTTAGGTGCATTTTCCCCATGGATTTCAATATACGATAGTAATAATTTAGTTAGCGTAATTATTATAAAATTAATATAATCCAATTTCATAAAATATTTCTATGAATTAGTAACACGTTATGTTTCAGAATTCCCACAGTAGAAGAATAATAAAAGCATTCATAATCAAAATTATACCATTTTGAATTAAAATTTCACGCCATACGGCTCCAAGATTTCTTAATTTCGTAATAAATATTACGGTATGAGTTCGTATTCTTCCGCGAATTACAATTATCAAATAAAAAATAATGCCCATATAAAAATAATTATTAATCCATAAATATTGGAAATAATCAGCTGTCAATTGAAAGCTATAATTATATTGAACTTTCTCTTAAATCATTTGACAATTCTCTAGATCAAAAATCAGAAATAAATAAAAACAATAATTTAGAATTATTTCAAGTAAGCAAATTTAAAAAGTATTTTTGACAAAAAAATTGTTCAACTACTGATCATGATAATACATATCTATATTGCAATAATATCTGAAAACTGAAGATATCATGCACATTATAGACTAAGGGTCTATTTATACTCCCTTATTATTAGTATTTGCACTAGTATGATTAAGGAATAAGTTGAACCTTCTCAATGTAATGGGGACATTTATACTCGATTTATGATTAGTATTAGCATTGTTAAGTCTTTTCCTTTGCATCGAAAGTGTAGCACTGAGTTACGCCACTTCTAAAAATATCGTTCCATCCATACAATTTGTACAAATGGAACGATATTTTCAGAAGTCGCGTAGCTCAGTGTTACACTTTCGATGCAAAGGAAAAGACCTAATATGTATGCTTAATAATTGACAGGTTCAACTTTTATGTTAAATCTTAAATTTCTTCTTTACTATCAAATGAATCAATGACGTATTTGGCCTTTGCTTTTAATAGACAACGGATAATGACAATTGGCAATACACATATGATTATGTTGTCAGATGTTGTTTATAGGTTTGTTCCAACAAGCTCGAAAACGATATTTCATGCGCTGTATATAATTCTTGTGTATCAGCAGCGTTTACCAAGTATAAAGTTGACAAATGACATATCACCACGAGGAAGCAAATGCCTCTTTTCTATCTGATTTGTCTCAAATTTCTGCTTCTTTTTATCTTATATAAATTTGAGACATAAATCCGTTAAAATGTCCTTAATTAAACCTATTTTTGAATATTTTTAAATAAAATTAACTAGTGAAAATATTAATAAAAACACGTTTAAAACTCAAATATCTTAAAAAATATTCTAAGAACACAACTGGCCTCTTACACATTTCTTCAGTGACCAACATTTTGTTGACTGCACAATTATACCTTATTAAGAAAAAGATTATTAAACAAGAAGCACTAATGCTAAATGCTAATTATAAAACGAGTATAAATACCCTTTTTGAATATTTAGTCCAGTTTAATGCTTAATCATAGTACTAATACAAATACTGATAAGGGAGTATAAATAGTCCCTAACAGCCAGCGACTGTCAGACCTACGTCAATAGGTAAAAGATTGAGATTTTGTATGTCTATGCACATGACAGTAGATAATAACGTTTGGGTGTTATGAATCTCGACTACGGCAGGAGGAGGGGGGGGGGGGGGTTGGTAGATAACAGGTCCTCAAGTTACCAAAAAAGGTCGGGAAATTACGTTATAGTATGAAAGCTGATTCTTTAATCTGTTCAACTATATGACAGTATAATCTCCAATCAACAATTGCCTGACACTTTTCACGGGAGGGTTACGTCTGCCAGACGCCTTCTAGGTGTCAAAAAATGTCAACTTTATAGAAAACTATTTTATTGTTAATTTCTCGGAAATTTCTAATCTTGATAAAAGTTAGTACATGACCTAAAACTCAGTGAAAACCTAATACATATGAAAAAATTTGAACCATATACGAGGGAGGTAAAAAAAATATGAATTTAGCACAAGAGAAAAGAGACCTTATTTTTAAAAACAGAGAAAAATGTTAATTGAAAAACTTTAAAATCATTATTTATCACCAAATATGAACAGTCTGACACATCCGACGCGTTTAACAGTAAACGACCGGGCGTGACTAAAAGCGAAAGAGCATCATTCGTGCAAATAAGTCCTAGTCAGAGTATTAGTTGAGTTTATCAGTAAAGTCAATAAAAAAAAAATAGTATTTCGCAAAAGGATATTTTTGTATGAAGTGTGACGAAAAACGTATGCATCTTATAAAAAAATTTCTGATTGTTTATTTCTCGGAAAATGTTATTCTTGATAAAAGTTAGTACACGACCTAAAACCGATTACAAATTTCATAGATATTAAAAAAATAATAATAATAAACGAGGGTGTAATATAATAAATTAGGAAAGTATGAAAATGCTTCAAGGGGTAGGTTAGGTTGAAAATGAGTGGGATGGTCTCATCGCTTTCCACTGCGACCCAGATGGGTCTATTGTGGCTTTCAAGGGGCAAGTACCATTATTTATTATTTTTTACAAAAATGTTATAAAACAAAGTTGTTTATAAACTAACGTAAAATCTAAATACGAATTTTGAAATAAAAATTCGTATCCATGCACGAGTCAGAGACTTATCAGAACAAACCTCGAATTATTAATAAATGATAAAAAAAAAATAATTTAGCTCAAGAGTAAAGAAGCCTTATTTTTAAAAACGGAAAAATGATACTTAAAAAAAACTTATGAAATATGAAAAAAAAAAAAATGAATTTGGCACAAATTTAAATATTTTTTGTTAGAATCCAACATTTTTCTGTTTTTTAAAATAAGGGCTCTATACTTTTGAGCTAAATTCATTTTTATTTACCACCCTAGTATAAAATAATTTTTTTTAATATGTATGAAGTTTGTAGTGGGTTTTATCAGGAATAAAATTTTCTGAGAAATAAACAATCAAAAACTGTTCTATAAGGTACAGACGTTTTCGTCACACTATACAGGGTGTCCCAGCTTTTATTAGACAGGCTGTAACCTTTATAACAATTATAACAATTAAATGAAATTCAGATCGGAGCTATAATGACTTGTGGGCTATCTGATGAGCGTGTTTTCCAATATCTAGAAATTCCGGTCATACCGGAAGTGACCATAAATTTTATTATTTCAAATAGGACACACTGTATATTTCAACAATTCTGAATTCTCTAATCAGTTCTACACATTTTTCATGTAATATGTCCTATACCTATCTCTAACCGTTTCTGATAATTTGGTGGTCACACTAACTTATGATTCTTGTTCGAAAATAAAATGTAAAAATAGTACGGTTTATTGATTATTATAAAAAGAGAATACATAATTATTATAATAAATGTTCGAACTGTCTTCCGTCCTCTTTCTACACGGGAGTAATACTATGGCATGCTCCTCTTATTTTGTTTTTAAAATCATTTAAATCAGTTGGTTGGGTTGTATAGACCATGTTTTTGAGGTGGCCCCATAAAAAAATCTAAAGGGGCCAACTCAGGGAACGCGCCGGTCACCTTATAAGTCCTTTGTTTCCAATCTATTTATTGGGAAATCTCATATCCAGGTAATTTGTGACAATTCTATTATTGTGTGGTGGGGCATCGTCCTGCCAGAACATGGTTGCGCGGTCGCAAAGTAGAATGTCTTCTAGCAGCCGGGAGAGAAAGTTTTGAAGAAAATGTAAATACCTTACCCAATTTAACGTGCTATCAAAAAGTACGGACCTATTAGACGCCCGTTAAATAGCTCGCACCAAACGTTGAAGCCCCACACTGTTTGGAAACGAGTTTCTCTGACCCAATGTGGATTTTCTACTGACCAGTAGTGAGAATTGTGGCGATTTACCATTCCATTGTTGTGAAACCTTGATTCATCACCCCATAAGATTTTCTCCAAAAACGTAGGATCCTCAAAAAGGATAACTTGCACAAGAAATATAAATTTCAACCTTCGCTCGTAGTCGGTGGGACGATAAGTGCTTGAACAAGAATTATTTAATAGGGATGGTATTTTTCTGATTTGGGGATCCTGTGTACAGTACTTTTGCGAATTCCCATTTCTTGAGAAATTTATCTAATGGAAACTTTTGGATTTACATTTGCATAAGCCAATGTGTTCATCGGAATTTCTTCATTTCTTGCAGTTGCCTCATGATGGGAATGTTTTATCGAATTCGGAAAAGAACTAGTTCGCATTTTTGACTCAATCAAGGGAAAAGTATATATGCTGCAGGTGTCCTACAATCGGGAAACCGTTGTTGATACATTCTTCTTGCATGACGCTCATTTTTTTGACACTCACCCTATAAAAGTAACATATCAACACATTTATTGGGTGTGAAAGTAAAAGGCATTGTACTTTGAGTCGTTACCACTAAAAATAACTAATTAGTTGTCAACAGCGATGCAAATGACATCGAAAGTTTGACAAAACAAAGCCCACTAGATATATCTAGATGGGTAGCACAAAACATACATAAATACAATGTGTAACAAGGAAACTACTGAAGAAGTTTCAGTCTTTTCTTGAGACAGAAAGAAGGCACTTCAAATGTTCATATAATTTCTAATATTAGATTTTTTTTTGTCATAAAATGTCCGTAAAATTTATTAAATTGTACTATTTTCATTTTCAGACAAGATACTTAATAAGTGTAACCTCCAAATTATCAGAAACGGTCAGAGATAGGTATAGGACATATTACATGAAAAATGTGTAAAACTAATTAGATAATTCAGAATTGTTAAAATATACAGTGTGATCTCTTTGAAATAACAAAATTCATGGTCACTTCCGGTATGACCGGAAGTTCTTGATATTCGAAAATACGCTCATTAGATAACAAACATGACATTGTAGCACCCTTCTAAATTTCATTTAATTCTGATAATTATTATAAAAGTTAAAAGTTAGTTGTAAAAGTCTAATAAAAGCTGGGACAAAAATATCCTTTACGACATACGAAATATCTTTATTTCTCATTGACTTTAGTGATAATCTGAACTAATACTCTGACTAGGACTAATGTACACGAATGATGCTCTTTTGCATTAACGCCTGGTGTTCTGCTGTTAGACCCATCGGATATGTCAGGCTGTTCATATTTGTTGATAAATAATGATTTTAAACTAGTTTTTCAAGTAACACTTTTCTCTTTTTTTTTTAAATAAGTGCTTTTCGGTTGTGCTAAATTCATATATTTTCAACTCCCACGTATATGGTTAAATTGTTTTAATATGTATTAGGTTTGCAGTCAGTTTTAGGTCATGTACTAACTTTTGTCACGAATAAAATTTTTTGAAAAATTAAATACAAAAAAGTTTTCTATAAAGGGCAGACTTTTTCGACACCTTGAAGGCGTCTGGCAGTCGTAACCCCCCGCGAAAGTATCAGGAAATTGTTGATTGGAGATTATAATGTCATATAGTTGAACATATTAGAAAATTGGTTTTAATACTATAACGTAATTTCCCAAAATTTTTTGGTACCTTGAGGACCTGTTATCTACCAAACACTCCTGTAATCAAGATTTACTCATAACACCCAAACGTTATTATCTATGATCATGTGCATAGACATAAAACAGCTTAATCTTCATATTATAACATAGGCGTAGATCTGGAGGTCGCTCTTAGTCCATTAGTTTGCGTTTAATTTTTTTTTTAATTGGTGTTTTTGGATTTTGCCATTAGCCTCGTGTTAGCAGTTTTCACTAAATAATATGTTTCAATTTTTTTATTATTCTTAAAGTTGATATATTTTTTAAGATTTTTAGAAGAATACCAATGTTAAATATTTCGAAAATTTCACACCTGATTTTTAACCAATAGACTCTAGCATGACCATGGAGAGAATTATAGTGGAATTTTTTTGAAATATCTAATCATAGAATTATTTATTAATAATTCCAGGTTTGTTCCATTCTGATAAGTCTCTGACTCGTGCATGGATATGAGGCTGAAGCTAGCAGACAAACTATGTATCAGACAAACCGCGCGGCGATAACCAAATGTTTTGATGTTGTTATTTGGCAAAATCTTTGGTTTAGGTGGACTTTTAGTATTATGAAAGTTTAGAAATAAATAAGTATTAGTGTATTTATTGAAAAAAAAAAAGGATTAATTTAATTTGAATTATTAGTTAAAATAAGATAATCTTACACAAAGACGGAGACGAAACAAACACATTTACAATGCGGTTATAAATATAATTTTTATACCAAATATTCATTAGGTTTTTGTTAATTGATTAAACAAAAAATTATGGTCGAGCAATGATTTAAAATATATTGTTTTGGTCTTTTTAAAGTCAGGTGTTTTGTCGTCAAACGACTATAAGAACTAAGAGACCAACAAAAACACATTTAGCACATTACAAATACAATTTTCATACCAATAATTTAGTACACCACTAGCTATAAAATAAATAAATAAATCATTAAATAGCAAGACTTCTAATTACCTTTTTTAGGTCTTTAAAAATGCGCGGTTTCGCGGAAAAACATTATTCTACCAAAATATCAAAAACCAATATTTAGCACGAAATTCTAGATATAATTTTTAATACGAATGATTCAATACATTAGTATCATTCAAAAACACAATAAATCATTACATAGCAAGACCTCCAAATATGTTTTTTAGGTCTTTAAAATGGAGCGATTCCGCGGATAAACCTTACTTAATCAAAATGATAAAAACCAATCATTCATTTTTTAAATTATAAACACGACACCACGCGTGCAAAGCCGCGGGCAAAAGCTAGTAATTATATAAATGCGAAAGTTTGGATGGATGTATGGATGGATGTTTGTTGCTCAATCACGCAAGAACGGCCGAACGGATCTGGATGAAATTTGGCACAAATATAGATTATAATCTGGAATAGCACATAGGCTACTTTTATCCCGAAAAAATGTACGGTTCCCGTGGAATCGCGCCATTTTAAAGACCTAAAAAACGTATTTGGAGGTCTTGCTATGTAATGATTTATTTTTTTTTTTTTGAATTATAATAATGTATTGAATCATTCATACCAAAAATTATACCTGGATTTTCGTGCTAAATGTTGGTTTTTATCATTTTGATTAAGTAAGGTTTATCCGCGGAATCGCTCCATTTTAAAGACCTAAAAAACGTATTTGGAGGTCTTGCTATGTAATTATTTTTTAGTTTTTTGAATTATAATAATGTATTGAATCATTCACACTAAAAATTATATCTAGATTTTCGTGATAAATATTGGTTTTTGTCATTTTGATTGAGTAAGGTTTATCCGCGGAATCGCGCCATTTTAAAGACCTAAAAAACGTATTTGGAGGTCTTGCTATGTAATGATTTATTTTGTTTTTGAATTATAATAATGTATTGAATCATTCATACCAAAAATTATACCTGGATTTTCGTGCTAAATGTTGGTTTTTATCATTTTGATTAAGTAAGGTTTATCCGCGGAATCGCTCCATTTTAAAGACCTAAAAAACGTATTTGGAGGTCTTGCTATGTAATTATTTTTTAGTTTTTTGAATTATACTAATGTATGGAGTCATTCACCCTAAAATTTTTATCTGAATTTACGTGCTAAATATTGGTTTTTGTCATTTTGATAAAGATTTATCCGCGAAATCGCGCCATTTTAAAGACCTAAAAGACATATTTGGAGGTCTTGTTATGTAATGATTTATTGTGTTCTTCAATGATACTAATGTATTGAATCATTCGTATTAAAAATGATATCTATAATTTCGTGCTAAATATTGGTTTTTGATATTTTGGTAGAATAATGTTTTTCCGCGAAACCGCGCATTTTTAAAGACCAAAAAAAGGTAATTAGAGGTCTTGCTATTTAATGATTTTTCCTACGACCACTTAGGAAAGTGACACATATCACACTATATAGACCTATGGAAAGTGCCCTATATCACACGCGTATGAATAAGAATTTACTTTCCACCCAAGTGAGAATATGCTACTTTCCGCAGTAGCTATCAGAAAATGTCAAACACATAATTTCTATTTTGATCTATGTAATGTCCATATTAATACTAAAATCGATATGATTGTTAAATTATTGTAAATTAGATCCTAGATATTTATCTTTAACAATTATTTTTAAAATAATTTTAAAATAACTAAGATATATTTGCTTTTTATTCTGGTTAAACACATAAGCGATTAGATCAATCAATTACCGTAAGACCTGTTAGCTCAGTTGGTTAGAGCATCAACTTTGCAATTTGAGACCGTCCAACGACCGCGATCGAATCCTGGCTGTGCCAGATTTTTTTTTTTATTTTTTTTTTTATTTTTTTTTATTTGTTTAGAAATTATGAAAATTTAATAAATACGATTATTGTTGATTATTTTTTTAAATACATTTTAATTATTATAATAATCTGGTTTTACATTTTTTGATGAAATTATTTTGTGGTCGTAGGAAAAATATTGTACATCACTTGTGTGAAAAGTGATTTTCCACACTCGTGTGATAGTCGCACTCGGCTTACGCCTCGTGCGACAATATTTCCCACTCGTGTGAAAAATGTCACTTTCCACACTCGTAATGTAATATACTATTTTATTTATTTCAGAACTAGAGGTGTACTAAATTATTGGTATGTGCTAAATGTGTTTTTGTTGGCCTCTTAGTTCTTATAGTCGTTTGACGACAAAACACCTGACTTTAAAAAGACCAAAACAATATATTTTAAATCATTGCTCGGCCATAATTTTTTGTTTAATCAATTAACAAAAACCTAATGAATAATTGGTATTAAAATTATATTTATAACCGCATTGTAAATGTGTTTGTTTCGTCTCCGTCTTTGTGTAAGATTATCTTATTTTAACTAATAATTCAAATTGAATTAATTCATTTTTTCCAATAAATACACTAATATTTATTTATTTCTAAACTTTCATGATACTAAAGTTCACCTAAACCAAAGATTTTGCCGAATAACAACATCAAAACATTTGGAGACCGCCGCGCGGTTTGTCTGCTAGCTTCAGCCTCATGCATGGATGTGTTCATAAACTAACTACTGCACATGTCAGTCAGTTTATTCATGTTGTTTTATCAGCAACTTATACTTGTTGGAACGCAAAATGCAATGGAAATGGACCAAATAAACACATGTTAGGTTAATAGGTATTTAAAACAGTATTTTAAATACTATTTAGCTGTCTCCATATATTTGAATGTATAATTTTGAAATCATAAAATGTTTATTTTTATGTGAAATAAGTATTTACATAAAAAAAGGGACACAAGATAAAAACAAACAAACGAAAATTGAACCATAGCATACTAATTATCAAAAATTTAAAATGTTTACAATTATTATGACAGAAAAGCAGCATGTAATTCGAAGAAACAACTTACACACATCCGTGGATAGGAATGTGTATTGAAAAATATAACATTATTTGTCAGAAAAAGCAAAAACTTTTAATCTCATTCATACACAGACATATATACACAAGGTTAACTGCATGACTCCCACAGGGGGTAACTAATAGGTAAAAACCACTGTTATTTTATTTTTAAAAATTCGAATTTTTATTTTAAAATGAATGATTTTTGGACATAAAATGAATAATAGATTTTTTCCCTATTGAGTACCCCCATCCAGGGACACAAGGTATAATATATTGCAATTTCAGAGCAAGCACGCTAGGGATTTTTTTTGGCTTCTCCATGGTTACATTTGGAGATTTAAAGTAAAATATTCAATGATGATATTTGTTATAAATACCTAGTCTTATATATTTATGTCCTTTTAATCATAAAATGTTTAGTTTATAGGTATTGTTAATTTTATATAGTTTTAAAACTATTTCTATTGCACATACAGATGTTTTTGCATCTAGGTGCATATTTTAAGAATAATTTCTCATTGTAAATTTATTTGATTTTGAATTATACAATAAAATAAATAATAAAAATCAAAATGGGAATAGTAAAACTATACAATAGTAAACAGTTTTTTGATATAGTAAGCAATTTTTAGTACTATAATCCAGAAAAACCAAATCAATTACCAGACAAATTTAAAAATTATGTAGCTGCATCCCTGGCAGGCCCACATTACTCAGTACATGGCAACCACTGTGCTCAAATAGGGTCACACGTTCTGGGCCGAAACTACCATATTGGTGCACATGGTCATTAACCTGTTAATGACTTTTATGACAACAACTTAGGTAACGGTTCTGTCAAATTGGTCAGTGATATTGTTTTAGGGTTACTACTGAAGTTATTAATGATACTTAACTTGTCTAAGACTTAGCCATTAGCCAAACAATAACATCAATTTAGTTATATGGGATACAGGTATTGTTGAAGACTCTATATAATTTAACATAATTTGGATATAATACCTCCTGCGAGTTGCCAGAATTGTCCACTTGATCTACCGGTAGCTCGCGATTAATAGGCTGGCGACCTCTACCCCCTAATCTAGATCAAATAAATATCAAATGGTTTACCTTCTTTGAATGGAATAGCTTAAAATGGATCAAATTGAACTAAAATGAATCAAAATAATTGACGAGCAATTATGAATCACAAACACTGTTTTATTAGTTGTGAAAAGTTTAAAACAGTTAAATATATCAATTAAAAAATTATCCGCTTTAATAAGTCTCTTTGAGACTTTCAACTAACGTCATGCTTATTCCTAATGATGCCAGCCAGTAGTACACATGTAGTACATTTCAAACTAAACTAGAGGAGTTAATAGATTATAATTTTAAACGATCATTTTATATTTCAAGCGAATGGCACACAATTCTATATAACTTTTTTTATAAATAGTATGGGCACACCGAAAAACTCACCTTAGCTGTAGGCTTCGAGCAAGATCTATTATCAACAGCATTATTTAAAAAAGAGTCGGAAATCACTGGTGACGAATTTCTAGATTCCAATTCACTGAACATAATTATCTGAAAATGTAGACCAAATAACTTTCTTATTTACGAAATTACAATAATAAACAAAAATAATTTAAACAAGCCAACCAGCAGAAGCAATTTAATATGTCAGCTGTCATTTTAAGCATTTATTATTTATTTTATTAACCAGAGTCCTAGTGGAGGCCAGCTGAACAAACTCATTTGATATTAAGTTGGTAGACATGACTAAACGTATTTATGGTAATTATTGTACACAAGTACGGATTTGTAACTGTAATGTAATACAAGGTACAAAATACAACATATCTCTAGTCATGTTCATAAAGACGTCTGTCTCTTCATTTACTTTAAAACTAGCAATTTTACAATTCCTCTAACAATAAATTAAATAAAATATTCATTTTTAATTTATATCCACCATTGGTATCATAGTCACTATTATAAGAACCAACTGAACCAACCCAATAGATACAAAATTACTAAAATAACAGTTATCTCCTTCTTACAAAACTGAAATAAATAAGATGTAAATAGTTATTTTTCCCATGTTTTTTCCGTTTTAAAACTTCAAACTAACGAACTAACGTTTCAAATAGTAAACAGTAAACAAAAATTATAAATGATTTTGAAGTTTTCGTAAACGAATTTCAGAAAATAATAATCCAGCAGCAGAAATGAATTCCGTTTTTAAAGAGTAAATTATTATTATAACGGTCCTAGATATCGTTTAAAGTAAAAATGTGCTCCAAAACTGACGATACTGACCAAATAATTGTTCAACGTTTTAAAAAAGACTATACTGAACAGTTTTATATTCTTGTACGAATGCATTTATCTTTTTTGTTAGATTTGAACACTGAAGAGTAAGCAAATAGTAAATATAAAAAAGAGTAGGAGTATATTGAATTTTATTTTTTTTTTGTAGAAATGATAGTGTACCTGAAAAAGGTAGAATTAAAAAATGGAATTTAGTCCCTTTTTCTAAAAAGTCCAAACTTCGGAGTGTCATAGAAGGAGCTCCTTTAACTCAAGAGGGAATAAATCAAATATTTCAATTAATAGAATTTCTGAAACAAGAAGACAGTAAATTAATAAAATTATTTAAAAAAAAAAATGTTTGAATACCTGTTTTCTTTTTTAGATATTAAAAGTGAAGGTATATTTAGACGAACTGGATCAATCGAAAGGCAGCAAGAATTAAAATATCTCTTAAATCAAGGATCATTTTTAGATTTGGGTTCTGGGACCTACAGTGTACATGATTGTGCATCAGTTCTAAAAGGATTTTTCCAAGATTTACCCGATCCACTATTGACTGAGGTTCATTTTCCTGTATATTGTCAAATAGCAGGTACTTTTTAATTCTACATATTGTAATATTTAACATAATATATAACTTTTTCTCAGAACTATATGACATCAATATATCTGCATTGCAAGAATCAAAACTTCTGGAAGCCTTACAATTACTTTTGTTACTTCTTCCTTCTGAAAATAAGTTGCTTTTAAAAGATCTCTTAGAATTACTACATGTTACTGCATCATTTGAATCTCATAACAGGATGTCTCCAGACAATTTAGCAAAACTGTTTACACCTCATTTATTATGTCCAAGAAACCTCACGCCTGCAATATTGCTAAAAGTTTCTCAGTCTTTATTTAGTATTGTTAGTTTTATGATAATGAAGTACAAAGAAGTATTTAAAATCCCCTCAAAATTGATATTAGACTTCAAAGCTAAGTATGAAAAAAAGAGAATACTATCACCAGTCAGACATCTTAATGAATCTACAGCAGATGTTGCAAGTACAGTTTTTACTTTTGTTGATCGGGAATGTACTACTAAAGAGAATCAGTCTAACCCTACTGAGACAGCTTTAGCCCAATTGTACGCACATATTCAGAGTTTACCTGAATCTTCTAAAAAAAGGAAGTTAGTCAAACAATTTAATAAGGAAAATGGACATGGAACTCCCTTACAAACAGTGAAAAATAGTAAAAATAGAAGTATAGGGGATTCAATTAAGAAACATATTTTTCATAAACATTTGGCTAGGAAAAAAGGTTTTCTTATGAAGGATTCTCCTTGTGGTACAAGTGAAGTAAGTTTGTGTTTTATTATGTAAATAATGATCTTTAGTCAAAGTAGTTAGAAGCTTTCAGGAAACATTTACACACAGCTTTTAGTGATCTTAGGTATGTATGAATCAAATTTAAAAGTCAAACCATTGTATTTAGATAGCCTAGTAGAACAACCTTACAGAAGATTCATTGGAGGTAATCCTGTTGTGACATCTGTTAGAACAAGTACAGAACTTTATCAAAATTGGCCAGTGCACTAGCGCTCCCTCGACGATTGAGTATAGAATTCTATACATAAGGTTTTCTTTATTTTTAAATTCATTTAGGTAGATTGCCAAATTTAAATTATTAATATTGTTATATTCTCTAAAATGATAAATCGTTAATACATTTACATCAAAAATAATAAAACTTAAATATCTCATTTTTAAAACAAATATTCTGTTCATACTTGATCGACTATTGGTCCATCTATTAGTAAATAGAGAAATTATGTTCACTATTATGATTCGACAACTGTTCGTTAGTTCAGTAGAAGATGACAAAATTATCAAATACATGACAAAATTATCAAATACATGACAAAATTATCAAAGACATGATGGAGCTTGCTGCCATCTATTGCTACTGTCCATTGTCCTCCAAGATAATTTGCATTAAGATTGTTCTACTAGGTTCTAAATACTTAATGAAATCTAGGCTCAATTTATGTATATAATAATAATAATAATAATAATAAATGTCCTTTATTTGTACATACCAAAAATACAAAAAATATGTAGAAATGTACATTTGCCTGGGCGAGATTTAGCCTAAGGCTATTCTTACATCTAACCCTATAAATTCTATACATAGTTTAAATAATAAATACATTTTTATACGAGTATATTTGAGGAGTAGATAGGACAAAGACAAAATTTTGATGTTATTCCGTAGCAGACGAGTAGATGATTGTTAATTATTTAAATATTGTCCAAATATTTTAGTATTTTTGTTTTATTTTTATCACACCCTTTTTTTAATGATTCAATTGAAGTTTAGCATAGAAAATGACAAAATATCTGGAAAATTTGTATTTCTTGAATTAAAAAAAAAATATTTGGTCAGTAAAGTCTAGATTCAAACTTCATACTTTTCCCATCCACAACATATAAAACCTGGAATAATATTAATATGTAATTAGTTTGCTAAAATCATAGATATGAGAATGTCTATTCGTTAGGCTTACAATTAAATCAAAATAGGCCAGTACCTTGTTTTAGTTTTGCAAAAAATGCATTTTACGAAAGTAAGTGTTTCTTTTAGAACAATTTTTATATTTTGCTTTATCTCATAAAAATATTTAAATTCTCTATATATTTAATTTTTCCTAGCTTTGCATTTTCTAACAGCATTTTTGATGTTTGCATTCTAATTCTATTGCTTTTGTATGCTCAGCATGTTTTTTTAGGTTTGATTTCATATTAGTGTTTTATATTTAAATAATTAAATTATATATTCAAATTAAAACATTATTTCTAGCAAATAATTAAATTTTATGTAGGCATGTCAGCGAAAATAATGCTTATAGGGGTCTATTCTGTAACGTTTTAACCGCCAGGTTAAAAGTTATTTAAAACTATGACGTTTAAATTTTAACCCAAATCTCTATTCCATATTATTGAATTTAATTTTGTGTTATTAGCTATTTTATACCAAATCCAGTTAAAATAGACATGGCAACGATGTAATTAATATACCTAAAAGTGAATTGAAATTAAGCCCAACGCAGCATTAAAAACAAGAAAAAGAATATATTTGACATGTAATTATTAGTAGAATAGTACAGAATACAAAATTAAAAATGACATCTGGTTATTTTTATAACCCAGGTTTAATTTTGACCAAATTTTTATAGAATAGACCCCATAGTCGTATTTATACTCGGACAAAATATTGAAGAAGGTGATTCCTTCCTGTTCACGTACAACAATCATACTATACCAGAGCATAATGAACGGAATCACGCGCTTAAAACTGCAGAAGTTATCGGTATCACGTGCCAACTAGTCATAAATGCATGTTTATTGCTAAAATCTAAAAACTATTGGCAAATTAAATGCGGTAATAGTAAATAATATTATATGAAAGTAGGTTGGTTATCTATTTTTGTAGTAATAATCATTTATGTTTATAATTTTATTTTGTTTATTGTTAAAATATGTAAATATTATTCCAATGGCGTAGAAACACTATTGGAAAATTAAATGGGGTATTATACTAGAACAAAATATTGAAGAAGGTGCACCTTAAAACTGCAAAAGGTATCGTTGTCATATCAAAATGCACTCTTCCAGTGTCGCAGAAATACTATATTGGCAAATTAAATGGGTATTTGTGAATATTACTAGATGAAAGTAGGTTGGTTATCTATTTTTGTTATAATAATTCATCTATATTTATAATTGTATTTTGTTATTATATTATAAAAATATGTAAATTAAGCTTGGTATCACTTACTTGAATTCTAAATCTATTAAGTTTAGTAATCCATTGATTCTGCAGAACTATCACTGGAATCGTCTTTATCGTCGGAACTTAAAGTTATGACTAAAGGTTCAACTACCGTTTCGATCATACCGTCGATCATTTCGCCACATATTATTTTCTTCCTTAATTACATGGGAAATAGCATTCTGCCAATATTCAGGTTTTATACGTCTTATACCGGTTTTTAATAAACTTTGAACGTCGGCTACAAACCCTTTCACTTGCGCCCAAATTAGCTCAATAGGATTGAATTCGCAGTGATAAGGGGAAGTCTTAGTAATACCACGATCACGAGCCATTGTGTCGACAACATATTGAATATATTTATGGCGGTGTTCCTTTATTAGGTCCATTAATTCCACTTTGCCACTAACATAGTTAAAAAAAAAATGAATTCCACTTTAAGCATCTCCTCAGTAAATGTTATTGCTTTATCCCGCAGCCAGGTTTGCATATCTGCTTTCCTACTGGACATTGTCGGAATGCGTTCAACTCGTCGACTGTGATAAGAAGCGTTATCTAGTATAATAAATGAATTTCGTTCTACACGCTGTAATACTTCAGTAAACCATTTTTCAAAGCATTCTGCATTCATGTCCTCGTGGTAGTCTCCTGTTTTTTTTTTCGATATAAACACAAGAGCGCTATTTTCCAAAAATCCACTGTCACTTCCGATATGGGTAACAATTAGGCGCTGTCCTTTACCTGATGGTGCTTTCAAACCTGTAGATAGCCCCTCTATAAAAGCTTGGCGATGACTAGTTACAGAAGTATCTTGCCATATCTTAGATACCGTGTGTCCAGCATTCACCCACGTTTCATCGAGATAGTAAATCTTTTTTTAGCAGCTCTTTAATATTTCGTAAATAACGCCGTCGCCAGGACACTATATCTGACCTCTCAATTAAAATTGATTTCCTACTCCGTTTGACAAAACGAAATTTTAGGCCCCATAAAATTTTTCGTAAAGTTTCACGGCTCATTAATGGAATTTCTTCGTTTTCTCTTAATTTCGTAAGAACAACTTTAAGTGTTGGGGCTTTGTTTTCGAAAAAAAAAAAAAAAAGAATGTACAGTTCTTCGAATGATTTGTTTTTGGTTATCGTCCAATTTCAACAATTTTCGACCACGGGTATGCGTTTTAGGGGCTTCTAAGGAGCCTTTTTTTGTCTTTTCGCATACAATACGTTCAATTGTTGAAACAGACACTCCAGTTAAAAAAGAACTGCGGTTTACAGCTTCATTTGTAGAAAGTATCTATTTCAGCCCGTCATACACTTTCCATATAATGTTCTTTTCATCCTTTGATAAGGGCTTTCGCCGACATAATTGGGTTTCACTTGGACCCGCCTCTGAATCCATTACTATTGTAACAATATAATTCTACTATTAAATTGTTTTTATTAAATTTATAAAGACACCAATATTTTACTATTTAATAAACTTTTAAAGAACCTACCTAATATACTACACAATAAATATAATTCCTCGAATATGCACTACCACTACCAAATTGTAAGGCACGAACACCTACTCGTATATCAAAAAAAATAAATTAAATAAATAAATATCAGAAAAGAGCACTTATACAAAAAAGTGTTTATAAAATATAAAATAATTATCGTAAATAGTAAATAGTTAAAGCGATACAAATCTAACTTCGTCGGAAGTTAGTTTTCAACTGTCTTTGTGCCTGTGCTGACAATATTCAATCTGTAACCCGCCTGTCGTTTATTTACTTGAAACACATTCATTTGTCATCGGGGAGATGACACGTTTTTAAAAGCGGTGTTTTTAAAACCATTAAACACAGATAATGAAGTCATTAGGGAATAAATATATTCATTTCTTGAAAACTATCAAAAACGTATATTTAACGCATCATCTTTGTTTAAATAAAGATGTTGACAAACAAATTTATTAAAGTTTACTAACAAATACCTAATAAATAATTATTTGGAATTTGATACGTCGCCTATGCTGACTCCGTCGGAATTTTCATTCATAGACAACAGTGTTGATCATGCATATGACTCACCTTCTCCAATATTTTGTTCTAGTATATAGTAAGATATGAAACCACCCTGCATGTTAAGTTAATTAAACATTTGTTGAAGTAGTGAAATCTTCTAAGAGTCCTAAGTGATATACAGAAAAAAATTTATAGAGAACAAAAACATTATTTTCCTTTTAATAGTGAATAAAAAAGTTGTTTTGACATGAGGTTACTTACTGATATCAGCTATGAATTTTAGAAAATAAAACGCTTCTATGAAATTAAGCCTTAACCAACCCTATTTTTAGAGCCCTCTAGGCTCACCTTCTCTTGTAACAAGAGCTCGTCTTTTCTGCCACCATAACTCCAATTCAAGCACGGACCAAAGTCAGGATGGGCAATGCCCCAATCCAAAAAGGATGAAATCAAGTAAGAGTTGTGAAAGACTGACAAGTAAAGAAAGTGACAATCTTCAAGGTAAGGGGAGTTTGTCTGAACCAGAATTCAGTGACATTGAAGAATCTGGAGATTGTAATGTTTATTTAACCAGCACGCCGGCATGTTTTCCATTAAAAGCATGTGATGTTTTTACTCCGGATTCAAAAGATAGGAAGTCTATGTCACCTATTACAATGTCAGCACAGAGGATGTCCAGAGCTATGCAGGTTTGTTGTTTTACAACTTAAAAGTTATTACAACTGATAGATGTCATCGTCTTTCATTTTTTTTTATTTTTTAACATTGAACTTTTCAGACTTTCAATGCATTTAAAACCTTGTTAGGATAAATAAAACACCTTGCTTATTTTTAGCTTCTCTTTTTGATGTTGCTTTTTTGTTTAAATTTTGTATATCAGAATCAGAAACACAGTATCCTATCTATAAGTAAAACATTGTAGAAAATATCAAAGATAAAATTGTCACTTTACAACTGTAGGTACTAATATTAAAGGTTCTTTCGATCTTTAATTAATTGTGACTATATTCTGTAATTATGCTTCTGATTTACATAATTGCATTTACCTGTTGATAATATTTTATTATATATTGATATTACTTTTAATTTTGTGTTCTTGTAAAACTTCTGTCTTTTAATGTTAAATTCTGTATAGGAAACAATGATGACTCCAAGAAGTAGAAAACCAGTATTACTTCTGTCTGGTACCAACATAAATGCACTACCTAAAATGGAACATCCTAATCGTTTTATGGACAATGTAACTGAAGAAAAAGAAAGAATTGATTCACCATCTAGTTGTTTCCAAGTTAGCCTACCATTCAAATCAAAAAGTGAAGGAGACATTCAAAGAAATAAAATTGAAGTCCCAAAAATAAATAAAAGTGATACAGAAGCGATTCTAACAGATACTTTCAGAGAATATTTAAGCAATAGAGACATGATAACTTTTTATTCACCACAAGATTCAAGTTTTTCAAGCAGAACTGACGATTTTAATTCTACCGACTTAGGTAATTTGACTGATGGCCAGTTTTCCGATTCTTTAATGTACTGCCTAAATGGAAATAATCCAGAGGAACTTAATGTGATAGAAGAAGAGCAAGAAGAAAAGAAATTGGTGCTTAAACCCAAAAAATTTGACGAAAATGGGAAACCTATTATGTTTGAAACGTCATTTTGACAGTAATTTTTATTCTAATTATTGTTAAAATAATGTAGACAGATTATATTTATTTACTTTTATTACACTTTTTTAAGGAAAACCCGTTTTGAATGCTTAACCTTTTCACACCAGAGATCTGTATATTGGGTGTGTTCTTTACTGCATTCCCAGTGTTTGAGTGAAATTCTTCATCAGATTCTAGCAAAAGTTGCCAATCTTGGCTTCCCTTCATTTTATTGATATTAGCCCATTTACTTTTAAAAAACTTACTAGGAATTCTAATTTTACACGTTCCCGAAATGTTGGGCAATGAAAAACTGTTTGCCATACCACAGCTTTCCTCCACAGATACATTATAGCTTGTTGATCACCTTATTGACATTTGTGTGCTTGCCGTTTCTAAATAGACTACACAACGATTGCGTTTTTGTGCCTCGTTAAAGGGTTATACCACACTAAAGTTGGCCAAACAAAACATTATTTGATTTAAAAAAATTTATTCATGTGAAAAGGGTATCATAAAAAAACATTAGCTAGGTATTTATAAACATATTTTTTTAGTAATTTTATATGCTAAGGAATAAATAAGAAAAGTACAAAAACAAATAACAAAATAATAGGAGATGATTAAAACATATCATCATGAGTTAAATCTTGCATAAGTCTCAATCCTCTTTCTTTTAGAGCCTTAGAGAGTAATTTTTGTTTTTCTTGTTTTAATTCTTGCTCCTTCCTTTGAGCATCTAATATATCATCTACTGATACCTCTGTTAAAGGCAGCTCACTTTCTTTATCGGCGTCCTAAAAAACCATTTAATAAAGGAGAAAAAATATAATGTAGCTAAACTTACAATTTCACCTAATAAAACTACGTTTTCGCCTCTAACAATGAATACTCCTCTTGGGATGTCACCATATTCATTTCCTACGTGAATTCGTTCAATAGTTTGATGTAAAACTAAATTTGCAAACTGATCTACACTTCTTAAATAACCTATTAATGTTCTTCCATCTCGAAGTAAAACCATTAATTTTTCTGGAAACAAATAAATGAATTTCATTCTAGTAACTATAATTTAAACTATTTACTGTCTAGTTCGTCCAACAAATGAGCAGTTCCCTCTAATTCTGGTTTATTCAAATTCATTTTCGATATATACCTTTGCTTTGATAAACATAACCAGAGACAATACATAACCTATTCATACAAATTCTTCTTTTTCCGGAATATAACCATTTACTTCAATTCGGAGGCTCTGACATGTAAGGTATAAGGTATACAATGTCTCAATATTCCACGGGTGAGATTACAGATCGTCTGCAAATATAGCAAACTTAGGGTGAGATTACAGAACGTCTGCAACTTTGCAAATATGGCGGACTTACAAATGCAAGTATTCCAAAAAATATCCGCAAATTCGCAATATTTATTGTGGTTTATTACCCCCAACAACACTAAACCCAAATTTGGAATACGAAAACTTGATACTTGCATGTGTAGTCAGTCATATTTGCAGATTTTCAAAGTTGCCGCCATATTTGCAGATCTGCAGACGTTCTGTAATCTCACCCTTATGGAAGTATCAAGTTTTCGTATTCCAAAAAATATCTGCAAATTCGCAATATTTATTGTGGTTTATTACCCTCAATAACACTAAACCCAAATCCACCCTTAAGGGTAAGATTGCAGAAGCTCTGCAAATCGTACTTGCATTTGCTAAAGAGAAACATGGTATTACAGAAACGTATTTTCACTTTTTGCGTCTGTAAATTATCTGTAACTTTGCAGGAGGTTAGGACATTCTACAAACTTGCAGATTGTCAATTTTTACTTTAATAACCACGAAGTCTTCTGTTCCTTATTTTGATTGAATACAGTTCGTGGTATCAGATTATCGAGTTTTGTAACATAGTAATGAATTTCGGTTTAGTGTTGTTCGGGGTAATAAACCACAATAAATATTGCAAATTTGCTGATATCCGCCATATTTGCAAAGCTGCAGCCTTATTTGCAAAGTTGCAGATGTTCTGTAATCTCACCCCAAAATGGCAAAAGAGATAATTTGTATTGATAGAGCATGACATATAATTCTAATGAATGTATCAAATGTTAGACGTTAGGAATGATTGGAATGCTTAAAATCAGTCACATAAGAAATGAATGGGTGGATTCTCAGAACATTGTTATTAAAGTAGTTAGGATGAACAAAAAATTCTGAAAATCAATAGGGTTCTAAGTTAGAAGCAATTATTCAAGAAAATCAAAACCGCAAGTCAATCAGAACTTTTGTTTTAGAGTTATGGGTCGATTCTGAGACAATCTATAAGATAGGTATGTCAGCCAAAATCTGTAAAAAATTACATTACATTACTATACCCTCTGCTATACCTTACAGATTCTGTAGCTTACAGGATATTTCCCAGAATCCTACCATTATCGTTCCCGCATACATACACACAGACGAACATTTTTTTTCTTTTTGGAAACGTAAAAAAAAGTATAAAAAAATGATGGTAAGTAAATTTTTTCTTCTGCACAAATGCAATATTGAGGCCCCTTAGGAAGGACCTCAGTAAAATCGTTTTTTAACCTAAGAAAAAAGATGAATTCGGTTTTAACGGGTGTCTCAGAGTAGATTTTAGTTTTTAAACTTACTTAAGGCAGACCCTGTTCGAAATTTCATGAAAAGGGTACATCGAGCGTATACTCTATTTGTTACCATGGAATAGTGGACGAAGTGTATAATCCAGGCAACATCTGGTTCCAGCAAGACGATGCTATGACACACACAGTGATCGATTTAATAAACGCCCTGACAGAAACGATTCCAGACACACTAATTTCACACAAAGGCGATATTCGTTTCTCAATTTGTGATCCAAGATTGCCAAAGTGCTATGAGCAAGATGGTCAACTTGTACATGACCTGTTATTCAAGAAATAAAATCTGCATGTTTTGGGTGTCTATTTTAGTAATACATGTTTTTTTAACAGGTTCTGAAACAGTTTTAATGATTTAAAAACTAAAATCTACTCGGAGGCACCCTGTAAAAATTAAAGCAAAAGAAAAAATACTTTCCCTGTACCAATTGGAACATATGAAATTATATTAAAATAGTAGTACAAAAATATTTTATTTCATTTCGACATCATCAACCAAATATTTCAACTTAATAATTAAAGTAGTAGGAGAAGTTACATCGGCAACTAAAATATCTTGACCATCTCTTAAACCTAACTCAACTAAACTTTTATTCAAATTATCTCTAGTTCGCTCTTCAATACTTTTGATTGTTGACATATATAATGTTTTGTTCCTTCCATCTATAATTGTTGTTAGACCTGGGCTCTTCATTTGGTATGACGTGTTTTCTGACAGTAGTTCTACTAGTTGCTTAAGCTTCATCGTATTGGGATCATTGATTTCCATTACTTGAGGTGTCTGAGAACAAACTAAGCAATCAGATTTTCTTTCAGCTTCATAAGTGTAAGTATAGATGCCATCTACGTCATTAAAAACCATATAGTTATTGAGTGGTACACAGCAACTCGTAGCTATTTTAAAAACCTACAAAATAAATGGGCATTTCTTTTTCCTTAGTCTTAAAGCATTTGTTTACCTCTGTAGCACATACTCCAGCTATGACAGCATTAGAAGATGCTACTGCAGGAATAATGTGCTTTACAACTCCTTGTACAAGCCTATATGTAACACCAGGAATATTAAATTGCAGTGCTCTCTCAACAGACTTTTCATAAATCCAAGAAATGTGCTGAGCATCATCACCATCTAAACTTGTATTAAATGGATTTTCCTTTGGCCACATTATGACTTTAACATACTCTATACAATGTTCTGGTAGTCTAGGAGTGTTGGCTATAGTACATAAAGGATAGTTAACTTGAGGTGGATAGAGATCTAATGTACATTCTATACAGGCACTCATTCCTGGAAGGACCACACGTGCATTTCCTTTAAAACCTTCTGTACCTAAAATTTTAGTTTCTTTAAATTTTAAACATAGCTGGTAAATCGCATACTTTACCTCCATCTACCATTGGTATTACTGACTGCTGATCTAAAACATCATCTTCGTAATTAAGCAAAGATACCAACATTCCATTAATCCACCTCCTAGCCACTATCGAGTCTAAACCACAAACTATAATATGAAACTGTCTATAAAAACTTTCATCAAAATCTTGTATTTTACAGAAATGCGGAGTAACCTGACAGCCAGGCACCTTTTTATTAATAAAACTAGCCGCTATTTCAGCCTTTGAAGAACCAATATCTTTATGTCTAAATAAAAACTGTCTGTTGAGATTCGACAAATCAATTGTATCCATGTCTATTACATGGATGTTTTTAAAACCCATCAATGCAAGATCCTTAAGTAATTCACAGCCCAAACCTCCAGCTCCTATTACTAAAATTTTACAAGACGTCATAATAAAGTCTAAAATCTCTGAAGACGGTTCAAACTCGGGATGACTAAAGGGCCCGGGACGTTCTAAAACTTTTCTTAGATGACCCCATCGTTTTTGATAAGATTCTAACGTCTCTGACATCTTAAAAATACCGGTCTTTCGTTTCACTGACTATATAGACCTAAAAATATCCTTTTTTGATCAGATTTTGATGAATGTCAAAATAATTTGTATTTTTGTGTTTACATTTTATTTTGTGACTATCATTGCGTTCGGTTTGCCACGTTCCTTTAACTCCTTTAACACTTTTAACTCCAAACGACTCTTTTAGCGTTCGGTTTAGTCCGATTAGTGACAGTTTAACACGCTTAAATGTCATTTAAAAGCACCCTAAAATTTGTCCCGCTCCAGCCCCTGACTGACCGAACTCGCCTATTGTGACAAGAAAATCCACCAGATTGTGACTGGACAATAACAATGTGAAACAGAAAATGGTTATTATAAATACTCCCGAGTGAGATGAACAATAAAAATGGCTGCACCCATAAGGTTCGTCCATAGATATCCCATATCTATGGGTTCGTCCCACTGATGTAGGATGAACTACACCAACTAACGAACAGAACGAACACTAACACCCCAGTATCTAATGCTGCGTTTGAGAATCCACATCGGATGCATCTGAGATGTAAAAAATCTTTGATCACGTGATTCAGTATACGTAAATGTAATGGGATAGATGTGTCCGATGTGGATAAAAAAACGCTCGAGATGTAAAAAATGCATCCGATGTGGATTCTCAAACGCAGCAAATGGCCCGTATTTATAAACAGAACTTACGTGAGTCGGACTTGGGTAAGTCGTCCTTGAACTAAAATCGAAGTTCGGTTACAACGTCTTTAAAGTTCCAGGTAGTTCTGGAATTTAGAGATGGATATTAGCAAATCTGTAACTGTTTTGTACATTTACGGATTTGTTACTACCCATCTCTAAATTCCCGCAATATAACCGAACTTCGATTTTCGTTCAAGGACGACTTACCCAAGTCCGACTCACGTAAGTTCTGTTTATAAATACGGGCCTAACACTAATCACTAATCTTTCGTTTGGCCCGGTCAGAGACAACAGCCAGGTGCAGCGTTGCCGTTTAAGTACAAATGTACCCAATTGGGTACATTCTCTCGCTTTCTCTCATTTTTGGACGGATAATCTTAAATTGCAGTAATTTGGAATTGTAAATACAGCAAAATCCGTGGAGAAATTGTACTTTGTAATTATATTAATTTATATTATTTAAATTGTCTAAATACAATTACTTATCATACGTACAATTACTTTTCCAATTACAATTACCCTTTCCAATTACAATTACATTTATAAGTACAACTACATTTTTAATTACAATTACTTTTAGATGCGTCTTTATGAGACGCACGTGATATAAAAACAAGAAATTTCCTATTCGAACCGGTCACTAGAGCTCGGACTCGCATCCATATCATTTGTTTGAATGCATTTGAGGAAAATGTTGTGCCATGAAGCACTGAAATTGTTCAACTCAAAATAACAGTTATGGGTGTAAGTACATGCAGATATCCTTATTTTGTATGTATATTATTATAAACATAATTTATGTTGCATAAACATTATAAACTAAGGAAATATAGTATGAAGTGGTGCAAATAGCAGTTTTTATGGGGTAAATACTAAAAACTACTTATTTACGTTGCGTAGATATTTCTAGTTATTATTCTAGTTTTCTATATTGAATTGATGAAGGATTAACTATTTTAGGACCGATTCCACCATTGTGTTAAATGGAGATTAAAATGACATTGTTAATGTAAAAATGTCATTTTAAACTTCGTTTAACACAACGGTGGAATCGATCCTTAATAAACTTTAGCGTTACAAGTATTTGATTTTAACGTAGAAAATGCAATATTTTAATTAAATTAATAGCACTTGCAACGAAAAAATAAATAAGCTATATCAAGCTAGCGGGCACTCTGTGGCGGCACCATACAAGACCTGGTGGGTTTTTTGTAGCTTTTTTGTTACGCTATTTGCGAATTTGTAGCTTTCGGGTCTTGTATGGTGCCGCCACAGAGTGCCCGCTAGCTTCATAGAGCCAAATAAATATTTTGTTATAAGAAATTATTTGATGATATAGATCTATAACCAAATTTAAGTAAAATGTGCCTCATTTATGTTTGTACGAACGAGATACAGAACGATAAATTTTAGATTATTCAATATAATTTTAATATTTGGTTGCGGCAACACTGGCCCGGTGTAAGCATGGTCTCAGGCCTTTGACTTACATGTCATATGTCTGTGTCATATGCATGTCTTCAGAAACCGAAAATGTCATGTCATAAATCATTCATAAATGGTCATTAATAATTAAAATGTTTTTCTTTTTTTTTTCAATTTTATATTCAATATACTAGACAGCCCTCATTCAAGGTCTAAAAAAAAGATTAGTTATCTGTATTTTTTATATGTTCAAAAGTCAAGTGTAACTACATAATTTAAAATCGCTTAATAATACATTTATCTTATCTTTGTTGTGTTGCTCTGCTTTAATACTCAGGTGTCTGTTTATAAAGTACTTATAGAATTTAATTAACCATACCCTATACAATTTGAATGGCGATTTTTTCTTAAAATTTGTCAATTAACAGTCTTCTTTAAAATGGGGTTAGGAGTTGTTGCTGCAAGTCCATTCGTTTTCGTTAAGGAATTATTAAATGGCCACTTTCAAGGAAAAGAACCTTGGCAAATAGTGTCTGTAACTACTTCTACAGTTCTTTTTTCAGTGTGGTGTTATGGATTTTTTTTCCAAGACGAAAGTAAACCAAATTATTTTTATTTATTATAGCTTTAATATAAGAATTTATGTTTTCAGGTCTGGTTGAAAGGAGTAAGAAAACAGCATTTCGATTGTTTAGGAAGATTCCAGCAGTAAAAAAACAAATTGAAGATGAATTGGAATCAATTTCTAAAGGGTTTGAGGAAGACGTAAGAGAGTCTACTAAGAATTTAACTTTTATTACAGAATTGCCAAAAAGTGGAATAAAAAGAGAGGATATTATTAACAAACTTGATGATAATCTAACATTAGGTAAGCAGAAAGTAAAAAAAAAAACAGTAATGGGCTGGTGGATATTTCATTTCTTAGGTCATAGATATCTTTGGATCCAGGGTTTTGAATCACATTGATAAGATTTTTTTTTTAAATTGATACATGGTAGGAATTCTCACTCAGCCATTTATTGTTGAGTTCTAAAGTGCTGTTACAGAGAACACTAGGATAATGACCAGTCATTAATGCATATTAAATTATTTAACAAATATATATTTTCTTATTTTATTGTTCCAATAAAATAAGTTACATATAACAAGTATTTTAATTGTATCAAACTTATTGTTAAAATGTCATACATTAATTCTAGGTAACTATGACTGGAAAGGGGGTAAAGTTTCTGGTGCTGTTTATTTTTACAATGAAGATTTAATAAACTTAGTTTCTGAGGTTTATGGAAAAACTTCTTATACTAACCCTTTACATCCAGATCTATTTCCTGGATTATGCAAAATGGAAGCAGAAGTTATAAGAATGTCGGCAAATCTATTTCATGGAGATGAGGATGTGGTTGGATCAGTAAGTGCAAACCTGCTTCAAATCATGAGAGTTTTATAAAACTTTGTTATTTATTCATTTTTTCTTCTTCAATAATAAAAACAGGTTTTGTTTTACAGATGACAAGTGGTGGTACAGAATCTATCTTAATGGCTTGTAAAGCATTCAGGGATTATGGCAGAGAAATAAAAGGCATTATCAAACCTGAAATTGTTGTACCAACAACAGTTCATGCTGCATTTGATAAAGCTGCACAGTATTTTAAAATGAAAGTTAGATATATTCCAATTGATAACAAAACCTATCAAGTTGATTTGAAGAAATTTAAAAAAGCCATTAATTCTAACACTGTATTGGTGAGTTATTAATATAAAACCCAAGTATGAAGCTTAAGAAATAAAGGAAAATGTGTTATTACATTTTCTATTTAGAACTTTAATAATTTTAAGATCAACTTCTTTACATATATTTTATTTGTAAGTTCATTGAAATAATTAAATTTTACAAAACTAAATTTAATTTTAGTATAATTTACATTCACTAATGAACATGATTAATAATTTTTAGTTAGTAGGTTCAGCTCCCAACTTTCCATATGGTACAATTGATGACATTTCTGCAATTTCTGAGTTAGGTGTTAAATATAATATCCCAGTTCATGTAGATTCCTGTTTAGGAGGATTTTTGAGCTGTTTTATGGAAGATGCAGGGTATCCAATTCCCATATGTGATTTTAGATTGCCCGGAGTAATAAGTATTTCTGCCGATACACACAAATATGGTTATGCACCCAAAGGTATACAAAATATATAGGTAGTTTAGTTATGATTTTAAAAAATTGACATAATATTTTTTGTTTAGGTTCTTCTGTGGTTCTATATAGAAATAAAAACTACCATCACCATCAATATACTGTAACCACAGATTGGCCTGGTGGTGTTTATGGTTCACCAAGTGTTAATGGTTCAAGGCCAGGGGGTAATATTGCAGTTTGTTGGGCAGCAATGTTGAACTTTGGTAAAGACAAATATGTACAAGCAACCAGAGATGTAATACATACAACAAAATACATAGAAAAAGGGCAAGTTTAAATTATCAAAAGAAAACATATGAATGATTTGCAAGTTATTTATATAATTATTTTACAGATTAAGAAGAATAAAAGGTATCTTCATTTTTGGACAACCTGTTACAAGTGTCATAGCTTTGGGATCAAATGATTTTGAAATATATAGGCTATCAACAGCTTTAAAAGAGAAAGGCTGGAATTTAAGTGTTTTGCAGTTTCCTTCAGGGTGTGTTTCAACAGCATTTAATTTTAAATTAAAATATATTGTTTGAATCAATTTAAAGGCCTACTTTATTTTAGAATTCACATTTGTGTAACAAGACAGCACACTAAACCAGGTGTTGCTGACCAATTTTTAGAAGATGTTCGAATAGCATTAGATGAAATCTTAAAGAATCCATCAGAACCTGTAGAGGGCAAGGTATGCACAATTATAATTTTTTAATTCCTTATATAAAAATGGTACATTATTATTTTTTAGATGGCCATTTATGGAGTTGCACAAGCATTACCTGATAGGTCAATTGTAGGTGATTTTACAAGATTGTTTTTAGATTCCATGTTGTATATACCAAAACAAAAAAAATAGAGTTTCTAAGAGTATAAAATAAAATCAAATCTATATATATTTTTTGTAACCCTATTATTTTGTTGTTTTTATGGCCAAGTACTATGTGATGAGTAAATAAATGTTTATACAAGGAACAGTGAATAAATTGTTAATTGATAATTGCTTTTTTACTGAATTAAACAAATTATAAAGTACATTAAACAGTCATCTCCTTCTGCAAGAAGGTACTTCAATCTATTAAATCCAGTAAAAGGGTTGAACTGGGATCTTCTGTGATCTTAGGAGGGCCCTGACAATTTTCACTCATGTTAGGCCTCTTCTTTTTGCAATTTAGGTAAATGAACTAAACCTAGGATCCTTAGAGCTCAAGCGTGGTAGCACTGCAGCTTTTAAGTCTTATTGTGTCACCATTTGAGGATCCTATTGATATAATCATTCATACCACGCTTTAGATGGTTAACTACTACTCTTCTCATGTAAGTCCCCATCCAAGACGTGACAGGGGACTTCATTGCTTAGTTGTGAGAATGTGGATGAGGACAAACTTTACCTCTCTGTCTCATGGGGAGGGTTATCAGACGTCCGGATCACTTTAAGGATTTTTGAATTAAATGACTTCTTACACACCAACATAAATAACATAGAAGTCTTGAGCCAAAGATTGTTTATTAAAATATAAAATTTTCTTTTAGTTGGATAATCTTTTTCCTTTAAATAAAATATATAATTAATTTTCATACTTTCACATACTCCAAGAGGATAGTCTACCATGATCTTTAATTTTTATACCACATTTTTTAGCATTATCTCTAACACTATCACAAATCTGTAAAATATTTTTATTCTTATCAGTAATACCTATATTTCTAATGTCTTGTCTAAATTCACTTAAAAGATCTACAATTTCACTTAAATTTTTAGATTCAGCAGTTTTATTATCTGCATTTAGTCCAAAAATTCCCAAAGTATTACTTATGAAGTTTTTAACAGCTAAAACTGGGGCCAAATCACTTTCAGTGTCTAAAGATGCAGAAGTGTGCAACATAATATTAGTTGCTGAAACTAGTTCACTTAGAGTTTTTATCACAGTTGGGGTATCAAAATTATCACATAAGGCATTATGTATATTATCATTACTTTTGTTAATGAGTCCATATAAAACATTTTTATTTATTGAAGCTTTTAGGTAACCTCTTTTATACTCGTCACAAGATATTAAACAGTTTTTAAAAGTTTTGTAAGTATTTTCTGCTGTAATCATTAATTCTTCACTATACTCCATGTTACTTTGGTAAGGGGACATTACACAGGACATCCTAAAGCTTTCTGACGATACATTGTTTAACATATCTTGTATTGATATTGTATTTTTCAGAGATTTTGACATTTTTTCAGCATTATTTAAGTGCAAGTGACCTGTATGTAACCAATAGTTTACCCACTGAGGAGTGTTATGGAAGGCACAAGACTGAGCTTCTTCATTTTCATGATGAGGGAATCTTAGGTCGATGCCTCCTGCATGGATATCAATATTAGAACCTAAAAAAATGCAATTTAGTTAGGTATACAATGTACAAATTAAATAATCTTAGGTAGTCTAGTAGTTTAGTGTTCAACTAAAGCGCATGTCTGCACCATTGCTTCTCCCTTCTGACAACCGGAAATGGTTACATGGTGGCCAGCACTATATAGATAATTTCAAATTTAGGTAAAAGACCAGTAGAAAAAGTCCTCATCTTTCTACTGAATTTCAAAAAAAAAAAAATTACTCTGCCTATATATTTTTGTATAAACCATGTCCCTTCCAAAGTTATGTGCCGTGAAAAAGACATTTGCTGTAAAAAGGGTCATATTAAGCTTTAAAAAGTAACAAGGACATTTTGCTTCAAAAAAGGACAGGTGGCAACCCTAGTCATCAGAGGACTTTTTTTAGAAATAAATGAAGATTTCTTGTAATTTTAGATTATTTTAATGTATTTTTTTTTTGTGAAACAAATATTTTCTTTGCCATCAAAATTAAAAGAAAAAAAAAAAAAAACAAACGGCAAAACGAGAATAGACATATGGCAACGAGGCAGGTGTAAAATTAAAATTCTAAGTGTCACTGCAGAGTGTAGTGAATATTAGAGATGGGAAGCATATGTATGTATTACATTTTATTGTACTGACAGTACAATCCACCATTACATGGGCATTACACTTTGCATTTATTTGTTGTAAGTACATGATCGACAACATGCTAACAGGAACTGTTGTTAATTCGTATGTGTGAATTTAATGCAAAAATATGTACATACAATTGTAATTTTAGTATTGACATGGACATCACAGAATGTGACGTCACTCGGTTCATACTGTAAGACACTTTTAGTGTATTGTATGGAGTGTACTAGTGCAACTAAATAATATGTGCCTTAATAGGACACTAAACTACATTAAAAGATATGAGGTTATTATAATTAATATTCAAGTTACCAAAAATTTGTGAAGCTAATGCTGAACACTCAATATGCCAACCAGGTCTTCCTCTGCCCCAAGGGCTGTCCCAAAAAGGTTCTCCTTCTTGTTTTAAACTTTTCCACAAAGCAAAATCTAGAACAGACTTTTTTACATGACCAAGTTTTTTTGTAACTTCCTGGGTACCAATATTTTGTAACTTTGCATAATTTTTTACAGTTTCTACATTGAAATATATAGAATTATCAGCAGCTTTATAAGCTTGATTAGTTTCTACAAGTTTTTTAATAAAATTTATTATTAAGGATATATTTTCAGTTACTCTAAGCACAACACTAGGTTCTTCTATTCCTAAATGTTTACAATCGTCCCAAAATTCTTTTTCAAATTTCTCAGCTAAAACATGATATTCCACATTAAGTTCTTGAGCTCTTCCTATTATTTTATCATCTATATCTGTAATATTTACAGCAGTAACCAAATTAAATTTAAAATAATTTCTTAATATCCTTTGTATTATATCTAATTTAACATAACAACACGCATGTCCTACATGTGAAGAGTCATAAACGGTAGGACCACAAGTGTACCATGTTACAATATCTTTATTTTTTAGAATTAAAGGTTCTTTTTGTTTAGTAACGCAGTTGTACACTTTTATGCCAGTGTCATATCCTTTAGGAATGTTCCAAGCAGGATTTGTATGAATTTTGTTAATTCGTAATTGGTGTTTTATTACATTTTTTAACAATATATTCCTAAACATTTTTAAAAACAAAAGTTATCAACCTGGTTTGAGGTTATATTATTCTTTTACTTTGGTTATCTTTTGGTCTTTTGCTTTGTTGTACCTTTGCCACAACTTACTACGTCATACTTATGTAACAGAAAAAAATAAAAGCAAAAGACCATATGAGGTAAAGCCTAATTTATAACCGCCGTAACGTAACTTAAGTACGTAACGTAATTTAAGAACTTAACGTACCTTTTAAAACGATACAGAAACGTATACGTAAACGTATCTAATGACAGCTACGCATGCGCAACAGCTATTTTTCCCACGTATCTATTTACTTCAGGGGGTCAATTCTCGACTTGTAGGAACCTTTTCCTATAGGAATTTGTGACACTTTCCTATAAGTAGGACAATGTCATAAGTTTTCGATGTATATAAAAATGTCAAAAATTCCTATAGGAAAATATTCCTACGAGTCGAGAATTGACCCGCTGACGTAAATGTACGTGTTCTTACCAATGAACTGGAGTGGGGTAGAATGCTTGTCAATAGGCTTGAGATGCGACTCTATGGACGAAGACAGGTTATTTTTTATCTCACTTGGGAGTATTTATAACAACCATTTTCTATTTCACTTTGTTATTGTCTGATCCACCAGCTTGTGGATTGAACAATAACAATATGTGAAACAGAAAATGGTTATTATAAATACTCCCGAGTGAGATGAGAAATAAAAATGGCTGCGCCCTTAGAGTCGCATCTTGTTCTGTTGATACAATATGCACATTGGCTTTCTACCCCACTCCAATTCATTGGTTCTTACCAGTTCTTACGTACGCCCACATACTTTGATTTTCTTTACTATACGGTGCAAGAGAGAGGTCCGACACGCCCAACATAGGGCGCGGCCATTTTGATTCCTATGCCACAGTTTATAGCTAAAGAATCAGATCGCTCACTCTGCGTCGGCACTTTTGATCTCAGTGTTCCAGTTTATACACTGCGCAACTCGGATAATACAATATATGACAACCGCCTATAATAAAACAGCAGTCTTCTTCGTATCCTGAATTTGTATCCCAGGGGGTCGATTCTCGACTCGTAGGAATATTTTCCTATAGGAATTTTTGACATTTTTATATACATCGAAAATTTATGACAGTTTCCTACATATAGGAAAGTGTCACAAATTCCTATAGAAAAAGGTTCCTACAAGTCGAGAATTGACCCCCTTGAGTGGATGTTATTTTGGAACTTTCAACTGGTCCGAGTGAGCTAACTGATTCTTTAGCAGTAAACTGTGACTCCATAAATAATAGGTCTTTTCCTTTGCATCGAAAGTGTAGGACCGAACTACACCGCTTCTGAAAATATCGTTCCATTTATACAAATTGTATGGATGGAACAATATTTTTAGAAGTAACGTAACTCAGTGCTACACTTTCGATGCAAAGGAAAAGACCTATAAGGTCTTTTCCTTTGCATCCACAGTGTAGCACTGAGCTACGTCACTTCTCAAAACATCGTTCCATCCATACAATTTGTATAAATGGAACGATATTTTCAGAAGTGGTGTAGCTCAGTGCTACACTTTTGATGCAAAGGAAAAGACCTAATATTCACTGACACTGACAGCAGCAAGCAAAATATCAGGTGCGTTTTAATCATCCGCTTCTGCTTCCGGAATTGTCGGTTTAGTCGTTTTAACACACATACTTTGATTTTCTTTTACTATACGGAGAATGGTCGCACTGCGCAGCTTTCTGAGTGCCTTTTAAAAGGAGATAGAAAACTCCGCCATTTTGAACCCTTATTACGTGTTGCCTACATCTTGGCGCAATATTTTTAATAGGTGCGTTTTAATCATCCGCTTCGGAATTGTCGGTTTTCTTGTTTTAATCTGACAGGTTAAAACGAATAAACCGACAATTCCGGAAGCAGAAGCGGATGATTAAAACGCACCTGATTGCTTGCTGCTGTCAGTGTCAGTGAATATTATTTTTGAAGTCACAGTTTATTGCTAAAAAATCAGTTAGCTCACTCGGACCAGTTGAAAGTTCCAAAATAACATCCACTCCAGGGATACAAATTCAGGATACGCAGAAGACTGCTGTTTTATTATAGGCGGTTGTCATATATTGTATTATCCGAGTTGCACAGTGTATAAACTGAAACATTGAGATCAAAAGTGCCGACGCAGAGTGAGCGATCTGATTCTTTAGCTGTAAACTGTGTCACAGGGTTCAAAATGGCCGCGCCCTATGTTGGGCGTGTCGGACCTCTCTCTTGCCTCGTATAGTAATCAAATGCTGCGTTTGAGAATCCACATCGGATGCATTTTTTACATCTCGAGCGTTTTTTTATCCACATCGGACACATCTGTCCCATTACATTTACGTATACTGAATCATGTGATCAAAGATTTTTTACATCTCAGATGCATCCGATGTGGATTCTCAAACGCAGCAAAAGTATGTGTTTTAACCTGTCAGATTAAAACAAGAAAACCGACAATTCCGAAGCAGAAGTGGATGATTAAAACGCACCTATTAAAAATATTGCGCCTAGATGTAGGCAACACGCAATAAGGGATCAAAATGGCGGAGTTTTCTATCTCCTTTTAAAAGGCACTCAGAAAGCTGCGCAGTGCGACCATTCTCCGTATAGTAAAAGAAAATCAAAGTATGTGCGTACGCCTAATACCACATACTTTGATTACTATACGAGGCAAGAGAGAGGTCCGACACGCCCAACATAGGACGCGGGTATATAAATTATCAATTAATTAACTAGACGATCACTTTCTACTACTTGAGGAAAATGGCCAAATACAGTATAAGTATAGAATTTAAAGTAAAGTAAAACTTGTGAGGTAAATAAACAAATTTCAAAGAGTAAAATAAAGAATAAAATCAAACTAAAGAGGGGGCAGGGGGTGGGCCGTCACAGAGATAGCAGAGAATAAAATTCTAATTAAAAATATTATTTATTTTATAATTTTTCCTATCGTCTCGACACATGCTATGAGTGTTATTTATTATGTTTCCTCCAATTCCTTCATATAATAACAATTTAAGAGCTCATTGACTGGACTAACATCGGGCGCAGTAAGATCACAGCTTATTCATATCCAGCTAGAACACTCTCTTGGCGGGAACGGTTTGCGTCGATCCCTTCGTGCAGGTTTTATGCTCCGCCTTTTCGGGGAAAAGATGGCTTTGCCGTGCAGTCGGGAGATCGGTATTACTTATTCTACGTTAAGCGGACATAGCCGTGCGTATATTTTCGTGTTTAATTTGTAATTCTTTTGAACATTTGTGTTTTATGTTTATTTTTTACTGTAGTAAAATGAGTGACAAAAAACTATCAGGACATCATCATGTTTGTGCAGTGCGAAATTGTTTTAATAAAGGTTATAATTGTAAGAAGAAATTCTATTGTTTTCCTAAGGATGTTAACCGGTAAGTACTTACCTACACGATATTTTTTGCATATTTTGATGAAAAGTAAACTTTCGATTATTTGCTATGTTGTAGTAAAAGTAATTTAAAGTCATACAAAATCTTCTTTAATTATGAGAAGCTATGTTTGGCCTGTATAAATATATAGTTATTAATTTAATACTTGTTAAGGTAAAAGAGGGTTTATTGGTGGTTTTGTTTAATATTTTTGCAAATCGAAATAAAATATGTATATCAACAAATATTAATTGGAAGCAAATAGATACAGTATGCGCCAGATCTAAAGAACCAAGGATGCGCATTTATAATGCTACTAACACGCCTACGGATGAATAGAATTGGTAGCTTACCTAGAAAGTTGTAAACCAGAGGTCCGTATATTTTAAGACATAAAATAAATGGAAAATAGTAAATGATACTTGTTCATACATATTGCTTAGTGTTATTATAGTACATAATTCTATAGTCAATTAAAAAAATCATTATTTTTAGGTAAACCGACTTTAGGTTAAGGCTGTTCTACCGCTTTCCGTTCGGTATTTATATAAAATTCTGTTACGGTCAGGAAATTATCCTTTTTCAAATAAATTAAATTGTGGAAAAATTGTATATTTAAAGCTATTTAAAACATTACAATAGTTATACTAAAAACAAAAATAATTCTACAAAACATATTTTTTTCTGAAAACCAATCGTTTATGCAAAAATTGTTTCACATTTTGATAATAAAGGCATTAAATTAAACCATTTAGAAACACTTGAAATAAATTGATTTAAAAATTTAAATATCCTCTTAAGTGATCAATTAGATATTAATAAGTAGCCTAATTAAATCTCTTTACCTGTTCTTAGTTTTCTGTGAGATAATCCCGGTAATGATATTTTAATGGAATTTATTAATATATTTCTCTTAAGTACCTATTTTAACTAATTAGTTTATTTTGGATATATATTAGAAATGTAAATGAGTTACATTTGAAAAAGAAGTTGTACTTAGAAACAATTGTCGTGCAATTTTTAATTTTTATTTCTTTAAATAAAAATGTGAAAATCTACCATGTTCGGTTTTTCTCATTTTAATAATATGGATTTGCATCAAGTAAAGACCGTAATATTATATTAATGTTAAATTTAGTATTTTTTTTACATTTATTAGGAAACAAATTTTTTTAGAAACAGAAGATAAATTTAAAAAATTTAAATATAAAATATTAATCAAAAATAAAATGCACAGATATGTGTGTAAAATACAAAAAAAATATGGAAAACTACACAAGTTTAATTCCAAATAAACTACAGGGTATGTTTACCTGTTGCTTGTGCAGTTTGAAGTTTGATATCATCTAAAGTAACTCCTTCCTTTTTTGTTGCGTCAAAATATTTAAAAACATTGTATATTACTTCACGACTTTGTCCGTTAATAACAAATCTGCGCTTTTTTTCACCCACAATAGAAGACATTATTAAAAATAAAACCAGTCACTTTAACCAAAACACAGCAACAAACAATGTTCTAGTCGTTACGCTACTGACCGTAAGCAAGGACAAGGTTCAAATTGTGAATGGGCGTGGCGATTTTTAAGTAAACGAACTTGAGCATTTGCGCTGGTTCTTCAGATTTCGCGTTTACAATACCTATATAGCATTGTTTAAAAATATATTTAAATATTTACAGAGCCAGAACATGGGCAATGAAAGCCAATCGAGAGGACCTATTTGAAAAACTAATCGAATTATATAAAAGTTACTCGATATGTGAAGACCACTTTGAAGAGAAGATGTTCACGAGTCACTTTCGTACAAGATTAGTAGCCATTGCAATTCCTACCCTATTCCCGTCCCTCGAGGGGAGTTCCACAACTGAAGACCATACGTATAGTGCACCGCTCTTGCAACTTCCTGCGAAAATACGAGTTCTAGATGACAGACTGATAGCTCCACCTATCACACCTGCACTATTTGATTCAGGTACTAAAAATAATAGTGTTTTACTTAAAATTAAATATAATGTTTTATATACAGGGTGAAGCGAGGGGTGAACCTAATTTGTTCCACTTTTAAAAGACTACAACTTTTTTATTTTTTATCTTTTTAAAACAAGCTAATAATCACATGATTATCTTTAGCTGTAAAATTTTGTTATAGCTTTTGATCCGCCCTAAATAAAAAAAAATCATTTTTAAGCAAATAAATCGTTCTTTTTACTTATTCATCTAAGTTGTTATTTAAAGTTTAAATAAAATGTATTTTTGCAGCTAACCAGACAAATCTAGTTGAAACCGAGCTCAAAATCGAGGTTCAACATGAGATCGCCCTGAGTCCAATTACAGACAGTCCTCCTCTGACGTCTCCAACATTTACCCAAACGTCAGCCAGTTTATCCTTCGATACACCAAGAAAAGTTAAATACAGGCAGCATATCAAGTCCATAACTGCCGAAAACAAATATTTACGACAAAGGGTTGAGGTACTTGAAAAAAATAATGAATTGGACAATATATCTTTGGAGCAATATATGTCCCTAACATATAAATTTTGCAATCCAGACATTGCAAAATGTGTTAATATGCAAGTATCACAGGGGCATAAACATCCAAAGGGAAGACGTTACAGCAAAGAATTTAAAATTGAATGCCTATCAATATATTTTGCTGGTCCCAGAGTTTATAAAAAATATTTAATGTCTAAATATAGCCTTCCCTCGCCTAACACTTTGCTAAAAGAAATCAGAGCAGTTAAGATAGGACCAGGATTAGATAATCCCGAGTTCTTCATTTTATTAAAAAAAAAAGTTGACAGTTTCCAGTCTCAAAGCAAATATTGTTTATTGTGCTTCGATGAAATGTCAATAAAAGCAAATTTATTTTATGAACGAAATCAAGATGACATCATAGGGCTAGCAATGGGCGATACAGGGGAAAAGATTTTTAAACCAACTTTAACTGTCAGTGTACTTATGGTAAGGGGAATTTATTCGAAATGGAAACAGCCGATAGCCTACTTTTTATGTCATACTTCTTGTTCTGCTAATCTATTACATAAACTATTAAATGAAGCTGTGCAAAAAACAACAAATGTGGGGTTAAATGTTTGTGCAGTTACTTGTGATATGGGGTCCAACAATATCAAATTGTCAAATATTTTAAAGATATCTCCAGACAATACTGGTTTTTATTTAGAAAACCGGTATCTCTTTTTCATCTTTGATGTGCCACATATTATTAAAGCGATGAGAAATATGTTAATGAAATATGACTTTTATGTTAATTGTAAAAAAATTTCGTGGCAATATATTAAAGACTTCTATGAATTAGATAAAAAATTTCCTGTTAAAGCAGCACACAAATTAACCGATTCTCATATTTACCCGACTAGTTTCCAAAAAATGAAGGTCAAACTTGCCACCCAAGTATTTAGTTACTCAGTCCATGTAGGTATGAGTTTTTATATAGGATTTGGTTCCCTTCCCTCGGAAGCGACAGAAACTGCTGAATTTGTTAATAGAGTAGATCAACTCTTTGATATTTTAAATTCTTCGCAAACCTTTGCCTCAAAAAAATATAATGCTGCCTTTAAAGCAAACTCATTTCAATTAGAGTTTTTAATGGATTGCTTGTCCTTTTTTAAAAGTCTTGAAATTCGAGACAAAAATAATATAAACGTTGCCAACAAAATAAAATTTATTAAAAGCTTAATAATTTCAATCAACAGTATTATTCAATTATTTTACTATCTTTTACTATCAGAAAATGCTGGGTTTGAGTATATACTTGCACGAAGATTAAACCAAGACTGCCTGGAGAATCATTTCGGTAAAATAAGAAGTGAAAACGGTAACTGCATTAACCCCACAGCCATACAGTTCCATAGAACATTTAGAAAGTTTCAATGCGTCAACTTGCTTAACTCAGGTACAGAAAACTGTGAGGCTGATTCTGATCAGATGCTCTTAAGACTTTCTGACTGCCAACAGGATTTTGTACCTGAGGATAAGGATAAAGTATCGGAACAAAGAGACGCACTAAATAGCATGGACTATTCAAATAATGAAATGCTGCAAAAAAATTTCATACGGTACGTGTGTGGGTACCTTTTAAATAAAGCTTTAAGAGTTCACACTTGTGATATATGCAATAAATATAGTAAAGACCATGATGAACTAGATGATTCATCTTATTACTGTTTCCTTAAGGCATATGAAAATGCAAATAAGGACACCTTCGGAAATTTGCAAATGCCTAATAATAAATTTGTGGAATTAATTTGTAAAATAAAACAAATATTTCAAGAAAACTTTGAAAAATTTGCTACTAAAAGGAATATTTGCCAAATGCTTTTAGATATAAGTAACCATTTAGCTTTTAACCATCCCTGTAAATATTTCCCCAAAGAATTTGAAGTTAGATTATATTTAAGAGTTAGAATATATTACACATTGAAAACGATAAATGGTAATTTTAGAAATGTAAATAGAAATAAACTTATAATATGGAGAAATTTGTAATGATATAGTACAAAATGTATTATAATTTGTTATTATATATATAATATACGTTATATATACGTAGGTATAACGGTATAAGTAAATTTTTAATTTGATTTTTTTTAATTATTTAGTAATAAAACCTATTTAAAACCTAAGCTACACAACTTTATTTTATTACCATTTTTGTCTTTTCCCTAAACATCACCGTGCGACTGTCAAAAGCAATAATGTCTAAGGTTCTTTTTCAGTTAGGCCAAATAAGATTTTTGCATCCGAATTTAATTATTTGACATACTCACAATTTGAAAATTTTAAGCCGTAAATGCCAAATTGCAAGTTTGTCGAATATTAAAATTCGGATGCAAAATGCCGAATTTCGCAAAGCTGAGAAAGGAAGTTAACAATGACATAGCGTTCAGGAGGAAAACCTAAAAATAAATCATAATCTTGAACAACCAACATCAACGACTATTATAAATCACTATTTTTTTCGTAAGATAACAAACACCCCATTATCTTAATTATTCTGACAATTTTATAAATCGCCCTTTTTCTGCCCACACAAGTTCTTTTAATCTATAATAACCATGTATTATTTTTCAGAATAATTTTAATGTATTTTTCAACAACCCTTATTTTTTTATTTATTTATTTATTTATTTACGGATTTCCAGTACATATTGAAAATACAAAATTGAAATACATATTAAAAATACAAAATTATTAAAATTAAATTAAATTAATTTAACACAGGTTACATATACAGACAGATACCTATTTTTAAAACCGCAGAAAAATTAACTATTAAAAGTAGACATAAAACTATAAGAAATAATGAACATAGAAGGTTAAGTATTAATAGATTATATATAGTTATTTTAATGTTATTTACAGCGATTTTAAAGCATTTTTGAAACTCCAAACCTAATTTTATCGTAATATTACAATATAGATTCAAAAAATATAATCCAATAAAATTTAAAATTACCTACTACGGTACTGTCAGGCAGAAATTAAACATTTTACTTCAATAAATAATTCTTATAATCCGGCTCTGACTTTTCCCTCTTGTGCAACAGAGAAAGCAACGCTTCTACCTCGCTTGATCGCAGACCACGAGATCAAAAGTGCCGCCGAGAGTGTTTTAGCTAGATATAAATAAGCTGTGGTAAGATAGAGGCACAGCTTATACAATACAGCTCCACAACTCCGTGTCGGCGCCTTTGATTTGGCGGTCGAGAACCAAGCAAGACGGAATGGTGCTATCTCTGTTAGATTCGACGGAAAAGTCGGGCCCGGATTAAAAAATATATTTATTATTTAAATAATTGAAGACCTTGGCGTAATAAGGTTGGTTACATGCCACATTAAGTAAGTTTTGAGAAATTAAGTTTTAAATTGGTTTTAAATCTGTCAAATATAAATAAAAAAATTATTTAAATATGAATATTACGAAAAATAGCACATCTTTCGGAGAGGTAAAATAATTTGTATGTGGCTAGTAATATCCTTGTTAACAGATGTTTTGAGCTAAAACAGTCACTTCACGACAAATTGTGGCTTGCATCCTTTTTACTTTCCTATCTGTATACAGATATAAGGAAAGTATAGGAATCATGATTTTTTCGACTTTATTTTTACGTTTTGAGGTCCCCTGAATCCGTTTTGACTATTTTCGCGATGATGTCTGTGTGTGTGTCGCATAACTCATGAACCGATACACAGAAAAACACCAAATTTTAATTAAACTTAAGCTTTGTTCCAGCGTCCAATGAACTGATTAGATTTTGGGCAGAGTCGGAACATCTGGGGGGGTACTTTATGAGTGGTCATTTTTATATTTTATGTAATATATCTGTTATTTACATTCGGAGAAGAAAATTCTTCAAATAAAAGTTACTCCTAATATTATTATCTATAATTTTTGTTATATACAAAATTTTCCTAAAATGGTACGTATTCGAGAAATTTGACAAAATGTGCAAAATTCTGATTTTTAATTGTTGAACTAAAAGTTGTTTGCGATATCGATCTTTATATTTTTGTTTAAACATGATTTTTCTAAAATGGACCGTAATGGAAAAATTGTAGGAAAAGTGCCGCTATATTAAAATTTTTCAGTATTTTCGTTTTCAATGAATATCTATGGAAAAATGTTTCGAGGTAGATGTATGTGGAAAATGTATATATTTAGTTTATCCTCTAAACATTTATAGAGGTGTTGCAATAGGTTGAACAAAATAACCTGAAAAAGCCTATAATAACTAGATAGGAAAGTCATGTGTTGGATACATCAGATTTTTACACTAAGGATTTCAATTGTGGATGGAAATCAAGTGGTACTCATCGCGTAAAGGGTTTATACCTAGATAAATGAATGCTTCGCCTGAGGTCTGGGAACTCGATGGTATTCTGGGTTATTATAAAGAATCGGGCACGTGTGCTTTTATTTTAGCAATATTGTTTTTTTTTTTAGTTGTATTCTTATTCATTGAAATAAAGATTTGTAGAAGAAATATTTTGATAGTTTTTATTAATATAATCAATTTTTATCTGACCGTACCGAATTTTGAAACTTGATAGTAATGTGAAATTTGAATATTACGCGAAATTACATAATTAGTACCTATTTTAGGTAGATACTAAATTTGTACTTGTAGAAAGTAATATCGATTTATACAAGAAAACTTGAAAAGTAAATTAATTTAGTTCCTATTTACTGATGTAAACATTAAACCAAGAAAACAAATAAATAGTAGTTTGTGTAACAAGAGTGGATATAGACAATCCACTCGAATTGAACAGTATATTTTTTCTACGACCGACTGAGGAAAATTTACAAATTTAAAAAAATATTTTAGGTTATTTAGACAAAATAACTAATTTTAAAATAATTTACGAATTTTACTAATTTATAAAATAAAATAAACATAAAATAAAAGATTCAATTTAATTTGTCCTCGGCCTAGATTCGATCCCGGGATTTTCGCGTGGAAAGCAGATGCTCTGTCCTCATCTTCACCGACACTTTTAGGATTTTAGTTTTAATACTCGTAATTAAATTAGTATCATGTAGATTGATTAAAATTTTATTTATTTTTTTTTTAAGTGTTCTTACTACCTAAAATTGATATGAAATATATTCGTTTAGCTCAACACAATAGCATACTTTTTCGTTTTGTAGTCTGTGCGTGATTAGCTAATATCGATGCGTAGAAAAATTATTTTGAACAGGGTCAAATTTACTACTTAAGGTTTATTTGACGCGGTTTAAATGCACAGTGTTTGCATATCATTTTTTGGTGAGTAGATGTCAGTTTAAGACATGTTTCAAAACACTCTGTATAAAATAAACCAGTTCTATCACCACTATTCGTTAGCTTAATATCTTATAAGTCTGTATATTAAACAATTTTGAATTCAATGTAGATCTACCTAAATTATGATAATTTAATTTGGGGTCATCTGCATCATTCTCTAATTTGAAAAAAAAAATTAATTGCTTGACGACGCACTGTAATATTTTTTAATACATTCTAGGGTTAAATACAGTATTACTAAACCATTCTAAAAATAAAATACAGGGTGTTCGATTTAAAAAACATACTCATTGATTTGCCAGGAAAAATATTTTTAAAATATGTATTTTTCAAATCCATATAACTTTTATTTAAAACTTTTTTGCGTGTCTACAACACAAATTGAAATATTGAATAATTACGCACTAATTATATTAACAATGAAAATTTCTTATAATGTGGTACTTTCCAGTTTGGGTCCTTGGGAAAACGAAAAAATATTTTCTTGAAGGTATAACCCTTATTAAAACAGCTTTTAACTGCACAAACAGAATAATGTCTTTTCTTTTTCACTCATTCTACTTAACACAACAGAGAGCTCAAACAAAATCATAGAAATTATAAGCTTAACGAAATTATGCGCACGGCTCAATACTTTTTTTTTAATTTTTAGTTTTTACACCCTTCAGACCTCCCGTGCTACACCCTAACCCGTCTGTAGTCTGGCAGCACTGCAGCCTGCGGCTTATTGTACCACCATTTGAAGGTCCTACTACTTTCCCATTCACATCCTCATTCATTCCACTTCGTCGATGGTTAAACGCTAGTCGGATGAATCCCATGGTGACACGGCCCATGGTGGAACCTCCCAGCGGTCACCCATCCACGACGTGGCCGGAGAGATCACTGCTTAACTGTTGGGAGTAAGTGGATGCGCACTAAGCTCGCGGCTAGCCTCTCCGGCGGCTCAACACCTTACCTAAGTACGCTTCTGAACGCCAAAGTCGTATTTTCTGTCCGAAGGCGGAGCTTAAGCGATGCGCGACGTAATCGACGCAAACCGTTGCCGCCAAGAGAGTGTTTTAGCTGTATTGTATAAGCTGTGATAGAGGCTCACGTCACTATGGAAACAGAGTGGGACACGCGCTAACAGAATGTCTTGCAATCCGCTATTTTAAGTGAAGATTAGGACGCAATTTTTTCGCGGCCTGTCTACATTTAGAATATGAGGGATCAGGCGCCTGCTCTGCTTTTTTAAAGTTGTTTTATAGTTTTCACGGAATTTTTACGAAATACGGTAAATGAGATAAGTATCTTAGCTATGATATCAATAAATAGAAATTTAGATAAATAATTACGACGAAAAGTCATGCAAAAATGTATTTCAATGAAGGATTGTAGGGTAAATTTCAATTTCAGGTCATGCCATGAACTTCCGTAAAAACAAAAATTAAAAACAATATAAATATATCGATTTTTTTAGAATAATTATTTTTGCAAGATGTTTTACTATAAGAAATTATTTCATTTTGTTTATTGACTATTGACAAGGTGCAGTATGTATTTTAATGAAAAAATTAAAAACCAATTTTTCATCATCCCCACCCACAAGCCAATTGGCGCCCCCTCCCCACCTTTGCAGCTCACGATTCACCACAGGTCTGAACAGATAATAAAAAACAGAATGGTTACACTAATTTATAAATATTTTACTCTATTAAAACTTAGTTACAATATTAGAGTATATAAAAACATTTTTTATAGATTCTTGATAATCTTATACTACTCTGATTTAAAGCTTAAAAATAATTATGATCAAAGTTAGAATTGCTGGATATTATAATTTGACCAAAAAAATCATTTTCATCTTTTGTTGATAAACCCAAATCATGGCATATAGAATCTAAGCTAAAACTCAATTTATCAAGTTTTTGATTATTCAAATTGTCTAGATTTATCAAAATAATGTCTAGACTTGATTTAATGTTGTTTTTGAGATTTTGATCTGTAGTATTTTTTTGACATTCAATATCACCTTCATCCATGTTTTCTGGTTCACTAAAGGAAATTTCAGTTTCATTTTTAGTCACTGTTGATGAAGTTTGTTTTTCTCTAGGTTTATTTCTAGTCTCATGCCCATAGTGTGTCTTGACTCTTGCTACATACAAGTTACCGTTAGTGTTTAATGTAGTTTTTATGTTACTGATACAAGTTACACAGTTATTTTTACCAAATGCATATTTTTTCTTTGTTGGATCTCTATGAGTATTCCCTGGAACAAAAATTTTGTTACAGAAATGTTTAAAAACAATTGACGCATTTTTATATACCTCTCTTGTTACATATATATTTGGAAATTCCAGGACCTTCATTAGTTTTAGATTTTCTTGAAAAAATAATATACTTACAATAATCTTCTTGTTCAATTTTGCTTTTCCAGTTGACGAAATCTTAAAAAAGAATATATCTACAGCTTGGCCAGTTCTTAAATCATCCCTATATCATTATAAACTGGTCAGACTGAAGAAAGTAGGTCACTATTATTCTTTGTTAGGATTGCCACCATTGATTACTTACCTGATTCGTTTTCAAATGTTAGCTCTTCTGTTTGGGTCAATATGTCGTGGACAGTCTCCAAATGATAAATTAGATCTTCGTGTAGTTTAAATAAATTGCTACATTCAAGACATTTGTAAATTGTAATACTTTCATCATATGACAAGATGTCTGGAGATATATTATGAATATTTATCATATGTTTTCTCAAGTTTCTTTCCAGCGAAAATGTTTTATTGCACTCTTTGCAGGTATATTCCATAATTATGTATGCAATGTTTGCAGTTTATTTTATGTTACATTTAATAAATATTTAATTTTTATTAATTATCCCATAAAGGCCATAAATTCCATTCTACAAAAATTATTAACTGTCAAAAGGCAGGGCAAAAGGTCAAACGTCAAACCAGAGACCCGTCAGATGCCAAACCACGAAACCACAGAAGTGACGAAACCACAAGTCAATTTTAAAAGTCACTTGTCATTTGTTTTACAATGTTGTCACACTTAAATAAATGCTTGAAAATCCCAAATAAATATTTTAATTCAAATTTTTGGATTCTTTTTTTTATATCCGATAGAGGATCTCAGGTATTATTCAAACATTTTTTGAAAACTGTCGGAGAACTAGCTTGCAATTATCGGAATCTTGGACAGTTTGTAGCAAATTTTGAAGATCCATCAGTAGTAGACTAGTAGTCTTTTTTGGCTTGAATGAAAAATACACTTACAGGTAGAGACTTGGGGTACACATCGAACGACTTTGACAAATTTGCAACCATTTGTTTTCTCTTTTTAGAGAACTGTCATGTGAAACTGATGAAGTTTAGAAATATACAGGCATATAGTTACGCAATTTTCAACCCGGCAAATAAACATAGGTCAGTGAAGTTGAGTTTGTCCCCAATTATATTTAAAAAAAAAAACTTTTGCACCAGAATGCACTAGTGATGCACCAATATGCACCTCGAATTATTTTTTTCACCACCTTCCTTAAGAAAAGACAACTATCTCTTTGAGGGGGCAGCCTCTCTGTTATGTGCGAGACAATGGGTCCTATGATTGAACGTTTACGTTATCCGTAACGTACATATGTTAGGCCGAATTTTAAAAGTAACGAGGCAAGTTCGTATGATGGAAACCTGTTAAATTAGAACATAACAGGCGGAAAATAACAGTAATGTGTTATGAAAGACTTTACATCATACGAATTTGTCTCTTTGCTGTTAAAACTCGGCCTAACATGTACGTTACGGATAACGTAAACGTTCAATCATAGCACCCAATGGGTTTGTATGATGGAAAACTGTTAAATTAGAACATAACAGGCGGAAAATAACAGTAATGTGTTGGAAACCGTTTTTCATCATACGAACTTGCCATAATTACTGTTAAAACTGAACCTAACATCTACGTTACGGATAACGTAAACGTTCAATCATAGGACCATTAATTTGTCTCTTACAATTTCCGTTATTTCGATGTTAATAAACGATCATAAAATCACCCTATTTTATTTAAATAAGTACTATTTCCCAGCAGTTGTATATTAAAATGGGTTCTAAACTAATAATGAGGAACTGTAAACAGTAACTGAAAGTTTTTATTGTATGATTAAAGGATTAGATATTTATAATCTTCGTCTGGGTAGCGCAGTTGTGATGTAGAGCGAAGGTATTAAATTTTACAGGCCTTTTAGTGGCTGAGCAACACTTCTCGGATTCATATCCTAGAACAAACCATGCGCATGTGAATTTTTAATTAATTTGCATGATTCCTTGTAGGATTTGATGGGTGCCGTATTAGCATATCAATAATTGAATTTTTGTGAATATGATATCCAGATTATAAATGGCCGTGCGTTACCATTTCGATGATGGTGTGTGCGGGATTTTCCTCAAATGGCATCATCAATCATCTGTAACTCGCCCCGGAATGCGACGGAAAATAATAATATAATAATAGTCGTCCATTCCACGGACAAGCTCAGTCAGATTTTGGGAATAAAATTCACTTGTAAGGTAGCGAATTATTATAATAATTATTATATATAATGTTAACTTTGCTATCATAACTAAATAATGTAGAACGTTATAGAAACACACAAGAGTATTGATTAGAGAAAAAATAGTATAATAGAGGCGAACCGCAATGTACATGCAATATCTTATTATACTTGCCATCGAAAGGGCGTGCGGTTAACCCAATTATATACCCTCTTTTAGTTTCACGTCCAAATATAATGGGGCATGTTCAAAAATTTTGAAATTTTTTTTATGAATAGTAGAGTTAAAAATAAAACTACATTTTTTTTATTTTTTTTTTATCTATTCATTTGCCGGAGTTATGATTTTTTTAAAATTTATGACGTCACCGGGAATAGACCAATAGGAGCTAGCGCACAACGTTGCCGGCTAGAAGGTTTACGAGAAGTGATGTACGTTCGTTTGTGTACTCCTTCTTACTTTTAGACTTCTAAAACATCGTTAAACAAATATCTTTTAAATATATAATATCAAATGTTTTTTGAAAGTATTGTTTCTGTTTAAACTTTTACTATATTTAAAGTTTTATTGTTTTAAAAGTCACTTAATAATTCAGAAAATGGCAAAACGGCAGCACTGTATGTCATCTGTCATAGTGTCTCCATCAATAATTTATTTGGAATTTGAGTGTTTATTTTGTACTTTTTATAAATAAATATTATGACTACGAAAAAGTGTTTTGTTCCAGAATGTGATAATGATTCACATTCATCTTCAAAAATATTTATTAGTGTTCCTAGAAATTTGGAAAGGAGAAAATCAACCTTCTACTAGCGATGTTTCTCGTAAACTTTTTAATAAAAATACACCGGATTATCAAGATGTAGCAGCAATTTCTGCTAATTGTCCCCTTCAGGAAATTGAAAATGACGCTTCTATAAATTCTTAGGTGTATAACCTAAAAACCCTTCTGGAAGAAAATGCAGAATCTCCTGAAAGTTTTGAAGATACCGAATTTATTCATCATTTTGTGGAAGAACTAGTGATAAAGAAATAATAGAAAAATGTGGGTATTTAAACAAACTGGTTCCTGGATCCCATATAATGGCAGATAGGGGTTTCAGAATATTTAGCTACTTGAAAACATGGGATGCACTTTAGTAAAGCCACACCTAGTGTATCACAGAATGAAAAAAGTTCTCCAGAAGATGTACAATTAAGTAAAAGAATAGCATCTCTAAGAATACATGTGGAAAGAGTTATACGAAGGGTTAGTTAATTTAACAAGTTAAAACCACATTCGTGTGTGAATTTTAAGCAAGTACATTTACTTAGTAATATCTGCATAATTGCTTGTTAACTTACAAGAACCTATTTTGTAAGAGTAAATATTAATTTAATAAATTTTTTTTGTTTGTTTTTTTAATTTAATTTACCTAATTATCACTTTTCAGGGATTATAATGAGTTTTTAACAGCCAATGTAATTTTTTATAAAATTTTAACTTTTCGAACAAATCAAAGAGGAATGAGTACTTGTATATGCATAGATTTTTTTGGGACTAAAACTACCAAAACAAAGGCACCTATTTACAGCAGTTTAAAATGAAACATTTTGACAAAAACGCTTATGTCACAGTGATAAATATTAAAAACAACCAAGTTCAGTTGAATGTGGTAGCAAAGTCTATATACCTATTCCAATAAATCGGGTAACTACATGTGGTATCACTGGTGATAAATTTAAAAATATCACAATTCTTGCTACCTTTTTCAAAAAACCAGAAAGTGTGCCTTCTTATCAATCCTTTATGAAAATGACAACAGTGATAAATATAAAAAAAAAATTTAATGTTGCTATTCGTTATTACGATAGTAAAACATGTTTGCAGTTCCGTTTATTTTTTATGAAAATCTAAGTAAAAACCAATGTCAAAGGGTTATAATTTTTTTTCTGTTGAACCAAATATATCACAAAATTTAAAAATTGATCATAGGTCAAGCAAGTAATACCTTTATTGATAGTAGCTTTAAAAAAGGAGAAAGAATAATATTGACTTAAATTATTATTATTATTAACATTGGTGATTTTTAATAAAAACTCTTCAATTATTGTTTACAAACAAAAATATAAAAATCTGAAAATTTTATTTATTAATCTTTTAATAAAAAATGAGAAAAATGAAGTAAAAAACAATTTATTTACAAATAAAAAATATATATACAAATCCTAAGAATATAAAAGTACTGATTTATTTTCCTGTAGTGGATGAAGAGGTTTCTTTAACAATCTAGCCAAGTGTACATCAATATTTATGCATTTTGATAAATTAGAGCCTTTCCAATAACACTGAATAGATGTTACAAATAGTTCATCACTTCTTCTATGAAGCCACATATTTACAATCAACTGAAAAAATAAAAGGGTTAGATATGCAGTTACAAAATAACTATATAACCAGCTACAAAATGCCTTTATTTTATGTAACAAGACGAGCAGAGCTTTACTAGCTCTGAACGAATCCAGTAAAGAACCTCGGATTTTCAAAACTTAAAAAAAAAACAATCTCACCACATTTTTGAAATATTAGAGCTTTTCGAAAAAAACTGCTATTTTTAAAAATACAATTTGTTTAAACAGCTATGTCTCATTTTAGGCTATTGAGTATTATAAAATAAAAAATTACGGGATGCTTTGTTAGCTTCAAACGAATCCAGCAGAGCACCCCAGTTTTTTTTTAAACCACACCACGTTTTTTGGCTCCTACAATATTATAAAATATTCGAAATTTGGCATTTTAAAAAAAATTCGCAATTCCTTGCTGACTTCAAAGTTTTTTTCTGAAAACAAATGTACTTACCACATTTTTAGGATTTTAAAACAGCCTAAACATGTGTCATAAGTAGTTGTTTTTATATATAAAAAAAAAAATTAAAAAACTGAAGTGTCCTGCTGACTTTGTTCCAACAAAGCACCCTGTATTATTTAAAAATAGCAATTTTTTTAGTAAAGTTTTACAATATTTCAAGAGTCTAAAAATGGGGTGTGGTTTTTAGAAAAAAGCTTTAAAAAACCGAATTGCTCTGCTGGCTTCTTTCGAAGGTTAGCAAGCACCATGTATTTTTAAAAATATAATATTTCAAGTGCATAAATATATGGTGTTGCTGTTTTTACAGAAAAAACTTTATAAAATAGAGGTGCTTTGCTGACTTTGTTCGAAGCTATAGAGCATTTTAAGTTTTGCAAAAAACGAGGAGCATAAAATTTTTGAAAAGGGTATAAAAATAGCCTAAAAATATGGCATATTTTTTAACTCAAAATTTCATAGGTGCTCTGCAGCATTCTTTGGTATCATAATTATTACTAGGTTCACTAACAAAATCTGTTTCTAGATTATTTTAACACTTGCTGCGATTACAAAAAATGTCTGTAGGTCAAAATTAGAAAAAAAATATTTATAGGAATAAAGGGCCTTATAAACTGTTTATTATATGTAATATAAAAACAAAAAAGCATAATAAATATTACAAACCTTGACATGCAGCATATCCTTAGCATATTGTGCACTAAAAATTTCATTTTTGTTAATTACAATGCAACCACATCAGAAGGTTTTTGCCGTACTTTATGTTTAGGTGTAATTTGTCTCCTTCTCTCTTATGGAAAAAGAAATTATCCCCATATACTTGCTTGGCAGATCTAAAAATAAAACCTGAGATAAATATGTTTTACTTGCTCCATATAAACTGTAACTACCTACTATTAAAACAAAGTCTTACCTTTGTGACTAACAAAGTCTTACCTTTGTGACTTTTGTAAACTGAGTATTGTTAAAAAATGCAGTAATCATATTTTCGTTTACAATGGGTAAAACACTTGATTCAACTTTTATAAATCCAGCTGATTCATATTAATAATAAAATTAAACCCTTTTTATTTTTCTATGATTAAACCAAAACAAAAAACTAAGGTTAGAGGTGTCAATTTTAATGTCACTTAGATGTGCGTTCACTTCGACATTCTGTGTGTTGGTTTGTTCGTTGGCTTGGTTTTGTATAACAAAAAAAACTTCGACACAAGATGATTGGTCTATTCCCGATGACGTATAATTTCAAATTTTAAATTTCAATTGGGCTTAATTTAAAAACTTTTGGCTTTTTTAACGAACTGACTATTTAGAATAACTTGTATAGCGACTAACTATTACAATATAATTTATAAAACAGCATATCTCACATGTGAACATGGCCCATTAAGCGTCTCAACTTTATTCTGCCGGGTGGGTCTATAAGATATAAAAATGAAGGAATTAGGGAATTTGCCAAATCTATTAGAGACGAGCGTGGATAAGAGTGTTGGGAGTGGTACATGGTATATATACATCTTGTCCAATATTCATTGTAAAATAGATGGCCCGCGTTTAAATTTCCTTACCTGTTGACTTATTCGGTGATACAAACAAAGAAGTTTCAGAAAAAAAGGGTATATTGTTTGACAGCTAACAACAATGTACAAAGTAGTTCATTTTAAAAAAGTTTCGTTAAGCTAATCAACCATATTTATGATTGAAGGATATTATACAGCCCCTCTATCATCATCTGGCTGCAAAAAGTGACATGTCATGTTTTTGCTTGCTATTTGTAGAGTAATAGGTATAACATGTACTATGTCCCGGTGGTGGGAACTGTCGTCTAACCTGTCGATGGATTTTTCGTTTTTTGCTTGCAATGAAATTAATTTACTTCTAGACGTTTATAACAATAAAACAATCGCTTTTCTGTTGTTTGGTTTTGCTACTATCGATGTAAGGAAATTCCAAAAGTTACACCGAAAGTAGCAAAACTGAATGACAAAAAATGCTTTGAAAGGGAATTATTGTATTGTTATATAGATTTCTATAGAAGCAAAAGTTATTTCATTGCCATCAAAAAAACGGAAAACTCCATCGATGTGAAACATTAATTTTTTTTATTTTGACAGGTTAGTCGACAGCTCCCACCACTGGGACGTCGTACATTTTGTTCACACACCCCCCTCTCCCAACTGTAAACAGCGAGCAAAAAACACGAAATGCAACTTTTACTTTAAAAATTGAATGGAAGGAATATATTAGATAACATTTGGCAACCCCGTCTGACCTCTTCCAACTTGCGCATTGCAGTCATTGCACCGGTATTTGATTATGACGTCATCGGTGTCATCGATAATAAAATAAATTTTGTTCCAAGTGAGGTGCCATTTTGTGGCTCCGTTAGAAAAAGTTTTGTAAAGATTTGGTAAAAACCAGTATTGTGTAAAATTTGTGAATTAGAATTCCAAATAAATGTGAGTAATATACGTAGTTTTGTTTTTATGGCAAATAATTAGTTTGGATATATATTGTTCTTGTACCACACCCCGTTCAAATGTTTAATCAAAAAAGGTCACCACATTGTTTTAAATTAAAATTAATAGGTGCCAAATGAATGCTCAAGGTTTGTGGATCCCTAAATTTAAAATTATTTAAGTTTTTAGGGTATAGTTAACAGCTATGAAACTTTTTGAATTACCTAGATAAACATCTAATGGGTGGACTAGATTACCTAAAAGTGAAAACTTGTTTTACCTACTACCTATTTTTTTGCAGATAATAATATTTATTATACCTAATGTAAAACGAGTGTTGAATAATAGACTTTTTTTTAAGTATGTAAATAAGTAGGTTAGTTTCCACTATTACAATAAATATAAAAAGTATAGGTATACCTGTACATATTTATTTTTCACTTGTTTGTTATACCTTCCTTGCTATAGGATAGTGGTTCCGAATCCCCCTGTGGTTTGCCTACAATCTATAATGCCTTACTACTGGGGTATTGCAGATGCCTACCACTGGGGTATGTGGAGGATGGGTAAGGGATATTTGACTAATTTTTTATGAGTATATCATCGGCTTAAGATGCAAAAGGCCTGACTCCACTTTTAGCTCAAAATTGTTTTTAATTTGGTCTCGTTTATAAAAATTTACCTCATTAACTGAAAAAGACCTTATGAAATGTCAAAATTGTCACTCACAAGTCCAAATAGGCCTATCTCCCACTTATTTGGAAACAGTCCAATTCAGTGACAGTTTAGCCTTTTAGCTAACAAATATTAATACACTGGATAAACTTTGGAATCGTATATTTGTCTTAAATTATTTTTAATAAAAACCCAAAACTCAAAAACTAAAACTAACATGTTCTGTGTGTCAGAATTAAAAACATCTGTCGACTTATGAATGACAACCACTCCTCTAGTGTTAATGAAATTTAAATGTTTTATTTTGTTTAACTTTACTAAAACCTTCTTTTTTCACAAATGCTGGTTAACCTATCCTTGCCTATAGATATGACCATTTCTTTATTATTATATATTTAAAAAGCTTGTCATTTCTTACATTTGTTTATCTCCTAATTCACAATGAGGATAAAGTTCAGTCATATTCTTTCATTTGATATCTGATAACATTCATTCTATTAACTGTGTTTTTAATGTGTTGTATGAATCAGGATCACACTGTATACTAAATAAATTATTTTCTTTTATTATTTCATACCCCAAACACAGAACTTTAGTAAATTTTATATTGTTAGAATAATATTGTTTATCTTGGAAATGGATTCCGTGGCTTTAAACCATAACTCTGGTTCTTTGGTCCAAAAGGTAGGTAAATCAACTGACTTTAGAATAGCTTTATTTTTATACCCTCTATTTCGTTCGGCGCTATTTCATGACAGACAAAGACACAGTAATTATATTTTTGGACAGTTTAGACCTTAAACAAATCTAAAAATAAACACTTGATCGATTTAGATAAATTGAATCATTAAAAAAATGGTTTTTATTAAATACTTTTATTTTTTATTTATTTATTTTATTTTACTTACTTATTTATTTATTTATACAAGTTCATACAAGTTTATTAATAATGTAATTTCTGGAATATAAAACAGCAAGCGCCTAAGTGAGTGAACACTTGTATTGCGCTGGTTAATATATGTTTAATACTTTCATTTTAATATAATATAATTGTAATAATATTGCGTTCATCTTAGAATAAAATAATGATGTGATTACATGTTTATACCTACCCTACCCTAGTATTTTTATAAACTCATTATAATGTAAAAAAATAAATAATAAATATCAGTTTAACATGAGCTCCTTTTAATCTTATGCATTCCCTAGCTCTAAGAATGAAAGATTATTAAATAAAAAGTGATTTCCAGGGGCGTCTGCTATGGGCCCGTATCTCTGTATGGGGGGAAGGCATAGACAAATGAATTTTTATGTAATGTTATCTAATGTATTATATTATAATCTGGGAGATATGCCACATATTCTGGGACATTTTCCTGTATATTGGCAAATTCCCACAAGTCAAAAATCGACCTTGCAACACATTTGTTGTTATGAGGTGTTAGGTAAATTGTGACCCAAAAAATCTACTATAGAGTGGCATAGCTGAGGCAGCATTTTCAACTTGTAAAGATTCTTTTAAATTAAAATAAATAAACTCAAAGCCAATATCACATAATTACGAGCGACCGTTTCCCTTCAGAAAACAACTACTCCTTTGGCTAATACCACAAGAGGTTTTGAATTATATCTGAAGAAAAAACAGCAGAGTTAGAAATTAAATTTCAACACTCTACCTTTGATTTTGTTCACTAAGGAGAACATCATTCTTGGACCGGTTTCGTCCTTTTTAGGACTCTTCAGCAAGAAATAGATAGGTTATCAATTCCAGTCTCTAATGGAATTAACAAGAGTGAATGAGAGCAACCAGTGATGTAATGATCTGAAATATCAATCGCTCGCTCTAGGCAACGCTATCGCATTGCCATGCTCGCTCATACTCTGAACAAAGTTTAAGCCAGTTTGTGCTGTTGTGAATTGTTATCAAAATAGTACAAAATAAATAGAGGAAAGATTAATGGGTTACCTAACTGTAGGGATTATATTATAATAAATAAAATGTAATTAAAATAAACAGCGTTAGTCGTATTTTTCATTTTTCATATTTTCTCAAACTTGTAAAATATTAAAAAAAAAAAAATGAAAAATTTTTTCAGTAAACGAAAAGAAAAATTTTAATGTATACACTGTGAACTTCCTTCCTTTCACAAACAAATACTAAGCGACAAAAACATTTAAAAACAGATGTAGGATTTTAGTGGCGTCCTGTTCTAACTGAATTTCATTGACTAAAAAAGTAGGGGTCAAAGGAATGCGGAATCTTTCTAAAAAACTATAGAATTAAAACAATTTTAAACACGAATTCCATTTTATTAGTCACTGTATACTAACATCCCATATACACTTTCACAAAAATATGGTAAGCCATTTTAGAGTAAGAGCACAAAATCACTTCTTAAACTTTTAACAGGCTGAACGTTTTTTACTATTTATTTTTTATATAAACAAGTTAGTTAGCTTATTTTCGACCCCAGAATCTATGATTACATTTACTATACATATTTTTGTTACACCCTGTATTATGTATCAGTATTATTATTTATTGCAGTGATAAAAAAAAAAAAAAGCTTCTAACTTATACAATTTAAAAAATAGAGAAGTCTAGTTTGTTAAAGTTCATTAAAGTCCATAAATGAGTCATGCCTAGGAAGGTCACACTTTATTTTGAATTACATAAGTGTTATAGCATCAATGTATGTATGAGTAATGGCTATTTTTAGATAAAAAACAATGTAAAATATCAACATAATTTCTTTTTAATTATTCTAGTTTGAAATAAAAATGTAGAATATGAATTTTGTACGCGACCAGACGTTCGGATAAACCTGGACAAAATTTAAATGTCCGGCTATTTTTTCCTTCCGTGTCCGGCTTTTCCTTCTGTTCAGATTTTTCGCATTTTCCACTTTAAAATAGAGAATCAGCAATTTTTGTGATTGTCTTTATCCCCGTTTATTATTATTATAATTTTTTTTAAATAAATTGCTTTTTGTTTATTTTTATGTTTCCGATTTACAATATGGGTGTCCTCGGATCGACTGAAAAAGAGGAACATTTTTTTCTAGAGAATACGTTTTTTCTTCATAAAAAGTTTTTGATTGCTTCAAATATAATAATCAGAAGTTGAATCTCTTTGCTGCAGTGAAATAATAACAAACACAATAATTATATTTTTCAACATGAAATAATACAAAAAAAGAAAGTTTTTGTTTTAGTTTATAATATTCAACATGAAAACCACCCAGCAAAATCTTTTATGATGAAAAGGTAAAAATAAAAAAGTTTTTCATCTTTTTCAGTCCATCCTTATTGTCCAAAATCATCCTTTATTGTTGTCTATTTTTTAAAATGTATTAAATTCAAGTTCTTAAAATGATAAAATCATCCAGCCAAGCACAAGTCCAATTTTGTTTTTTTATTCAAAATTCACATTTTATTAATTTTGTCACTCAGAAAAGGAAACTACAGCAAATTTTGTTACTATCTACATACATTGATAAGATTTATTTTATCAAATATTGCTTATCAGTTTAAATAAAAATATTATTGAATGAGGTAATGTGTTAAATTTAATTATTGCTGTCAGACTGATTAATGTTTTTTTTACACTAAACTAATAACGTCTTTTTATAATAAAATTTACCTACCTTAAATAAATAAACTGAAATATCTAATTATTAAAAATTTTCGTCACTATTAAAAATTTTGGCGTTTCCTTACAACAAACTCTCTGATTATGTGCTTAAATGGTTAAAATATAGGTATTTTCTAGTAAGATCAAATGTAATTAGGAATGATACTGTGAAATGGTTTCCATATTATCAGAGGCCACGATACACATATACCGGTATGCTCCTGCTCATGTTAGCTCTATCCTTATCACATGCATATCGTCATGTGGCATAAAAATCCGACGCATCTACATAAATAGAAGCAACGGGACGTTTTCGATAATAACAAACTGTAACATTACTTCATTGTTAAAGGTTGTGGTTTTTATGAAGTAAAAGTAAAAAAGTTATTGTATAAGTACAGATATTGCACAAATTTTATGAATATTTAGTTAATTTATTATTGCAACTAAAACAATAAGAAGAAAGGTGATAAAGTACAATAAACAAAAACACTTTATTTTAAAGAAATGTATCATACATAAGTTCATAACATGTCAAACAATAATGCACAATTTGAACGGACAAGATTCGCGTAAAACTGCAGGGTGTCTGATTAAGGGCTGTTAGCGACTATATCTCAGAATATTTTGGAGGATTTTTTTTTAAAATGGAAATACTGATATCATGATCCAAGTACCAGTTTTTTGGGGGCGAATTCGGGAGAAGGCTCTGTGTAGGTAAGCTCATGTTTAGAAACACTAGCTGCTTCAGTTGCTTTTAAAATTCCAATTGCTTCATCCTGATGTCTTCTTTTAGCTGATCACATATGACGTAGTTCACATTGCCTTTTCTGGATTGCTGCGGGAAATTTGGTAATACTTAATGTCGACACAGCACCATGTTTCAAGTGTCGGCTATTTATGATCATGTATCCCAACAATTTCTGCTGCAGAAGCACTTCGAAACAGGAGACTTCGCAGTGTACAGAGCAAATACGAGCTGCAAAAAACATGAAATGTATGTTTATGCAACCGAATCAACATTTTACATGACCATTGACACTGAATATTAATAAATGTGAATCAAATTTTTGATTATTCCAATTATTCCCACACTTAACATTTTTTTAAATTATTGTCCCTTCTCAGTGACATGCTACAATCCACTGCTTAGTCAGATCACCGTTCTTTGGAAATCGAACATATTTAATATCCATTCACTTCGTAATTTTGCTATAATTTTTACAAGTAGCCATAGCACAATTAGACATTTTATAGTTTTTTTATTGTCATAATAAAATTGCTGAGTATATCACTCTTCAATTTAAACCCTTTAACATACAAAAATGGTAAACACAAAATCGAAACACTTTAAACTCTTCAAATAGGTACTTCGAAAATAAACAGCACACAAGCAAAATACTTTTAATTCTTATTTAAAATTCTAAAAATGAACGTGTATCATTATTTTGTATCATTATATCTTTATAATTAGAAATAAACACATACTTTGATTTTCTTTTACTATACGGTAAATGGTCGCACTGCGCAGCTTTCTGAGTGCCTTTTAAAAGAAGATAGAAAACTCCGCCATTTTGATCCCTTATTACGTGTTGCCTACATCTTGGTGCAATATTTTTAATAGGTGCGTTTTAATCAATGACATATATAGATTAATAGACTGCTCATCCATATATAAACAAGACGACGAAAAGCGGGTCATATAGCTTGGCTTGCCGAGTGCTCACCAGGCAGAATCGGTCTGGCCCAAATGAGTTTAAAACTCATATTTCATCAAAGTAGGAATTGAATTAAAAAAAAATTATCTGTATGTTTATTTCAAGACAGGAGGTTGCGTTAGGTATTTTAAAAAATAATTTTAAGTCATAACGTCTAGTTTCCCAATTTTCAAAACATTTTAAGAGATGTAACCAATTTTGAACATAGATATAAACAATTTTACACTCATGTGTATATAACTAACTTTAGACCACGACCACTGTATAGTGGCACCATTGTATAAATATAACTAGTAGGTCAGTCCAATGCTAATATTTGTTTGAAGTTGAAAAGAGACCACCACCAGATGGATACTCTGTTTGAGTGGCAATTCTTTCCGAGACTCGAATACTTATGACAATTCAACATAGATGGCGATGTGTTACAACTAAACAACTTAAACGTTGCCATTTTTATTCCATTGATTTTGTTGCAAGTTGCAATATTTACGGTGTGCTTCTGTTGTTTTCTTTAATTATTAAATAGGTGTAAGTTTTAGTTTGTGCGATCAGGATATACCTACATAAGTATATTTTATTGGGACGCTATTATTAGGTTCTAACAAGAATTTGGTTTTCCGTTAAAAAAAAAGGTAAGCTAGGTGTATGATAAAATTGCCTAATTTCATCATTTTTTTTTCTTTAATATTTACATTGCATAAATATTTTTTCCAGATGTAATTCCTATAGGAAAAAATAATGCCTTATAGATACATTTTTTTTTTTGACAGATGTCTGGAAATAAGTGTGTTTATTTCAATTGTGGATTGACACCGTATAGAGATCCGACACTACGGTTATTTCGATTTCCAGTTAAAAACCCTTCTTTGACCCAGGAGTGGATTTTAAAATCTGGTAAGAGACGTATGGTAAAAACAGTGTTGGACTGGCCCTGAAATATTTAAGTACTTAGTTTTATTAACGTAGGTATATGGAAATAACATTAATCGATCACTCGGTGGTAGGCCAGATTTAGGAAATGGAAAAGCGGGACAACGGTGATCACTGGGGATCACGTTAAAAAGATTTTTATTAAATCAGGTTTTTTTTTTTGTGTGGAGATCTAAAAAAAAGGTCCTCCGATTATATTTTTAAAACAATTCCGGGGTTTTTTTAAAAAAAATCTTATCTCTTCAAAAATTTCTTTATTTATAACTTTGGATTTACAAAGTATGCCATTTGAGTAAAAAGCGAGGTATTTAGGTAAAAAGCGGGGCATTTTGGTACTTTGGCGTGGCGCGTGACAATAAGTGAAAAAGGGGGACAATTAAGTCTAAAGCGGGACGACTGGCAATTAAACATTAACGTGAAATATAGGGGTAGATTTCGATATTTTATTAAAAATTCATATTAACTGCCAAATATATTGTAGGAAATGCTGCATTGATAAACCTGAGTCCAACATCTTTAAGAAAAAAATTTGTATGCAGCAAACATTTTGAGGACCGGTACTTAACTTCAAGACGATTGCCAAGCACCGCTATACCAAAAATGTATGGTACAAATGAAACGCAAGAAATATTTGAAATAACCCTTGTATCAAAAACATATTTGTCACAGCCTTCAACAAGTAGAGATATTTCTCATGAAAGTGACGAAAGTAGTAATGATACAATCGATCCATTTTTGAATCAGATTTCAAATCTTCCTTCGTCATCGTTATTGAAGAGGGAAGTGCGTCCAAAAAATAATAATCCTGAAATTTTGAAAAAAAAATTAAAGGAAACCCAGAAAAAAAATAATATTCTTCAAACACGGATCAAAGTCTTAAAAAAACAAATTTGTAATGCTAAATCATCATTAACTCCTCCTAACAAGCCACTTACTCAATTTTCTGCAGCTTTGGTAAAGATGCAACTACGAGGTAAAAAACGGATATGGTCACCAATAGAAAAAAAAACAGCTTTAGAAATTTTTTACAAAGGTCCTGGCACGTACAAATTTCTACGTAGGAGAGGAGTTATTTTACCGGCAGTATCCACAATTAAAAGTTGGATTTCAAATTTCATTTGTAACCCTGGATTTAACAAAAAAATATTTGAAAATGTAAGAATGAAAGCAGAAACTATGTCTAGTCTTGACAAGAAATGCATTTTATTATTTGATGAAATGGCCGTTAAAAAAGCCATTGAATATAACAGAAAATTGGACATTATAGAGGAATTTCAAGACCTTGGTACCAACAAGAGAAACCCAATTTTTGCTGGACAAGCATTAGTACTAATGATTAGAGGCACATTCAGTCAATGGAAAATTCCAATTGCATTTTTTTTGACAGGAGATGGTGTGGATGCTGACTCTCTAAAAGACTAATGGCTTGAGAATGGTCAAAGCTACAGGTTTGGAACCTATAGGAATGGTATGCGATTTGTCCAGAATAAACCAAAAATTGTATAGAAATTTGGGTATTACAGTAGATAATCCACAATTTCAAATAGACGGGCATAGGTATTTTGCATTTTTCGATGTGCCACATTTAATAAAATGCATCAGAAATAATTTTATTCAAGCTGATTTTATATTTAACGGAAAATATATAAGATTTGCTGATGTTAAAAAATTGTACGATCTCGACCAAAGCAGCAAAACTGTTACATCTGAAAATACGGCGTATTTTATTGAAACCATAAATAATTTGTTTGATTCTCTAAATAGTACAAGTCCTTATAGCTCAAGACCATGTAGTCGAGCTTACTGTGACCAGAATATCGAGGTTATTAATGCTACTCAAAGAGGATACGAACTATTTAGAGATTTGTATAAACAGACTAGTAATGGCAAGTTAACAAGACCTGATTCCTTCGATGGTTTTTTACTGACCATAAATGCGGTCAAACAATTTTATTTAGATTTAAAGGACAAAGGTCTTAAATATATATTAACCGGAAGATTAATTCAGGACCCTTTAGAAAATCAATTTTCGGTTTACAGGCAGAAAGGAGGTTACAATCGAAACCCTACTGTGAGAAGTTTTAAAGCCGCTTTTAAATTAAATATAGTTAATAATTTTATGAAACCTCCTGCTAAGGCAAATTCTGGATCAAATTCTGATGAAGACAAAAATCTATTATCTTCAAATACCTCATTAACACTCAATATTTTGAATACAACTGAAGACTTAACTGAGGACGAAAAAGCAGATAATAATGAACCAGAATGTGAAAGTAACTTGGAGGGGCCATCGAAATCAGTCGACGACTACTCCGAAGCCCCTGTCACTTTGGAAGAGTGTTCTACTTTATATTTTGCAGGATATTTATTAAAAAAGTGTTTACATAAATTTAAATGCGAAGGTTGTCAAAATCATTTAGAAGGTTCAGGAGATATGGATGACAAACACCAACTATTAATTTTTTACAAAAGTTATGATATGAATGACAAATGTGGATTAAAAAATCCATCAACATTGTTGACTTCATTTACGAAATTATCATTCCAAATATTTGCCGAGTACTTCGATAAATATTGCACAAAAAAAGTATTACAAAATTTACGTAATATAATTGAGGAGAGAATGCACATAATTTTGCCAGAATGGTACAATTGTGACAATAACTGCAAAATTCACAGGAACTATATTCTTGAATTATTAATTGTAACACAAATTTTCAAAAATTGTAAAAATCGTTCTAAAACGGAAGTGACAAAGAAAACAAAGAAAAATGAAGTTTCCAAAAAAAATACAAAATTATCAATTCTTCAGCATAAATAACTAAACCTACCATTTTCTTTATCTTTCTTATGATTTCCTTTTCTATTTTTTTATGATACCTGAATGTACCTAACGATGTATAAATTTTACATAAAAATGTTTTTCTATGTTTAAAGTGTAAATATAATCAGCTTATGTTTTACTTCGTAAATTACTTTTTTAGTTTTATGCGATTTTTTATAACCCTATGGCAACGTAAAAATACAATTTTAAATTAAAAATGTTTTTGTTGTTTAAAAATCAATGTATTTAATGTAAACTGAATACTGTTCTGCCTAAAAACATTTAAGCTTAAAAAATACAAAATTGTTTATTAAACTAACTATATACCTAAATAAATGTTTTCCCTTTTCAATCCCTATACATTTTTTCTTTTGTAAACATTTTCTATTTATAGTAATTACCTATTTCAGCTACATTATTAGGTATTGTTTTATAAAAAAAAAAAACAGAAGACTGAACAAAACATATTCTATATACCTACTTACTGAATAAAATATTCATTAATTATTACATCGAACATTGAAAAACAAAGTGATGCCCGCTTTACAAAAATAACAAATTTTGAGAAGAACACTTTTAACTTTTAATATTATTTTCTCCTACAAAGTTTACTGTTAAATTCTCACAGCAATTATTTTGATATTAATGAAACTATTTAATATACCTAGTTTTAATTTATTTGTTAACCAGAAACTACAATAAAATACCTATTAATTTAAAAAAACAAACTACACGGATTTTTGAACACCTACCTACCTAGTATAACTTCTGTTTTAAAGTCTGGGACGTATAATAAATAATAATATAGATACAACCATTGTATAAATATAACATACAACTGGACCCACTGGTTGCATTTATTTGCGTAAAATAACTTAAATTCACACCAAAACTAGAAAATTGCATAATGCTAGCCCATCCATTTAAAGGCCATGTAAGCAACTAATATATCCCAATTATAGGCTGGTCAACTATTCTGCGACAGTTGCCACTTTTGTTAAACTAGAGACGATGTACCGTTGATGTACCATCCAAAAATTCGTAAAATGACAACACAGCGATTACGTTGCACAATGATCAAACAATCGTAACTTCTCTCTCTGGCGCGGCGTCTAGAAAACTATCTTCTGCCTCCGACCTCTCTTAACTTAGCTACTGTCCGCTTGGAACCGCTATGTGATGGAGATATTATAATCAAACTTTATTTACATAGGCGTTGACCTACTATATATATTTATACAATGGTGGCACTATTCGGACACTTGATTATTCTTTTAAAATTACTTTCGCATTATAAAAGCAGATATTATGCAAAAATTGAATGAACTTTTTAAAGATTTTACTAAAAGTTGGTAGCTTTTTCACATTCTAAAGTTTGTTCTCTTTAGACAATTAATGATTATTTTGGCGGTGAATGTGAATGATTTGATGAATAATAATAAGATTCCACCAGTGGAAATCTGATCAACATCATAGTAAAATGAACTAGGTACAAAGTGCAATCTTAGTTGACGTCAAGATCCGTGTACCTTAGCATCGGTAAGGGGGAAAGAAAGATTCTGACTTACAATCACAAAAAGAACATACAACTAAGCTTAGTCGATGTAAGTTAGCTCAGATTAGAGGTAAAAAGAAAGCGACTATTAATAAAAAGAAAAGTAATCCAGCTAAAACAAAGATTATGGCTACTGTCTTTAATAATAATATGTTGTCAGTACTAGTAGAATGTTAAGTGTTGAGTTATCTTCTTCAGGCAATGGATGTACGTATGCATAATTTAAAATGTTTGGTTAATTATTATTATGTTTAATGTGTTTCTGCAGTTAATGAACATATATGTACTACTGAAGAAGATAATGAAGATTTGTGTGCTGCTGAAGAGCTTTGCTTAATTTACAAAACTTGTTTAAAAGCAGAAAATTGGGATCGATTGTTCAACACAAGTGAAGAGTGGTGATTTAGTTGATCCGTTTTCAAACAGAATTGTTAGTGCTAAAGAACTATCTACTTTAATAGGATTGCAATCCTTCCAGTTATTAGCCACCATTGTGGAATAAGTGGCAGAGTTGTTTCTAAAGAATAGGAAAAAGGAGATCAGTTATGTCTGTAAAGGATCAAGTTATAATTTACTTTTATGAATTTGAAAACTGATATGCAAGATATAATGTGTTATCCATTTTATTTGGAGTGAATGAAACGTTTTATCATTAAATTTTTTAACAGTTTTTAATAAAACTGGTAGAAGTTCTTAGTATGGTATGATTCGGCCTTCAAAACAAAAAATATTAAATAATGTGCCTCTATGTAAGTAAGAGTACTACTTGATTGTACCGAAATCCCAATACAGCAAGCCAAATGTATTTGTTGTAGACTAAAAAATTACTCTGACTACAAAAAGAGGCATACTATTAAAATATTGACTGGAGTGTCACCTACTGGTCTCATTATTACAAAAACGAAGCTTATGGTGGTAGAACTTCAGAAATAGACATTTTTTAACAAAGATCAATACTTGAAGTGTGTGAATCATTTCTCGATAGTAAAATGTTTAACAAAGGTTTTCTTATTGGAAACATAACAGAAGCTGAAGGTATACAAATTATACAGCCTCCATTCCTCAATAAAAAAAATCAGTTCAGCCATCAAGAGGCTTTACTTAATGCCAAAATTGCCAGAGCTAGAATTCACATAGAAAGAACCTATCAAAGAATAAAAGTGTTTGTCTCTCTGTATTGGTACTTATGTCCGTTTTTCTTCTATTTATATTGAGTTTTTATTATACAATACTTCTCTGTATCTAACTAAATTTTAAAATGTACTTGTAAAACCCAGATAGCTCTAACTCGGGCCTTTGAATATAATAATATTTATGTAATTGTATTTACAATAAATACTTTATTATTAATATTATTATTATAATTAATTATAATTCATAAAATTATTATAAACGTATTTACCTTGTACATACTTGTATTGATACTTGCGTGAAAAATGAAATGTTACTTTTTATATTTCTGTAGCTGGTCTTACAACCCTTTATAGAGCAATTCACCATTTAAATTTAAAAACAAAACAAGTTTTTATACTCAAATAATTAAAAAATTTAAAACAGAACATAAGTATAATTAAAACTAAATAAAATAAACAACACAACAAAATGTCCGAATGAGTAATGACAATGAGAACAAAATCTCAACTAGACTAAACTTTCTTTAAAACCAGTCCTGTGAAAGTTTTGTTTACCAGTGAGCACTCAAAATTGAGACAAAACACAAACATTGCATGCACTAGACAAAGAGAAAACATCTCCCAGTTCGACCCGCTTTTCATCGTTTTATTTACGTATGGATAAGCCGTCTATTTAAACTATATATGTCATTGGTTTTAATCATACACTTCTGCTTCGGAATTAGGCATTCCAAACTGAATGGCTACCAGTGGGTTTTGACCATAGATATATAACCAAGACAGATAGGATTATTTACAAAATTTTTGAAGAATGAACGGTGGTGTCCGCGGTAGAAACTCAATAATCGGATTGAACATTGATGCCAAGTTTACGTGCTTTTAACTATAGATATATATATAACCAATACAGATTACACAATTTCTGAAGTCAACGCGGATGACCCTCGACAGAAATGCAATATTTGGATAAAATTAAAATATTGATGCCAAGTTTGCGATGTTTTTAACTGTAGTAATGTTATTGCGTTTGCTTGAATTACTGTTAGGTCTTTAAATTGCCCAAAAAAAATCATGTCTGACAACAGCGGAAGCTGAGTAGACCGCAATTGTGGAGGGTCGTATATTGTTTCATTCATAAAAATTCCTTCGATACAGTACTAGTCCAGGAGCCAGTAAATTTTTTCGTACTTGTTTTCCCGGTCCGTGTATATTTAAATAACCTATTCCCGGTAAACTGTATATTTAAAATGGAACGCCAATCTATTAACAAAAGTAAGCCAGATTGAATTCGCGCATTACGTCACATCGATACAAGTGAGATTGTTTACAAAGTGCCTTTGTAGGCCTATTTTGCCCATTTCACGTATTTGTTTTTAAATCATGTTAAATTACTATTTTTGAAACTCAACAAAGAGAAAATCCAATTAACTCTTCCGTTGTGTATATATATAAGATAAATTAACTGAAGTTTTATTAGTAAAGTATTAATACTAAAATTTTAATGTAATTTACAGAAAATAGCTAGGTATGTATTTGTTTTTAAATAATTTGATAATTTATGAAAAAAGGGAGTAAAAGTGGAATGACCAGTGGCCAGTAGGTCAGTCAATACAAAGTATCATATATTTCTATTATAACATAACTAAAATACCTACATCTTTTAATCATAAGCACATAAGTTAAAAACCATTTTAATATATGCATTAGAATGAAGTAATAATAACTTAAAGAGACGAGGTCTTAAAGTAATTGCTGGTACAGCATGTTTTTTAAACGTTTCCTCATTGCTGCTAGAATGAAATCACTTACTATGAAATGTGCTCTAAAAACGGCATTTATAGCAGTCAGTGTTCAGTCTTAGGATCTCTTCCTAAAGCCCTCATCCAAGCTGCATACATATTAAAAAATAATTAAAAAAAAACATATTATATACCTATATAGTTTTCGGTTCTGGGTGCCCTAAAAGAGGACACTTAGCCGACAATTTGGCTCAGATAGCTAAAACCCAAAAGTCACACCCCGAACCAGGACGTATTGCTATCCTTTTAAGTAAAAAATAACTACAAATAACTTACCTGAAAAATGAAGGCGTCTAACTTTACACCAAAAAAACCATACACTTTTTCCCATTGTTGCAAGCACCCGATGACGATTAGGTAGATATCAACTAGAAGCATGTATTTAATGGTTATAAAGCTTATTTTAACACAAAAAGAATAAAGCACTAGTCGAAAAGCAGCAATCAAATATAAATAGACCACAATATTAAAATTCAAATTAAAAACTATATAAAAGACAAATACTCTAAAAGCGCAAAAGATCAGAACCAAATAAAATGAATAACTATAATAACCTAAAAATCACACTAAAATTGCAAAAACTATTACTGTAAAATCATGAGATTACATCAATAATGCATATGCGTCGGAGTATCGCAAATGTCAAAAGTACAGTGTTTCCATGAAAATTTAGCTATGTTTTTAGCAGTATTATAGGACCATTTCTACCACGCGCATCCAACGATATTGGCGTTCCACAGTTCACTGTATTTTCCTCACACCTCTAGTATAAATGATTTGACATAACGAAACTAACAATAATTATAATTAATGTAGTAATAAGTGATTCGTGAATTCTAAATAAAACAATTATTATATAAAAGTGTGAAAGAAAATGTAATTTATTTCCCTATTTTCTTCTGTAATATCTTCAATTATTATGTTTAATTTCTATAAATAAACCAACTGGTTAGGTGAAACATTGTGATATAAGATTTTATGTATGTGTCCTATGCGTACACTTTAATATACAAAACACCTGGAACATTCTTTAAATAATTGTGGTCGTAGAAATAATTGTGTACATAACTCGTTTGAAAGTGTATTTTATGCACTTGCCAAATATATTATCCATACAGATTAATCAGACTATTTTTTTACTTAACTTCAGTACATCTCTTACTACTAAAACTATTTTTATCAATGGGAAAAAAAGGGCCGTGTTCTCGTATGTTTTGACGCATTTTCGGCCTCAGCCCATCGGATCCCCCCTCTAAATATATATGAATTTTGCTTAGAATTGCTAATCCTACAATTCTCTATTCGTACTTGCTGACTGGGAAAATAAATACCGAAATTCGTCACTGTCTCCTGGACTATACAATAGTTGATGATGAGAACTTCACAACAAATACACTTTTATGAATGGCTAGTTGGGGATGTGGTTTTGACGGGTTATGATATGGAAAAATTATGGCAACCCTGTAGGCCTGGTGATTTGACAAGGTCAATGAAATAGATAGTTACATAGATTGATCATCCATATTTTTATAAATAAACATAAGCTTATGCCTTGAAGTAAAAATGTAAGCAATTATTTTTTTTTAAATATCTAAAGGCTAAAAATTGGTTTTAAAACACATTTTTGCTAAAACGGTTCAAATTAATAAATATTTGCCACGTAATATGGCCGCTCGTAAACGATCAGCTTTGAGCAATCTATATAACTATATATGTATCATTGACCCTGTTAATGACAACATGACAACAGGGTTGCCATATCTAAACTGTCATTACCCACTGGTAGCCATTTGGACAGGTCGTTGGAATCAATGAAGTACTTCTTTGGTTGGAATGCCTAATTGTCGGTTTTCTTGTTTTAATCTCATTGCGTTCGGTCTGCCAAGTTCCTTTAACTCCTTTAACACTTTTAACTCCAAACGACCCTTTTAGCGTTATGTTTAGTCCGATTAGTGACAGTTTAACACGCTTAAATGTCATTTAAAAGCACCCTAAAATTTGTCCCGCTCCAGCCCCCTTTTAGCGTTAGGTTTAGTCCAATTAGTGACAGTTTAACACGCTTAAATGTCATTTAAAAGCACCCTAAAATTTGTCCCGTTCCAGCCCCTGACTGACCGAACTCGCCTTCTGACAGGTTAAAACGACTAAACCGACAATTGCGGAAGCAGAAGCGGATGATTAAAACGCACCTGATATTTTGCTTGCTGCTGTCAGTGTCAGTTCACATACAATCAAAGTATGTGGTGTCAGTTACATACTTTGATCACAGCATAATAAACAATCGGCAGGCTAACTTGTCTTGGCGGCAACGCTACGCGCACATCTACGCGCACACCGCCATTTTGGGGTCCAACCTCTCAATCAAGCCAGTGGCGTCACTGTCGTCATTTATATCGACAAAAACAAACAAGTTGCAGTAGCACGGAATCAGTAGCGTGTAGCGTGTATCTTAAATTTATTTTGTTTGTGATGTTTGTATTATGTAGTTATTGTTATTTTTTTAGAATTATAGATATTTTTTGACACTTTTTGTATAGTAGTTGTTTTCCAGTGTTAATTTGTTAACTTTTAAGTGTTTTACTATGTCTGGGCAAAGTTATGCAGCAAAAAACTATATGAATAAACTGTATTAAAAGATTTTTTCGGTTTCTTAAAGATCTTATTAGGTATGTATGGTATACTTTTAAAAAAATCCTAGTTTATGAGTCAGTTATAAAGCTATTAAGTAAGATGTAGGTAGGTGCCTAGTTAACGTCAATAAAGTTTAGCGTCAATTTATATTTACTTATGTAGGTATATTATTAAGATTTAAAGTAAAATGTTATATTTTAAACATCTCCCGTATGGAGTTGACAAAATGGATAAATCTTTATTTTTATTTTAAGGAAAAAGTCATTATAAAAAAATTCTGTTTGACGAAAAAATAGGTTTACTGTATTAATATGTTAGGTCAGGTGTACATGGTCTTAATAAATGAAGAAACTTAAAATTTACAAAAGGAAAAAATCTGTATTACCTTATTGATTTTACGAAGAAAAGTCACAGTTTTCCTTTCGGTTTTCCTTCATAACTTTAAAAGGAAACTTTTTCTTGTAATTTTCTTCAACAAGCAGAATTTTTTGTATGGAATAATTTTTTTTTTTTGAAAAAAAAAATGAATATTAATCGTAATTGTGTTATTCCCAAATATTGAAATGCTTAACAAAAATTTAATTCTGATATTCATTTTGATAATTATTCTAGATATGCGAATAACAAAGCTTTATAATCTTGATAAATCTAAAGTATTTTCATTACAAAAAGCAAGAAAATCTTAATTAGCCATTAAAGAAATTATAAGTAGTAAATTAGTAATGAGTCACAATCAAAATCATGTGTTTTAAGCAGTGCTATTAAAAATGTAAAATTCTTATATTTTGTCGAAGTAAATTCAAAAGCCCGCCAATTTTCAAGCTAAAATAGCCTTACATCTTTCTATATTACCGACTGAGTATTAATTGCACAAAACTATTCCATATGTCGCTGAAGGTAAACATGCTGCCAAATTTCTGTGAGGAATCTGCAACTCTTAATTATCCTTCCTCCATGATGGTAACTGTGTAAACTCTACATCGGTCCAAATTCACAGGACATTCAAAAAATTGCAATGTTTAAATTTATTACATTCTGGAACTGAAAACTGCGAAACAGGTGGGGATGCTTTACTTGCAAGGCTACATAAAATGCGTAGGACTAGTAAGGATGAGCCATTTTCCAAAATCGCGTGTAATGGTGGCAATATTATCGAAAATGTAAATATAAACAAGCATATTAATGAATTGCGTGCACAAAATATTAATATTTTTTAAGAAAATTTTATTATATGTATATGCGGATTTTTAATAAAAAAAAATGTCTTAAAATTCAACGTTGCGATGTATGTACACAATATGCCTTAACACACGAAGACTTGGATATAAGCTCCGTGTATTGTTATTATAAAGCATACAAAAAAAGCAAATAAAGATATTTTTGGCAATTTAAAAATGTCAAATAATAGTTTTGTATGTTTAATAACAAAAATTGAAATAATTTTTATTCACAATTTTGAATTATTTATCACTAAATCCGGCGTTTGTAATTTTTTTTAGGTTTAATTAATTCCGAGATAACATTTGACGCTCCTTGTCCCCGATTTCCATAAATATATGTTATTAATGGTCGATTCCACCGTTGTGTTAAAGGGAGATTAAAATGACATTGTTAATGTAAAAATGTAATTTTAAACTTCGTTTAACACAACGGTGGAATCGGTCCTAAGTTATATTTAAGGCTGCTCATATATTTCACTTTAAAAATATTAATAGAAATTTTAAGACATCAATAAAAACAAGCTAATTATTTGGCGCAATCTGTGAAGCTTTTTTGTTTTAATACGATCCTGCCTATCAATACCTTATTTTATTACAAAATCTTTAAATACGCTTTAATCCGACCCTGACTAAGACCCCCGAATGGCGTCGTCAAGGTCAAATTTTCTTAGTATAATCCGAGAATACCGATCCGAGAATACCGATCAAGGAGAAGCGACAGTAGCTGTCGGTGCCTTTGATATCGGATGGACCTTTTTCACAGCATGACTTTGATTGATACACAACTTAGCACGCTGAGAAAACATGCTTATTTTCTACACTGAGCGAAATAGTTTGGCAAATTATCTGAAATCATTGCTATAGTCCATGCGCAAATGTTGTAATGTGATTTAATTACATTGAAGTAGTTAGGGTTAATAGCAATTAATAATCATAATATTTACTGTTCGTAGTCCTTTGGAAAAGTAAATAAACTTAATCCTTGGCCTGTTTTGGACGAACAAGAACGGTATGCACAAAAATATCCAGATCCAGACATTCTATTACAACATAAAGAAACACCAAAAAATATCACTCAACAGCTCACAGACTAAACACAACTTGGACTGACTTTGACAGATTATATGATTTTGAGTGATACACAACTTAGTTTCGCACATGCGCGTATCAAAACGGTACACTGAAAACACCAAGCTGTCGCTTCTCCATGATCGGTATTCTCGGTACCGATCATGGAGAAGCGACAGCTTGGTGTTTTCAGTGTACCGTTTTGATACGCGCATGTGCGAAACTAAGTTGTGTATCACTCAAAATCATATAATCTGTCAAAGTCAGTCCAAGTTGTGTTTAGTCTGTGAGCTGTTGAGTGATATTTTTTGGTGTTTCTTTATGTTGTAATAGAATGTCTGGATCTGGATATTTTTGTGCATACCGTTCTTGTTCGTCCAAAACAGGCCAAGGATTAAGTTTATTTACTTTTCCAAAGGACTACGAACAGTAAATATTATGATTATTAATTGCTATTAACCCTAACTACTTCAATGTAATTAAATCACATTACAACATTTGCGCATGGACTATAGCAATGATTTCAGATAATTTGCCAAACTATTTCGCTCAGTGTAGAAAATAAGCATGTTTTCTCAGCGTGCTAAGTTGTGTATCAATCAAAGTCATGCTGTGAAAAAGGTCCATCCGATATCAAAGGCACCGACAGCTACTGTCGCTTCTCCTTGATCGGTATTCTCGGGTATAATATTAGCAAAGTATATTAACCGTTGAGTAGCGACAGCTGGGGAACCGAATTCTAGTGCGCCGACGCGAAATAGAGAGGCGAGACGTCTTCTAAAGATGTAAACAACCCCTTTCACTTTAGTCCGGCAGCTGATATAGGAATTCGTTGTTGTGGATTTATTAGTCAAAAATTGTATTCAGCGACATGTTTAAACAACGCGATATTTAAAGTTTGAGACAACTCGATTAATAAATAAGAAGGTCCATAAGTAATAATTTCTATTGTTATCAAAAATCAAAACCCTGTGCACCTACCAACTTTCAAGTCTCTAGCTCATCCGGACGTAGGTAAAAAAATTGAAATTTGTCAATAATGATATATATATTTTTATATTTATTACATAAGTTAAATACTCATAAATATAAAACTGCCTACTTACCAAACCTTTATTATAAATGTAAACTACAAAAGAGTTTTACTTCTAATTACGTCGAGCAGTGTAAACATCACATTCAAGAGCAGTTCATAATTCGAGCAGTGTTTTAGTGTGTCGTTCCGTCAATAACGTCAAAAGAGAGAGAAAGAAAATTTGCACCACCCAAGATCAAAGGCACCGACGCTTTATGTCGCTACTCAACGGTTAATATACTTTGATATTAGCACATACTTTGATTTTCTTTTACTATACGGAGAATGGTCGCACTGCGCAGCTTTCTGAGTGCCTTTTAAAAGAAGATAGAAAACTCCGCCGTTTTGAACCCTTATTACGTGTTGCCTACATCTTGGCGCAATATTTTTAATAGGTGCCTTTTAATCATCCACTACTGCTTCGGAATTGTCAGTTTTCTTGTTTTAATCTGACAGGTTAAAACGACTAAACCGACAATTCCGGAAGCAGAAGCGGATGATTAAAACGCACCTGATATTTTGCTTGCTGCTGTCAGTTTATTGCTAAAGAATCAGTTAGCTCACTCGGACCAGTTGAAAGTTCCAAAATAACATCCACTCCAGGGATACAAATTCAGGATACGCAGAGGAACGCTGTTTTATTATAGGCGGTTGTCATATATTGTATTGTCTGAGTTGCACAGTGTATAAGCTGAAACATTGAGATTAAAAGTGCCGACGCAGAGTGAGCGATCTGATTCTTTAGCTGTAAACTGTGTCACAGGGTTCAAAATGGCCGCGCCCTATGTTGGGCATGTCGGACCTCTCTCTTGCCTCGTATAGTAATCAACGTATGTGAATATTTGTATGCGATCAGCGGAGAGTGGGCCTGCCACATACTTTGATTGCTATACGAGACAAGAGAGAGGTCCGACACGCCCAACATAGGGCGCGGCCATTTTGAACCCTGTGACACAGTTTACAGCTAAAGAATCAGATCGCTCACTCTGCGTCGGCACTTTTGATCTCAATGTTTCAGTTTATACACTGTGCAACTCGGATAATACAATATATGACAACCGCCTACAATAAAACAGCAGTCTTCTGCGTATCCTGAATTTGTATCCCAGGGGTAGTATTCTCGAGTCACGAATATAGATTCGCATGCGAGATTTATGATTTGTCTCACTTGGTTTTCGTTCAACAAAGTGAGACACATTGTAAAACACGTATGCGAATGTCGGTATTCGTGATTCGAGAATACTACCCCTGGAGTGGATGTTATTTTGAAACTTTCAACTGGTCCGAGTGAGCTAACTGATTCTTTAGCAATAAACTGTGACTTCAAAAATAATATTCACTGACACTGACAGCAGCAAGCAAAATATCAGGTGCGTTTTAATCATTGATAAGGCAACGTAAGGATACGTCATATGTATTATTTTTGATATACAAAAGTGGGACCGGTAGGCGTGGCTTTTGCACTCACTAAAATGGCGGAAGAGCAGAACCGGATTTACAAGTTTTTATTGTACTATTTCTAGTTAAATATCAAGTAAAACCCCGTTGTTGACTAAATGGTTGAATAATTCATTACCTAGGTGGAGGTAGAACAGGGACTAGAGTTTAGCAGAAAAAGCTACTAGAAAAGGTGAACAAAACAGACTGGGGCATATGAACGTCAAGCAAATATTGTAAATGCAAATAATGTGTGCTGTGATTAAATAAAAGTGTACAAGGAATAAAGTTTTAATATTTTCTTATCCATATCTATGAGTGATATTTATTTTTAATACAAGACAAACAGTTATGATTTTATTGCTAGTCTCATTAAAAAAAGACTAATGTTATTTTTTTTCGACTTATGGCCAATGTGTATATACCTAATATGCCAGTCTCAAGCTTGTGTTTAAATTCTTAATAATTGTGTTTTGTGTAGGCTTTGTTACTGTTTCCCAGCGCCACTTTAGGAACAGCACTGTTAATTATTAGAACCCAACAGTGAATGGTCTAGTGGGGAATCATACCAAGGCATTAGAAAATATTTTTATTATTATTAGAACTTATATACAGTGTGTTCATAATATGCGCTGTACAAACTTAAATATTATATTCCTGAATTCATTTCAAGCATAAAATGTCCTATGAACAAATATCCAATTCTACATGGTTACCAAGCTGCAAGAGTTTAAATATCAAAAGATATATTAACACAGTATGCCATGTGTTCCAATATGTCGAAACACAGCACTGAATGTTTGGTGCTTTGGAACTTGTCGGTATGGAAATCGTCGCTTGTTGAGGAGCTGGATAATCTCGAGGTTTCCATGTTGGAGCAGTCGTTGTTGGTGACTACTGGCAAATGTTTGTATTGTATTTTCAACAGTCTCCACTTTAAGGTTCCTATGAAGATCATATGCAGTATTGTGGCAGTACCATGGTGCATCGACGATGTTCCTTAATACTTTATTCTGGAAACATTGAATAACTTCGATGTCACTTTTACTGGCACATCCCCAAAGCTGGCGAATCGCTTCATTTTCACCAAGTCCTTTAAACGCACTAATCTGAAACAAATTATAGGTAATTAAAAAGGTATATTAATATTGTTTTAAATTAACTATAGTAAAACAAACAATACTCTTGCATACACAAAACATGAAGCTCTACTTTTCAATCAGCTGTAGAACTAATAAATAAAATTGGTGGAAGGACCGCAAATGTAGGTTATATTTAAATAGAAATAAGAATATATAAAATGCCTATAAATTTGATAAACGAAATAGCGTACGATTAATGTACTTCTCAAGAAAATGCTTGGAACATATACAGCTGAATTTAGAAGGTTCCCAATTATGCTTCTTGACAAACTGTATTCACGCGCTACGTTTTTCAGGATTTTTTGGAAATCTATAAATATTATTTCGTATGAAAAAGTATTTATTCCAATATAGGTGGGCCCAAAAGTTGATAGATGATTTTTTTGCATTTTTAAAAGCATACTTTTACACATTTTATACAAACCTGTCATAATACTGTCCTGTATAATATTTATAATTTTGATACTAACCTATGAAACGTTATGCCAGTCGATTTTTCACAAAAACGTCTATCGCTAGAGCAGGAACGTATAACTCAGCAAGGCATTATATACTTTATAAGTTTTTAAAACTCAAAATTTGCTCAAACACAAATTAAATTCTAATTTAATTACACAAATGACACTAAAAATATAACCTATAAAATTTGACAATTTGCACTCACAGTAATGGCGGACCGGTCCCACTTTTCGTTTACGCATGTCGTATCCCTAGGTTGCCAGATCAATGGTTCAGTCGTTTTAACCTGTCAGATTAAAACAAGAAAACCGACAATTCCGAAGTAGAAGCGGATGATTAAAACGCACCTATTAAAAATATTGCGCCAAGATGTAGGCAACACGTAATAAGGGTTCAAAATGGCGGAGTTTTCTATCTCCTTTTAAAAGGCACTCAGAAAGCTGCGCAGTGCGACCATTCTTCGTATAGTAAAAGAAAATCAAAGTATGTGGGGCCCGCCGATTGTTTTTATGCCGTGCTTTGATTACTATAGGGTGCAAGAGAGAGGTAGGTCCAACACATTGATAAGGCAACGTAAGGATACGTCATATGTATTATTTTTGATATACAAAAGTGGGACCGGTAGGCGTGGCTTTTGCACTCACTAAAATGGCGGAATAGCAGTACCGTATTTACAAGTTTTTATTGTACTATTTCTGGTTAAGTATCATTATTTGAATTATAAAAAAATTATTTTCCTTTTTATTGACATTGACTTAAAAGGTGGTGGAAGGCCGAGGTTATAAAAGAAGGGGATTTAAAAGCTTAAATATGCCCGGTTTTCAACCGAGAGGTGCTGAATAAAGTAAATGAAAGAAATAAAATATAACTGCAGGGTTATTCTACTAAATTTATAGCCCGGCTACAAGTTGGATTTTGGCTTGAACTTTATATGTTCCTAACTTCAAAATCCAACTTGTAGCCGGGCTATAAATTTAGTAGAATAACCCTGCTGATTTAATTATCACTCAAGTGGCTATTAAGCGCTGGAGAATATATTATTTGCAAAACTTTGGGCCGATTCCATCATTGGGTTTAACGAAGTTTAAAATGACATTTTTACATAAAATGTAATTTTAATCTTCAATAGTTTAAACTTTAACAGGGGTCTATTCTGTAACAATTCCTTTATATTTAATGGCCTTTAAAAATATTGGCGGCTCTTAAAAATAGTTTCTTATTCGTTAATTTACTTCTATCATTATTTAAACAGATTTCTTTACGATAGTCCTCTAATGTATTTTAAAGATCCGTTTAAATAATGACAGAAGTAAAGGAGAAAATATTTTTAAAGGCCGTTAAATATAAAGGAATTGTTACAGAATAGACCCCACACAATGGTAAAATTAACCCTAAAGCGTTGAAATCATTCACAGAAAAAATAAATAATACCTTTTTGGTTCACATAAGCGACAAAAGTAAACAGAGTTCGATTTATTGGATCAGTCGTCACACGTTTGCACTAGGGCACATAAATAGCTCAATCTTTAGTTTTTCGTTTTTCTATGAGCCCAATGCTTTTTGTCTTTAAATCGGAAAGTACAAGGTCGCAAATGTCAAGTAATCTAACCTTACTTTAATTAACAGCTTTCTCGAAATTAAGAACAAATGTTCATACACTAAAAGCTCGATAATCAGATACGAAACTTAATGCAAGGCTCGCGGAAAATGGCTAATAAGCAATCTCTGTGTAGGTAGATTCACTGTTCAGGAAACCAAAATGTGGATTAATCTTACTTGGTCTTGGTACTTTTGTAGATTAAGACTGTATATCTTCATATATCTTCATGCAACTGTATATCTTCATGCAAGACATTCAGTAAATCAGCGAAGCCACAACCAGTGGTGTGCAGGTGCACTTCTAACAAATGTAAAATATGAAGTGATCTTACTTGAGCCCTATAGATCCAATGACGATATTATAGTAGTTGGTTTGAGCTGGGCTTCTCACCATCTGCAGAGATTATGGCTACTTATGTAAAGGCCTACCGTAGTAACACACAACATGCACCACAAGCGTGCCGGTCCAATTTAATTGATCTATGCACAATAATCATGCATGTATGATTGAAAGTCAGACAAAGAATGTGAAGATAAAGTTGAAGTCTCAATCATAGTTAAAGTCACAGATGAAGTTAAAGTTAACAGCAGAAGAATTGAAATTGTAGGCTGGTGATAAAGGGAGGCCAACATCTAGGTAATAAATGTTTATTGAGTTAGAAAAAGAATCCACTGTAAGCGCTTTTCTTGACCACTAAGGTAAAAACCAGAATATTTCCTAATACACAATTTCGTCTCTAGGCAAAATAAGAAATAAATTTGTGAGAGTACTTCCCAAGTGTTTTTAAAAAAGCTCTAAGAACAAAATTGACGAAAATGGCCTAATCCAAGTTCAAATTCTAAAACTTGAACATTAAAGATAAGTATCTTACTGTAAAACAAGTAAAATGAATGGTTGAATAATTCATTACCTACGTGGAGGTAGAATAGGGACTAATGTTTAGCAGAAGAAGCCACTAGAAAAGGTGACTGGGGCATATGAACGTCAAGCAAATATTGTAAATGAAAATAATGTGTGCTGTGATTAAATAAAAGTGTACAAGGAATAAAGTTTTAATATTTTCTTATTCATATCTAGGAGTGATATTTATTTTTAATACTAGGCAAACGGTTATGGTTTTGTTGCTAGTCTCATTAAAAAAAAAACTAAGTGAGTATTGATGTCTTGATGTTAAATATTTATTATTATAAGAACTAATATGCACTATACAAACTTGAATATCATATTCCTGAATTCATTTTAAGCATAAAATGTCCTATGAACAAACATTCAATTCTGCATGGTTACCAAGCTACAAGAGTTTAAATATCAAAAGATATATTAACATAGTATGCCATGTGTTCGAATATGTCGAAACACAGCACTGAATGTTTGGTGCCTTGGAACTTGTCGGTATGGAAATCGTCACCGATACTCCATACAAGCAGCTCGCGAATATTCATTGTATTGTATTTTCAACAGTCTCCACTTTAAGGTCCCTATGAAGATCAGTATTGTGGCAGTACCAGGGTGAATTGACGATGTTCCTTAATGCTTTATTCTGGAACCGTTGAATAACTTTGATGTCACTTTTCTGGCACATCCCCAAAGTTGGCGAATCGCTTCATTTTCACCAATTCCTTTAAACGCACTAATCTGAAACAAATTATAGGTAATTAAAAAGGTATATTAATATTGTTTTAAATTAACTATAATAAAACAAACAATACTCATGCATACACAAAACATGAAGCTCTACTTTTCAATCAGCTGTAGAACTAATAAATAAAATTGGTGGAAGGACAGCAAATGTAGGTTATATTTAAATAGAAATAAGAATATAAAATGCCTATAAATTAAATTTGATAAACGAAATAGCGTACGATTAATGTACTTCTCAAGAAAATGCTTGAAACATATACTGCTGAATTTATTATACTTGTTGACAAACTATCCACGCGCTACGTTTTATAGGATTTTTTGGAAATCTATAAATATTATTTCATATGAAAAAGTATTATTCCAATATAGGTAGGCCCAACAGTTGATAGATGATTTTTTTTGCATTTTTACAAGCATACTTTTATACATTTTATACAAACCTGTCATAATACTGTCCTGTATAATATTTATAATTTTGATACTAACCTATGAAACGTTATTCCAGTCGATTTTTCACAAAAACGTCTATCGCTAGAGCAGGAACGTATAACACAGCAAGGCATTATATACTTTATAAGTTTGTAACATTCAAAATTTGCTCAAACACAAATTAAATTCAAATTTAATTACACAAATGACACTAAAAATATAACCTATAAAATTTGACAATTTGCACTCACAGTAATGGCGGACCGGTCCCACTTTTCGCTTACGCATGTCGTATCCCTAGGTTGCCAGATCAATGGTCCAACACGCCCAACATAGGGCGCGGCCATTTTGATTCCTATGCCACAGTTTATAGCTAAAGAATCAGATCGCTCACTCTGCGTCGGCACTTTTGATCTCAATGTTCCAGTTAATACACTGCAACTCGGATGACACAATATATGACAACCGCCTATAATAAAACAGCAGTCTTCTGCGTATCCTGAATTTGTATCCCTGGAGTGGATGTTATTTTGGAACTTTCAACTGGTCCGAAGTGAGCTAACTGATCTTTAGCAATAAACTGTGACTCCAAAAATAATATTCGCAAAAGTGCCGACGCAGAGTGAGCGATCTGATACTTTAGCTATAAACTGTGGCATAGGAATCAAAATGGCCGCGCCCTATGTTGGGCGTGTCGGACCTCTCTCTTGCACCGTATAGTAATCAAAGTATGTGGAAATAAAGGTGTATTAAAAAATAATTCTTATTCAAACATCAATCAAATACTGTTTACGTCATGCGCGGAAAGTGCCAAATTCGATCGAATTAGTAACATACCGGTATTTGTGTATCCTGATCAGAGGCATAAAAATATGCTAAAAAGCAATATTAATATGGTGACCTCTGAAATAACCAAATCTGGAGATGTATTTTGTTTATGATATGGTTTTCAATTTCTACCTGTGGAAAACCCGTTCAGCAGATGAAATTTTTTAAATTCCAAACCCCTAAATTTTTTTCGAAAGTTGTTACTTTTACATTTATAATAGCGATAGGCAATTAATATAAGATATTGTGACGTCACGCTCTCTGTAAAACTGCCTCTGTAAAAATATAAAATATTTCTTTTTTTTTTCATAATGCATTTAAAATGTTTTCAAAATAAGCACATTATGAGGTGTTATATTTTTACAGATTTTTATGATCATTCGAAACTAACGACACGACATACGACCTGAAAACCACCAAACATGGATCAAATCCCCCCTCCCAAGGTGGTAAAAATTCTAGAAACCGCGGAAGACATCCAGGAACGACGTCAAGAAGTCTTAACCCGATACGACAACTTTAAAGCTGACGCAAGAGCAAAAAGAGAAAAGCTTGAAGATTCTAGAAGATTCCAATACTTTAAACGAGACGCTGATGAACTTGAATCATGGATTCTGGAAAAACTGCAGGCAGCTTCAGACGAAAGTTACAAAGATCCTACAAACTTGCAAGCAAAAATACAAAAACACCAGGCTTTTGAAGCTGAAGTAGCTGCTCATAGCAATGCTATCGTCGTTTTGGATAACACTGGGCGAGAAATGATAAACCAAAATCATTATGAAAGCGAAACAATCAGAAGAAGATTGGGTAATTTTGTTTTAAAATAAAATTGTCTAGTTTTTGTTATACCTTTTTTTTTTAGAGGAACTACACAGACTATGGGAGCAACTCCTCTCAAAACTCGCCGAAAAAGGAACCAAGCTCCAACAAGCCCTTGTTCTGGTCCAGTTCATCCGTCACTGCGATGAAGTCATGTTTTGGATTAATGACAAAAGCACATTTCTTTCTACTGAAGAGTTTGGTCATGATTTAGAGCATGTAGAAGTTCTTCAACGTAAATTTGATGAATTTCAAAAAGACATGGCTTCCCAAGAATATAGAGTAACAGAAGTTAATGAGCTGGCTGATAAATTATTGCATGATGGTCATCCAGAACGTGACCAAATCATTACTAGGAAGGAAGAATTAAACATCGCATGGCAACGCCTCAAACAGATAACATTAATGAGACAAGACAAGCTCTATGGAGCTCATGAGATACAGCGGTACAATAGAGATGCTGATGAAACAGTTGCTTGGATAGCTGAAAAAGATGTCGTATTATCATCAGATGATTATGGTAGAGATCTTGCTAGTGTACAAGCTCTTCAAAGAAAACATGAAGGAGTCGAAAGAGATTTGGCGGCTTTGGAAGATAAAGTATCAACTTTGGGTAAAGAAGCTGATAGATTGGGTGCTATTCATGCTGATCATGGAGATGTTATTCAAAATAAGAGGGCGGAAATTGAGGATTATTGGCATAGTTTGACAGAAAAAGCTAAGGAAAGACGCGAAAAACTAGAAGAATCTTATGCTCTACATCGATTCTTAGCAGACTTCAGAGACTTGGTCTCTTGGATTAATGATATGAAAGCTATCATCTCTGCAGACGAATTGGCAAAAGATGTGGCAGGTGCTGAAGCCCTTTTGGAAAGACACCAGGAACATAGAGGAGAAATTGATGCTAGAGAAGACAGCTTCAAAGCTACCACTGAAGCTGGACAACAACTTTTGGACAAAGGCCACTATGCTAGTGACGAAGTAAAAGAAAAATTGTCAACATTGGATTCTGATAAGAAGTCTTTGATAGCTTTATGGGACGAAAGGCGTATACTCTATGAACAATGCATGGACTTGCAACTTTTTTATAGAGATACAGAGCAAGCAGATACATGGATGGCTAAACAAGAAGCATTTTTGGCCAATGAAGATTTGGGTGACTCATTAGATTCAGTAGAAGCGCTAATTAAAAAACATGAAGATTTTGAAAAGTCTCTTGCAGCTCAAGAAGAGAAGATCAAAGCTTTAGATGAGTTTGCTACAAAATTAATTGATGGAGAACATTATGCTGCTGATGATGTAGCTCAGAGACGTGCCATGGTAAGTTTAATGGTCAATAAGATTTGAAATATTTGTATGTTATTATTTTACAGCTTTTGGAACGCCGTAAAGCGCTTAAAGAGAAATCCAGCATACGTAGAGAAACACTTGAAGATGCCTACAAACTTCAACAATTTGAGCGTGACTGTGATGAAACCAAAGGCTGGATTAACGAGAAACTCAAATTTGCAACAGATGAAAGCTATTTGGATCCTACAAACTTGGGAGGAAAAGTTCAAAAACATCAAAATTTCGAACAAGAGCTTAATGCTAACAAATCTAGAATGGAAGATATCACTTCTACTGGACAAGAATTGATTGAAGCTAATCATTATGCTGCACGTAAGTTGGTTATAAATGATTAATTTTCAATTTACATTTTCCTTAAAATTTTCTCTTAGCACGTATTCAATCTCGTATGGAAGAAATTGTAAACTTGTGGGAAACTCTGGTTCAAGCTACTGACAAGAAGAACTCAAAATTACAAGAAGCCAGTCAGCAACAACAATTTAATAGAACTATTGAAGATATTGAGTTGTGGCTATCAGAAATTGAAGGACAGTTAATGTCAGAGGATTATGGAAAAGATTTAACCTCTGTACAAAATTTACAAAAGAAACATGCCTTGTTAGAAGGAGATGTTGCTTCCCACCAAGATAGAATTGAAAGCATCACTTCAGCTGCCAATCAGTTTGTAGAAAGAGGGCATTTTGATGCTGACAATATTGCTTACAAACAAAAAGTGCTGACCGATAGATATGCAGCCTTGCAAACACCAATGGCAGTAAGAAAGCAAAGATTGTTAGATTCTTTGCAAGTACAGCAACTGTTTAGAGATGTTGAAGATGAAGAAGCTTGGATTAGAGAAAAGGAACCTGTCGCAGCTAGCACAAATAGAGGTAAGTTATGATTCATGCAAATTTTATTGATATAGCTTTTAAAACATAAATAAAACAAGCACGCACACACGTACACATTTTGCATATTTGCAATCAATACATTATTTTGTAGGACGTGATTTGATTGGAGTTCAAAATTTGATCAAGAAACACCAAGCAGTTTTGGCCGAAATTAATAACCATGAGGGTCGTATTAGAGCAGTCATTGATGCTGGCAAGCAGATGATGGAAGATGAACACTTTGCAATGGATGAAATTAGAAACAGGGTTAATACTCTTAATGATCATTGGGAATCTCTCAAGGAAAAAGCAAGCCAAGTAAGTACACACAATATCAAGTATTTCTTTAGTTAAATAATTATTGTTTTAGCGGAAGCAAGATCTGGAAGATTCTCTTCAAGCTCATCAATATTATGCAGATGCAAATGAAGCTGAATCATGGATGAAGGAAAAGGAACCAATTGTCAGCAACCCGGACTATGGCAAAGATGAGGATTCTTCTGAAGCTCTTCTAAAAAAACATGAAGCTCTTATGAGTGATTTGGCTGCTTTTGGAAATACAATCGATGCATTGAAAGAACAAGCTCGTAGCTGCAGAGTAATTTTTATTTTATATTCTTATTTGTTTCATTATTATTTGTTAAATTATTTTGCTTTTATGAATTATTTAACATAAAAATAATTTTTACTTTTTAATAATTTTTCTAGCTATGGCCTTTTTTAATTTTTGATAATTGTTTTCTAGCAACAAGAACCTCCAGTTGTTGATGTCACGGGTAGAGAAACTGTCCAAGCTTTGTATGACTACACAGAAAAATCTGCTAGAGAAGTGTCAATGAAGAAAGGAGATTTGTTACATTTATTAAATTCTAATAATAAGGTAAGGTATTAGTATTATTAATAATTATTTAATTTAATATATTTATTAAAAATGCACATTTGTTATATGTTGTAATACATTTTTAAAAAGTGCAAAACATTTTAAATGTGATTGCAATTCCAATTTGTAAGGCTTGGGCATTATATTTTGCTTCACTTTATCAATTATCTTGAATATGATGCAAACACCAAATAGTTAGGGATATAGCCGTTATGAAAGTTGATTTTATTTATCAAGTATAATTTAGGATACGATAGAATACGATAAATTACGATAAAACACGATGAAATACGATAAAATACGATAAAATACGATAAAATACGATAAAATACGATAAAATAAGATAAAATACAATACAGTGGAATACAATGAAATATAATACAATAAAATACAATACAATGAAATAGAATACAATGAAATACAATATAATGAAATACAATATAATGAAATACAATATAATGAAATACAATTCAATAAAACAATAAAATAAACACAACTTTAAAGTGCCACATTTTTAGATGTAAGACTGTCGTGAATCACTCTGTATAACACATGCTTGTTAACAGTAGTAAAAATAATGTGCCAGTTGTTAAATTACTTGTTATACAACTTTTTGACCTTCATTTGTAAATATTATCTCTTTTGATAAGGAAAATTAGTAAGTAAATAGAACATTTGTGTTGTAGTTATGTGAATGTTGGTAAAAAGTGATGGTCGTTACATTTTGGCTTATAGAAATATTTATATGTAACATTTTTAAATATAGAAAAAAACATAGTAAACATTTTAATCCTGTAAGTATTATTTTTTGAGATTTTTTTAGTATAAAACAGATAACGATTTATTTAAAAGGAAAGGAAATGACGTCACCTTCCAATATTATATTTTAAATATTAGATATTTTTTCATACCAATTTTTATTTATTACCTAAATCAGGTAATTCCAAATTTCTCAATAGTTAGAGTTGTGACCTAAATGAATGAATGGTTATACTTGTAATGAATTTATTTTTAAACTAGTTACACTCTAAATAATAGAGTTCTCATACGAATTGTATAAATAAAAACTAACAGGCAAAATTTAGTGATAAATTTAAATGTTTTATCTAATAATAGTATATTATTAAACGAGCAATTTATGGTAGCCATTATTCACGCAGGGTGACGTTTGCGTCCCGAGCCGTAGGCGAGGGGCGCAAGTCACCCGAGTGAATAATGGCCATAAATTGCGAGTCTAATACTATACTTTGTCCACGACCATTATGGTTTCTTTATTAAATAAAAGTTAAGTGTAGAATGGAAAGTTTTTATTAAACATAGGTAACTAACTTGTTTTTTCCACTTTTCAATTTTTCGATTTTCGATTTTCGATTTTCGACTTTCGATTTTTCGATTTTTCGATTTTTCGATTTATCGATTTAACGATTTTTTGATTTTTCGATCTAGAAAATATCGTTATGAAAAGTATCGTCTATTTTTAGTTATCTACCGGAATGTGCCAGAATTACAAAAGCGTGAATTATCATAATTCACTCCGTGATATATGGGTACTATATGCTTTTAGTTAGGAGGTACAATATTGATTTATTATTAGGTGGTCGTGGACAAAAATTGTTATATTTATAGTGTTACAAAATATTAACATAAAAATGATAAAGAATACAGCAAATATTTTACAGAATTCCTGACCAAATCGTATTTTGTTGTTCTTAGATACGTTTTTTTTTCAGGATTGGTGGAAAGTTGAAATCCATGACCGTCAGGGTTTCGTTCCAGCGGCGTACGTTAAAAAAGTCGACGCTGGTCTCACTGCCTCTCAACAGAACCTCTTAGATAGCAGTTCTATATCTGCCAGACAGAACCAAATAAATCAACAATATGACAGACTCCTTCAGTTGGCTAATGAACGTCGCAACAAACTTGACGAAACTGTTAAGGCCTATGTGCTTGTCAGAGAAGCTGCCGAATTGGCAGGATGGATCAAAGGTACATATTATTTGTTTATTATTATTTCCAGTTAGTACACTACAAAAAAACTATTAAAAGGTGCACAAATTTTTTTCAAATATTTTACGTCCAAATTTATTCCAGACAAAGAAATGCATGCTCAAGTACAGGATGTGGGCGAAGACTTAGAACAAGTTGAAGTGCTCCAAAAGAAATTTGATGATTTCCAGACCGATTTGAAGGCTAACGAAGTCCGCTTGGCTGAAATGAATGAAATCGCAATGCAACTCGTCTCATTGGGTCAAACTGAAGCTGCTTTAAAAATCCAAACTCAAATGCAAGATTTGAATAATAAATGGACCAGTTTGCAACAATTAACCACCGAGAGAGCTAGCCAGTTGGGTTCTGCACATGAAGTTCAGAGGTAAATGTTTTTAATGCATAAATATAGGTTAAAACTAATAAAATCTTTCCATTTTTAAAAGGTTCCACAGAGATGTAGACGAGACTATTGATTGGATAAACGAAAAAGACGAGGCTCTGAATAATGATGATTTAGGTAAAGATTTGAGAAGTGTTCAAGCTTTGCAGAGAAAACATGAAGGTTTAGAAAGAGATTTGGCTGCTTTAGGTGACAAGGTTCGTGTCTTTGTTTCTCTTTTTAACTGTCTACTAAAACTCTTAAATAGAAATTCATAAAATACATTTTCCCTATTAGATTAAACAGTTGGACGATACAGCAAATCGTCTGACTCAGACCCATCCAGAATCGGCTGAACAAACCAGGATCAAACAAGAAGAAATCACCAAATTGTGGACTCAACTAACAGCAAAAGCTAACAGCCGAAAAGAAAAATTACTCGACTCATATGATCTTCAAAGATTCCTTAATGATCATCGCGATCTTTTGGCTTGGATTAACTCCATGTTGGGATTGGTTAGTTCCGAAGAATTAGCTAATGATGTCACTGGTGCTGAAGCTCTGATTGAACGTCATCAGGTAGGAATTGCTTATACTGGTTAAATTTTAGAATGTCTTTAAGCATGGTGTTTGCAAATATTTGTTTGTTTATCATTTTTACATGATAATGGTTCTCTGATAAAAAAATACAATTGTCATTTGTGATCTGTGATCTATCGGTTATCAATCATATTGTTTCTTAACTGTAATTTTTATGAATAAATTATTGCATGCACTAGGTTTAGAGACGTTGGTGTTTTAAAATAAATGGAAGTATTTTATGTTTTAAGAAGAGGTTATATCTTTTAATGGATTTATTCATGTGCTTAATCGATTTTTAGAACTACAAGGCAGAAATAGATGCAATGTATGGCGTTCGTGCTCCTCAGGTAGTTACTTGTGGTTATGGTGTGTTATTTACAGCTACTAATAACAGTGTACAAGCTTGTCAATTAGATCAGAAGCAAAATAGATACAAAACTCTTATATTTTGGTTAAAAAAATTGATTTTGAATAGACAGTAATGTTTGTATTTTTTTATATACAGGGTGTTTCTAAATGGCTTGTCAGTATTGATGAAGGTAATTCTTTGGCCCATTCTATGATTGAAATTTCATATGTGCTCTAAATTAAGTTTTTTTTTAAGTTTTTGTTTTAAGTTTTTTTTTATTAATATTTCAAACATTCTTTTGACGATTATGAATTTAAACTTGGCAGGTTTGTTTGTAGTACTAAAAGGATAATTTAAATCTAAATTATTCAGTCCAGTAGTTGGAGGGGCAAATTAATTGATATTTTTGAAAACTGTATCTTTAAAAAAGTTATTTGTACATGTTGATACAGTACGAGTCAAAAGTAAGGAATAAAGAAATACTATTGATATTTGGAAAAATTCCAAAAACAGCATTGTTTTTAAATTCCGCACTTTTTGGTATAACATTCAGATATACAGGGTGATGCCTGTAAATGTAGTGATGTCATTGGCATATTTTTTAAACATCAACCCTTGTTTTTATTCAATATTCTTCCACTCCATCCAATTTTCAACATGGTAAATGGTAATAGGATAATTTTGTTACCTTACATAAGAAATTTTTTGAGAAATGATTGAGGACCTTGTTACAAGAAGAGAACTCCATTTTTATGTTATTTTATATACTCTATGTAAAAAGTTAAACTTAATCGATTAATGTAAAAAATAGGCAGCTGCGATAATAAATAGCAAAATTATTAAACTTTTTTACTTTATAACTTTTTTTAGCTTTGGTTTAAGAGGGAAGTAGCTCCCAATATTTTTCCATTTTTTCTTTCAAACATCGATATATCGTCAAAAAAATTTGTAAGTTACATGTAAATCTGTCGCCCTTTGATTACAATGTTTTATTTTTGTTAAAACAAGTCTATTTTTATAAAAAATATCTCATTTGTCAAAAGGTGGCAAAAATGGAGCTGCACCCTTCTTGCAGAAAGGTTCTCATTTATGAAGACTAAATTGTCATGAGTGCATTTTTATTATTATTGTAATATTTATTTAATTATTTATTTAAAGTTTGTTTTTTATTTTTATTTTTTCACCAAAACACTTATTTATCTTATAATATATGATACAACTTGGACAATATTTATTTGAACAGAAACGATATATTGACTAGAACTGAACGATATATTAAATAGAACTGAACTATAATGTCAAAATTTAGTCTATATACATATGTGGCGCTTTAGAAGATTCTAGACGTCTTTTGACCAACAATTGCTGCATATGACACCTTCTCCAGAACATACTACGGCGGATCCAGCTTGTTCTAGAATTATAGTAGAATGGATGCTTACTTCGACTGGCGGTGACGACTAGGGGCGTTTCATAGGGGTTTCGGAGGTTTACTTCTCGAGAAAAGTGGAGACCGTGAAGGGCTGAAATAAGGCAGAGAGAGGCTTAAGGGATTAGAGCAGGACAGGACTGGACTGGTTGAAAATGGCTCGCATGACATTATTTACACGCAACACTCTGTAAATCTGAATATTATGTCAAAAAGTGTGAGATTTAAAAACAAAATTGAACTGTTTTTGAATTTTTTCAAAATTCAATATCGAATTTATTCCTTGACTTCTCACTCGCAGTATACGAAACTTTAGTCATTAAATAGGCAATTACTTCTTACAATATTGGCTAGACATTTAGGAACACCCTGAATATTATGCGATTCAGTAAATGTATGGCAATTTTTACTAGAATATTTGATTCTAGAACGTTTCTTTTAATAATATGATAATGAAATGGAATATCATTTGAATCTCTACGTTTACTCAATAATTCTACATTGGAGTTTATACTTTGATATAAAATTATTAATGGATCAATTTAAGTTTTTTTTTTTTGCTTTTTATCAAAATAGCTGCACTACATTTGTACTTGGCGACAATATATGTCGACTGTATCATATCCTTGGCTTCCAACCAGATACATTTAAATACTTTTTTTTTGTTACTAATAAATGACTAATATATTTCCAATAATTATTCCAAGAATGTTCAAATCCATCTCAAGTTATTACATCATTTTTGATCAACACCTTTTCATTTTCACTCTACAGTAGCAAACAAGGTAAAATTATTTAACAACAATCCTATTGACAGCTGTCGATCAGAATCCAAATCTTATGCACCAAATGAAAATAGTAATTTTGACTTTTCATCATTATTTCAATCATTAAATTATAATAATCAAATTATACAATTGTACTTATTTGGTAAAAAAAAAAAAAAAATAAATAAATAAAAATTAAAGTTTCATAGCCAAGCACGATTTAAATAAATAGTGAAGGGTCGCCTGGAAAAGTCCGACGGACAAAAATTGTTAACTAATTAATTTGGCTGAATTTCTTACAAACAAAGGCAAAATATAGTTTAAAAAGGAAGTCATGACAAATGATTACCGACTTATGTTTCAACGGTGTTTTCGAAAATTTATTTTTTCTTATTAAAATAAAAACATGAAAAAATTACCAAAACACTCAAAGTTTGGTAGTATTTTACAAATGATTTGGACTAAAAAATGAAAATACAAATGTAAATATTGTTCCCAAAGTGTTTTTGAAAATGCACCTCCAGGATGGAGAAACATTTAATTGTGTCTTGTATGCCCAAGGTCTACTAATTTTCACTACTTTTCTGGACAGGTCCAAAAATTACTTTTCATAAAAAGTCCCCTCACTATTTAAAAAAGTTATGAAAAGATTATAAGGTTATATTATTTAATATCAGTGTAACTTTGTCAAAAATTAAATGATGTACAAAATGTAGAAAAATGAAGAAAATGAAGCATACATATACATATATTTTTTTATATAACATATCACTTATTTCTTTATTTTAAATGCATTTTTAGCTTATCTGATACTTTACATTTTTAAATAATTTAATGATTATTATTTGTATCTAGTTTATAATTTTCATGGGGAAAATAAGTTACAATACAAAATTGCCAACATTTTCTAAATCAGATCAATAAAACGTTATACTGTAAAATGAGTTTTGCATCTGCATATTTATCAGTCTGCTTTAATTGTTTCAGAGGTATTTTCAAATCAAAACAGCTGATTTTGCATTTTATTAAAAAAAAAAATATATTTTTTTCTATTTTTTTTTTTTGTTGCGGTACTGTTCCATAAATTTTGAAGTTAGTTACAAATTTTGGGGTATGGAGTTCGAGAGACAATAGGTCGAGTACTTTTTGTGAATTATTAAATCGAGTACTTTTGCTTCAAAGCGATAATATTCAGAAACATAGGTAGACATAATTCACGAATTTTCAACATTAAATTATTTTAACTATGAACAATTAAAGAAAAATCCAATAAAATGATGTCTTCATATTCAATCTCTGTGGTTGCTATGAGTACGTTCTGCTTACAATACCAAATACCAACTTAGGTTATTACAATTTGATGTGACATTTGTGACTAAAAAAAAATGCATAGAACACTGGCAATTTTATCATTTCCATTCAGACATTTAAAAGTGTTATTTTAGCTGAAAAAATTAAAAGATGTTTAATTGCTATTAAACCAGTAGACCAGTTCATTCAATTAGTTTTATAGTACAAATTTGAGGTTAGATTTATAACTACTGAAAGAAACAGGTGAAACACTTTAAAGTTCTAGCAGTTAGCATACAAAGTTATAATCAATTTCAAACTCATATTAAATTTTCGATTCTTTAATGTATCTTAAATTTGTTTTATTCAAAAGTATTAAAATGTTTTGAAAGTACCTGTTAAATAGTAAAATCGTGGTGGTGATCGTGTAAATTTCTGAAAATATACATACAAATTGAGAAAACATGAATTTGTTAGAAATTACTTAATTCACACTTTTATCCTTTGAGTTCCAATAAACATAAAAGCATATAAAAATAAAACTACATGTTTTCCCATGTTGTATATTCATTTGTTCATTATATCATTTGTGCATTAACGCTTGAGTATACTGTGTAACAAACTCTTTAAAGTTTCTTGTTTTTTTTTTTGACAGTTCTTCCAGTTAACTATGGATTCAGGATATATTTATCTTTTTCTTTCAGCCACATTTAAAAATAATGGTCTTCTTTTAATTTTAACATTTCCAATTTTTGGTAAATATATTATTAACCAAACTTACATAATATATGTATTTAACCTTTATATAAAATTCGAAAAATGTAAAACGATAAAAATTTACAATCTTTGATTTTCACATTTATTTTGTCAATTTGGTTAATAATTCACCCAATATCCTTTTCGCTTAATAATAACAAATCTCTTAATTATAGGAACACCGTACCGAAATTGACGCACGGGCTGGTACTTTCCACGCTTTGGAACAATTTGGCCAACAACTTTTGAATTCTAACCACTATGCCAGTCCAGAAATTCAAGATAAACTACAACAACTAAACACTGCACGTGCTGATTTGGAACGTGCATGGATTGACAGGCGTCTACAACTTGATCAAAATTTGGAACTCAATTTATTCTACAGGTATTTAAAATAAATTTTTATCCATATGACTGACACTGCATAGTTACGTCCTTTCATGGTCATGGAAATATATCAAATTTCGTTTTTAAAGGGATTGTGAACAAGCTGAAAATTGGATGTCTGACAGAGAAGCTTTTATTGCTTCTGACGAAGTTGATAGCAATGGTGATAATGTAGAAGCTCTGATCAAGAAGCACGAAGATTTTGATAAAGCTATCAATGCTCACGAAGAAAAGATTGCTGCTCTACAGATGCTTGCTGATCAACTAATTGAAAGGGAGCATTATGCTTCCAAACCTATTGATGACAAACGTAATCAAGTAAGTTAAAACAAATAATTTTATACAGAAGATGATTTAATAATAAATTTTTGTAGGTTCTGGATCGATGGCGCCATCTTAAAGACGCGCTTATCGAAAAACGTTCCAAACTGGGTGAAAGTCAAACTCTTCAACAATTCTCCAGAGATGCAGACGAAATCGAAAACTGGATCGCCGAAAAACTTCAGTTAGCCACAGAAGAAAGCTACAAAGACCCAGCTAACATACAATCAAAGCATCAAAAACATCAAGCATTTGAAGCTGAACTAGCAGCTAATGCTGACCGTATCCAGGCAGTTTTAGCTAATGGTGCCAACTTGATCAACAAGCATCAATGTGCAGGATCTGAAGAAGCTGTTCAGAAACGTTTGGAATCCATCGCCGATCAATGGGAATTTTTAACACAGAAAACTACAGAAAAGTCTTTAAAACTTAAGGAGGCTAATAAGCAAAGAACTTTCATTGCTGCTGTAAAAGATCTAGACTTTTGGTTGGGTGAGGTTGAAAGTTTGCTCACTAGTGAAGATGCTGGAAAAGATTTGACTTCTGTACAGAATTTGATTAAGAAACATCAGTTGGTCGAGGCTGATATTCAGCATCATGACGACCGGATAAATGGTTAGTTTTAATAAGTTAAAAGTTTAATTTTTAGAAATGAAAAAAATAAAATTTCTTTTTAGATATGAACGACCAAGCAGATTCTTTAATAAAGAGTGGCCAATTTGACACTGCATCTATTCTAGAAAAACGAGATTCTATTAACTCACGATATGAACGTATCAAGAATTTGGCAGCTCACAGACAAGCCAGACTAAATGAAGCCAATACCCTACACCAGTTTTTCAGAGATATTGCTGACGAGGAATCTTGGATTAAGTAAATTTTATTTTGTTTATTATTTATTAAAACTGTTTTATTATATTTTATTTTTTTTAGGGAAAAGAAACTCCTTGTAGGTTCTGATGATTATGGACGCGATTTGACTGGTGTCCAAAACCTGAAGAAGAAACACAAACGTCTTGAAGCTGAATTGGCATCTCATGAACCTGCCATTCAATCCGTCCAAGAAGCAGGTGAGAAACTTATGGACGTATCTAACTTGGGAGTTCCCGAAATTGAACAACGCCTCAAGGCTTTGAATCAAGCTTGGGCTGAATTAAAACAATTGGCTGCTACCAGAGGACAGAAATTAGATGAATCATTGACTTATCAACAATTCTTGGCTAAAGTTGAAGAAGAAGAAGCTTGGATAAGTGAGAAGCAGCAATTGTTGGGCGTTGAAGATTATGGTGATACCATGGCTGCTGTGCAGGGATTGTTGAAAAAGCATGATGCTTTTGAAACCGATTTCCAGGCCCACAGAGACCGTTGCAAAGATATCAGCGATGATGGTCAACGTCTAATTTCCGAAGGAAACCATCACTCTGATAGCATCAATCAGCGTTGTCAACAATTGCAAACCAAACTTGATCATTTGGCAGCATTAGCTGGTAGACGTAAAGCTAAGCTTGTTGATAATTCTGCTTACTTGCAATTCATGTGGAAAGCTGATGTCGTTGAAAGTTGGATTGCAGATAAAGAAAGTCATGTTAAGAGTGAGGAATTTGGTAGAGATTTATCTTCTGTGCAAACATTGCTTACCAAACAAGAGACTTTTGATGCTGGTGAGTACATATTTTTCTAATTTTATACATTTGATAATTTATTTATATGTATAGTCTTAATATTTTAAAATTCTGTGTAAATAAATAAGTGATAATTTATTGGTTTAAAAAAGAGAATATTATTAAAAGTTAAATTGTTTTAATAGGGGAAATGTCCTCCTTTGGCTTTTATAACTTTTTCAACACGTTTTGGCATACAGTACAAGTTTTTTACAGTTTCCTGTTCTTTGCTATTCTTGAAACCAAATCTGGATTACAACCCCAGTTACTTTTGTTTCTGTTGTACAATCAGTTTTACGAAGTCTTACTATATCCCACGAATTTTCGATAGGATTTAGATCCGGGGAATTTCCTGGTCATTCAAGACATACATATGAAATAATTCATGACCTTCGACATGTGATATGGAGCCGAATCTTGTAGAAAAACAGTATTAGCGTCAACTTTTCTTAGTTTTGGAGCCGCTTTTCTTATAAAGGTACTGGATCTCTAGTGCTATTTGAAGGCATGATCAGCTTTCAAAAATACATAGACATGCTAGAACAAAGACAAAAATCACTGACAGGAGAATTACGCTGAAACAAAACTAATTGAGGCTTTAATATACATAATATATTGTTTTGAGACCGACAAATATTAGAAAACTATAAAAAACTTGTAGGCTCTGTGTCAAAACGTGTTGTTAACCAATAAATGATTTCTTTAAATTAACACTTTGTGTTCACATTAATTTGACAATGCCCTATAGTGTGTTCTATCTTTTTTATTAGATTTTAGGTAATAGTGCCATCATTGAAACATTTAGATCAACTATCGATTTTTTTTTAAATGATAACATATTGTGTAATATTTTTGTAGGTCTTACTGCATTTGAACATGAAGGTATTCAAAACATCACTGCTCTAAAAGACCAACTAATATCATCTAACCACGACCAAACTCAAGCTATTGTTACTAGACATCAAGCTGTCATTGCAAGGTACTTATTTAAAATGTAGCCTGATTTACTTTATGAATAAAAATGGGAATTTTTTAGATGGCAAAAACTTCTGAATGATTCTGACGCACGTAAGCAACGCCTTCTCCGTATGCAGGAACAATTCAAAGAAATTGAAGAACTCTTCCTTATGTTCGCTAAGCGTGCATCTGCATTCAATTCCTGGTTTGAAAATGCCGAAGAGGATCTTACTGACCCTGTGCGTTGCAATTCTATTGAGGAAATTCGAGCTCTTAAAGAAGCTCATGCCCAATTCCAGGTAAGCAGTGTTTTACAGCTTTATACCTATATCCTTGAATTTATCATGTTAAATCGTCGGATTGGGGAAAGTCTACCGGCAGGGGCGTACCGATTTTCTGGGGGGCCCACCCGCAAGATTTTGGAGCCCCCAAGCAGACTCTCTCCAAAAAAATTATAGAATATACTCAAAATGGTGGTATAATTATAATGATTTTTAGGCATCTCTCTCCAGTGCTCAGGCAGATTTTGACGCTCTGGCAGCTCTAGACCAGCAAATTAAGATGTTTAATGTGGGACCGAATCCATATACTTGGTTCAACATGGAAGCATTGGAAGATACATGGAGGAACTTGCAAAAGATTATTGCTGAGAGAGATGTAGAGTTGAACAAGGAAGCACAAAGACAAGAAGAGAATGATAAGTTAAGAAAGGAATTCGCTAAACACGCTAATGCTTTCCATCAGTGGTTGACGGAGACACGGTATGTTAGTTTCTATTCTATTAATTAAAAAACAATCCTGTAATTTTTTTTTAAAGAATTTCGGAAAAAAAGTTGAATATGTAAATATCGTATGCAAGTTCAAGGCACCAAACATATTTATCATCAAGACGAATTTAGTAATGCCATTTTTGTCTTAGAATTTTTCTGATTCTGATACTTTGGCAATGATCTTTGAGTTGAGCATATCCAACTCTGCAAATTCGTCTTGCGCTTCATATATGTCCAGTGGCTTAAGCTTGTTTGTATGTTTTTTTAATGTTATCATTTTAAATTTTCAGTTATCATATATTAGGATGGAACGGGTAAATAATGTGTACCGTTGTTCACTAATTAACTTGAACCTGCTCGTGGATGTTTGTATTAACAGTTTGATTAAAACTAACTTGAGTGAATATTTTTTGAGTGGGCAATTTAACTCTGTCTAAAATATATTTTTAAAAGGACTTGCCTAGTAAGGCTTCAAATTGCTTATAATAGAAGAACATATATATCTTTCTTATTGATCACAGTTTGGAAAGTTGATAAAAACCGATATTAATTGTGGAAAAACTCCAAAATAACCAACTAAACATACTCCTATATATACCATTCTTAAAAGGGAGAAAGACTTTGTAATATAACTGTTTTAGTCACCATAAAAGGAGAGTTTCTGCAGACATACCTAATTATAGAACTCAATTATACACTTAACTCCAGCTTAGAAAAGGTTAAGTGAAAGAAAATATTATTTAATATTTTTACTTTCTTCAATTTAAAGCACACATCCCTTCTGCTATACTAAACAGTTTTGTTAATTAATTATTTATCCATATATCTCTCAGACCTTAGCAACTCATAGACATAATTGATTTGTTTTGTTTAGTACCTCCATGATGGAGGGCTCAGGTTCTCTAGAGCAACAACTCGAAGCCACAAAACGAAAGGCAGCAGAAGTACGTGCTCGCAGATCGGACTTGAAGAAGATAGAAGACCTTGGTGCCATTCTTGAGGAACATCTAATCTTAGACAACAGATACACTGAACATTCTACAGTTGGTCTAGCTCAACAATGGGATCAACTCGACCAGTTAGGCATGAGAATGCAGCACAATTTGGAACAACAAATACAAGCTCGAAATCAATCTGGTAATTAAAAAATCTACTGCGACTATATATCCAAATAAACTTGAACATTATTATTGTGATCTAACCTTTATATTATGTTTTTAGGTGTAAGTGAGGATGCTCTTAAAGAATTCTCCATGATGTTCAAACATTTCGACAAAGAAAAATCGGGAAAATTGAATCATCAAGAGTTCAAGAGTTGTTTGCGAGCTCTTGGTTACGATTTGCCTATGGTTGAAGAAGGACAACCTGATCCGGAGTTCGACGCAATTTTAGGTAAGAGAAAATACATTTATAACTATTTTTTTCTGCAGATGTTATTCTACTCATATTTTTGTTTTTCCAGATGTGGTTGATCCAAATAGAGATGGACATGTTTCGCTACAAGAATATATGGCCTTTATGATAAGTAAAGAAACTGAAAATGTTCAAAGTTCGGAAGAAATTGAAAAGGCATTCCGAGCCATCACCGCAGGAGATCGTCCTTATGTCACAAAGGAGGAACTATATGCGGTAAGTATTTGACAATTTTTTTTGATATATCTCACTTTTTGAGTATGTAACATAATATTTTTTTGTTTTAGAACCTTACGAAAGAAATGGCGGATTATTGTGTGGCGAGGATGAAACCTTATGTGGAACCAAAAACAGAACGTCCTATACAGGGTGCACTGGACTACATAGATTTTACACGCACACTCTTTCAAAATTAGTTAGTTCTTGCAGCTTTAGGCGCTTTTTGCTAAATGTTATTTGAACCGTATAGTATGCAATAAGAAAAATATTTATTGAGAGTATATATTCCAGATTTATATATTTATTGATCAGTTCAGTATATTACAATTCTAACAGTTTTGTAGTTTTTTTGCAATTATCATTATTTTATAAGAGCTTAAAGGCTTATTTTTAGCGTTTGACAAAAAATGTTAAAGTGTTCATTTTTAATATTATACTTTTTTGTAATTTTTATTGTAACGTTGAGATGTTTCTCAAATATATAACTTGCTTCATTATTATTTTGTTTTATTTTTGCATACCTATTTGTAATTCAGTCAATGTTGGGCGTTTCTTAGTACTCGTGGGTTAAACTTTGGAAAATGATATATTTTTTCTTGATGGCTTTTATGTTACATCGGACCAGTTTATATGGCCCGGCTAATGTTACAACACGGTCGGGCCGTATAAACTGGCAATGCTGATAATATTCGTTTCCTGCTTGCGATAATGCTAACTGTAGTTTTCACATGGAAAAGTGCAAAGCATATTGGAAAACGTTGTTTCATGAATGTGATTATTTACATTTCGTCGAACTAAAGCACACATATTGTAACTCCAAATTTAATGTTATAACGATCTTGATACCAATTCGCATTTTAGCCTTCTTTTTTTGGACACAAACATTGTAGCTCCAACACCCACCAAACTACAATAAATTTAAATTTAAAACTGAGATTTAAGGTATTTAATTACACTTTCTAGTACACCTCGCTGAAGTTTAAATTTGCGATTGTCACCAAAGGGGTTTTTGGAGACACGATAAGTGTGCTTTAGACCGACGATACTCTTCTATCTGTTAGTGCTATAAACTTACAAAAGGAGTCATAAAAATGAATCGTTACATATTATTTAAAAAGATCCTAGGTAACGTTGCTTTTTTATTCCTTTCTATTGAAGTTCTTTTGATGCTTGTGTATTTATATAGCCTCCAAGTGCAATCTGCTCGAGTAATGGCTTGATGTTGCTATTCTAGTAGGTAGGTGTTTTCGAAAAGGAGCTTGTGTTCTCCATTGGACAATGTGTTCGACGACTGTATACTTTTCGGTTTGTTCTAAACGACAACTTCGTTTGTATTCTGTTATTCGTGTACCAATGCTTCTTTTTGTTTATCCTATGTGATCTTTTCCACAAGTTCATGAAATTATGTAGACTCCTGCTGATGTCAGAGGATCTCTGCGGTCTTTCGATGTTTTAAGATATTCCCTTATTTTCTTTGTTGGCTTATAGACAGTGCTGATTTTCTTTTTATTTAGGATTTTCTCAATTTGGTCAGTGACACCTACGTACGGAAGATAGACAGTTCCTTGGTTTTGTTCTTCACTAGACTTGTTCTTATTCTCCCTTGGGCGCGTAGCACGGATTATGTCTTGTGCTGCATCCGTTTGCTTGTAACACTTGTCAGGTGTTTCATTTCATCGTTGATGTGTCTTGTTTCACATATCCTTAACGCTCTGTTTACTAAGGTGTTTATAATCGTGTTCCGTTTTGGACAATGGATCCATATTGTAGGTATCGACCCAAGCGCGTAGCTAGGTTGTTTTCTTGGGGGGGGGAGGTAACACTTTTCACATTATTGGTAAATATGCAGCGTGTTATCTTAGAATATGGTACCAATGCAACGTCTAGAGTTCATATGTGTATTTCCAGAAAAAAGAGTTTTATAATAAAGTTTTTAATTTTTTATATATTTATACAGGGTGTTTCAGAATAAAGTCTTGATCTTGATCTTAATCAATTATAAAGAAAATCCAAATATAATTTTCCTATAAACGTCCCAGTTTTCATTCTACAGGGTGATACAAGTGAATTTCATAAATACATATTTTCTAAATATCTTCCCTTACAGTAAGGACCTTAACTTGAAAATATATATATGATAGATAATCGTTATTATTAGTTAACACACTATTTCGATAAATTACCATAACCCATTGGCGTAGAGTGAAGGGATAAAGAAACAATTTTATTCAAAACTTTTTGAACACCCTTCATTTCATAAAACTTAAGATTAATAAATATGTCTCACGCCATTTGTCACAAAAACGGACTTTTGGTTAATCTTTGTAGACTATTCCATTTCCGAGGTGATAGAACTGATTTATTTTATACAGAGTGTTTTTGAAACATGTCTTAAATATGGCTAATTTTAAGTTCAATTTACTCAATTTTGTTAAATGCAACACAATGTATATTATTTTCGAATAAAATTCCTTATAAATTTACCTATACAACGATATCAGCATGTCCCAATAGTACGTAATTGATCGATAGCTGTTTTATTATTGGAAATATGAAAAACAAATTAATATAAAAGTTGTATCACCACTTTTAATAAATATTCTTAAAACGGTCCATAAACGAGGGGCTGACCAAACTTATACATTTTTATATTTGTTTTCACATCGTCAAACAACTTTAGTATACTTCATTTCTTTGCTATGTTGTATATAGGGTGTTTCAAAATGAGGGGTAACGATTTTCTCATTTTTTTAAATGTAATATCCTATATGTCATTTAAAAAATTGAGAAAATCGTAACCTCACGTTTTGACACACCCTATATACAACATAGCAAATGAATGAAGTCAATTAAAATTGTTGGACGATGTAAAAACAATCAAATATATATTACTATTTGCGGGGTGTTTTGCTATAAAAAAGTATAGATTTGGTCAGCACCTCGTTTATGGACCACTCTGTATATTTAAGAATATTTGTTAAATATGGTCATACAACTTTTATATTAAACATTTCTTCGTATTTCTAATAATAAAACAGCTATCGATCAATTATGCACTGATGGGACACCCTGTATATAACACATTGGTATTGTTACATGGGCAAATTTATAGGGAATTTTATGACAAGATAATATAGCGTGTGTTGCGTTTGAAAAAATTGAGTAAATTGAATTTAAAATTAGCCATTTTAAGACATGTTTCAAAACGCTCTGTATAGAATAAAGTTGTATCACCTCTATTCGTTAGCTTAGTATTTTATAAGTCTGTATATTAAACAATTTTAAAATTAATGTAAACCTACCTAAATTATGATAAATTAATTTGGGGTCTGCATCATTCTCTAATTTAAAAAAAAATTGTTTGGCAACACTGTAATATTTTTAAAAAACATTCTAGGATTAAATACAGTATTCCCAAGCCATTTATTTGTCAGGCAAAAACGCAACACCCTGTATATCCAAAAATATTTTTAAAATATGTATTTTTCAATTCCATATAACTTTTATTAAAACTTGTTTGCTTGTCAATAACACAAATTGAAATATTGAACAATTACAATCTAATGGGACCCTGTATATAAATTTTAATTTTCAATTTGTAGGAATATTATTATTTTAGATGACAATGTTTGAGAAACTCTTTGTTTTATTGTATTTATTTTATCTCTCTATTTTTGTTTAATATAACGTTTAAAAAAATATTGATGTTGACTATGGCTTGGGGGGGGGGGTAATACCCCCATTACCCCCCCCCCCTTATCTACGCCCTTGTATCGACCAGTATACACACAACCAAACTTATATGAAATCACTATGTATTACTGAATAAACTTTTTGTAAGGAAAAAATTTGGTATCCAACTTTAAGATGAGGCTTTTTGTTCTAAACAAACATGATAATAAAGAAGAAACGACTGTTGCGATTTATTATCTTGTAAATTTTCTGTTTAATAGTAAAATCACGATTCTCCGCTAATTTTATTTCGGCTCAAAGAAACAAAAAATTTCTTGTGTTGGAATAACAGATGTGCAGAGGGGAAGAATTATTGCTCTCATTGATAACGGAATGCACCAATGAGACGTAGCAGAGGTAGTAGGCGATACCCAGGGTGTTGTATCGAAAACATGAAATGTACTTGAACAGGCCCAGACAAAGTCGTCAAAGAGTCACAACTAATTAACAGGACCGCTTCGTGTGCCAAATTGCTAGAAGAAATCCCAGTGTTTCTCATCCTACAATAACAACTTCAGGAAGCTACAGGTGTGAACGTTTCAGTTGAAACCCTAAGAAAAAGACTTCGCGCTCGAGGGTTGTACAGTAGGAGAGAGTTACGGGTTCCGCCGGTATCAAGGCAAAATAAAAATGCCCGGCTAAATTGGCAAAGTGTTCTCTTTTCGGATTAGACTAGAATTGGCCTAAGATCAGATGACCATTGGATTCGGGTTCTCAGATCTCCAGGAAGACGAGCGAGACTCCACACTGCCAGATTTGTCTCAAGATATCAAGGAAGAACTGCAATGTTCTGGGGAGGTATTATGCTGGGAGCAAAAACTCCATTGTTACCACTTCAACAAACTTTAACCGGTCCGAGGTATGTTGATTTAGTGCTAGAACCATCGTTAGGCTTTGGAAAGCTGCATAATTTTATCTTCATGCACGATAGTGCACTTCCCCATACCAGCAGAGTGGCTAAAGTATGACGTGTGTCTTTTTATTCAACTGTTGCAGCAACGTTGGCATTGGTGCGGTATCTACCTGTCTTTTATTTCATCAATCTATCAATGATGAACTAACAGCGCTGTATTTTTATCCAACGTTGATGCAATCGATGCAACACCATTCCGTCATTTCAATGTATGGTTTTTCCGATTAGATGTGACAATTGACAGCTATGGATTGCGAGAATTAATCAGAATTAAGGAGTTAATTAATTATTTAATTGTTTTTTTGTGGGAAAACCGAAAAAAATGAGATTTTAAAAATATATGCGTCCAAAGTAAATAGGTACATTCAAATAAAATTATAAACACAAATTTTGATCCAAAATGTCTACTGTTATTTATTTCAACGGTCAACCATAAATAAATCGAATCCAACAAAAGGTGTTCAAGGCCGCATCGGCGAAAAACGATTCCAACAAACCGGTGGAAAAAAAGACACACGTATGTCTTGAAACGGAAGGTGTCTGGCCTGCATGTTCATCAGACCTAAATCCTATCGAACACTTGTGGGACCAGCTCAAAAGAAGGGTTATAGAGCTCTTCGAAACAATGCTGGAAATGTCACACGGCTTATTGATGCATCATTAGCAGAATGGGAAAACATACCCCGTCAAGGTTGACAATTTAATAAGAGGCATGCCAAGGCGAATAGAAGCTGGCATAAGGGTGGTAACACGGATTGTTCAAATTACCAATTTTCTTTTTGTTTTTGCTTCTCGGCTATTAAAAATTTAAATCTCATTTCGTTTCAGAAACAAAAAAAATACCGTTATGTTTATTTTGTCAACTAATTAATTATTTTTATTGCTATGTGGGTTATTTGTCATTAAAATTCTTTAGTAAGGACTGAGTTTTATTCATAAACAAAAAATGTTCACACATCTCAAATATTATGAAAAATAATAGATGTTTCCGTATAAGTTTAGTTGTGTGTACTTTGTGGCCTAATTTATTGTCTTCTCGGCTGACTAACACATCTAGGCAAGACATTTGTCTGTTTTCTTCTATTTCAGTGGTGAACTGGACTTGGGATAAAAACTGTTCAGATGGTTTTGGAAATTCTGGAGGTCTTTTCCCCGTAGCTCCATATTACAAATGTGTCATCTACATACCTCAGCCAATGCTATGGTTGTTTTTGAGCAGTGCGGATAGCTATCTCCCTTCAAATTTTTCCATGTAAAAATTGGCCACAAAAAGGGTGGGCAGCCCATGGCAACTCCGTCAATTTGTTTATAGAATGTTTGATTCCACTGAAACTATGATGTGAGCTAGTGTTGAAAAAGTTTGATGAGCTGGAAAAAACTTCCCCATGTAGCTCTGACTACTTCTTCGAGTGGCACATTATTTGTGAATAAAGAGATGATGGTAAAGCTGAATAGGATGTCGTTATGCTCTAAGGTGATAATCTTTAAGTTTTTCATGCAGTGCGTAGAGTCTCGTACGTAGGTTTTTGTCTTGCCCACATGTGTTTGCAGAATTTCAGCCAAATGTTTGTCCAGGTTGTAAGTTGGTGATCCTATGGCACTTGATATTGGTCTTAGTGGTACATTATCTTTGCGAATTTTTGGTAATTCATATAGTTTTAGTGGTAGAGCTTCAGTAGAGCAGATTTTCTTCTTTGTCTCCGATGGTAGTGACGACTGTTTTATTAATTTGGTGGTTTTTCTTAAAATCTTCTCTGTTGGATCTTTCGATAATTTTCTGTATGTGTCTTGATTGACCAGATCATTAAGCTTTGTTGCTGTATTCCGATGTGTTCATGACGACTGTTGCATTTCCTTTGTCGGCGGGTAGGATTATGATATTTTCATCCTCACTGAGACTTCTTATAGCTGCCTTCTCGCCTCTTGAAATAATACTTTTTGGTGGTTTGGGTTTCCTTAGAATTCTTGCAGATTCATTGCGCACCTCTTCTTTGACATCAGGTGGTAGTTTTTCAATTCCGGCTTCTATATTGGTAATGATTTCTTCTCTCTGAGGGGTTACGCTGGAATTTCCAATTTGGCTAGTAAGCTTGTTTCGTCATCCGTGAGTGGCCGATTTGAGAGATTGATTAGTCTGTTTCAAATTTATCTTCAGTCTCGAGTTGTTTTGTTTGGAGTTTGTTGAATTTTCTCTTTTGTCTCTCATTGGATAACTGTAGGGTTAATTTCATTCTACTGAGGTTATTACTTTTTACTATTACTTTTTCCAATCTTTCCATTCTAGTAGATAACTCAGTTTTAAATGTAGTTCAAATAGTTGTTCATCATTTCTTGATCACTTATTTTTTCGTGTTTGGTGGATTCTCTCCCTTCTGCATTTCTGTATCTGTAACTTATGGAGGGTGGGTTACCCCATGGCACTTATGCCTCATTAGGCCCATTGTGCATCCTCCTAAGATGATAGGCAACTCCTAGCTCGTGAGCCAGCCTACAAATTTATGTAGTTGACAACGTCGCCAAGAGGTGCTTCTCTTATATCGGCCGGTGTTAGCCGGTACTCGACGAACACAAATATTCTAATAAATGAGAGCGACGAGCAAACGTAAAGGATATGTTCGATGGTGTCACCTTATTGTTCGCACCCTATGCAGAGTGCGGATTCTGACAGCCTCATAATATGGAGATGTTTCCGTACTTGGCAATGACCAGTCAGAATGTATGTCAATAGGCACAGATTCTGTCTAGTTATAATCAAGTATTTGTTTTCTGCAGTGTTGTCAGGATAAGTTAAGAGCTCCCTGGCAACGCTGCAGTTTCTTGTTTCATTCCATCTTTCCTTGAATTTCACAAGGGAATGTTCTTTAATTAGGTCTGTCACTACTGATTTTGTCAGGTCAATAGAAGGGCCAGGTCCAAAAAGTATTTGGTTGGCTGCTTTCTTGACTAGTGAATCAGTAAGACGGTTACCTTTCGATATGGCGTGACCTTTGATCCATCTTAAGGTGACCACATTGTTGATGGATACTTCGGCCAAAGCTTCGTGATATTCTAGTACTAACTCTGAGTAAATTCATAGTCTGTTTAGGGCGAGTAGTGCTTGTCTGCTATCTGTATAGATGAGCATGTTCCTTCCAGTGATATTGTTTCTGGTTATTTCTTTTGCTGCTATGAGAATCCCCGTTAGCTCTGTTTAAACTACACTGGCACTATTGATCACAAACCCATTTTATGTTTAGGTTTAAGAATCTGCAGTATATTCTACATCCTGAGCCTTGTTTTGTTTTAGAACCGTCGGTGTAGATATGAATCGTACCTGCCACTTCTGGCTCTTCTATTTGTTCTATTATAACTTTATATGGTTTATGGAAGATATATCTCGGTGAGATTGAGTCCATGTTCGCTTGAAGCAGTGGAAGCGTATCGAGCGCCTCCTGCCAAAAGCGACGTCTCGCCTCACCAGATCCTACATCAGGTTCTATTCCAACCGTGCAGAGGCGTGTCACTGTCGTCGGAGCAACCTCTTTGATGTAAATATCAAGGGGAGTGAGACTAAGAATGACTTCCATGGCTCTGGTCGGTGTTGTTTTCATGGCTCCTGTTATGTTGAGACATGCTGTTCTTTGAATTTGTTCTACTTTACGGATAGCTGTTAATTCTATCCCTTAGTAACGCTTTTTCCATCCTGTCAAAAATTCGTTGGGCATGTGGTGCCTTGATGTTCCTCTTCAAACATAGAAATTTTGCTGTGGTTTCTGTGTCTAGGCAACGTAGTCAAAATGTCAAAGAACTTAACATTTGAGCTTTCTTCTTGCGTAAGGATTCTAGTCTCCGGACTGACCGTAGAGTCGTCGAAATTTAAATGTATTATTTATAATTTCATCAAATGTATTAATGTAACTCCAATTTTTAATTTGTAATTAGTTAAAATTTTTAGGGTAACCAACGGGGCCTTATTACTCTGCTGTCCGTTTTTCGGATCTGTTGTCCGTCCATCTGTCTATCAGCAGGCTGTATCTCATGATCTGTAATAATTAGACAGTTTAAATAGATATTATTGGACTTTCAAAAAATTTTTAAATTATTAGCAGCAATACTTTATAGTAACAGCACAATGGAAAAATATGTATGTGGTTTTGCATAAGAAATGCATAACACTTTCAAAACATTTATATTTAAAGTACTGAAGTTAAACCGAAAATTATGAGTAGTTTCCGGAAATATTGCGACAACTCCACCCACAATGCGTCGGAGTGGGAAACATTGCTCGAGGTTCGAAAAAAAAAGAGGTGTTTAACGTGTCGCAATATATCTCGAAACTATTCTAGAAGGTCGCACCACGTGATAGCATGTTTAGGGTGAACGTGATGACTCGCTTCAGTCCGTTGAATTAACAGTTGGAAGCGTGAGATGATTTACAAGAAATTGTGAAAAACGACTTAAAAAACGATATTGTCCAACTTTCTGTTATTGGAATTTAACTACTGGTGATAAGGTAACTTTGATAGTTGTAACTAATTGTTAGACGACTGTAGATGCCCCAACAAAAATAATGTGAAGATATATTACATGTTAGATTTTTAACAGGCTATTTTCTTTGGTGTGGTAATTTGGGACATAACAATGGGGTTATTTGGGACATTGGCAGGTTAATTGGAACAGCAAAAAACATGAAATATATGACCGGTAACAGTGAGTTTTTTGCCTCTAGGCTGTAAAAATGGTACGAAACTATCGAAGGAAAATGAGTAAATACCGAAAATAAATAATTTTTTAATTTTTTTGTAACTTAGAATAATAATATTATTTTTGTAAACATTTGGTCACAACTACAAAATAAATGTTTATTTTTTTTTAAATTTATTTTGGGTGTCCCAAAAAGCCCCAAAAATCAATATTATTCGAGTTCTAACGCAATTTACTCAGTCCCAAATAGCCCCACCCTACGGGGTAATTTGGCACAGCTATAAAAGAAAAAATGTTAGCCCCCCTCTGTAATGGGGAAAGCTCATTGTTTCATATAAGACAGATACACCTACTACCTTTCCAAATATATATAACCAAGGTGGATAATAAGTACATGTTTGAAGTACCTGCAAAAAATGTTTTAAATTTGTCCCAATTAACCCCGTTTTACGGTACAGAAGAAACATTTTATTTGAGTTTTCGAATTTGAATTAACAGAAACGTGGAGAAAATTATTAAAAAGTAGGGGTAAGAAAATTTTTCATTGGCATGAATGGAATATTGAGGCTACATAGGTAATAATATATATAATAATATAGGTAATGATATAGATAATAATAAATAAGTTCACTTTCAGAACTTAGCACTTTGGACTGTTTCGTATTTACAATGTGTACTAGTCATGTTTTATAAGTCTGATATCCGATAAGAATGGTAAGTGATAGTAGAGACACTGAGGTGCAGTTTTTCCTATTGTAACCAAAATAATTCGTGGAATTATTTAATTAAATATTTTCTTTTGCAGTACCAATGTCTTTGGTATATTTAGTATAGGTAGGGGAGACCGAGGTTGTCATAGGTTTGGTTTGTTTTAATTATTACAGAAGAAGCAACATTGTGCACGTTCAGTTAAGAAGAACAGGAAACTTCATTCCAAGTCCCGTGCCAATGTGAAGGTGAACAAAAGCCAGACGCATATAACCAGTGTCAGATTGGGCCGTCGGTCTACCTGTCCAAAGACCGGTCTCGTTCAAGCAGTGGGCCCTCGTTCAAGCAGTGTGTCCTCGTTCAAACAGTGGGCCTTCGTTTAGCAAGTGTACCCACGTTCAGGCAGTGGGCAATTGAGAAGAATCCCGTAATACGTGGCTATATCGGAAAAAGCATCAGTGTGCAAAGAGGACCTTTTTTGCTCTTCAATGAATCGGACCATAAAAAAAAAATGATAGGTGGGTTATTCTCCCTCCTGAACGGGTAGGCCCTGGAAGTCCCAATCTGACACTGCATGTGGGAGCCACTCTCAAAGCTATTAAGTCTAATAAAAAAGATCAAGCTAGACCAAACACTCTAAATAACGGAGTCCTGCAATAGATTTGAAAAGATCGCGATTGACAAGGACAAATAATGTCTAACTCGTAATTCAACGCAAACACATTTTAAGATGAACCCTTTTATCATCAACTCAAAAATTTGAATTGGTTCGTTGTTCACTGGTTATGACATCAAGTGAATGTTACAACACTAACTAAAAATTAAAGTCACAATGGCCTACATGCGAAAGTGGTAGAGGAGGTACAGTAGTTGGAAAGGCTTTTGGTAGGTGGAGAGGTTGAAAACGTCAAACCGCGTCGAAGGACTTTGATAATTACGCGGTAATGTCTGTTCACCAATGTTTTGTAGTAGAATAAACATAATACCAAACATCGACGAAATCGGGCAATTGATCAATTCATGGGCTAGAAATAATTATTTAAACAAGTAATAATATCCCAAATTATAATTCTATAAAATTTCAACAGCTATTCACAATAATTTATTAAACCATTTACTCGAAATTGTTAAAAGCATCTATAAAATAATTTTCTAAGCAAATGTTTTGCGTTTACTTCGGTTAGTTCGGCGGCACAACTTTCAAATCCTGTGTATGAAGTGGGATAACTGCGAAAAGCCTTTCCAACTTCTGTCCCTGCTCTATTGGCATTTAAGAAAAGAATGAGACAGAAATATAAATTTTGTATGTTGCAGATAAAGAGGACAATCCGATTTCCTATTCCCTCGAATTCAAGAAAAGCTACCCGTTGAAATGATTAAACCTACATTGCCGATGCCAACCTACCTCTTATGACAACCAACCCCAGTCTCCCCTACACTATGATATTCTTATGAAACATTTTTTTTGAATATTTTTTTAGATATTGTAATTATAGCTCAAATAAGCATTCTTTTATAATGCAATAGACACTGAAATATGACAGTTTACGAATTTTGTATTAATATATTTTTTTTAGATTTTGAAAAACAGGTTGAACGAAATCTTTATAATATGCTAATTCTATAAATATGTACGCAATCAAATATCATAATCATATTTACGCATAACGTTAAATTTGAATTTTAAAATAATTACAAGTATATAAGTATTAATGGGATTAGATAAAATTGCAATCAGTTTGCGTTGCAGACTGCGTTCCAGACTGATATTTCAATAATTGTTTTATCAGTAATATAAATATAATAGCTTCCATATTTGATTTAAATAAATGCTCTCTATTATTCAGAAGATATATCTACGACCATAGATAAAGACAGTCTCTACCTATATAATAAATTGAAAATCTATAAAAAATTGTGAAAAATGGAAGAAATTGTTATTTTTCTATCATTTTTGGTACTAACAAGTGGTAAGTTATATGATAAAAAGCAAATTAGTGACATCAAAAAGTGAAAAATCGAAATTGTTTACAAAATTCTTTAATTTTTTTTCATCGTACTATATACTCGTACTTAGTTGAAACAAATTTATTTGTTAATATGAGTCTATACTAAACCTTTTTTTCCTTCGGGCCACATAAGTACATATGTTTGCTATTTTACAGGGGCCGCAACTTTTTTGGGAGATGACCTTTTTTTAGGTCATCCATTTAAGTGGGTACCTGTAATAAATAAAACACAAAACTTAAATATATCCAAAAAATTAGCGAGCGATGAATATTTTCGCGCATCTCTTTCAATAGAAACTTAGAAACCCTTAGTTTCAAAAAACACCTTCCTAATAATAGTGTTTCGGGACGCACATACATATATAAAAGGCTAGCGGGCAAGGGAACTGCAGGTTGAGTATGGTTGGTCTATTTAATAATGGTTTATAAAAATGTACTAGATCGAGTAGATCACAACCTTCCTCCATGATCACAACCAATGACGAATCACAACGAAGACAACGCTCACCATTGTATTTAGATATTTAGATATCTAAATACAATGTGCTCTCTAATAGGATCAAACATGGGTTCTGCTATTATTTTAAATATTTTACTGTTACTTAAATTTTAAAGCATCACAGTTTGAATTTTTTGTATCTTTTTCTTTTTATACATTTGCTGCGTTTGAAAAGTAGCTCGTTTTGCTTTTTTTACTCGATGCCGCCCCTTTTGCTTCGTTTGCTCCATTGATGTGGTTTGCTCGATGTCACGTGCCCAAAAAATCTACTCGATCTGCTCGATGAGGTACATTTCAAACGCATCAATTGATAAATTAATATCTATGGTTTTTATAGCTATTTCTGGTGGCCACGATACGAGCATAACTAGATACAAATGGCAATTGTCTTTAAGGGAAGAAGGCATTCATTTTTGTGGAGCAACTTTAATAGATCAAGAATGGGGCTTAACTTCAGCATATTGTGTTGATCAACGTCGACCTCAAGGTCTTTCTATCAGAGCTGGATCTGCCAACCTCGTATCTCAGTCTTTAACAGATGGATTTGAAGTCGCTGTAGACTATTATATAATATATCCAAGATATAATAGGCTAACGCATGATTCTGACCTTGGTAAGTTTATTAAATACCGTATTTTGACAAGGTAAGCTGGATTTTCGTGGTAAAGTGTAAATAAATTCAATTTTCTAGTAACATGCATATAGAGGGAAGGAAATATGAAAATTCCATGAGCACAAAAATGTTAGATTTATTAAATATGCCTGCTAAAAGTTCTATCTAAAAAAACATATCTAAAATAGATAGGTAGGTAGGTACCTAAACACATTCCCAAGTAGTCGTAAAAGTATATTTTTCTACACCCACATGAATATTAGCTTATCTACGCACAGACTACAAAACGAAAAAATATGCTATTGCGTTCAACTGAACTGAAATATACACACAAAACTTATATGGACTCATCTATTATTTTTCATAATTTTTGAGATGTATGAACATTTTTTGTTTATGAATAAAACTCGGTCCTTATCAAAGACTTTTAATGACAAATAACCCACAGCAATAAAAATAATTAATTAGTTGACAAAATAAACACAATGGTATTTTTTTGGTTTCTGAAACGAAATGAGATTTAAATTTTTAATAGCCGAGAAGCAAAAAACCGAAAAAAAATTGGTAATGCAAGCTTCTATTCACCTTGGCATGCTTCTTATTAAATTGTCAACATTGTCTTGGGGTATATTTTCCCATTCTGCTAATGCTGCAACAATAAGCTGTGCGACATTTCCTGCATTGTTTCGACGAGCTCTAATCCTTCTTTTGAGCTGGTTCCACAAGTGTTCGATAGGATTTAGGTTTGGTGAACTAGCAGGCCAGTCTAAAACTTTAACACCTTCCGTTTCAAGATATTGTGTAGCCACTCTGCTGGTATGGGGAGGTGTATTATCGTGCATAAAGATAAAATTATTCCCAATTGCAGCTCTCCAAAGCCTTACGATTGGTTCTAGCACTAAATCAACATATCTCGGACCGGTTAAAGTTTGTTGAAGTCGTAACAATGGAGTTTTTGCTTCCAACATAATACCTGCCCAAAACATTACAGTTCCTCTTTGATATCTTGGGACATATCTGGCAGCGTGGAGTCTCGCTCATCTTCCTGGAGGTCTGAGAATCCGAATTCGATGGTCATCTTCTGATCTTAGGCCAATTCTGATCTCATCCAAAAAAAGAACATTTTGCCAATTCTCAATTATCCAGTTTTGGTGTTGGAGGCACCAATTTAGCCGGTCAATTTTATTTTGCCTAGATAACGGTGGGACCTGTAACTCTTTCCTACTGTACGAACCTCGTGCGCGAAGTCTTTTTCTTAGAGTTTCAATTGAAACGTTCACACCTGTAGCTTCCAGCAGTTATCGTTGTAGCTCTAGATGAAAAACACTGGGATTTCGTCATGTAAATTGGCACACAAAGCGGTCCTCTTGTTCAGTTGTGACTCTTTGACTACTTTGTATGGGCCTGTTCTTGAGAGCTTCCAGTTTCAAATACCTTTTATATGTTTTCGATACAACACCCTGGGTATCGCTTACTACCTCTGCTACGTCTCAATGGGCATTCCTTGTTCATTGAGAGCAATAATTCTCACCCTTCGGCATATCTGTTAGTCCAATATAAGGCATTTTGTTGTTTTTTGGACCGAAAGAAAATTACCAGAGGATCGTGATTTTACTTCTGTACATAAAATTCACAAAATAATAAATATCAGCAGTCGTTTCTTCTTTATTATGTTTCTTAAGAACAAAAGGCCTTATCTTAAAGTTAGTTACCAAATTTTTTCCTTACAAAACGTTTATTCAGAAATACACAGTGATTCCATATAAGTTTGGTTGTGTGTATTTCAAATCATATTAAATGTACATTAAAATGAGTTCATTTTGTGTAGAATCGATAAATAATAGCATTTTTCTACACCCACATGGATATTATCTTATCTACTCACAGATTACAAAACGAAAAAGTATCGAATTTTCGATTTTTCGATTTTTCGATTTTTCGATTTTTCGATTTTTCGATTTTTCGATTTTTCGATTTTTCGATTTTTCGATTTTTCGATTTTTCGATTTTTCGATTTTTCGATTTTTCGATTTTTCGATTTTTCGATTTTTCGATTTAAAAACCAAAAAAGAGGCACTTTTATTTATTTTCATTTCGTAACTGGTGACATAATCAACTTTTCGTAATCAGTTGCAACTGGTTGCATAAAGAGATCGTTTTGACACTTGCTGCGATTTCAAAAAATGTCAAAATTAGAAAACAAATTTTGAATTCATGAAATTGAAAATTGATTCAAACCTAATTATTGAAAAAAGAAAAAACAAAAATATATACCTATTTGATTTGTTTTTTTTTCAGCTCTTCTGCACTTTGCTCGCAATATAACAGAAGATATTGTTTTAACAGTATCCCTTCCTTTCTGCATTACCTGTGACGTATCAAGCACAAGCCCAACTACAATGACAGGCTGGGGTACTTTAAAACCCGGCGAAGCTTTCTCAAAAGTACTGCAAATGGGATATGTCTCAACGATTTCTAGAGATAATTGCCAGTTTACTTATCCAGGAAAAGTGATCACTTTAAATATGTTTTGTGCAGGATATCTCCGTTCTCAATCATTGAATATTAATGCTTGTGATGGAGACTTTGGTGGGCCAGCCATGGTGTTTAACAGATTGGAAGGTATTATATCTTGGGGTACGGGATGTGGGACTTCTAGATTTCCAACTGTAATGACAAGAGTTGCTCCTTTTATGCATTGGATACAGCAGCAAACTGGTCTAAAATTTGGATTAATATGAAGCAAAAATGGTTACAAAATTTTGAGTTCATGTTTATTTTAATATGTTTTACTTGCTCTCTTTTTTTACTTAATAAGTATGTAAATAAAAATGAATATTTTTGTTTTATTGTTTATTACTCTTGGTACAATATTAATGTTCCAACTCTAGGTAACGGTGTAGAAACTAAAATATGTAGCAGGTATGCATTTTATTAGTTTTACCCTTAGATTATACAAACCTTAGATGGAACATAAAACACTGCGCATAATCCCATTTCGAAATGATTCACACCCACCAATCACAGTTGAGAACATCACATGTCAGAGCGTTGTCCATCCAAATTTAATGTGTCAACGAGAATTAATTTGGTATTTTAGTGACTTAAATTTTGGAAATTAACGTTGAAAATGCCAAGATGTGTTGTAAAAAGCTTTATTTATAATAAACCTGCGAAATGTGACGGAGATAAAAGAAACTTACATTTATTTCGGTAGGATATTTAATTTTTAAGGATTCTGTCGACGTCCATATTTGTTGATTTGAAAATAAACAGAATCGGACTTGGTCATTGGTACATGTTATAAGTAACAAATAAAAGTTATTATTATAAACTGTTTACTATTTCTTGTTTCATGGGGAATCTTTTTTTAGGAAGTGAAAAGAGAAACATACAATCAAATACAAAAATATCAATTTCATTGCCAATTTATTCGTTTCAAACTTCACAACTGGTTTCAATAGTTTTCTCAAAACTATTTATTTAGTAATTCTCTATAACAGTGTTACTCAAAGTGTGATCCGCGGAGCCCTGGGGCTCCGCAAAGCCTTTGTGAGGGCTCCGCGAAGAAAATAATCACAATAAAAAAAAAACAGTACTATCGCCACAAAATGGAGGGACCTGGCTTAAGGACCGTTTTTTGGGAAGTAATTTTTTTAAGTCACTAACAGGAAGGAGGATATGATTTTACTTTTGGACTTTTTTTATTTAATTTTTTTATGGGTGAAATGGATTTGGGATAATTCTTGCAAGGAATCTTTGAGATAAATCAAAAATAAATTAAAACAAATGATGCTCTTGTGTATTTTCAGCCTGAGTTGCCGATTAAATTATTCGTAGATGCATTAAATGTGAGAATAAGGGCCATGATGTCATGTTTTTGAAAAAAATATTGAGAAATCTGTAGCTTCTGCTTCGCGTACATTATCAAAGTCCGAACAAAAATATTCCCAAATTGAAATAGAGGTCCTTGCAATAATTTTTGGCTTGAATAAAATTAAAGAATATTTATATGGACATTTCTTTATCGTAGTTACAGATCACTTACCTCTGGTAACTATTTTTAATCCAGCTAAATGTATACCCCAATTTTCAGCCAACAGACTACGTAGATGGGCAGTAATATTGTCAAATTATAATTATAAAATTGAATATGTGAAATTGGAGCATAATATAAAGCCGATTTTTTATCATGTTTTATCAAAATGAGAGTCAAAATAAAGAAAAATTTGAAATACATTTTTTAAATTGTGTTTTATGTGTTTAGGGCTCCGTCAAATATTTCGCTAATTTGGGATCTATCCATTTAATTTACATTCTGTTATTTTCTCTAATTTTGACATATAAAGTAACATTTTGTAATCGCAGCAAGTGTCAGAACGATCTACTTTATGCAACCAGTTGCATAAAGTAGAACATTATGCAACTGATTACGAAAAATTGAATATGTCACCAGTTACGAAATGAAAATAAATAAATCTGTAAGTCATTCATGTTGCGGGACCTCGCTCCGCTCGTTCCGCAAATATTTACTCGTTACACAAAATAAGGCATTTCGTAACTGGTTACATAAATAACTATTAATTGACTTCCTAATATTTTAATTCATTGAACGGTATTTTCCGTAAATAATTAAATCATAAATAATTACCGGCATATAAGTACAAAAACATTTTTTCTCTTCGAAGAGTAGGCCTATGTCAAATAAACTTAAAATATTATAACGAACGAAAAGGTAACCCATTTCTAATAAAATTTAATTATTTATTTTATTTTGGTGTGATCGTAGAAAAAATCTTGTGTGTAATTCGAGCAAAAAGTACTTTGGCTGTTTCGATAACTTTTTGTCTCAACATCTATTTTGTTGCAATAATTTTATAAACTTTGACTTAGGGTTAGATTTCACCGTTTTGTTAAACGAAGTTTAAAATACTAAACGAAGATTAAAATGACATTTTTATATTAACAAAAACGAAGTTTAAATCACTAAATGGAGTTTAAAATGACATTTTTACATTAACAATGTCATTTTAATCTTCGTTTAATAATTTAAACTTCGTTTTACACAACGGTGGAATCGGCCCTTAGCTAGTTATATATTGATAAAGTGTTATTGCCCTCATCATACATGAATCGTGCTAACAAATAAAGTCAAAAAAACGTTTCATAATTTTTCATCTTTTAGTTACCCACCAAAATTAGGTACTACAATACAAATATTTAAGTCCGGCCCAGAACATCTCCCTACTCCTTCCACCCAGTTTTTCGGTTTTGGCAAAATTCGCGCAGCGACAAATGGTTTCTATGTTACCTCTACCCTTTCTAACCTCTTTGGTTTTACCAAATATTATTAAGGGTAATATTTCAAGACCTTGATAATATTCAGCTATTTTTGTTGAATCTAACTCTCGAGAATCTTTTATTCTCAATTTGATGAGTCATAATTTTTGGCATTAATAATCTGATTAGAGCCCGAGAGCCTTAGCTCGAAAATAAATTGTCAAGATCATTTTGAATCTGTAAAGATTTCCAATTCGTAGCAACAGTATGAAAAACCTTTAAATCGTCAGCGTACATAATAAATTTCAAAAAGGTAAAACAATTGGCAATATCATTAATGTAAATATTAAAAAGCAGCGGTCCCAGATGAGATCCCTGCGGTACGCCAGATGTAATAATACAAAATGCAGAGTTAACATGCCAATTTTAAAATTTTAACAGCTTGAGTTCTCTTACTATAAAACGAAAACCATCTGAGCAAATTACCATGAATACCAACCTCAGCGAGTTTATAGAGCATTATATTATGATCAATTTTTATTAAACGCTTTACTGAATTCGGTATAAATGGTATCTATTTGCAATCCACGGTCCATTCCATCTAATAAGTATTGTGTGTAAATAAGAAGGTTACTTTCGATGGACCGCTTTTTCATAAATCCGTGTTGTTCGATATTAATAATATTTTTAAGATCAAAGTCTAAGTAGTCACATAAGATAGATTCAAACAATTTTGCAATAATGTAATTTTCCGCTAGGTATTTGTTACTAGATTTTAGAATAGGAACAATTAATGCTGTTTTCCATATATCTGTAAAGTGACCGTCTTGGTAACGATTTATTGAATATGAAAAATAGAGGCTGCGCTATTTCTTGAGAGCAATTCTTTTAACAGACATGTGGGGATTTTATCAAAGCTTTGTTAAGAAGTTGTTCAATTTTGTTAATGATCGTGGATATTGGTATATAATAATTAGGTATATATTTGTTGTGTGGGTTATTAGAAGGTACATAAGTTTGGTTTAAGTTGGGCGGGTTGAATACATGGTTAAAATAAGTAGAAAAAGTATCACAAATAATTTGACCATCTGTAATCATTTCATTATTATGTTTTAAAGCCAAAATAACATATTTTTTACCTTCTTTTGATTTTACTAACTGCCATATTTGCTTAGTAGGATACGTTGAAATAGAAGTCTCAATAGGATTCACATAACTATAGTAATCTAGATCAATTAAATATTTAGATCTTCCCCTTAGTAGCTTAAAAGTTAAATAGTCAATTTCATTTTTATATTTTTTCCACTTAGATTAATTTATTAAGAATTATTCCATTATTTAAATCCCATAAAAATTATTCTGCGAGGTAGGCATCAGTTAGCATAATATCTAGATAATAGTATGTTCTACTTACGGTTTCTCGCCCATTTTATATATTATTAGCTCCTACAAAATTTTCTCATAAAGCCAAACAAATCTTCGAAAAGTCACAACTCGCCACAGTCGCCACACCCAAATAAACTATCATTTTGCTGAAGCAGTGCAAGAAATAGTAAAAAATAGGCATATTTAACACCAAATTTGTTTTTCTAAAAACAAATTACAGTTTTAAAACCGAAACTAATAAAACTTTGGAAAAAAAAACACAAAAATACCACTCACAGTAAGTGTACACTTAATCTTAGGACCCTAAGTACATTTAGTTGAACAAAAACGACACACCAGTTATAATATCTGCCCTTTATGTTCATTTCAGGTATCTAAAAAAATCGTTTCTAATTTGATAATAATTTATTTTACTATTGTTTTTATTTTAAATTCATTATCACGAAAACTGGCAACGTTGGCCCTGGCGGCAGTCACGATAAATACAAATCCGGAATTTCGAATAAGCGTTCTTGCTTAAAAACAATTTCGTGAATTTGAAATAAAAAGTGATTTTTAAAAGTTATTGTTAAAGAACGTTACTTATTAAAAGTAAATTCAGTGTAGTTATTGAGTTAGCGTGTTAGATAATCGAATAATATTTGTATCTGAGTTAGATCATAAAAAACTTTGAAACAAACAAGTCGAAGCTTGTGATGTAGTGGCGTAGTGATCCGGAAACTTTTTGAATGATATCAGTTAAACGAAACATGAACGTGATATTCAACTATTTGCAGAAGAAAATTGAACTCTTTATGTAAGTATGTTATATTTTTCTTGAATTCCTGTCTATTTCCTAGTTGATAGAAGTCTATTTACTGTTTGATTTCATCTAACATACCTATACGTAACCTCTATTTTTCGACAAAAAATTTCTGGATAGTAAGTAGTTAGCTAGATAGTAATTATAAATATAAATAAATCAAGAACTTATGTTCTTAATATCACTATAACCATCATTCAAAATAAAATAGATACCCAGTAAAGAAAAGGTTATTTATAGATATTTCTAAGTTCGAAAAAACTATTGGTATGGGTGGGTATATTTTTAGTAGCATTAGAAAGTAGAGTATTTACATATCAAGAAAATAAAAAACATTTGCGGATTATCCGCGTTTATTTAATTGAGAAATTTGTTGATAAAATATAAAAAATTGGCCATTTCTAAACAAATAATTTGACGTATTTGTACAGGGTTGCCACGTATTGAAATATATAAGAAGATATATTATCTAATTTTTAAATTCAGTATATTTTTTATATTTGAGTGGTTCAGTACCATAGTTGCTTAACCAACAATTTATTAAAAGTGATTAAACGGAGATCAAAGTACTTTACCTGAATCTACTATAGACGAAACTGCCTAATCTTTAGGTATACATGGTGGTACTATATATACAAATAATTTTAAGAAATAGGCTACTTTGGCACGCACAGATATTATTTTAAAATAGTAATATATGAAAAAAGGTTGTTTTAGAAATTTTGTTGGTTAGGCAATTTTAGCACTAAGCTACTTATTTTTAACAGACTTCAAAAAAGGAGGAGATTATCAATTCGTCGGTATATATATTTTTTATGTATGTTTAGGGATAATTCTTTAACACGGTGTCAGATTTTAATTATTCTTTTAGGTTAGAAAGGGAGTAATTTAGAGGTGGTCCCATATACATTTGGTCAAAATTTAATAATTGGGTCCATGAGAAAATTCTGTAATTCTTCATTTTTTATATATGTTTAGCGATAATTCTTTACCAACTTGTCCGATTTCTATGAATTTTGTTTTGTTAGGAAGGGGGTACCTCAGGGGTGGTTCCATATAAAATTTGTCAAAATATAAAAATTGGGTCCATGAGAAAATCTTCAAAATCTTCATTTTTTATGTATATTTAGCGATCATTTATTGCCATCTTGTCCGATTTCTATGATTCTTTTTTTGTTAGTAAGGGAGTACTTCAGGTGTGCTCCCATATAAATTTAGTTAAGATGTGGTGATGGCATTTGCACGATTTTGAAGTCGGTTTTTTAAAATCACTTTTAATACTTGTTTAAGTAAAATTAAGTATGGGAAATTATGTTTTGTTTGCTCTTTTCATTTATATTACAATAAAATGCGATATTTTGACTATTTAATCTAACTTTTTATCAATATTTTCTTCCATTAAACATAAACCAAAATAATTTAGTTTGTAACGTTGCCATATCGGTAAATTTTATTTAATCACTATGTCTAATGTTCAAGTTTGTGTTTAAGAATTGAGCTCCGTATAATATTAGGGACATCAAAATTACTGAGGCACTTCCTATAGGGCCACAGTATTGCATTCATGCAGGCGAAAAAATGTTCTAATCCTCACTGTTAAGGATTTTTGTTTCTAAGTCCAACTTTAGAAAGCAAGGTCCCATTGACTTGCGGTTTTGATTTCCTTGAATAATTGCTTCTAGTTTAGAACCCTATTATTTTTCAGAATTTTCGGTCCAACCTAACTACTTTAATATCAATGTTCTTAAAATCTAATGCATTCCAATATAGTAAAATGCCTGTCAAATTTGAACTAATATTAAAATATTTGGTTTCTCAAAAGTAAATAATAAAAGAATAAAACAATATATACTAAATACAAAAACGCTCTAATTTTAAATAGATTAAAAACCTAAAAATATTTAAATTTAGGTATTAAATAAAAACATTTTCCTAGAAGAAAAATTTTAAAATGGTTTTTAAAAATATTAATATTTGCACAATTTTCAAATCTAAAGTTTATTAAATAATTTTAAACATATACAGGGTGTTTCTAAATTCATGCGAAACAGTTCAGAATGAAATTCCTCATTGAAAATCACGAGGGGTCGGTGATATAACAAAATTTTCTCGATGCGACCAGTTATAGTTTATTTGAAAATGCATTAACATTATTATTATTATTTTAAAGAGAAATAATAAAATGACCCACCTATAAATATTCTCCCTTTTGAAAGTTTTAAAATTTCCCGTTACTAATTGTTGTTTTTCTTTTCAGCGAATTCCCGTAATGAAAATTTAAATCGCCGCAAACGTCTCGAGTTAATCGGTAGTACGATGTCAATGGTCTGAGCTCATGTTCATTTCACCTCTGACAATAAAGACGTTTGTTCTTAGAATGTACGTCCTGGAATGTACCTTTCAAGATCAAATGGACAAGGCTGCAGATATACTACCCAGAGACATATTTACGTGTCGAAGGGTTGATATAGAATTGAATATGATCGATGATCGTTAATATCGTCGGGAATAGAAGATTTTCCGGACGCGTTTTAATCGGGATAATCTACTGGAAATAATGGATATTATGAAAAAGTGGAAAGAAATACTTGAAACGTCAAATGGTGAGTGTTTTTATTAAAATTTAATGTTTTCTGTAAACAAATTATTACACTACATAATAATAATCTTATTTTCAATTTCTTGATTGTTTCGGCGTTTTACTTGATGAAAATTCATATTTTTTAAATGAGAAAACCAAACTTGGTAGATTTTAATAAACATTTTTATTTAAAAAATTAAAATTAAAAATTACTCAAGACAATTGTTTCGAATGTGACTTACATTTTGGTGTCTAAACATTTATTATGCGTGTATTATATACAAAGTAAATTAACTAGTTAAAGTACTTGCTGATAATAGCAAGAAATTTTTATTAATAATAGACATTCTGTTTTAATCCTAGAAGACAGAATTTTAAAGATAATACCATAATTTGTTTATGTGCAAAGAGAATAAGTGGCACTAGTCCTGGGTTAGCATATTTTTTTTGAAAATTAGTTTATTAAATTTTCTAAAAAATTGACAACTTTTAATAGAGAATTAACATTATCAAACATGCATTATTCTTTAAACGAGTACTATCAAGTGGTAGTAAATTTTTTTCTTAACAAGATTAAAAATAATTTTTAAAATGGACGTAATTTTTAAAAATGCAAATTTATTTCGGGTATAAAAATAATTGCAAAATATGATTACAGAAAATGAAGATTCTTAAGCAAAAATGGTGAAGATCAACTCTAAATCAAATTATAATTTCGAAGCCAAAATACACTTAGAGTAGGATTATTAAGGATAATGAATGCCATTTTGCTCAATATTTATTTGATAATATTATATGAAAAACGTCATGTGACGTGTCCTTTTCCTGGTTCTTCTTTACGCATATAGTATACTGACCTTAACTTGCTTTTGCCCGTGACATCGCTTCTGGTGGGTACATAATTTTTTGTTTCTATGACTTGTATTGCTGTGTAAACTAGTTTAGCATATGCTACAGACTCTCAGCTATTTTATCGTCTATTTAACTCATTACAAAAAAATGACATCGTGTTGCTGTGAGTTCTTAAAATATATTATTTTTGATTACTTCATTTTTTTTATAATTTCCAAAGCCTCTGTGGGGGCTCCGTGAAAATAATATTCATAATAAAAAAAAATAATACGAGAAAGTTCGCTGCAAAAGGGAGGACCTGGTTTGAGGACCTCTTGTTTTTTTTAGATTTCATTAAGAAAGGATCTGATTTTGCTTGAGGACCTTGTTTGTTTTTCCTTTTTTAGAAATGCGCCGGGGTTGCAAAGTAAAATTAGGGCTCCGTCAAATATTTCGCTTTTAAAAGGGTTCCGTCGCCAAAAAAGTTTGAGAGATACTGCTCTAGAGGATAATACCAATTTTCTGATCCCAAGCTTACTACTGACTAACAATTAAATTCAAAATGCCATTTCTACCTCCCTATAAAGATAACGGATAACGATTTACTCAAGATGGTCTGTCCATTTGCTTCTATAGGATCTGTGATACGACCTAGGAAGGATGTTTCCCAATATATCAGTGGCGGCTATAGTCTAGAGAAGAAAGGAGTACAGTAATTTAATTTGCATAAAGTAGTACAGGTTTAAGAGGTAGACAATTTATTTATACCTCATCCGTCAATGCTTATTTGTAGTTAAAATGAAAATTTTAATACATCTGGGGCCCTATTCTTGACAGCGTTAGAATAAAATGATCCCAGTGGGGAGTGCCTAGATTTTTTTTCTATCACTGTTCTATCGCCAACTTAAAGTCGTATTCTTGAATAGTAGGGAGGGAGAAGTTCGTACAAATAGTTTGCTTTGTTAAAAACTTCTTAACCAATCAAAATGAAGAATATTTTAAATAACTTCAAATATATAAAATACGATTAAAGCTTAAAACATTTTTTAAATATCATTTTATGCTTCGCTTATTTTTTAACGACTAGTGGTACGAAGGTGTCTTTGTCTCTTAAATCTCTGAGATTGTTTTTGTCAAGAAAAGGAAATAATGGAAAACGCAAAGAAACCCAAAAATAGGTAGGCCACCCGACAAAAAGGAATGTTGGTGGATTTTATACATCATCAGCGATATGTATACGGGCATAAAGTTTTACATCTATCTTGTAAACTCTATTTTATTCATATGTTGTCCCTGTTTTTTTTTTAAATAAGTAAAACTACTGTCAAATAATATACATCAATCATACGCAAGTAACAGTACAAGAAAGTAGTCGTAATATTGATTGCCTAGATGTCAGTAATTTTTTACCAAAACACAATTTTATAAACAATCTAGTCAAAATTAGAAAAAATATTGTATATAACACGTAACGAAATGCAGTTATAAAATGCATCAATTAAAATAAAATTGACGGGTTGGATCGAGTCTCTTCTTTGTTTTAAATAACTATATAGGAATCATGTAGCCTAATTTTATTTAAACTTTTCAAGATAGAAACACTTTCGAAAATATTTTGTACTTGTACTTAATATAGTTTGTTTTATTACTACCTACTGTAATTGTCAGATTCTCTAATAAAGTTTTTATATTTATTTCACAAGTTTCATAATAAAGCTGACGCGATTTACCTTTTCATTTGCAATTTTTTTTCTTAAATACACACATTACACACGACCCATTCAAAAAAGATTCCTTTGCGAAGCGTTCCAACCACCGCAATAAAATGTTCAGTATTTTCCCGGCTTTTCACAGCCCTTGTGACGTCAGTACGACAAGAGCTTATCGACTGACTGACGTCAAAGTGTCGGTATCCATGGAGACGGTGGTTTCTCCGCAGTTTCCATTAGAAAATAAAGATTTGGCCTAGACTTTTATCATACAACTTTTACAAAGTGCAATTATTATTCGTTCATCATATCGCAGACCAGACAAAATTAATTACATTTTTTATTTGGTTGAATGAAATATACATCTTAATAAAATCTTTAATGCCAACCGATAAGGATAAAGGAAACAAGAATAAAACTGTATTCTTTACTTATTATTGAATTCATTTTTTTTTAATCTGGACTTATTAGTGTTCCGTACTCAAATTGCCAAAAAGGAACACTTACGAAATCATCTCGGTATCTGTCTGACACAACAGGCGTTATATTCAGAAACTAGAGTCCATTTGACATACACAATTGTAATTTGAAGTAGTTTTAAAACCTGATGATAAGTAAACCATCGATATCTTCCTTGTATAGCCAGTAAATTGGATTCTGTGTACTATTTTTCTTAATTTCATGGCTAGTGAAATAACCACAGTACTTGGATCGTCAGCCCTTTGGCTATTTATTACTGAAAGATCACTCAATAAGATTTTCCAGGATCAGTAACATTTAGGCTAAAAATAAACTGATCAACAAGTGCGTGGGTGAATCTTATAAACAGGCGGTTTCAGCCCTTAAAGGGATTTCAGCGATATTATGGCAAACAAAAATAGTAAATAAATCTCTGTATTTCGATTACAACCTTCCCACATATTACTTATTTAATAATTGAACGTAAAGTTCTGTACCATTTGGTAAAATATACTTTGGAACTGCCCGACAACCTTATAAATCGGTATAATGCATGTATACAGGTTTTAGTATATTAGAGAAATCAAGCTCTACCTCAGAGATTAATTAATTAATTTTGATATTACTGTGACGATAGTCTAATTTATATACATATAGTTTATTTATTTAATTTATTTAAGACGTACTATTTAATGTATATAATACTTAGACACTAACAAATCTAATTTATTTATTACATTTTAACTTTTCATTCCAATACTCTGAACTAAACTAAAACTGTGCACCGATGAGTCGGCTATTTATACCAAGCCTATTCTGTGCTCGTAGTTTCTAGGCGCTCCAGAAAATTCCATCTTTATGACTCGGCAGTTTCTCGAAGCGTCAGCGGCATACCTAGAAGATTTCGTCGTTTCTTGTATATTCGAGACGCGGTCCGACTGTCTTCACACGTCAGCGTTGCTTCGGTCATGAATCGAGTGGCATACTTCCAAGGTTGGGCTTACACAGGGTTGGCTCCGTGTCACATTGCCCCCTCCTTAAGAAATAGTTCCTCCTGGAACTAAAACTGAATGGTTGTATTTGCAACTGGATCCTCTTTTACAATTTCCAGTTGCATGGAAGTAATAAGGGGCAGTCTTCGTTATAACCTGAACGCTGGGAGAATGGCTGCAGACCAGTATTTCAACCTGGGTATCTTGGAAGATTACTTCCACCATGTTTCTAATAATCCTCCAATTCAGCTGGTTGCTCTCTATCTTTGGCATAACTAATTTCTATACATTGGACTCCAGTGAATGCTCCCCCAGATTGAGTAATGCTTCCCGTACATCCTGATAGGTGGATTGATCTCGGAAGGTGTTCTTTGTTACCAAATAGAAAAGATAACGCGATCCATCTTGAAGTTTTAATGCTCTTCCAGGGGCTGGTAACTGATCTTGAAGTTCTGGCAATCGACCAAACTTCTTCCGGAATACAGATGCCAGACCTCGAGCGTCATAGATGTTGGCGGAAGTGCTATGGATCAGCGAGTAGTCTTTTGGAACCGTGAGCAGGTCTTGTTGTTGCTCGGTTGTAATACCATGTCTTGCTTTTCCGGTACCTCCATATGCACCCATAAATTCTTCAAAGACATGGTCAAGTGTTTCTTGGAGCTAGTTTACTTCTTCTTCCTCTTCACGGTCATCCTCAAATGGCGCCAGCCGGTTTTGGTGCACTACCTTTGGTTTACCTTTCGGTATCTTACTTATACGGTAAATGCCATCATTGTTTTTTTCTTGATGAGGTACGGACTTCCCAAGACCTTTGAAGCTTTGGAGAATAACCCTTTTGTCTTTTTGGATTATAGAGCCAGACTTTGTCGCCTTCCTTGAAACATCCTTCTGTGGCTTGGGTATCGTATCGCTTCTTCATTCTGTCGCTGGCGATTTGAAGATGCGAGCGGACAAATTCATGCATATCGTCCATTCTTCTTCGTAACTGGATCACATAATCTTCACCAGCTACATTTTCTCCAGGTCGGCATCCAAACTCGAGGTCGCACGGTAGTCTCATCTCACGCCCAAACAGGACCTTTGCTGGTGTTTGGCCTGTTGATTCATTGACAGCGGATCTATAAGCCATTGCAAAGAGCGAAAGATACTGATCCCAATCTCGCTGATGGTTTGAAACTACTTTTGACAGATATTTGCCAATGGTCTTATTCTTTCGTTCTACCTTTCCATCTTATTGTGAGTGCAATGCCGTGGTTCTGGTTTTCTTCATGCCTAGTCTGTCACAGATTCCACGGAAGAGTTGGCTTTCAAAATTTCTGCCTTGATCACTATGGATCTCCAAGGGCACTCCAAATCGACAAATAAACTCTTTTATCAACACATCTGCAACAGTTGCGGCCTCTTGATTTGGAATGGCGTAGACTTCCATCCACTTCGTGAAATAATCCATAACCACCATCATGTATTTATTACCATTCTCGGTCATGGGAAATGGTCCAGCAATATCTAAGGCGATCCTCTCAAATGGGCTACCAATGTTGTATTGCTTCATGGAAGCCTTCCTTTTTCGCTGAGGTCCATTACTCATAGCACAGTTGGTACATTTCTTAGACCAGTCCGTTACATCATCGGAACTGTTCATCCAATAAAAGCTTTCCCGAACTCTCTGAAGGGTTTTCCTAACACCGAGATGTCCTCCTGATAAACTGTCGTATAACTGACGGAGTACTTCAGCTACTCTATTTTTAGGAATGACCAACTGTCTTCTGTTCTCAGAACCATAATCATTCAAGTACACGTTTTAGTAAGCCATCTTCCAGGATAAAGGAGTCCAACTGAGTCCAATATGATTTAAATACGGGAGGGAGTTTCGATACTTCTTGCCAAGTAGTCGACGATTTTCCTCTTTCCATTGTCGCATCTTCTTTAAAACGGTATCAGCGACAATATCAGTATGAGTGAACTTTTCTCTACCAATTCCCAATTGAACCTGGATTTCCCCATAAATGTTGGCACTTTCACCTGTGGCAGTCCTCAGTAGCAATCTTGTTGGTAGAAATCTCTTACACTTCTTTATGGTTGTTGGTCGTATAATGGTCGTAATTGCTCCAGTATCCACCAACAGTGTATAATTTTTACCATTTACTTCGTCGTCTACGTATACACTATCATCGCGACATTTCAAAGAGGCTATCAGTATGAGAGAGTCTTTGGAACGGTTTCGGGTCGAAGCTACCCCCTCTAGGGCGACCCGCTCTAGTTTTTCTGCGGCGTGTTATATTCAGTTGTTGGTACCCTAAAGCGTTTGCACGAACTGCGTACACGTCCCAGTTCACCGCAATTCCAGCACCTGATGGTCTTCGTCTTTATCTTTTTATCAGTAAAGCTCTTCATTATGTTAACTAGTTGGTTGAGTTTATCTTCTACGTTTTCTTTTTTTACAGTTCTCACTTTATTATATCCTCCAGAAGCCTGCGTAGCTGCCTCATATTCTAAAGCAGCGGACAAGAAATCGACCATTGTTTTGTGGCGGGCCAAGCGAAGTGTTTTCTGCATCTCGTGGTCACGGAGTCCATCAATAAACGTTTGGACTGCTAAACATTCCATCATGTTTTCCGAAGCTGATGGGTAGGCAAATCGTACCAACCTGGCAATATCTACTTCATATTCTTGAAGGGTCTCGTCTCGTTTCTGTTTGCGATTCTTTAAAACTATTTCAAGTGTTCGTGGCCATATCGCATGTTAAGTCTCTTTTTGAGTTGCTCAAAATCATCTGTCTCTTCCACGGGTATAGTCTAAAGAACATCTAAAGCGTCTCCTCGAAGGGCGATTGTCAGATTCACTGCCTTTTCTCTCTCATACCATTCATTTGCTCTCGCAGCTGTCTCGAACTGTTTAAGGTAGTTGGTCCATGACATCTTTCCATCGAAGGTTGGGGCTTTAACACAAGCAGAGTTTACAGCTCCTTCCAATTTTAACTTCGACTCCACCTCATGGCACTTTATTTCACCGTTCTTGGTTTGGTCTACGTGTTGTTCCATTTCTTCTATCTTCTTTTCCATTTCTTTTATTTTCTCCTCAACGGAAGTCATTATCTTCTTCTCAACGTAAGAAATTTTATTTTCCATAGAAGAAATTTCGTTTTTCATAGAAGTCACATCAGAAGAGATTTCATCTTTTAAAGAAGAGATTTTGTTTTCCAAATCTGAAGAAATTTCGGTTTTTAAAGAAGATATTTTAGAAGACGCCTTTTCTTCTAAAGAAGAAACTTTACTATCTAAGGAATAAATGTCTGAAGAAACTTTATTTTCGAAGGAGGAAATGTCTGAAGAAACTTTACTTTCTAAGGAGGAAATGTCTGAAGAAACTTTAGTTTCTAAGAGGAAATATTAGAAGAAATATCGGTTTTCATAGAAGACATCAGAAGAAATTATAGCAGACGCATCATCCGAAAATAGAAACGTTTCCGGATCCAAACCTTCATTCTCTAGTACTTTTTTGAGTCGTTCTGCCAGCTCTGATTCCCTGTCGTCTCCAGTTCACGTTCTTCCAATTCTCGACTTTTAAATCACACCGTTTTTTAGCCATTACTTTGGCCTATCCACAGGCGCCCAAAGATTTCTTAGAACAAATCGGCATGTAGGCATTCATTGATGGACTACATAATGTGAGACATTGATTGTAGCCCAGGAATACGAAGCAGTAAAAATTAGATTTTCTCGCGCCAAATTGAGAGAAATTAGAGCAATAAGACCTTGGGAAAAGCTGAGAAGAAATATTGCGTCAATAGAAAAAAAAACTGTTTTTTACGCAGGTTCAGCGATAATTATTTACCACGTTGTCTGATTTCTATGATTCTTTCTTTGCTAGGAAGGGGATACCTCAGGAGTGGTCTAATATAAATTTGGTAAAGATCTATTAATGGCATCCATGAGAAAATCATAAAACTCATAATTTTTTATGTAGGTTCAGCTATAATTCTTTAGCACATTGTCTTTGTTTATGATTCTTTTTTTGTTAGAAAGAGGATACCTCAGGGTTGGTCCCATATACTATTGGTAAATATCTAATGATGGTATCTATGACAAAATCAGAAAATTGAATTTGTAATGGCATCTGAACGATTTTAGAGTTGTTTTTTTTAAATTACTTTAAAACATGAACCAATTAAGTTAAAATAAATCCTTCAGATAAAAAATAAATTTCTAAAACGTGTTTTTTACCAAAATGTCACTTTTTTTAAATGGTACCTTTAAATGAAGAATTTAATTACTAATCTGGCAATATGCAGCCAAATTGGGGCTTTCTAAATCAAATTACTTTGGAAAAATGAAAATTTATCAACTTTTCCATATGTAATTTGAGCGTAGATTCCGAAAAACAAAATATATAGGGTGATCTATTTAAAAACTAAAATTTAGTGGCATTTTCGTTAAAAATGGAAGTCGGCCATTTTGCCTGAGTATAAGTATTATTTTAAAATGTCTAATATATTTGTTTCAAATTTGATCCAATTCGTTAAAAAATAACAGATAGTCTCATTTTTGCCTTGTATACACAATAAAAAAGCCGCAATTCAATATGTCTAAATATAAAGATTTATACCCTGCTTTCCATTTCTATTATTTTCAACAACCAAAGTCAGGGGTAAAGTCAAATGCCACGCTCGCGCTCTGCTGGAAACTCAAATCGACTCTCTATCCAGGCCTCCAGAGTAGCTTCAGGTGCAAGGTCAGGTTCTTGGGCGCGTAGGTTACCATAAATACGCAGAAACAGTCGGTTCGGTTGTTGTCGGGGGTCTACCAATAACATGCTGTTTATTTGTCAATTTTCCGATCTCCTGATTCAACTAATTTATAATTTAGGTACTAGGGTAACGCGAAATGCGTTTGGTAGTTTAATTACTACACAAAAAATTTAAAAGAAAAGGGGCCTATTCATCAAAAAATTTTCACAATTCATTAATCGTTAGATGACCATACAAGAACCTGAAAACCAAGCAAGCTCTGCTTTCTTCCCTTGTCGTCTACGATTCACGTTCTTCTACTTCTCAACGTTACTCTGTCACTTTTAAATCGCTTCTTTTTTTAGCCATTTTTACTCACCTTTTATTTACAATATCCCACACTTAATACCAGTGTAGCGTTTATTATTAAACAGTTTATTAATTAAATTTGTTTATTTATTTAAATATTAATTTACATATCGGTACTATATAGAAAATTCAACTTTACTCAACAAATTATGTCTATTAACTGCCTCAGCAACACAACCCATGAATATAAAATGGTGGAGAGTCTCGATGTTTCCACCAAATTCCTCTAAAAAATGGTACCTTCGCCATAAGTTGCAACAAAGCAACATCGAATATTCTACGTTGTTCCAAATAAATAATTTACAGTGTTCAGAGTCGTCCCATTTCCATAGTCGTCCCATTAGCGTCGGTTTCAGGAGGTTAACCTATTTCCTTGAATATTTTTGGTAAGAGAGTGCGTTAAGGGATTAGAGCATGACCATATTGGACCAAAATGGCTGGCACATTATGTATGTAGTAATATGAAAAATCACCAGGTAATGAAATTCGATTGGAAAGTTTAAGTAGCATTGTCAAAATTTTGAAATTTAGTTAGCAAAAAATAATCAAGTTTGTAAAGGGATGATGGTTTTTGTTAGTTGGAAATTTTAGAAAAGTCAGGAGGGAAATTATGAATAAAATAAAGGAAATAATAAAAACAAAGGTAAATTAAATTGAACCTGTGTTAGATTTGGGTAGCAGTAAGGAGGGCTGAGCAGAACTGAGGAAGCAGAGGCTGAGGGAAAAATCAGAGCAAATAAGAGTGGAAGTACAAGTAGTAGCAGGATAGCAGCCGAAATAATTTATAATGTCCATATATATATAAAATTAAATTGATTTTGTAGATTTGAACTCGCCCCAGTTGCAGATTTTGTTCATTGAAATATAATCTACAGTTTGTTTCTATATTAGTGGTACTATTTTTGTGACTAAAAATATATTAGACGATCCGCTTCAAGAATTGAAATAATATGATTAATGATCTGCTAAAATGTAATTATGTGATTAGTACTTTGAGAAAAATATATTCCTTAATTCATATAAAATTAGAAATAAGAATAATGGAAATATATTTCCTGAAAAAGCGCTACCTTCTCCAAATAAACGATAGGACACTCAGGAGTGGCGTTTTCCTGCTTCACCATGCCCTTCATTCTCATGGATCGCCCTTGGGGGTTGGTTGCATGGCAACCTGTAATACCTGTTGAAATTGTATACGTCACGAGACTATTGACGTCACACAGACACATGTTTGCCCTCGAGGGAGCCGGCCGGCTGTGACGCTTTCGACGAATTACATTTATTTTATCTTTTGACTTAGAGTATTTACCAGCCGATCATCAGCTCCCTTCCGGTCGGCTTGGTGATGAAATGGAAAATTACACGGCGGGGTAAGAAGAGATTTTACAGGTACTGTGTGTATTTAAAATGAATACGAATAAAACGTTATCTGATGTAAGAGATTTTCTCGCCACAGAGGAAACGATTTCTTAAAAATATTACGCCTTAGACTCGGGAACACTTGGGTGCCAGTTTTGATAATGTTTGTTGTTTGCTACAAAATTTTTCGTCAGAGGTCAGATTGTTCTTGACTTAAATTCTAGAAGCCGATAATGATAGGCTTTAATTGTCACTATTACATAAACTGCAACTGTACTCTAAATATAAATTACTTGCTCTTGGATTTTTTGGTTTGTGTAATGAATGCAGCAGATAACTTCCGGGTGCTGTAAAAGGGTAAAAAAGGTTTTATACACGGTTAAATAACCACAATTATTATAAGCCTACAGATGAAATTAACATACGAAAACTATTTACAATTGTTTTTGAATAAAATAACCCAGCTAGCACATAAACATCCCATCTACGTTAATAAACTGCAATTACGGGCTCTTTAAGCTCGCATGAATACTTTTAATGTAGCCCTAACGCCTCTAACTTCCATGCAATCACCGAATATCCGCAGCTGCAAGATTTTTGTAGCACATCTCATAGAGGTTACAAAGTTCAGAGAACATCACATTAGCAGTTTTACAGTACTTTACACCGAAATTTGTTCTGAAACATTTTATAGATGTTATAATGTAAATTAGTTCTACAGCATTATACAAGTGTGTCCACGGATGGACTTAACTATACTTGCAAAAATATTTATTTTCAATTAAAACAAGTAATTATTCATAATTTCTTTTGTTTGTTATATAAATAGGTACGATTCACGTTGAGAAATTATGAAAAATTACTTTTTTTTTAATTTAAGTATAGTTAAGTACATCCATGGACACATTATATTATTGTTTTGTAACGTAATCGTAATACTGAGAGTTTGAAATTGAGGTTATAGTAAAATCTCAATGAGACATGGAAATTTCAATATAAATATATTGGTAAAATGTTCTTTAAATCAAGTACCAATACCACAAAATTAGAGGTAGCTAATAATAAGTATATCACAAAGTAATGCAATACATGTGCAATACTATAAGGTACCTATAAAACACTGAACGATTGGAGAACAGTGGGTATAAAGAGTATATAAAGAATATCTCAAAGGTCCACTAGAATCTAAAACGCTGAATGATTGCACAAAAGTAGCTAACTAGTATATGAAGGTACCTATATAGCAAAGGTTCACTAGAAGCTTAAACGGTGAACGATTGTACAAAAGTAGTTGAAAAGTATATTTATAAAAGATATGTTTCAAAGGTTCACTAGATTTTTAATATGATGGCAAGTGTACGATGCTAAAGCTAAATCGGTAAAAAATAATGGATGATTGCAACGATGATATTATGATATACATATATTATACTAGAGGATAGCTAAGTGCCCTGATTTCTTACCTCTTGACACAGGTCATTTGAAATGTACATACATCATCTTGTTGAAATCAAGCCTTATACATTTTTTATAAAAAACGTTTTTTTGTATAGATGTGTATAATACATTTTTATTCTGTTTATTATTTATTAATCTTTTATTGGAATCACTTGTGGTTTGGAAATATTATTTTTCCTACGACCACTTAGGAACATATTATCACACTATATAGTCCTATGGAAAGTGCCCTATATCACACGCGTATGAATAAGAATTTACTTTCCACCCGAGTGAGAATATGTTACTTTCCACAGTAGTTGTCACAAAATGTCAAACACCTAATTTCTATTTTGATCTATGTAATGTCCATATTAATACTAAAATCGATATGATTGTTAAATTATTGAAATCGTTGTAAATTAGATCCTAGATATTTATCTTTAACAATTATTATTAAAATAGTTTTAAAATAATGTTTGCTCTTTATTCTGGTTAAATACATAACCGATTAGATCATTCAATTGACACAAGGGCTATTAGCTCAGGTGGTTAGGACGTCGAACTTATCAACTTTGCCATTTTTCGACCGCGTTCGAATCCTGGCGGGGCAGAATTTTTTTTTTTAATTTTTTTTTTAGTTTTTTTTTTTTGTTTAGAAAATATGAAAATTGAATAAATACAATTATTGTTGATTATTTTTTTAAATACATTTTAATTATTATAGTAATAATAACCTTGGTTTTACTATATATTATTTTGTGGTCGTAGGAAAAATATTGTACATCACTTGTGTGAAAAGTGATATTCCACACTCGTGTGAAAAATGTCACTTTCCACACTCTTAATGCTGTATGCTGTAATGTAAGTAACATAAATATATCACAATTTATTAGAAAAGGATAAATTATATTTTTATATAAAAATATTTTACTTTTCCACAACATATTGAATAAAAAAGAGATTTACCTACTTGTTTAACTATTATCAAAGAAAATGATATGTATATAGAAATTAAAAAATATGCTTAAATTTAAATCGTTTCACTTAGTTTTAGATGATTTTGACTTCCCTTGTTGTTTTAAATAAAACAACCAATGCTCTTATAATTTTTTATAATTTTATAAATTTTATTCTTGATTATGGATTTCCAAGTTAGGTATTTAGATTTTATAAAAAAAACAACTTTTTTTTACCAAGATATTCTGTTGTATACTCGACAGCATCATCTGTGATTTCTCAACTTTTTTCAACGGCTTGTGCTTAAACTGGTTAGATTTCAAGGTACCCTCGTACATTATTTTACTTTAATAAGACATTGAATTTAATTCTCCTTGTGTTTTATTTAGTTTTACATCAGATTTGTATCCTGTTTTACAATCTGGAACGAAGTAAATCTTGCTTTAATATTTTTTGTCACCCATGTTACTTATACGCAGGTACTTTTTTCACATTATTTCGATTCTGTTCACCAATTTAAAAAAAAAACACTTCATTTTACATTGACTTTTATAGAAAATGAACGGCAGTGATGTCCGACCTGCCAACTACAGTCAATGAAGCGAACTTTATAAAAAAGGACAGAAATTTGAAATTCGATCATTGCCGATTCGCCTCCTTATCTCTAGTCTTCATATGTACAGTCCTTGTCATATGCTTCGGTTCCGATTATATTACTTTTATAACACTTAACCTTAGTTATTTGCCATTTTTTTGTTGTAAAATGTAGAACTATTTTTTTCGTGGAGAAATTAATAAATTTATTTGTTAATTTCTTTATTGATATAAATCCATGAAAATAAATTTCTATTTTCTAAAGGGTTAAGCAGTTGTCTAGGTCTACCAAAATCATTTACGGCTGCACTTAGTTAATAATCATTGTAAAAAATAATTGTCAGTACTAAGGAAATGTTAAATAATCAACAAAAAATTATTTACTTTATATTAACACTCCATACATCGGAAGGTTTTAATTATTTACATAATTAGGCAACTTTTTCTTGATGTGACTCATAGTAATGAACATCTGTGTACATGATTAAATACATCATTTTTCATAAATCATTCTTCAGAACTTGCCGATTTTTTATCGATGTAAGTATAAATAACATTTTGAAGGTAAGATATTTGCAATAAGATTGTACTTTTTTGCAGGAAATTACGCGATCTGGAGATAAAAAAAATAAAGGGAGTGAAAATCAAGTTTGATAATCTGTTGTTGAGCATTTTCCTTACCTACTGTTATTTCATAATAAATTTTCATCCGCTATATGGATGATCTAGTTTTGGTGCAAGTAGTGCATGCCAAGTGACTTGTAAAACTCAAAGTAAAGTTGTTCATCGATGGATATTTTCTTTTTTTTGCTGGGAATGAATTAGGTATATGTTTTCGGATGTCGATAACAATGAAAAAATGACTGCAGGCATTTTCTGTCGTCAGGTTTTACTACTTCCGGTGTAGGGATTCCGGCTACGATATAGGAAAACGAAATTCGGGATATAACTTAAACTCGGTTTTTATGAATCTAAGACGATACTGGGGGTTGATACGCAAAAAAAATTGTGACCTGACAAAAGGTGGCCTATTTTTTGAAATAGGTGTAAAATCCGAGCCAAAAATCGAAAAGTGGCTCTCAAAATGATTTTAATGATTCTCCGTGCGGGCATCTGTTATTCAGTAGTTCGACCCCCTTTCTCCTATTAATTTTTTTGTTCACCTCGGGTTTATGAGATAAAAAAAGTCAAAATTGACATCGCAAACGCAAAAAAACAAATTTTTTTGTTTCTTTACCTCTTCTCCTGCCACTGTCCTAATATTGTTCTTTTTTAGGAAATTTCTCATATTCTTGTCATTTTCGAGTCTTTTGCCTAAGAGGGACTTATTTCAGCTTTAACAAGCAAAAAAAACAGAAATCGCTATTTGTGTATTAAGATCGAAAAGTGAGGGGAGACTGTCCTAAAATGACATACCCAAAAAGTCCGACAAAAAAATTAAATAAATACACATAATTTTGGCATCTGTTTTATTGAAATGTTTAACATTATTTATCAAGTTTTAAGGGTGTACAAAAATTCTTTTTTAGAAAAAATACCCTATTTTACAAAAAAGTCACTTTTGAATAATTATAAAATATGTTGGATAAAATGTAATTTTTCGTCATACTGTACTATTATCTTACCATAATATGAGCGAAATTGATATCGCCGGCCGTTAATAGTATATTATGCAACGATCATGTAATGATGGTTATTAATACACGAGCATTAACCGGGATACGAAACGAGCCAAAGGCGAGTTTCGTATTGTTTATGCGAGTGTTTTAATAACCATTACATGAAAGTTGCATACGCTATTTTTTCTACACCCGATAAATAATCAAGACCTATAAATATTCTATTTATATTGGTATTGAACACAATAACAGTAATTACTCGTATTTCTATAAAAAATTCTACAAAATTGTAATTAATGGTATTACCTTGGGTACTGGTATTACCACAGATTTTTGGGGCAAAATATTTTGTACTGCATTTTCTCCTTTCTCCTATATGTGTGGAAGAGTGTTCTATATCGCTGATATCAGACATTTTAATATTATAATTATCGAAGTTTAGCTATCTACGAAAATTTAATACGTTTTGACAACTAAAACAATTACATAGGAATTTAGGACAAACGTCAAACATCATGCTTGATTGAAAAATTGTAGGTTTCTATTGATTAAAAATCTGTATCATAATGAAAAATCTGTATCATAATGAAAAATCTGTATCATAATGGGTATCATTATGAAACGGATTATGGGCATATAAGTGCATTATTATAATACGGGTGTAGAAAAATAAAATAAAGGCCGCGCACCACCTACAACAATCACAACAATCTAAAGTTGCCTAGCAACCACATCAATATACTATACAAACATTGTAAGTTTGACAGTACTGTTTCTTGTTGAGTGATTATAGAGCGGAAAAGATCAAAGATGGAAGAAATTTTCGAAAACGATATTCCCTCCGATGTACTGGAAGAAGCAGCTGCGGCAACCAAAAATTTATTTCCGAGTACAACCCAACAAAGATATCAGCAGGAATACGACAACTTCGTGAAGTGGCGTCAGAATAAAAACATACATAGTGTAAGTGAAGAAGTACTGCTAGCTTATGCAAAAGGAATGTCTGAAACGTATTCTCCTACATCACTGTGGACAAAAATATCAATGCTGAAACTTGCGTTAAGAATACATGAAAACATTGACATATCAAGGTAAATTACTATACTATCCGGCAACATTGAACTAACTATATACTCATCGAAATTATGTTTGTTTGTAGATTCGGTAAACTATTCTTGTTCCTGAGGCGCAAAAATGAAGGTTATACCCCAAAGAAAGCCAAGGTTCTATCGGAAAATGATATACTTAAATTTTTGCTGGACGCGGATGATCATACCTGGCTACTGGAAAAGGTTGTGTTAGTGCTCGGTATTCTAGGAGCTTGCAGGAGAACTTACGTCTCTCACCATTAACAGTTTCGAAGATACAGAGAAAAACATCCTCGTATCACTAAAAAAATACTAAGAATAAAAAAGACAGAAATTTTCTTATCCCAAAAAGAGGACTTCCATTTGATGCATATGGTTTATACAAGAAATACAGTAATCTGCGTCCTCCTAGTTTCAAAAATCAGAGATTTTTCGTTGGTTATAGGAATGGCAAATGTGTGCAGCAAGTCGTCGGCATACATACCATCGGAAGCGTTCCTAAGAAAATTGCCACCTTTTTAAAACTTGAAAATCCCGAACTTTATACAGGACATTCATTTCGTAGAACATCAGCAACTATGCTCGTAGAAAATGGTGGTGACTTACTGTCATTAAAAGAACTGGGAGGATGGGAATCATCAACGGTGGCGGAAACTTACATAGAAAAATCGGTTTCTAAAAGAATGAAAATAACAAAACAACTTTTTCCAAATAATCCGGAGAATATTGCATCTTCAAGTACTGCAAATAGTTCACATTCTTCAGAAACATCTTCCTCTGTAAAATCTAAATATCCTTGGGACGGGTTGCAGATTTCAAATAACACCAATTGCGAATTCAATTTCCACATCCATTACAATAAGGAATAAATTGTTTTATTCCGTACCTATCTTTTAAGAGTTACGTTTAATAAAATTTGTTCTTAAATTAGGTGTTTTGTTTTTGTAGCAGTATGACGAAAAATCTTGAACGAAACACGGCCGATAACAGCAAATAACGGCCTTGGCTGTTTATGATCCTCGGCTATCGCCTCGGATCACAAACTTCAGCCCGGCCGTTATTTGCTATTTATCGGCCTTATAACGTTAATAACTATAATAAACGCAACATAAAAATATTTTTATTTTGAAGATAGGCTTATTAACGATAGAAAACATATAATAAAAGCCTTTTAGCCTTGAGGTGAAAATACCAAATGATATTTAGATGATTTTGATTGATTTTAATTTTGACAAATGTCACATAAGTCACATAAAAATTGCTTGGCTCTTTTGCTTATACCCGCATATTCTATATTATGATCCCACTTTTTGCATTTTTGACATCTGATCCAACCTTCTCCAGATCTTAAAAGGCTATATAGCTCATTGCAATAAATACATGAAGCATCATCTTCATCATTTTCTTCCATTTCTTCTATAAAATCCCATTCTTCTTCACTGTCACTTTTTTCAATTATTTTCCTTGTCACCCTTTTTCTTTACGACTTTCTTCTTTCTGTCTCAATTTTACTTTCGTACTTCGACTTAATTTCTTCCATTTGTGGAGTGCTCGTTTACTAGCCAGACACCTGCGTTCTTCTCTTTTTTCTCCCTTCTGAAGATGGTTCTTGTTTTGGAGGTGGATACAGCTCTGAAAGTCGAATTCTCTTGACCTCATCATTTTTTTTTATTCGTCTCTGGAAATCGTAGTTTCAATGATTGGGCTTTTTTGGATAATGGGCCTGCAGTTTGATCATGATCAGTATCTGCCGTTAAGTGAGGATGGTCAGTTACCAAACTGGGCATAAACATGTAATCTGGGAACACGTCTGGGTTAAATGGAAATATGCCAGTTTTAGCAAAGCCAGAACACGCTATTGCGGTGGTTGCTGCCTTACCATAGGCTACAGAAAAAATCTTTTCTATCTGAAATGGCCCTACCATACGACCAGGATTAGTTTTCATTCATCGGTCAACTTCTTGGTTGTAGTAGGTGTCTAATGGGCAAAAAAATGTTACATCTAATGGTTGAATTCTGTGGGTGTAATGGGGAGGCAAACACATTAAAGTTATGCCTTTCTCCTTTGCATATTTTAGGGCCGGATAGTATTTATGGCTGCTGTGGCCATCTAAAATTAGCAATACTCTATTTTATAATGAAGCATGAGTAAACTTTGCGAAATGTTTCAACCAAAGTAAGAATAGCTCGCCAGTTATCCACGCATTTTCTTGGCATAGCAGTAGCGTTCCTACAGGAGCATCATCCACCAGTTGTCTTATGTTTCTTTCTTGTAAAAATTAATGCAGGAGGGGTTGAAAGATCCTGCTGCATTTATGCAACATATTACGGTGGTATGGCTACCACGTTCGGCACTAGTTATGCATCCCACCTGTTTTTGCCTTTAGTGGCAAATATTTTAGGTGGTTTTTGGATTGATGAGAGGCCAGATTCGTCGATATTATATATGTTGTAAGGTCCAAATTTATATTTTTCCATGACTTGTTCCAGACGTTAAAAAAAAACTAGTCACTCGAGGTCTGTTGAAGGCTTGTGCCCTGGCTGCAGAGGTAGATTCTGGTTTTCTTAAACTAATTTCTAGATGACGCATACGAACTCCCCTAAGCCACTCAAACCCCGCCATTTTTTCATTTTTACAAAACCGATGTGGTAAGTTATTTGCTTCGGCGAACTCGAAAGCCAGTTTCCTTAGTTCGGTTACAGTAAGTCCAAACAACATATTTTCCCGCGACATAATATGTTCAACCAGTTCATTTTCCATTTCCATTGGAAAAGTTGTAGAAAAACGTCCAAGGCCTTTTTCAATACCTTTTACTTTTATGTTTTTATTCTGAGCTCGCTTTCTTAACGTAGCTTGCGAAACATATCGCCCCTTTGCACTGCATCGATAGCTGACCTCATAGAAACCTCACTCCAGGATTGCCGATCGCTTTTCCTTTTGAATTTTCCCACTATTCTGAAATAAAGAGAAATTTCACAATATTATACCTAGGTACAAATTACTGGGATAAAATGACATACCTATGTCGTTTTATAACGAATGGGGGTATGTCATTTCAAACGACAAATACATTAATGAAATTAGTCAATCTAAAAATATAGGTACATTTTATTGAAAAACTGCATACTAAAATAATAATTATATTCTCTGTAGAACGGCACTTTTAATTAGTTCAACCGAAAAACGTATTTTTCTTAAAGTTTTGAACGCTTATATTATAGTTCGATTAAAAATCAGGAGCAGTCGAAACACACAAATCATTACTTAAGCCGCAAATAAGCGAATTCGTTGATGACCACATACTTTGATTACTATAAGGTGCAAGAGAGAGGTCCGACACGCCCAACATAGGGCGCGGCCATTTTGATTCCTATGCCACAGTTTATAGCTAAAGAATCAGATCGCTCACTCTGCGTCGGCACTTTTGATCTCAATGTTCCAGTTTATACACTGCGCAACTCGGATAATACAATATATGACAACCGCCTATAATAAAACAGCAGTCTTCTGCGTATCCTGAATTTGTATCCCTGCAAAACGATTGGTTAACACGTTGAGCGCCGAGTGCCCATCGGCGGACATTTGGTTATACACCCCTGGGACCGAGTGCCGGCCGGCGGACATTATGTGTTTTCTTATTCAGCGCCGCATGCCCGCCTGGCAGCACTCGTTCTATGAGTTTTACATGGATGCTCGTAATCTGTGGGCCACAGGGAACATAGTGCTATACTTGGGTCGAGAAAATTGTGTCAAAATAAATACATTATTAAAAAAATAACGCATTTATTTGCAAACTAAAATGGCAATATTAGATAAACTAAAAGGAAATTATTAGATAAACTAAAAAAATCATTATAAAAAAAATAAAATATTCAAAAATAGAACCAAATTCTAAGCCTACATCTTGGCGCAATATTTTTAATAGGTGCGTTTTAATCATCCGCTTCTGCTTCGGAATTGTCGGTTTTCTTGTTTTAATCTGACAGGTTAAAACGACTAAACCCCGACAATTCCGGAAGCAGAAGCGGATGATTAAAACGCACCTGATATTTTGCTTGCTGATGTCAGTGTCAGTGAATATTATTTTTGGAGTCACAGTTTATTGCTAAAGAATCAGTTAGCTCACTCGGACCAGTTGAAAGTTCCAAAATAACATTCACTCCAGGGATACAAATTCAGGATACGCAGAAGACTGCTATTTTATTATAGGCGGTTGTCATATATTGTATTATCCGAGTTGCGCAGTGTATAAACTGGAACATTGAGATCAAAAGTGCCGACGCAGAGTGAGCGATCTGATTCTTTAGCTATAAACTGTGGCATAGGAATCAAAATGGCCGCGCCCTATGTTGGGCGTGTCGGACCTCTCTCTTGCACCGTACAGTAATCAAAGTATGTGTTGAAAGTGCGTTGGGAAATTTAAAAGCAGCCTATGTCATTTTATCAGACTTTGGGGTCTATTCTGTAACAATTCCTTTATATTTAACGGCCTTTAAAAATATTGGCAGCTTTTAAAAATATGTTCGTATTTGTTAATTTACTTCTGTCATTACTTAAACAGATTTCTTTAAGATAGTCCTCCAATGTATTTTAAAGATCCATTTAAATAATGACAGAAGTAAAGAAGAAAATATTTTTAAAGGCCGTTAAATATAAAGAAATTGTTACAGAATAGATCCCTATGTCATTTTAGGACAGTCTCCCCTACTTTGCCACTTGAGACAGAAAGTTGATCGCATGACGCGTATTCGCTCCGTGCGAAGTCATGGAAAGAGAAGTAAAAGCGATACTAGCGCTAGCTGCGGATAATTCGTGCACTTTAGGGCGATATTTTGTAATTTTGGCATATCAAATACACCTATACATTTTACTCTTTTTTAAAAAAGTAGGTAAAAACAATACAATAAGCAACCGGAGTTGCTGTATTGAAAATTGTACAAATACTAGCAAAAAAAACAGTGAAATTTATATAAAAAATTTCAGTAGCAAAGTGGACATTAAATCAAAGAAATAAATGGATAGGTGTATAATAAGAAGAAAAATTACCTTTATTTTTGTAATACTAACAGTAATGCTGGAAATAGTAGACATCAGAAACTTGAAACGTTTTAAATAAACAATAAATTAATTTTATGATGTTCTCTAATATCCCTTTATTCTCAAATGTCATTCAGCAAGGACTAGATTTCAAGATTTCTGCCTTTGATTATTATATGTGGCTGGAATGCAATTTTGTGACTTACTGATGGGAAACCAGTTTTAATCATTCATTCTGTTTTCTTTCAAACAAAAATGAAAATATAAATAACGATCCTTTTTTCATACATTTTAACTTCACGCTATTATTAAATGGAATTTTTTATTTTGACAGAATAGGCTAATTCTTCAATGACAACTTATTAGACTTAGGCAACTTTTCATACATTTTCCAGTAAATACTGTTGTCTGTCTATATTTTATTATTGATTTTTATTGATTATTCATAATTTTCTTTAATTTAAGCGATAAAAATATATAATAATAATAATAAATTAATGTTTTACTTGTTTTACAAATCCATATATTTTTATTAAAACTAACATATATACTTTTTAATTAAGAATTCTATTAAAAATTGTATTTGTTAGTATACGCAGAAATAGTCCATTAGTACCAAAATGAAATGGCGCTGCTGTCGCGCACGGAGCGAATTGGAGCGCACGCAGCGAATTGGAGCGCAGCAATCTGTCGAAAGCAACAACGAACTTTTCACTCGAAATGCACACACAATTTTTTCTAAGATCACAGTTTTTTAGATATAGATATAAAAACTAAAAATTTGTCATAAGTAGTGCATAATGTATTGCCTATACCATTAATCATGAAAATAGCAATTGATATTCAAAGTTCATGTTAATAAAAAAACTAATAACTACGTACAAATAACTTGAAAATAATTTATTAAAAAGAAATATCATTATAGCTAATTTCAATTGGGCGAGCTACAAACCTGTCACCTTTGTCGCTTGGCAAGCTACAAAGCTGTCACTTAATGTCAGTTCGCGGAAAACGTCAACTTTGCGGTTGGATTTCGAAGTTCAAAAGCCTACTTTGGATAGTGATCGTAGAAAAAAATATTTTCGCCATACTTTATTATTGTGGAATTTTTTTACGTAAGAAATTGTTGCAAAAAATGTCAAAAGGCCACAATTTAAATATGACGTCACATAAAATATGAGTCTCTCATAAAAAATATTTTCTGTAAACTTTTATAAAAAAATAATATTACCTATAGCTTTCATCAGTGAAAAATCTCGGAAACGGATCGTTCTGCAGAGTTCAACCAACCAAGAATAGGGAATAGGGAAGATATATAAAATTAAATATGTATGAAATTCACTTTATCACCCAGTAGAGTGGAAACTGACACGTTTACAAGAAATTATATTCAGCTTCTCTTAAAAGATCTACATTCCTTCCAGTTTAGGGTACTTTATTCTGAAGTATCTTGTGCATCTTATTTTTACATATAATGGTACTCATTCTTATCATTATTAACTATCGAATATCATGAACTTGTATATCTGCTCCGATCTAGCTGTTGGCAGGTATTTAGAGGATATTTTTACTAAGTTGCAATATTAAAGACTTACCCTTGACCCTAAAGTCTAATTAAAACAAACTAGTGGACAGTCTCGTGTCAACTATAAATTATATAACCTCTAACATACACGCCACGAAGAATTATTAGAGGTATATTTTTTCTTCGCTGCCTAATCTCATCTTAAAATCAAAGTTGATGATCGCTCATCTCTCTGGTTGGACGACGTGGATTTTATCATCCAATGTTTCATCCTAACTTTTTTTATTGCCGATGAAGTACGCCACGTTCGTTGTTTCTCTTATCTTCAAACATCTGTGACTGAAAACTCGGCACGGAAAGAACATTCGTTTAAGTTGGCTGTGAACAGTGGCGTTCGAGCAGTGACAGTTTACACCATCACCATTCGAGATGGTCGTGATCTTGAGTTTTTCACGAAGCTGATTTTTTGTATATAATATATTGATTTTGATTATTAAAGCAATACATGTACCAACTGAATTTTTTGTTATAATAGTATTATTTATTCATCCTTTTAAAGACATAAAAAAATGTATTGGATAAGTCAAAGTTGAATGCTACAAAATTAAGCACATACAATACTATGAGAAAAAAAAGAATGGAAAATATGAAAAAATATGGACAAATAAGTATTAGACAAAATGACTGAAACTGAGAGCAACTTTTATAGTTATTAAAGGTAGGTAGTGTCAAATACACTTAGCAGCAAAAGTATCGGATAATTCTAATAGTTGTTGTAATTCGCCTAAACACATACATAATCAACATATTTTGTTATTACCCTGTATAATAGGAAATAAAACAAATGAAACCATATGTTTTTTTAATGATTATTTATTGTACACTTTTTTTTACAAAATTACAAAGTCAGCGTTTTCGGTATTATTTGTTCAGTATAGTAAAATATAGGCTAGTTCCTTTTCTATAATAAATTAGTTTCTCTACTGTCTGCATGTTTAAAATGAATCCACACCGAGTACAAAATCGAGTAATGAAGGGAGAAATCAGAAGTACATTGCTCAGCAACTCAATGTGAATCAGTCTACCATTAGTAGGGCTTTAAGTCGATTCACCGAAACAAGGCAGCATACGTGAATACCCGTCCCAGGACGCCCAAGGATTACAACCCCCGTAGAGAACCGTTTTCTTCGGTTACTAACAGAGCAAGGACTGTAACCGCACCATATTTATTAAATAGGCTTCTAGATGCCCATCAAGTTCATGCAAGTCCTGATACTTCCTGTAAGAAGAATACTTCGTAAAAACCGCTACAGGACCGTTGCTAACTGCAAATCATAGGAGAGAAAGACTACGGTTTGCTCGAGATCATGTAAATTGGGCGGAAGATGATTGGGCCAAAGTTCTCTTCTCTGATGAATCCAGGTTTTCTTTGTTCAATAATGATCGACGAGTAAGATTAGATAGACGTGAAAGAGAGTGATATGCCCAGTGCAACATTCTTCCTAGAGTGGGATATGAAGGCGGATCAGTAATGGTGTGGGGAAGAATTCATTTGGATGCACGTACGGAGTTGGTACTTTCTCAAAATAGAGCTCTCACTGCTCGAAGGTTTATACAGTTTTAGAACCACATGTTCTGCTATATGCCCCTTTTATTGGAGAACATTTTCTGTTAACGCACGATTATGCAAGGCCCCACATTACTAGAATTGTGCAGGAGTATTTGGAAGAGGTAGAAATTGATACCATGGCATGGCCAGCTAGAAGCCCCGATCTCAACCCCATAGAACACATATGGAATAACATGTACAGAAGAATTTCAACCCGTCAAAACCCTCTGAATAACCTGGATGACCTTAGAACTACCCTGCTTTATATATGGGATACAATTAGCGATTCAAATTAATTTTCGGGCGCCTGCCATTTCTCACCTATAAGTAGGATGTTTGTTCATTTACATTGCGTTTGTTTTGGGCATTTTTGTATTTGTGATTTTTTAAATGTTTTTAGGTAATATAATATATATTTATCATGGATTATGTGGTTTAAAGGACATTTCAGGTACCCAACATTTATTATTGATAAACTTAAAATTCTTATATTATAAAGTGAATGGTGTAGTACTTTGTATAACGGCAATAAAACTCACAATGCAGATATTGCAGTTTGATACTAGACACAATTTTGCAAAATAAATGTAAATTTGTAGATATCCATTTATCGTAAGAAATAAAATTTTAGGACTTACGCTTGGAAAATAATGGACAATTCAGTTTTGATTTTGACATTAACACCTTATAGATTGCAATTTCTTGGGGGATTTTTCGCAAATTTCATTTTTAAAATAAACGCACTATTACACACTATAAGAAATAAACAAATTTAAAGCTCACAAGTAAGAAAAACTTCGAATTATAATTATTAATACAAATTAAAATATAAACAGTGAAGACGTACGGTAATGTTGCCAAATGGTAAACTGATTTTAAAACACAATTATTAAATAAACTGAAATATAATAAATCGCTTTAAAAAAAAAAAATCCTTAAATAATTCAAGGACTAAGATCCGACGTCGTAAAGAAATTTCGCTACTCCTGGCAACACTGAAAAATATCCTACTTATAGGCACCTCCTACAAATTACCTCCAGAGGGCGTATCACTTAGCTAGAATCCCGAATACCACAAAATGTCATTAGGAATCATGTTCATAGCAAGCCAAGTAGATGTTATTCGTGCACGTGGTGGTAATTCGAGGTCAGTGGCAGCTCGTGGGCACTAGCAGCAGTGGGGCACACACTGGAAAGGAATCCCGGGATTCGTTTTTCCCTTAGGAAAACAAGTTCTCCGCTTAATGAAAATTAAATATATTTCAAAACAAATTAAATATTACAAAATTGAAGACTAACTGCTTGGTACCGCTGCAGTTGTATACTATTTCTTATAGTTGAAGTCCATTCTTCTGGATTTTTGGCTAGCGAAGTGATCGATGACTAGATTATTAAAATTTGGAATGGACCGAATAAGTTTTTTTTTTATAGATAACATGGCTAATGCGCACAATCTATCTTGGCACATAGTGTTCCTTAAAAATGTTTTAATTCGTTTTAGTGTCGAAAAACATCTTTCACTCTCCACTGTGGTCATGGGAATTGTACACATTCCGAAAATGTAATTGTCAAATTGTTCTCAAAAAATATTTGTAATAACGGTACGGCCCCATTGTGTTGCACAAAGTCGTCTCGGGTGTAAAGTATGGACAGTTCGTTTTTAAATTTTAAGCTGTTTACGTTTGGAAATAAACTACACACAGTTTTAACGTCCCCATTTGGAAAAATCCTCGGTAGTCTTTAAATTTTTCACTATCAAATAAACTTGATATTGTTAGGTGGGTAGTAAAACTAAAACGTTCATTTACCTGCACTACTATTGTATCATAAATTGCCTTACATATCCTTAAATTAGGAATGGGGTCCTCCTTTTCAACAAACCGTCTCTTCTTGCTTGTACTTGGACATGATTGGGTGTAGTCGTTTAAGTTTAGTTCTTGTGGGTCTTGTTGTGATTACCTTTTTTCATGAATTAGCGTGCCTATATTATTTCTAATATTTTGAATAGCTGCTGCAAAATTTGATATGTTTATCCTTACCTTGAGAGCATCGAGCTGTCTACTCTGCAGTTGATCAAAAAGTATATCGCAATTTGGCATTATTTTGCTAAAGAAAAATAACCAGAAACTAAAATCTGTCTTTCAAAATTTATCAACCCTTTAGTCTGATTAATAGTTTTTTATCGAATTCTTCGAGACATTTAATCAAATCCTCTTTATAAACATAAATAGTATTCACACACTTCGATGTAAAATTCCATCGTGCAGGAGCATTTTAAAGCATACGACTCTGAAGAAAAGGTGTTTGGCAATTTAAAATCTCCCAGCGAAAAATTTCTCTTTTATATTTTCAAACTAGAAAAAATATTTATATCTCTACTTGATAATTTGTCAACTAAGCCTGGATTTTCCAACGCATACCTTTTTGAGATGAGCAAAATAGAATTTGGTCATCCTTGCCAACAACTTGCGAAAATGTACACCATTAAATTATTTATAAGACTTATAACGTTTTTTGGTAATCACAATAAATAAATTAATATCATGGTCCAACAAACGCGCATCTTAAGCCGAAACCGGCATCACTTTTGTGAGGGAGCCGGCAAAGATGCCGCTGCGTACATTCGTATCTGGTCTAGGTAATCTGTGCCATAGGTACAGCACTTCACGATGAGGACAGCGCCCCGCTTGTGACGTACAATCCATCGCATGTGTTCATCTCTTGCTAAGCGATATTGTCGTTGTCCTTGTTTTTCGCATCATAATGAGAGAGAAAACAACAGAGGCACACATTTACTGTGCCCTGTGCCCATCTTCCACTTAATTTCGGAATTCTCGGAACGTCGCTCAACGCCCGGTCGTCCAGTGTCGTATCAACGCGGTTTGCGCTGAATATTAGATAAAATAATAATAGGCATTGAGAGAAATATAAAATATGTAAGTTATTTTTTTTTTTGGTTTATTATACTAGGGCACGTGCCACTGTACGAGATACTGAAAATAAAAATTTGTGCAGTAGATTTTATATTATTCATAAATCGAATACTTATTCGTTTTTTTTTTATTTATTTATCTGGGAAATGGAATTTTGTTATTTTGAGTTATTAAAGATGAAATATACTTTATTATACGTACCTATTTACTTTAAATTAAAAAAATTATTTGTATTTTGTATTTTTTAGCGTTTATTTAAATTATGCGATACGAGTCAGGAATAGTAGTTTGTGCAACAAGAGTGGATATGATGGCCATATCGCACGAAGACGAAATTTGAGCATGACGCCGTAGGCGGAGTGCTCAATCGTCTGAATGCGATGCGGACAATCCATTTGAGTTGTACATAATATTTTTTCTACGACCCACTAACAAAAATTTACAAATAAAAAAAATATTTTAGGTTATTAAGACAAAATAACTAATTTTAAAATAATTTATTACTTTTAATAATTTTTAAAATAAAATAAACGAAAAAGAAAAAGTTCACTTATTTTTTTCCCACCCGAGAATCGAACTCGAGTCTTCCGTATGGAAGGCAAGAGCGCTGACCACAGGATCATATATTCCTTTATTTTTGTTGCTTTAATTAAATTGACTTCATATAGTTTTATTTAAATTAACAAATTATTTATAATTATAGACGAAATAAAAACAGTCAACACAAGAATAATCCATTTTAATGTATGTTTAATCTCAATAACTAAAAAATATACTGACAATTAGTTTGATAGAATTGTCAAATTTTAAAAATAATAGCAGTCGGTTGATCAAAATATGAACGGTGATCGGTGGATTTCATTGTTTGCAGTGTTCTCACTATCTAGAATGAATATGAAATATATTCGTTCAGATCAAGGCAATAGCACACTTTCTCGTTTTGTAATCTCTGCGTACATAAGCTAATATCCATGTGGGCGTAGAAAAAAGCATTTATGGACATGTAATGAATATTCTTATCATTATACTTCGTTGAAAACAAAAACAAGGCAAAAAATATAAGAAGGATATCATCACTTACTGTGTTAATATTTTTTTTTTCTACAGCCACATGGATATTAGCCAATCTACGCACAGATTACAAAACGAAAAAGTATGCTATTGCCTTCAACTGAACAAATATATTTCATATCCATTCTAGTAGTGAGAACACCGCAAAAGAATAAAATCCACCAATCACCGTTCATAATATATGTTGATCAACCGATTGCTATTATTTTTAAAATTTTAAATAAGTGACAATTCTGTCAAACTAATTGTCAGTCTATTTTTTAGTTATTGAGATTAAACATACATTAAAATGGGTTATTTTTGTGTAGAATCGATAAATAATAGCATTTTTGTTTTTATTTCGTTTTTAATTATAAATAATTTGTTAATTTAAATAAAACTATGAAGTCAATTTAATTACGAGTATTAAAGCAACAAAAATAAAAGAATAGGTGGTCCTGTGGTTAGCGTTCTTGCCTTCCACACGGAAGACTGGAGTTCGATTCTCGGTTGGAAAAAATAAAATTATTTTTTTTTTCATTTATTTTATTTTAAAAATTATTAAAAGTCATAAATTATTTTAAAATTAGTTATTTCGTCTTAATAACCTAAACTATTTTTTATTTTTAAATTTTCGTTAGTGGGTCGTAGAAAAAATATACTGTACAACTCGAGTGAATTGTCCACATCGCACTCAGATGATAGAGCACTTCGCCTACGGCGTCGTGCTCAAATTTCGTCTTCGTGCGATATGACTATCATGTCCACTCTTGTTGCACAAACTACTATTTTCTACCATCACTCTCCAAAGTAGGCTTTTGAACGTTCTTAAAAAGTTGAAGATTTCCGCGAAATGTCATAATTTGACATTGTTGGCACACGCTTGTCTGTTTTCATTTGAATTAAATAAAAGAAAGCTAATCGGTATTTTAAAGCAAAATGTAGGCTAATTTAAAATATTTCAATTGACTTCCTTATTTTTTAAATCATCGAACAGTATTTTCCGTAAATAATTAAATCATAAATAATTACCGACATATAAGTATTAAAACATTTTTTTCTCTTCGAAGAGTAGGCTAGTAGGCTTATGTCAAATAAACTTACAATATTATAACTTTTTGTCTCAACAGCCAAAGTGTTACTTTACACAAATAGCTATTTTGTTACAATAATTTTATATACTTTTTCTTAGGGCCGATTCCACTGTTGTGTTAAACGAAGTTTAAATACTAAACGAAGATTAAAATGAAATTTTTACATTAACAAAACACGAAGTTTAAATTACTAAACGGAGATTAAAAGGACATTTTTACATTAACAATGTCATTTTAATCTTCGTTTAGTAATTTAAACTTCGTTTAACACAACTCTAGCTATACAGAGTGTCCCGAGATTAGACGGTCATATTTTAACAGCGTGATCTACATCCTAAAATAAGAATAAAAGTTCATATAAACATAGGTCCGAAAACGTTTCGTTTTCGAGATACAGGGTGTTACAAGTGAAGTCCTGATGGCCTATTTTTATAAATATTTTTTAAAATTTCTTTAGTCACTGGTTTTTCAAAGTAAAAAAAATAAATTTCTGATTTTACATGCCTACTAATTATTGTTTACACTTTTGAATAACTTATCTTGAAATTTTCAAAGTCATTTTTCTTGAAAATGGTGCGTCCTAGCGAGATGCAATAATAGTAACTTTATCATAAAGAAAACATTGGTTTTCCAAATTTTATAGTCAAAAATGGTAAAAACTGTCAACAAAAAATACTTAGGGCAATTTTACCCTAAGCCCCCCCCCCCCTACTTTACCTACCTATGAAGATGATCAAAAACTGGGGTTTAGTCTATTAAATAGAGCGTAAAAAGGTTAGCATTTGTACCAAATTTTACTTAGTTATCTTTAAACGTTTAGAAAATATTTACAAAAGAGTGTCATCAGGACTTCATTTTTAACACCCTGTATCTCGGAAAAGAAACGTTTTCGGACCTATGTTTATATAAACTTTTACTCCTATTTTAGGATGTAGATTATGCTGTTAAAATATGACCGTCTAATTTCGGGACACCCTGTATATTGATAATTGCCCTCATCATAAATAAATCGTACTAACAAATGAAGTCAAGAAAACGTCTCATAATTTTTCATATTTTAGGTACTACAATACAAATATTTAAGTCCGGCTCAGAACATCTCCCTACTCCTTCCACCCAGTTTATCGGTTATGGCAAAATTTGCGCAGCTGCCTCTACCCTTTCTAACTTCTTTGCGTCTATCATAAAACTGAAAACTGACGTCAGGATCATCGACTTATATAGCTTCTCAAACCATCTCGAACTGTCCAGATTTTTCTTGGCAAGGAATTACATTTCCAGATATTTCTGGATTATTCTATCTTCTTCTTCTACTCGCACCTTTACTTATGATGACCGCAGCACACTGTAGGGTGATGGGTGACATTGCACTTCTTTTTGTATTCGTGCGGTTCCTACAACAGCCGCAGGTTACTGCAGGGTGCAGGGTAACAATACATTTTCATTTTATATTTATATAAATTGGTTCCCCTGCACTAAAGGGATGTAGCTCTTACAGACAAGTCGCCAATGTAAGGGTCCCCGCAGATTTTTTAAACCATTGTACTGTTCCATATCGAATGAACTGCAATTTTATTTTCAATTAATATTTGGATGGTCTTGTAAAAAAATTCTCTACTATGTAATTCTGCACTTTACCCATCAATTTGTTGCATTAATTAAATAAATGTACGCCACTGTACAATTTATATCAAAAGCAGATTGCGGATAAACAAAAACCAGGAACTGTTAGGAAATTGGGTCACAACATACAACCAACCGTCCTGCAGTATCTTGATGATGATGCTCTTGATGTTTTTTGCATCAGGGCTTTTTCTGAATGAGTCTCTCTGTCAGTCAATGAGTCAAAGACAAGTAGTCTGTTCAACTGATTTGCCGAACAATAAGTTGTAAAATGAACTGTCTACAACTACAAAAACACTCTTGTAAGCACTTAACAGACTAACTGAGTTACGGTTCTTGGTCGTTAGATTGAATTTTATTTTCATGCGTTACTAGTTATAACACTTGCATATTCACTAATGATGTCTTTTTCTTAGTCGGTAAAAGATTGAATTATCTGCATACGCCAATTTCGAATGAATGATCTACATGCTAAAATAAAGTGTTACAGTTTTACGTAATCATCAAGTAGTGGATGTTGGACTAACTTTAAGAATTACATTTTATGAAATTCTTCCTAAGAACGGACTATTTTGTATTAAGATAAGACTCGTTTACATAAATCAGGTATTATCGGTAAGATATTTATTCGACTTGCTTCCTTTCTGTGTGTGTGTGAATTCGAGAACTATGGCTGCGGATTCTGAATCCATTTGCCAAATTTGCTTCCTTTCTAAAATTATGAAAAATCGCATATTGATTTGTCGAAATGGTTTTCGAGATATTTTATTTCAAAAGTTCGAAGATTGCGATTCTTATGTAATGTCTCTTCTACTAAATATATTATAATACATAACAGTTGTAAAACACATCGCCCATCTCTTGACCTATGTGCGGTTTGGTGCTTGGGTACTTCTAATCCCTTTTTTTGTTTTTTCTTCGCTAATTCTATACAACAAACAAAACGCACCTGGGAACTATTCTATATATGCCCCCGATTCTCAAGGGAGACTTTTGTTATTACTTGCATTTAATTTAGCATATTTAATTGTAATACATTGAACAGTTATACCCAACCTAGATATTAATTTAACCTTTAATAATGTTAAAAGCTATACGACATCTAAATAATCATTACATAACATTAATTCTTTTAGTATATTCGATATACTTAATGCAATTTACAGTTTTCGTGTAACCGATCAATAATTTGTCAATGTCCTCGCATGCCGCTGATGGCTGACGGAATTAAAAAATAATTGTAATAAAATATGGCTGCGCCCACGTAACATTTGTTAAGACTAATTTCTGGTCACGACCGGTAGTTATTCATATGTATCGAGGAATATGCACATATCAAACGGAATGAGGCGATATTTCAATCATAAAATTCTGGTTTTTTGGTTTTATATTACGTACCAGGGAGAGTCTGAAGTATTTTGAATATTTATTTGATCTTTAATAGTAGTCTTCAACAATACCGTATCCCACGTGGTCTAATTCATATCACCAGTACAACCGACATGGTGTGGAGAGTGTTGTCACGTATGTAGTGATACCGCGAGACGAGACGAGCCGAGAGAAAACTGTTCACTCGTCTCGACAAGAAGGCTCTCCTATCACTCGAGAGAGCCTTTCTCTCGTTTCGTCTCGTTTCTGTCGTGATAAAACCATGTATCAAAGTTAGATTTGGAAAATATATACTTAGAAAGAAACATGAAAAAATTGTAAAATTTTGAAGACAACACAAAGATTGTTTAAGTAATTTGTCTCATTAGTATCCAAATTGGCAATACGAAACAATTATGGAGTCAAATCGGTATCTCTCTGTCTGTCCGTATGTCACAGTCGTTTTACTCAGTGACTATTTGACATACACAATTGAAATTTGAAGTAATAGTGGCCCAAATTAGGCGTTAATTAAAAACGTACATACTTTGTCTTGGAAGTTGCCATCGTGTGATATCAAATAAAAGTATATGTTGAAGCATGTTTTCAAAAATATATAATACGTTTTACTTTTTCTGTGACAGTTTTTTGAAAAATCGCCTAAAAATTGCTTTTTCCAACTTATCTCAAAAAGTAACCTCAAAAAAATATTGTTGTACCTATAAAAAATATCCATTTTCAATATTTTTAAAAAATCAAGTTTTTAGGCGAAGTATTTTTATATTTTTTAAAATTGCAAAATAATAACTTTATCCATATTAGTGACCAGGTAAGAAAGCGATTCAAACAATAAAATTTCCCATGGGGCTAAATGAATATTAATTTACTCTCTAAATCTGTTTTTTGATTTATATTACAATTTTATGTTTAGAAATTAATAAATCTAAAATATTTTATTATTTCTTTGTTTAACCCAAATATATTTCCATTTTAGTAATTAATGTGGAAAATTAATTTTAAATAAATTACATGGAAATAATATTTCTTATAGATCACTATTTATAAAATCTCAATTACACGTATTATTTGTTATCATTAAATATATAGAAAATACGTGTATTATAGTTAACTTTTTGAGTATCTAGAAATTTAATATGCTTAAATTTTAATTTACGATAAGCATTTGAAAATTTCAAATATGCAGAAAGTAAATTGCTCGAGAGAGATCGAGAGAAACGAGAAATTCTCGTCGAGAGATGACACGCTCTCGTCTAGAATCTGTTTTCGAGAGAATATGTCTTTCTCGTCTAGTCTAGACGAGACGAGACAAGACTTGACGAGAGACAAGAATCTCTCGTTTCGCGGCATCACTACACGCATGTACAAAATGAAAAGCAATATTTTTTAAACGTGCCGGTACGATTACTGTCAGGGCACTATCAGGTCTAGTGAGCAAATACCATTAGGATGATAATTGATTGAACGGCCATTTGTTTGTTGGAATGCCTCTAACCTACTTGAACCTTTTCTATTAGACGCATAATATTAGTGAATCTGTGATAATTAAAATTGGTGGTAAATGCTTCACACAATTTCTTGTTCTAGACAACAAAACATACTGCAGGTGTAAGAGTTCTGATGCAAGCTACAACCTTAGAATTTAGGATTTAACTATGTAAGGCTCTTATTCTAGATTTTACTTAATTTATAATCTGTTAAAATTAGGCGGGTGTTATTCATAAAATCCCATTGTTAAGATTTTTAATAAAGGATTATATAATTTATATAAAATTTAAATATTTCACGAGTAATATCACCCTATATTCTAAAAAACAAATTGACAAAACTGTGACATTTGTAATATAATAAAAAACAAAAAATTTACAATATTATGAACAAAGTTAAAATAAAAGGAAAAAGATATAATTTTGACCCACCTCTTACTATGAAGGGTACTTAATTAGTTCTTCCAATTGTAACTTATACAAATTAGTTCAAAAGAAATTCCAACATAAAACAATTTCGATAGTAATTATAATAAAAAGATAACAGGAAATTAAATATAATAGCTCGAAAAAAAGTAAATTTGGATTTCAAATATTTTTTAGTAAACAATTTCACTTGAATAAACTCATCCAAAATACAGAAATAATGATATAAATATCTATCACAAAATACACTTTGTTGAAAAAAACAAAAGCAGGTCAAGCCCAGTAACGAAATAGTATAGACCACGTTAATTTGGCTGCCGATATTTCCAAAAAATTTCCTTTAGTTTATCCAAAAAATTAGCAAAATCAAGTTTAAAAGTTGTAAATAAACCATTTCCAAAGTTCAGTCATAAAAATTGTATCCAAAACAGTTGAAAAATATAGTTTTTTGCCCACCCTGGACCACTCTAGAAAAAATCACTGAGAGTCCAGTAGTCCATGAGAGCTTCAAACAGGAATGGTCCGTATTTGAGAAATTTGACAAAAAGTGCAAAATTAGAATTTTTAAGAAAATTAATTGATCAAATAAAAGACACTTTATCGTTTTTCTACTTTATTGAATATATTTGTTATTTACGCTTGGAGAAGAAAATTGCTTATGTTATTCTCTACAATTTTTGTCCTTTACATGATTTTCCTAAAATGGGCCGTACTGGAAAAATTTGAGGAAAAGTGTACAATTTTAAGTTTTCATAGTTTCTTTGGCAATGAATATATATAAAAAAATGTTTCGAGTAAGATGTGTGTGGAAAATGTATGTATCTTCTAAACATTTACAGGGGTGATATAATAGGTTGTAAAAAATAACCGAAAAAGCCTGTAATAACTAGACAGGAAAGTCATATTGTGTTGGACATATCAGATTTAATTTTAAATATGCATAAGGTGTAAATATTTATTTTTATTTATATTTAAATGTAAATTGACAGCAAACTTTAAAATTATTTATAATAAACTTGTTTAATTGATTACTGGTGGCCCAATTTTTAAAGTAAAATAAAATTAATTTTATGGCAACATTGAATGGTTAAAGGTAAAATAGTAATACAAGATGATAAATCGATATTTACAATTTCTGAAATTTTTATTTAAAAATTAAAATAACAAAATCAAATACTAATACAATATTGAACATTAATAATTTAATTAAAATTAAAGTAAAGTAATTTAAGACTAAACAATTATTGTAAAATTATTAAATTAACATAAAATTGAACCTATACCACAAAATAGAGAATCTCTGTTCTAATTCAAAGTTAAAACTAATAATGGCGCCCAACAAAAACTGAAATTTAATAATAAAATGTTTGCTCTCTACGCTATTACAAAAATTAAACTATTAGCCCACTTACATGATATAACAATATATGGGGTTAAAAGACTGCCATTAAAAGTCATTATTTTTAAATCCATACACAATTAACACTTTGCATGCTAATCACGCCTATGAGCTTCAGAATATCGCTGCAGACAAATGCTGATGATGCACATGTGAGTTTTAAAGATACTTATGTCTACTAATGTTTGGCATAATTACCCTTGCGTATAAAAGTTTACCTTTTGGAAAAGTTTGAAGAGGAAACTTACTGTTACCCTATGTATCAAGCAGTTTCCAGAAATCTTTCCTCCAAGTACAAAAGAACAGACAGTAGGACAATACAAAGATGGCATTTTAGCAGAAAAGTGGAGAGATAAACGAGAAGTTATGTACATATCTACGAAATTTAAAAATAATCTGATCGAAACTAAAAACGAAAGAAAATAATGAGTTTATGAGCCCTGTTGATCGCACAGATCAAATGCCCGCTTACTATTTATATGAACAAAAGATAATGAGACAATGAGGTATCGAAAGTAGAAATTCACATATTTCAAGATTTGTTATTAAATTCTTATTATTTATATAGTTATACTTTATACACTAGTAGAAAATAGTACATTATATACCTAGGGTGAGAAGTGAGCTATTATTTACCGAGCACTTTTATATCCTGAGGCGCGTAGCGCCGAGGGATATAATGTGCGAGGTAAATAATAGCTTTCTCAGCCGAGGTATATATAGAATTTTTTTTACTACTAACATTAATGTATTAGCAATTTTAATTTTGACATAAGTAATTTCCTAACAATTTGTTAAATATTTCGAAATATCAAGCAGACTGGAGCGTGTTTCTAATCAGACTGGCTTTATTTATGTAAAAATTTGGCATGTGTCAAATTTTGGTATGATTCTAGGAAATATCCCATTGCATTTTTGATATTTTAATGACATGGATTTATTGTTATTAATTAATAATTTTTAAAGCCGGTGTTGAATTTCCTAGTTAATATATATTTTTACTGTTTACACTGATATATATTATCATATTTAATTTGATTAGATTTGATAAACCCAGCTTTAGTTATTTCCTACTTATTTTTCAAATATTTCAAAATATCAAGTAGTCTGGGAGTTTAGTTGTCAAATTAACAAAATGAAACTAATGAAATTTAGTTTCATTATTTACCTAGGTTTTTTTTTATTATCATTATTTACCTAGGGAGAGAAATATTACTTCTCATTAGAGGAATGGAGTAAATAATGGTGATTTCTCATGTTAGTAGTAGAAAAATGAATTTATATGAATATCGTTTAGAAATTTTCAGACATCTCTTACAAAACTCTGAAACATTATCTGTTACTCCAAAAAACAAACTACTACTCTAAACATCAAACAAACACATTTCAAAAATGTCAAATGTTAATAGACGTCGGATAAAGAGAAAAAGATGTTCGAAGAATAATTTAAGAAGAGACACCATATTTGAGTATAGCGTGTGTCCTGGAAAACCTGGCCTTTGTGTTGGACATTGTTTTGTACAGTTCCATATTGAACTTGTATTTATTATATTCTTTGTAATAAAGTTTTCTATTCAAATTTTCAGTAATTGTTTCTTTTGACAATAATTGCTTTCTGCAGTTTAAAATTTAAATGTGCGTCACTTTGATATGAAACAAACATTAATGATCCAGTGCTGACGACGCCTATGAGCGTTACGCGTTAAAAAAGACAAAATTTACCAAAAACTTTTCAAATGTATTCTGCCAACAAGAAATCAATCACAGTTATGACTATGTTTTCAGAATAGTAGTTTGTGCAACAAAAGTGGATATGGACAATCCACTCGAGTTGTACAGTATATTTTTTCTACGACCCACTAACGAAAATCTACAAATATTAAAAATTGTTTTAGGTTATTAAGATAAAATAATTAATTTAAAAATAATTTATTACTTTTACTAATTTATAAAATAAACAAAAGAAAAAATTATAAATTAATTTTTCTCCATCTGAGATTTGAACTCGAGTCTTCCATATGGAAGGCAAGAACCCTGACCACAGGACCATCTACACGTTTAATTTTTTAGCTTTAATACTCGTAATTAAATTGACTTCATATAGTTTTATTTAAATGAACAAATTATTCATAATTATAGATGAAATAAAAATATATTTATTGATTCTAAACAAGATTAACTCATTTTTATGCATGTTTAATCTCAATAACTAAAAAATGTACTGACAATTAGTTTGACAGAATTGTCACTTATTTAAAATTTTAAAAATAATAGCAGTCGGTTGATCAAAATATGAACTGTGATTGGTGGATTTCATTTTTTGCAGTGTTCTCACTACCTACTTCGTTCAGTTGAAGGTAATAGCATCATACTTTTTCGTTTTGTAATCTGTGCATAGATAAACTAATATCCATGTGGGTGTAGAAAAAATACTCTTCAGCACCTATCAATAGCATATCATTAGGCTTTTAGCATGCAACGTGCTAAAAATATAATTTAACTATTGATAAGTTTTATGGCTTATTATTAAATTTTTTGTATAAAAATTATTACCACCCTGGTATCAATTGTTTTATAATAGCGTTTTGAAACGCATGGAATAGGTCTCGTTTTAATAATTAATTATTATACATCGTGTGGCGTAATTTTTTTTCAGGTTCTGCCCACTTGCGGTGCCCAGAAGCTACTTTATCTCAATCTTAGTTGTAATTAATTTCTATTGGGATTTTAAAATTTTGGTGTGTCAAAATGCTATATAATATATACTAATTTTGATTCTATGGTTTCTATTACATATCTTGTTATCAGTCCTCAAATAATATTTTTTTATTCAAATGTGTCATAAAACGTTGTTCTTCGGACAGCAAACATAATCGAAAAGGAGAACTTTTAAATATACTTCAAATGAACTGCTCAAATAGTAGTTTACGGACAATCCACTCGAGTTGCATAGTATATTTTTTCTACAACCAACTAACGAAAATCTATGTTTTAAAAATTATTTTAGGTTATTAAGACAAACTAACAAATTTTAAATTAATTTATGACTTTATAAGCGCAATGACATACTTTTTCGTTTTGTAGTACGTGCGTAGATAAGCTAATATCCATACGTTTTTTTACACCTACATGGATATTAGCTATTCTACGTACATTACTACAAAATGGAAAAGTATGCCACTGCGTCTAACTAAACGAATATATTCAATATCCCTTTCCATATTTTGGCCATCCGCCTATAAATTTTTTAAATTTTAAATAAGTAATATTACCCATGAAAACTGAATATAAAAATAATACAAATATTTGAAAATAACAAAAGTTGATTGTTTTTTTTTTTAATAATATAACAATAATTCAAATGTATCTATCTATCTCTAACAAATTTAACAATGCTAATTAACGCTCTAATCCTCTTTCTTACAAAAATTGATAATGCTTTTCCCAAAAATAAATAGGTACCGACTACAATAAGTGTGTTAAATTTAGAGAGTTCTGGTAAAATGATTAGTTTTGCTAACGACACAGTTTTCGTAAATTCATCGTTTTTGTGGGAAAATATAAAACAAGTTATACAGGGTGTACCAATAAAAACTCCCAGGCCAGATATTTTGGTAAGAAATAGAGATATTTTAATTCTGTAGAAGCCAGTTCACAGAGTACTAAGAGAGCTTCAGTTTAAGATGTAAATTGATTTTAAATAGGCCAATATGTAGATGGCGCTCCGTTCAATAATATTTTTCGATGAAAGGATCTTTCTTGTGTAGCACATCTTGTGAAAAATGTATTTTTAAGCAGATTTTGTTCTATGAACTAATTCGATAAATCTAGCCATTTTTGATATACAGAATGGGTCACTCAAAACAGTTTCATCCTGTTTTTCGGCATTAATCATTGGATTTTAAGAAAATGCTGAAACAGATCGATTTTTATTCCAAATTGAACACATTTTTACAATACAGACATCTGTCATGTGTCAACCCCCTTCCTTGCACTTCTCCAACACCTTAATTATTTTAAATAGGTAATGTACCATGCATGGTACTCTTATACTCTTATAGAGTCATTATTATTGTCATACAAGTCATTTTCGACCATTACGGACCTGCCCTAATCCCTTAAAGTCCTCTTTGTCTTCTTTGGGCCTTTTACAGCCTCCATTTTCCTATTACCTAGAACATTCGTTGAAGTGGGTAAATCCCCGAAACCCCTTTGATACGGCTATACTTGGTCACCGCTAGTCGAAATGAATGATTCTATCTAGAACATACTGGACCCGACGAAACATTTAGATACGACGATACTAATAAATGGTGGATCCTCCGATATATGTTTTATATCTGGCTAATTCTTATTCGAAAGATGTGTGGAACATTCTAGAAGAATATGTGTATAAATAGCCTGTTTTACCGCTGGAGTTTGGAGTGTTCAAGTTGAGATGTTCTGTTCGAAGTTACTTTACCTGTGTTATGAACCGAAGAAAACCAGTCAAAGATATAATGTTCAGATCCCAGAATTTCCCAGTCAGTGCGGAAAACATTCCCGACTAAATTGTTGGATAAATCACAATTTTGGCCCAAAAATCGATGGAGGCATCCATTTCCCTGAATGGAACTTTATGAAAAGCAGAGGAAATTAAGGTACTATACCTATAGCCTACAGGCCGATTTCTCTCATATCAACTCTTGGTAAATCGTTTTGGGTTCGTACGAAATCTAGGACAATAGATGCAATCTTTAACTGCAGTAGCAGCCTTTTGTGACTTAACAAAGGTTTTTGATTGCCTGAGCAATGGATTGCTGCTAGATTTTCCGGAGATTTGGCTTTGACTATACCTAAATCTACCTTGGTCAAAGAATCAGTAATTTACAACGACATTAAATTTTTAAATTCATTGCCTTTATCTCTTAGAAACATGAAGACTTTCAGTAATTTCAGAAAACAACTATATGCCTACTTAGTAGACAAATCATGATATAGTTGAATTTTATTATGATAAACATATGAAATAATTAAATGAGTTTTAAGTTTTAAGTATTTTATTCGTCTTTTTTTGGATTTCATTTTAACCTTTTAACTTTCTATATATTTCATGTTCTTATGAATTGATAAACTTACTTGTATTAAATTTATTTTGAGACTTAAATTCTCCAAAAGTACAGAATAACATTCTGTGTATATTTTTGAACAGATAAAACCATGGAGTGCAGAGGAAAGGAGGACAATCTCATATGGTTGTTTATCTCAAAAAGTGTCCACCCAAAGGCAGTAAATAGGGTTTCAGAAAGTGATGATCAGAATGGCGCTCAGGTACTAGAAGGGAAAGATCCAATGATGTATAGTTACATAGACTGCTCAGCCATATGTAAATTAGTTTTCCCTACCTCTACACTCCATAGATAAAAATGATATAAATATTAACTGATACCACGGTTCGTAGATAACACAGTAGTCTCTTACGTCCGTTGCTAAGGAAGGGTGTGACGTCACGGAATCAAATAGGGTGTTGAATGTGATTGTATTCTGCATTTTTTAGTTAAATGTTAAATTTATGTGACGTCAGGGTTTAGCGTACCTCCGTCATTTTGAATTTTTTTAAATGGCAACCACGGTAAAGCAAATCTTTTTTCCCTCTTTTTAAGAATACTAAAAAAGTACCGCATTAATAATGTAATACAGTATAATTTATCATCCTAAAATACTTTGTTGTCAGACTTTTATGATACCCTGTATATGTAGGATCAGAAAAACAATAATAATATAATACAGTCCCATTCATCATTCTACAATTTCATAATTATACACTCATTTGTTTTAAAGAAAATACCTCGTGAAATTTTTTCGCTACCCCATATAACTGATATTTTTAAATGAAATATAATTATTAAATTAAATATTAGTAACTGTTATGTAACGTAATTAAAATAACCATAACAATATCGCACTTTGTAGCGGTTAAACAGAATATCTTTACCCGGGCATTTACTCAATTATGTGTGTAATGAGTAATGAAATATATGTCTTTTTACCCTATTGTGTCTTTATACACTATTGGGTCTTTATATCCTATTATACTTTACTGTCTTATGAATCAATTTTGTTTTATACTGATTTTTAACATCCTCACCTGCTTGGAATACAAGTTAAATGATTACTGTACTATAATAGATTTCGATTACCAAGTGTGTGGAACAATATTATCCAATGTGGTACATTTTAAACGAAAAAAAACTATTATACCATTGTTTTCGTGTTGGTATGGAATATCGAAAGTGAGGGTATCTTTAAACTACCACCAATCCAGTCCTGTGTAAATACAAACAGTTTTAACTGATTCCACAGTTACCAATATTTCACAATAAAGACCTTAGATACTAATTACTAACTACAAAGTACAAGCATTAACTTTTAACGGTTGTGTCAAATGAAGAAAGTCTTTAGGTCAATGAAGGCACTACCTACAAATGTTAACTAGTAATTTCAATTTAAAAGCTTGTAGTTATTTTTTTAATTGTATGTACAACGAATTGCCAATAAACAGGGAAAGTAACGTTATGTATTAAGACAAAAAATATTTGCCATTTTGTATTAATTATTTTCAAAATAGGGTGCTAGAACTCATAAGGATAAAAAAATGAGAATATCTACTAGACATTACACTCGAGTTGTATAGTATATTTTTTCTACGAGACACTTAAGCAAATCTACAAAAATGTAAAAAATAATTGAGATGTTATTAAGATAAATTAACTATTTTAAAAATAATTAACATACATGGGTATTTGAATTTATGATTTTTTACTAAGTTATAGAATAAACTAAACTTGAAAAATAAAATAAGCCTCAGCCGAGCTTTGAACTACGGACCTTCCAACATATTTTGAAATTTTGTTGGCATATACATTTTACACACAAAAATCATTAGAAGAAAGGGACCGAGCCTAAACTGAAATTAAAGGCTAATGGTAAGATTTCAGAGTATTATTCTGAAATTATCATTTACTATTATTACATTAATTGCAGCTTTTTTCACCTTACATTTAAGAGTAGGTGGGTGAGATGGTTTCTTATAAGCATTAAATACAAATAAGAGAAATAAAAATCAAAGGCCTTTATTAAAAGAACATTATTGAAAAAAGGGTTTTCTACAGAAAGTTTTTAGTAATAAGTAGTTACAAATAATTTTATAGAAGGAAACAAGGACTTGTTGAACTTCAGAAGAAATATACAATGTATATTTATATCGGAAATAAAAAATATTTTTTGTCAGTTCCTAATTATTTGATGTATGGACAGTATAATGTACTCAAAAAAACAACCCAGTTTTATTATATAATAATCTATAAATAGGCACCCAATGACAGAAAAACATTTTTATTATCTATTGTGTTTATATAAATTAAAAAGGATACATAACTAAATAAAATAGTGGTTATTACATAATATATTTATACTAATTTGCAATCAAGAGGTGAAATTTTATTTATACTTATATTTGATAATCACTATTATCACTATTATTAAATACATTGTTAAAATAATTATACATACAATACACAGAGGAGATTTAACATTACATATACTTGGAGTATTTAAATAAAATGTAGTTTTAGGGCCCAACCACTTCATATTCCTTCTGGTAAAATTCGGACAATAAATAAACTGTTATTATCTGCATTTCAGTCTTCAACATTGCAGAAATGCCCATCACACGCACAACGCCATCCAAAAGACCACGTCAAGTTTAAATCCTCAGCAAGGGATACTTCAGAGGTAAAGATAGCACCTTTTACCCAAATATCTTATAGTAATGCTTCAGAAAATTCTTCTGAACTCCAAAGGCTCTTGTTCTATTCTTTATAATTATTTGTAACTTATTTGTACTAAAAACTTTCTATAGCAAACCCTTTTTAGCTATAATAATACGAGAAAATCTGAATTCGTTTCAAGACTTTCTACAATATTTTAGGTAAACCAAGTTTTTTGTAAAATCCATTTCTATAATTCTTAGTTGTTTATATAGCTCTATTACCCCCTCATGGGAGTCGTTACACAATTCTATAGGGAGGAGCAAAATATTGAAAAAATATAGAATGTTCATTTGTTGGAAAACAAAGAAAATTAAAAATAAAAGAGCAATACAAATAAACAATTCTCTAATAAATAAAATAACTCAACAAAACTGACAAAAACTAATATAAAAAAAAACAAGAAACTTAAAACACATTTTTAAAAAATAAACAGAAGGTGTGATATAAAAAAAAAATATGAACAGGAAGACACAGCCATACATATTAAAAAAAAAAAAATAAAAATTTATAGAAACACAAAAATATAAAAAAAATCACTCAAACACGTCGACGAACACAAAAAAAAACACCAGGAAAACGCAAATTTTAAATTTCTATTTTATCTACCAAAAACATCGATAACAGGAAACATAATTTCTATTTTGTTTTCTCTGATTATTTTTCAATGTACACTCATGCATATTTTTATTTATTACATGACATCAGCGCCAACTATTTTATGAACTAACGGACGATATTTGCGTATACTGACAGTACAATTTTTAATAGAATTCGTAATTAAAAAATATATATGTTGATTTTAAGGAGGTCCTTTCGCCACCCCTTTCGCCACCCCTTTCGCCACCAATGTTAAATAAAAAATATTAGATTATGAGTAAAATTAATTTTTTTTCTAATAGTTGAAGTCCTTATTTATCTAATAGTGAACTTTTAACTATACCTTACCATGCAAATTTTTGAGAAGAATTTCAAGTAACCTAGTTGAAAATTTTTCGTGATCTTTAAATATTAATTTCTCAATAAATTCCACGGTAACCTATATATTTTATTGTAAAAAACAAAACCTAAATATTTCAAAAACCTTATTTTTAGTTTTTTTCTACTCCGTCTAATCAATAAATAATAGTATACTTAATTATAATTCAAAAATTGTTGTTGAAGTCTTACTTTCTCGTAAGACACTGTACAAATAATCACATTTTAAAATTTTTTTTTCTCAAAAATTTGCACGGTAAGGTATAGTAAAAGTTCACTATTAGATAAATAAGGACTTCAACTATTAGAAAAAAATTAATTTTAGTTTATTTAACATTGGTGGCGAAAGGACCTCCTTAATAAAAGTATATGGATTTGTAATACAAGTGAAAAAATTAATTTTTTATTACTATTATATATTTTTATTACTTCAGCTAAAAAAAGTAGTATAATCAATAATAAAACATGGGTAGGTATTTACGAGAAAATGTGTGAGATGTTGCCTAAGCCTAATAAGTTATCATTGAAGAATAGATTAAATAATGTCAAAATAAAAATATTACCATTATATAATAACGTAGGATCAAAAAGTATTAACAAAAATAATTGGTATATTCGCGATTGTAATTTATATTTTCTTCATTTTTAGTTCGAAAGAACCCATAGAAATTAATGATTAAAACTAGTTTCCTATCAATAAGTCACAATATTGCATTTCAGCAATATACAATATTCAAAGGCAGAAATATAATCCTTGCTAAACAAGGGGCGACGAGAGAGTGTTGCAATATAAAATATATGTTCTTTAAGTACGTTTACTGAATACCTTCTGCTTAATAACATTTATTCTCTTTCAAAATATAAATCTAAAGTCAATAAGTTTGTAACTTTAGACCTAATTCGATATTTTTCGCAATTCTTGACAAAATATCGAGTTTCATTGCTAACAGTTTTTTGATGTTACCGCCTTGGGCGTCAACGCACACGGAACGTTCTTCCAGACATGTGTACTATAATTTTTGCTCATGATTGTCCGAGTACAAAAATGTCACTTATAGGAATCAACCAGTAATCAACAGGACGACGGTGGCAAAGAAAACAATTACAACGCAACAGTTGCAGAAATTGCTCAGTGTGCTGCTATTCGATATTCCATAATTTGGAAAACAACTACCTACTCCTTTGGCTAATACCTCAACAGGTATTGAATTATATTAAAAAAAAGACTGCAGAAATTAATTATTAATATTTATTGTAGGTTTTTTTTATCTATATGTTTTTCATATTAAACCATGGAGTTTAATTTTTATTTATCAGTTATTGTAAAATAATTTGTGGTTAATTTATTAATAAAAACAAATTAATGCTTTTAATTTTATTGCTGGGCCGGCGCGTTGCCTTTTAATTGACTTCCCTCGCCGGTCCAAGGGGTCCGATTCGCTCCTGGTCAGAGGTCGTATTCTAACTATGGTAATACATGAAAAATGCATCATATTTCACAGATATTTCTAATTTTTTGAACACGGTGTAGAATGTATTTTGAAAAGTGTAAATAAGCATGAACTAACTATATACAAGTGTAACATATGAACACAGAAAAAACAAGAATTATTTAAGAGTGGTGGAGATATATTTGAATATATTAATTATGCACTTTTGTACTTTTGAATCCTTCTAACAGCTCACCCTGTAGAGCTCCAAACTAGGGGTCCATAAAAAAGTTGCCTTTATAGACCTGAAAAATAACATACAAGATAAATTTGCACAAATTCTGACAGTACCCAAAATCAATGTTAAAAGTCGAGGTCCTTTGATGGAAATCATTATATTTTTCCTTGCTGTTTACAAAGGATATTTAATATTTTTCTCATTTTATGCGTAATTGACTTTACTAAATCCAAAAGTCTTGTATCTCAAATAATTCAGAGATATTCTTGGAAAACCTTGAATCTTGTTCTGAACTCATTAATTTTGGACATTTCTTTAAAAATCCGGATAAAATTACTAAACGTTTTATTATAAAAATTATCTACTGTCAAAAACAAAAAGAGTTCCTCAATATAAATCATTATATAATACAAAAGATACCTACCTAGATATAAACACAACTACACAAGAGAACAACCATTAAATATTTAACATAAAACAGTATATTATGAAAAAATAAAAGTAAAAGTTAATTTCAACGGCCAAAAGAACTGTTTATACGATATTTAAAGTATAACTTAATGCATTTGTTAATTTCCCTGAAAATTCTGAACAATTTATAATTCCCTAGTTGTGTCTCAACCAATTCCTAAGTAATTACTCTAGGAAAAATATAAATTCATCTAAAAATAATACTATTTTGATCTAATCTTTTTAAATGGGTGCTAAATAGATGCTAATTATTTAAATAACAAAGAAAGATGAAATAAAAACTATAAAAAATTTTTCAACCAGTTTCTCGCCTTTAATATTTCATGAATCATTGGATTCAATGAATTTAGCATTAGTGATATACCTAAAACTTTCTACGATTTTAGATTTTATGTACCTATGCAGAATTTGTTTTTCTGAAGAATGTTTCGTACTTAGAGTATCAAGACTCAATTACATCATAATTGTTTCAAATCAGCCTAAATTATATAAATCATGTTATTGCAATGTATATCATAAATCATCTTTCGTTAATGAATATGTGATAAGTTCTCTATTTTTTTATTGTTATTTGAAAAGGCAGATAGTGTCTATATTTATTCAAAATATTGGTTAGAATAAAAATAAAAATTATCCAGAGTAAACAACAAAAACCTATAAAAGGATAAGCTTGTGCCTGGGTATATTGAGATAAAATTCGTTAAACAATATTTTGGAAACTACAGTTTTTGCAAAATATAGAAACATTTTTCATTATTTGTTTGCTAGTTAAAACTGCGAGGTCAATAATTCGAAAGAGATGCATGCTCTTTCCAGAGATGAAAAGTTAGTAATTATGTTTTCTTCGTCTACAAAAGTGGACTAAACAGAGGCTTCAAAATGTTTCCTATTTATAAAACCAAGTAACCATAAGAAACAATTTAATATATATTTTTTTAATTTATGTATACAATAATTTAATAACATAAGTTTCAGGATCTGCCGCTATCACTATTGACCAGCACAGTAGTTTAACGGACTCGATCCGTTTGTAGTGTCAACGATTTTTTTTTCACGTTCATTTATTTACAATTCACACGGTAGATAGATTCCTAAATCCAATTATGGTTTGGTAAACACTTACAAATGCCAGTAACATATATGGAGAATTAACATGTGAAATTCTTTTTCCGCTTTGTTAGTAAGATGTTATTAAATATAAATTAAATCGATATTTATTTAAAAAGATAAATTTCATTTCAGTAGTACCGTTATACGGGGTTAAGTGAATCGCTATACTATGGGTAAAATTAATCAATGGGCACTATTTGGTAATATCAGTAAATAACTTCGTTTCTAAGCAAAGCAGATTTGCAGATTCTCATTCACCAGTCGATCAAAGATATATCTCAAGATGGTTGTGTGTTACTTCGGAAAGCAGGTGAGCGTGAAACAAAAAATAAATGTTGAGCACGTGTTTTTGTTGTTTCTAAGAAAGTTGTAAAACGTTTGGTCGTGGGGGGAGTGGGTAGTGGTTAGGATAGGATAAAAAACAAAAATGAGCAAAGTAGGGGTAAAATGGATCACTGTATGTTACATATAAGTTTGGTTTAAAATTATACAAAGAGTACTAGTTGGCGGCTCACCCCTCCCCCCCTACCTACTTTGTGGCTTTCTACCTCTCCATATTTACTGCTGGTTTCCAATTAAATAAAACAGAGGCAAACTTGTCACATAAAATAAAATAAAAACAATTTTTACCAAAATAGGAAGCTAGTTTAAAGCTGTGGTTAGAGTTTAGTTAATTTCATTAATATTTAATTTGTTTAATGTTAAGTTTCTGAAAAGTTACCGTTCAAAGTTTTTTTGTATAGGAGTTCAGCGTTTATTTATTTGTTTTTTGTTTACCTAAAAAGTAAGTTAGTTTCACAATGTTCGTACCGTTTAATTTGGTCAATTTAATTGACAAATAAAAGCTAAGCTTAATTATGATTTTTCTCGTTATTTATACTGTATAATATATACACTTAGACATTTTAAATACATATTTGAAGTGAAAAATTTTTAATCTCTTTACCCTCGGCACCTCTAAAATGACGAAAACGCACCTTTAAACGCGTGATTCACTTTACCCCCCCACTAGTGGGTAAAGTGAAACAACCTTTGACAAAAAATCTGCAAAAATTGACGTCCAATTTAATTTAATATAATATTATTTCCGTAAAAGATAAATCTATCTTCATTAATTTCTGTGTGATTTTAGCTTTATTATCTGGAAGTTAATTAAAAAAAACCGTTATTTTTGATTTACTTAACCCCATTTGACTCTTTTTTAATTCTTTTGGAAAAACTTGTTGCATGAATTAATTTGGACATAAAATGGGGTAGGATGGTCCGAATTCAGATGAATGAGTTGTCTATTAAAGAGAGAGAGAGAGATATGCTTTATTGTCGTAAAAAAATTTACAAAAATTTTATAGACAAAGCGTGTAACTTAAATACTAAACATATTATAAAAATAACTAAACAGCAGAAAAAACAAACAGAAACAAAATGTCCCCCCAAAGTGTCCCAAACAATTTTAGCCCATTTTAACAAATATTTAATATATGAATATAATGTAACACAATTAAACAAATAAATAAAGGAAATATTCAAATGTGACTAAGAGGCGAGTAAGATGTGTTATGTTATGTTGGGAATGGGGTGTTAATACACTGCGACCTAAAAGATCAATTGTGTCCCCTTATGTCGCTAATGCAGCAAGGAAATATCTCAATGCCTATAATGACCCTTCCAATCCTATCTTCTCAAGGAAGTGTAGGATTTTGAGTGGCTTCAAGTTAGGTAAATCTCCCTCTTCTATTTGATATAGGTATAGTGCCCTTGGATTCTGGAGTGCTACATATTCAGTTAGAATGTGAATGGAGGTTTCGTCCTCCTCCTCACAGAATCTGCACTCACTATCTTCTACTACTCTCAGTTTACTAAGGTGTCCTTTTAGTCGGCAATATCCGGTAAGGATCCCTGTTACAATACGTAGCCTGTTCTTACTTAGGCAGATGCAGGATTCCGATCTATTCTGGTTATATTCACCCAGAAGTATCTTAGCCTGTCTCAGCCCCAAGAGATTGGTCCAATTATCGGTTCTTCTACTGCCCAATTCTTTTTTAATCTCTCCTAATATTATGTTACTGCTGATACCGCAGAACGGCTCAGGTTCCACAAAGGATGTTTGAGCCCCTTTCCTTGCGAGACTATCTGCAATCTCGTTACCCTGTACCCCGTTATGTCCCGGGACCCAAGTGAGAGTAACTCTATTTTTCTCGCCTAGCTCATTCAATTGTTCTAGGCATCTCCAGACCATTTTTGAGCTGATTACGTAAGAGCTCAGCGCTTTGATGGCTGCTTGGCTATCGGACATCATGATAATTTCTTGTCTACGATATTTTCTCTCGATGTTAAACTGGATACACCTCTCGAAAGCGTTAATTTCCGCCAGGAAGATGCTTGGGTATTTTCCCAAGCTTTCGGAGTGCTTGATTCTCAGCCCATACACTCCTATTTCAGTTCCTTCTATGGTTTTGGAACCATCCGTATACCACTGAATAGCATGTCTTTCGGTTGCAAGCGCGATGGATTCTTGGCTCCATTCTTTCTTGCAGCCCAACTCTGTGGTTTTGAAGTTTTTCACAAAACTGTACTTCTTTATCATTGAGGGCATACCCCAGGTATCTTTGGTCCTGAAGCAAGCAGATTTTCGTCTGATTACTCCTTCTCTGATCATTCTATATCATGTCCTTTTTGCCCCAATCTCTATCATTAAATGTAGAGCGGCGAGGTTTAAGATCACCTCCACTGCGGTCGTATGGCAAGGTTCTCATTGCACCGGTAATGTAAACACAGGCTAGTCTTTGTACTTTTGAGATATTAGCTGTCGTAGTAGCTAAACTAGTTCTATTACTCCAGGCTATAGCCCCGTAAGTGATGATTAGTCTCACTAAGATATGACTCAGATGTGGCTAAGATAAAACAACGAAGAAATCTGTCAATATCATATACAGGGTGTTAGTATATTTGGCCGGCAACGTTCTACCCCAGAGAGTTCTCTAATTATTAATGAATTTTGATATAGGAACAGGAACCCTTAGAGGGCTTAGTTACCAAGATACAGGGTGTTAAAAGTTTAAAAACAAAATTTAAAATTTGCAATAGATCAGAAACGCCTTCAAATAATTTTTCAAATTTGGTGACCAATATGCACTTTAAGAAAGTAATATTTGACATAAATTAACTTCTATAAAAATTACTCGGTGGCATTCTATCAAAATGGCAAATTTTTCACCCTATTTTTGACGCCACTGGAACAAACTTTTTTATTTTTTAAATATTTTTTTAATTCTCTGTTCATTTTTAGTTAAAAAAGTAACAACCTTTATTGGAGTGTGAACGAACGGTGTGAAATTTGCTTCTAAATAAAAGTCTACATATATAATATTTCAAAATTTGAAAAAAATATTTATGATGTCTTTGATTTATACAAATTGTTAATTTTGATTTAAAACTTTTAACACCCTGTATCTCAGTAATTAAGGCTTTAAGGGCTCATGTTCCTATATCAAAATTCATCAATTAACGAGGGCTCTCTGTGGTCGAATATATTAACACCCTGTATATATTTTGTAATATTGTAGTTTTTCGTATTCATTTAAATATTTTGTGAAGTTTTAAATAACGTTTTTTTACTGTAAGTTAGCAGATTCTACGCCTGATATTGCACATGTCGATCAGCTTACTATAATTATCACATATGTACGTGATAACGTTGAAATTGTTGAAAGGTTTCTAGAATTTCTACTAAATATCGGCCATAAAGCTAAAGATATTGAGGATGGTTTGTTAAAATCTCTAGAAAATAATGGTTTGGACATAATGAGCTGTCGTGGTTAATCTTATGATAATGCAAGCAATGTTAGGTATATATTCAGGCAAAACAAAACAATTAATTCTTTAGTAGATTACGTTCCTTGTACCTCCCATTCTTTAACTTTGGTGGGATCATATGAAGTTGAATCGGTAACAGAAGCAGTCGACTTCTTTTCTACTTTGCAAGAACTATACAATTTATTTACTATATCTACACGTCGTTGGGATATCTTGGTGCAGCGTACAAATTTAACAGTTTAGAGTCTTTCTCAAACTCGTTGGTCTGCTCGACATGATGCATGTTACGCATTAGAAAAAGAGTGGTCTGCAATAATTGATGCATTGGAATTTATTTCCGAAAGCAGAGATGAGAAACTGACTACGTGATCTGAAACTACGGGATTGTAGCGAAAATTACAGCATTTAGAAACAGCAATCCTAGTCATTGTTTGGAATGTAATTTTAGATCGTTTTAATGCTGCTAGTAAGAAGCTTCAAGAATCTTAAGCTGATTTATCATCCGTTGTTCAGATCTATAGTTCGCTGGATCTATTACTTTAAGACATGAGAGACAGACAATTTTCTGAATATGAAGAAAAAGCCAAAGCACTATCTGGAGTTCACGATTATTATCAGCCAGATAAGTCACGGGTAAATGAAAGAACACCTTTTTCTGGATAAGAAAATTTTCGCACAAATGTTTATTACCCTATTCTAGACACTCTGCGTGTACAATTGGCCGGGCGTCAAAGTGCATATGAAAAGCTTTACGAAAATTTAAACTTTTTGATGATTTATCTGAAATAGATACAAACGAATTAAAAAATCTTGCCAATAAACTAGTTCTGACGATTTGGAAGAGACGTTAGGCAATGAATGTATTTATTTACATTGTCAACTCAAAGATTCCTTAGCAAATAAGGAAGATTTACGCTCTGCACAAAAAATATGCAATGTACTGCATTCACGGAGTCTTCGAGATATTTATCCGAATGTGGACATTGATCTCCGTATTTTTTTGAGTAATCCGGCTACAGATTGTTCAGCAGAAAAATCTTTTTCCACTCTAAAAAGGGTAAAAACCTATTTACGCGCAAGCATGGGCCAAGATAGACTTAATGCTCTTGCATTACTGTCTATTGAAGCTCAACTAGTCCAAGAAATTAATTATGACGATATAATCAACGTTTTTGCGTGAATCAAAGCTAGGAAAAAGAAATTTTCAAATTGATTAACATTAAAAAAAAAATATTTATTATATTGCAATAAATAAAGTTATTTTAAAATAAAAATATTGGATCAAAATTAATAAAATTCATTTTATCAAAAAGGGCGGCGCATCGAACAAGGCCTAGGGCTGCAGCAAGCCTAAATCCGTCACTGGTAGAAACCACTACTTAAAATACGTTTTTAGCATAAGTTAATGCTTAAACATAATAACAATAAATGAAGATTAGGCCATTCTGGAGAAGAGAACTTTAAACTTGAATTATAGAAGAGTAATGATTTTATCACATTTTAATGAAAGCATTTTAACTTCCGAATAAAAAACAATACCAAGAAGTTCCATGGCATGAATATCCACCTAATATTCTTCTTAAGACCAAACTGAATAATTTTTTTTCCGATTTTTTTAGTTTAGAAAACTTATTATCGATTTTTCATTCGAAGTAATATAAGATGTCACTTTAAATTTCTATTTCTTATTGTCAACGAATATGTAACACGATGAGTTTAATAATACGTATGTCTCGAATTAGCACGATTGCAAATTTCTGGTTATCACCACCTTAGATGGCGCCACCTTATCGACAGTAAATTTTTAAGTCCTAACACCAGTTTCCTAAAATAATTATGCAAAAATAAAAGAGTGTATTTTGCGTGTTAGCTTTCAAATATAAGTAATTTTATTGCCAACTCTCAATAGAGCCATACATTACCATACCGATTTGCGGAAGTAAACACTTTATTTCACTGTAAAATCAAATATTTTATCTGCCGCTAATATTTATCAGTATAGCCATGCCCTTCTGACAGAAATAGTGTTACTGATTTGTTTTGTAGTCGCTGTTATTTTTCTGTTTGTTTACTTAGTCATTCTAAAATGTGATGTTATATCTCCTTTTATATTAATTATAATTTTTTACGGTTGGCGATAAAAGTTTGTGTGGACCACGTCAGCAAAGTATCTTTATCGAACACGCCTGTCACTCGTCTCGCTCGCTTCTCTCGCTCGGCTCGTAATCTCAGAATGGTACGATAAAGAATCACTTTGCTGACTTGGTACATAAATAACTATTTAAAAACAACTTCAAAATGCTCTTAAAAATTGAAACTTTGTATTTTCTCAAAGATCATCAGATCCTAAACGATTGTATATAGAACTACCCCTGAGGTATCCCTTTTCTACCAAAAAAAGAATCATAGAAATCCGACAACGTGGTAAAGAATTATTGATGAAAATACTTCAAAAATGAACAGTTTGATGATTTTCTTATAGACTCCATTATTAGATCTTGTCCAAATTTAATATGGAACCACCCCTGAGGTGCCCTCGTTCTAACAAAAAAAGAATAATAGAAATCGGACAAAGTAGTAAAGAATATCGCTGAACATATATAAAAAAAATGTTCCGACGAATTGAGAACCTCCTTCTCTTTTGAAGTCGGTTAAAAAATGATGGAAAGTTCATGACTTTTTAATATTTCTTAAATATTATTCTAGTGAATATCCGAGGGATTTTGGGGTCGTTGAATACGAATCCAAATATAAAATTAAAAATGACGGAATCAGTATGGCGGAGGGAATTTTTATACTCAACCGGTTTTTTGAGTCAACAATTACGAATCTGTTATCAGATTTTTAAAGTTCAAAATGGCGAAACCAATATGGCGATCTTGGTAAGAAATGGAAGGCAAAAATATTGAATAAGTACAAAATTAATATTGGATTCGCCATTTTGTATTTCTAATTTTTAAAGTTATATTCAAAATCAGCGACCTCTAAAATGGCGAAACCAATATGGCGATCTTGGTAAGAAATGGAAGGCAAAAATATTGAATAAGTACAAAATTAATATTGGATTCGCCATTTTGTATTTCTAATTTTTAAAGTTATATTCAAAATCAGCGACCTCTAAAACCTTTTAGAACCCTCCAGGTTTATTTGTATCTGTAAAGCGTGGAGGGTGAGTTACCCTCACGGTACTTAGGCCTCATTAGGCCCATTGTGCATCCTCCTAAGATGATAGGCACCTCCTAGCTCATGAGCCAGCCTATAGATTTAATGTAGTTGACAACGTCGCCAAGAGGTGCTTCTCTTATATCGGCCGGTGTTAGCCGATACTCGCCGAACACAAATCTTCTAATAAATGATAGCGTCGAGCAATCGTAAAGGATATGCTCGATGGTCTCATCTTCTTGTTCGCACCCTCTGCAGAGTGCGAATTTTGACAGCCCCATGATATGGAGATGCTTTCGTACTTGGCAATGCCCAGTCAGAATGCCTGTGACTAGGCGCAGATTCTGTCTAGTTATAGTCAAGTATTTTTTTGCTGCAGTATTGTCAGGGTAACTTAAGAGCTCCCTGGCAACTCTGCAGTTGCTTGTTCCATCCTATCTTTCCTTGAATTTCACAAGGATATGTTTCTTGATTAGGTCTGTCACTACCGATTTTGTCAGGCCAATAGAAGAGCCAGGTCCAAAAGTATTTGGTTGGCTGCTTTCTTGGCTAGTGAATCAGCAAGACGGTTACCTTTCGATGTGGCGTGATCTTTGATCCATCGTAAGGTGATCACACTGTTGATGGATACTTCGGCTAAAGCTTCGTGACATTCTAGTACTAACCCTAAGTAAATTCGTAATCTGTTCAGGGTGAGTAGTGCTTGTCTGCTATTTGAGCATGTTCCTTCCAGTGATATTGTTTCTGGTTATTTTTTGCTACTATGAGAATCCCCGTTAGCTCTGTTTGAACTACACTGGCACTATTGCTCACAGCCCATTTTATGTTTAGGTTTAAGAATCTGGAGTATATTCCACATCCTGAGCCTTGTTTTGTTTTAGAACCGTCGGTGTAGATAAGAATCGTACCTGCCACTTTCGGCTCTTCTATTTGTTCTATTATAACTTTATGTGGCTTATAAAAAAGATATATCTCGGTGAGATGAGTCCATGTTCGATTGAAGCAGTGGGAGCGTATCGAGCACCTCCTGCCAAAAGTGACGTCTCGCATCACCAGATCCTACATCTGGTTTTATTCCAACCGTGCGCATGTCTTCGCGTCAGAGTTACCTCCTTGATGTAAATATCAAGGGGAGTGAGACTAAGAATGAATTCCATGGCTCTGGTCGGTGTTGTTTTCCTGTTATGTTCTGCCGTTCTTTGAATTTGTTATAGTTTACGGATAGCTGTTAATTTTTGGGTTTTCGGTACCCAGACAATTGCATCGTATGTTAGCATAGGTCTTATGATAGCCGTGTAAGTCCATGCGATGACTCTGGGGAGAAACCCCAGGTGCACCCCACTGTTTGGCAGCATTGTTCATAAGCAATGTATGCTCTTTTTAAATGCGAGTTCCATGTTAACTTGTTGTCAAAGGCGAGACTTAAGTACTTCACCTACGCAAAGTTTAGTTTTGTGTTTAGGAGTTCTGGATGTTTTAATTTTATTTTCATCCTTTTCCTTGTGAAAAGGACCATTTCTGTCTTCTTAGGATTGATAGACAGCGACTGGTCCTTGTACCACTGTTCGATAATTTTTAGAGCTACTTGCATTTTTTCGCAGAATATGCTCTCAAAATTTCCTGTTTGCAGAATGACCAGGTCATCTGCATATGCTATTGTGTAGTGACTGCCATTATCGAGGCGGATAAGGGTATCGAGCACCATATTCCACAGTAGAGGTGATAGCACCCCTCCCTGTGGTCATCCCCTCGCAACCAAACCTCTTATATTTACATCTTCTACACTTATGTTTACTGCTCGCTTTGAGAGCATGTTATGTATCCATCCACTAACCATTATTTGTGAAACATTCCTGGTGGTTAGTGAGTGTATTATCTTTGGGATGGTGGTTTTATCAAAAACACCTTCTATGTTTATGAAAATACCCAAGGCCGACTCCTTAATGTCCAGGGATCTTTCTCTCCGGCCAGCAACTAGATGAAGGGCTGAATCAGTAGATCGGCCTGGGGTGTATGCATGTTAGTTTGGGTGTTGTAATCACCGCATCCCTTATGTTCCTTTCCCATAGCCTTTCCAATGTCTTCATGGAAAACGATGTCGGATTAATTGGTTGGTATGTTTTTGGGACAGTGTAATCCATCCTTCCAGGTTTGGGTATAAATAACATTTTTACCTCTCTCTATTTTTGGGGGTATACCTCAGAGCCAACGAGGATCCATATACCCACCAGGTGCGGTGTGAGTTCTTCCAAGCCCCACTGAAGTAGGGCTAGACAGATACCGTCAGATTCTGACGATTTAAATGAAGAGAAGCTGGATATTGTCCATCTAATTTTTTCATCATTTACAATGTGTTTGGCAGTTTGCCAATCATAGACAGATGGACTGTATTCTTCCTCTGCCTAGTCCGCCACGTCTGTGATAACCTAGTCAGGGATGTGTGTTGATAGCAGAAGTTTAATGCTATCTTCGAGGTTGGCAGTTTTCGTGCCATCCTCTTTGCTTAGCGCACCAATGCTTTGGTGTGGATCTTTTGAGAGAGCTTTTTGAAGCCTCGCTTCCTGCGGGAAATCTTCGATTTCTGCGCATGAGGTTCTCCATGCATCTCTTTGTTATTGTCTGACGATTTTTTTGTATTCTCTGAGGTGAGATTTGTAAGTATCCCAGTTCATTTTGAGTTTTGTGGTTCTTGCCTTATTATAAGATTTTCTAGCCATCTTCCTGAGGTGAACCAACTCGTGACACCACCATGCGGTAGTCGTCTGATCGTGCTGGCCCAGCCTCAGAGGACAGGATTTCTTATAGGCATTGTTTATTGTGTTTTAGATAGTGTTCGTGTACTTTTCCAAAGCAGTATTATTGTTTGGTGTTTCAGCCTCCATCTGTCCTAGAGCCTCTTGGAGAAGGTTGTCCTGTCCGTCTTCCTAGGGTTCCGAGATAGATTGGAGGTCGGCAACATTAAGTTTATTTTGAATGTTAACGCAGCGGTGGTCTGACACTTGCCAGTTTAGAATATAAAAATGTTGGTGTGGTACCTTTATTTAAAATACAAAGGTTTTTGGTAAATACATAATCATAAAGTGACTTAACTCTAGCGTTGTTACCCTTATTGTCCCAACTGAAGTGATGAGCGTTTAAGTCGCAACCTATTACCAGCTCAAACTTCTGTTCCAGGTAGTAATCAATCAGATCCTACATTTCTTTGCTGGGTGGTGGCGTGGTTTAATGTTTATGCAAAATAAGAATTTCTTTATATTTTCGGGCGTCATATTGGATCCGCCGTTTTGAATTTCTAATTCTTAATATCATATTCAAAATCAGTGATCCCAAAAACCCCAATACGCAGATGTTCATCTTATAAAAACGAATCTTTGATATTTTGGCCAAACGAAACGTGTCATAGTGCGTCGCATGGTGAGTTGCACGATATTGTCCATATTGATGATACGTTCCTACATCAAGAGGCTAATATTTGAGCCTAATATTATACAGCATAATTTGAGAATCACCACATCCTAACCCTCTAGGTGATCCTGTCTAAGAATAAGAGTGGTAAAGTAATTTTTTAAGAAGAATAAGATAGGTTCACGATGGTCAAAATATGTTGCAGGTTGGGACAATATTTATTTTACTCTAAGAACTTGATCATCATCAAGAAAAGGGGTTTAGAGAAGTAACTCTGATTAAAATTGATCTTTGTGAATATAGAAAGTTTTTTTTTTGTTTATAAATGTGCTTTTTTTTTCAGACGTAAATTACTCTAGAAAATAAAAAAATTGCAAGTAAAATTTTTCAAGAAGACTATGACAATGGCTTTGGAAAACCGACAGCGCGTAGCCTACTTTTAATAAATTTTAATTATACACTGATGATTGACGATGTATTCGTCACCTCTTACCTTTGAATCACAAAAATAAACAGAATATTTTATCTAACAAATTTGAGGTTTACAATGCATCTGTACAATAATAATTATACTTTGTGGTAAATATCTTGGTTTTCTTTGTCGTATAAAAACTATATTTAAGGAAAGTTCTGTTCAAAATTCTCCACAAGACTGTCAATTTGACCATGAAATTAAGGTAATGCAAGTATATACAAATTAATTCGATTTGTTTGCGAGAATGAGAAGGAATTTTCTACCAAAAACAATTACACGAGTTTTATTTTTGAAGATTATTCGACGAATATTTTATTTCTGGTAAATTATATTCGCCAAATCTTTTATCCACAACTACAAGTGGATTAATTTTTGTTTAATTTGTGATTTATTTGACATTGACATTGATAATAAAATTGATAATTTCAAATCATTTCGGTTAAAAAAAGTAGGTAAGTAATTTTTTATAATAATTATATTTTTACGGACTGCCCAGGAAAAATATAAAACAAATTCAAATTGCCATTGACCATGACCGGTGCATTTTAGGAAAAAACAAAATTTTTATGGTTTATTGAATCTGAGAAAGAAGCCATGTCAGTAATTTACAGACTACCTGTATAAATATTTAATGTGTGTATTTGTGAACAGCAAGCGCCAGTGTAAGAGATAGTTCTTGTGTTGGTTTTGTCTCATAGCCACTCTGTTTGACTTTCTGCTGATATTTTTTTTTGTTTTTTGTCTGTTTTACTACAAAAATATTTTAAACCACTGAAAAATATTATGTTACGTGTCAATAAGTCTGAGTGTTTTTTTTAAAAGATGATTACTCAGTCTGATATAAGTAGTCTGCAATAAGTTTTAAGATTTATTTTATAACTAGTAAAAGTGGTTGATGTATTATTATTTCATTTATGGCAATCTTTGAAAAACCTCTAACATCATGTGTTTTGAGATCAAGATCAAAAGATAAACAATCTAAAATTGCTAAAATTCAGAAGTCAAATTTTGTGTTATCCCTGAATAATTTCTTCAAACTATTTATCATAAAAAATGATATCACTATAATATCTTTTTCCCAAAATGGACAATTTTGAGAAGAAAACATATCGACAAGAGTCCGGATATTATTCTTCTAGCCAAATATGGTCGCTAACCATTATACGATGTTTAACTATTATAATGAATAATAATGATTAAAACAATATTTAATCGATTAAAAAACTAGTTTCGAATATGATTTATGAATGTGAATACAGTAGCCATGGCTAGTTTTATATCAGGGTCAAGTTTCTTTCACCAGCTTTATTGTGTAGGTATACAACAACAAAGAGGAGAAGAAACAACTGTTCAACTTTTAGTCGGTTTATCGGTATTAGAATCATTTTTTTAAATTTATTAATTTAATAAAGAGGTTTAAGGGCAAAAATAAACTTGGTCCTACCAAAGAGATCCAAATTATTATTTAGTTTCTATAGTAAACAATTTTTTAATTATTTGCCTTCTGAAAAGCATGCCCAAGCAGCACGGAGACATGATTATAAAAGAAAATTATTTTATATTTATCGTATAAATGCTACAATAGGCACTAATTTAACATATAACTGTTGCCCAAGAGATAAATATGTCTCAGAGAGTAATATATTTTATTATTTTGTTATATAGATAATTATAAGACTACTTTTAAAACATGTTTAAAAACAGAACATAAATATTTATATAACACTCCTTATATGATTATTCTTGCTTAAGTGTAATATATTTTATAAGTGTTTCATAAGTGTTTCATAAGTGTTTTATACTTATATTCCAGATACGTATAAAACACTTTTACACGCTTATAATGAAATTTTATATGTAATTATATAACTCTCTAATATAACAAATTATACTCGGCGATAATTTGATATTCATGTATACTTTTAAATAACAGTTTTATAACTATTGCATATTAAAACATTTATAAATCTCTTACAAAATTAAAACATCTTAAAAGAGGATTTGATTATTTAGGCTCACTTAGTCTAACCTAACTTTTTCATTTTAATTTCTTAAAATGTCCAGTACGTGGAAAAACCGGAAGAGAAGCGGATACTTTCGAAAAAAAAATTAAAGCAAATTATGAGAGGATTTTGAGTAGCACAGTTACTAGGGTATATATACAATATATCCAAAAAGTTAATGCTGATATAAAAGGACTGAGTAAGGACTGCACTGAAGAATCAGCCAATATACATTGTAGTCGTGAGTCTGATCAAGAAAACAGATGAAAACTATAAAAGCAATATCCACAATAAAGGGGGCGGTGCGTTTCCCGGACTAAATAACAAAACTAAGGTTATGTTTTTATTTTCAAAACATCACAAACGTATTAAGTGCGTATACGACATGTACACGAGCCTTATACGATAATTTTATATTAACATGCCTTTGTATAAAATAAAAGTATTTTATTAGTGATTTATAATAATCGCATGAAGTGTAATAATGTTACTATCACGCTCCCTTTTGCTAATATTGGCAACTAGAGAAATTTCTGTCAAAGTTTACCAAATCCGGGGTTGCCGATACGAAAAACTTTACACTAAAATGGGTGGCGTTGTCATTGTCATAAGAATATTTTGTCAATATGCAAAAAAATTAATCATAAAAATACCAATCTGTATTGACGCTTATATTAAACAATTGTATAAAAATCGTATTATATAGCAAGGCCATCAGTGTCTTCAAACAAACCTGCGTGTTTTACGTATCTCAACTTTAATTTTATTATTTGACACTTTCAATCTATTGTATCAATACAAATGAACAAGTTTTGAGATTTTTTTATGGATAGGATATATAAAATATTTTAATTCATACCATTAAACCCTTAAATCAATTTGGAACCAATTCATGTTGTTTTGTCAGGAAAAAAGTACAACTTCGGCGCAAAAGACATATCTGTAGAGTAAATTTCTATAATATTAAAATACTGGGCATACAACATGCGTAGAAACGATGGTGAAGATTCTGTAGTTTTAGCAATTATTTTATAAATTAATACAGAAATACGTTTTACTTATTTTTTTGTAAAATTGGACTAAAAATGGCGGTTTAGATATACTCTAGAACCGACACAAATATTTTTGTTTAAATTTCTATTCCATTCCGATTTTTCAATTTAAAAATGTTTATGGGTTATAATCTAATCTAATCTAATCTAACTATATTGGTCGGGCTGAGACAGGACTCCTACACCCAGGCGCGATCCCAATACTGCACGACGCCGACGCGGAGACGATAAACTGTATGCTTAAAAATATTTTCTTTTAATTTTGATTTGTAATTAAAAAAAATGTAAACCCTGATCAAAATGCGATTTGGATTGATTCTTATAAATCAAGGCTTGTGAAGATTCTCTACGTGGTTTAGTCTGTCAACATATATACCTGAAAATCCAACGTCCTAATATATCATCTTCCGGTCCGTGGGGCCTCAGTCTGGATAAGGTGAGAACCACCAATTTAGCGTCTCTCGAATTTGTTTTGAGATTCTATTATGTACCGGATGGGAAACTAAAAATGGACGCCTGCCATATCTCAGAAACAGATCAGTGTATATATTCGGCGAAAAAATTTTTGCAATGAAAATGGCCATGAAAAAAGGCAGGAAAATGTTTTCGAGTTCTTTAAATGGCCGCTAGGGGTGCACCGAACTCTCGAAACCATAATCATGTGATTATCTCGAGAAATACAATTGAAACCTTGATGAGATTATACAAAAAATATTTAGAGACTTTTTGCCCTTACAAATAAATGTTATGTAACTTTTTTGTTTCTTAACCGATTTCAATGATTTTGACGTCATTTAAAATAGTTTTTCCTGTTTCATAAGATGCATAAAATGAATAACAATAATAAATAAGTTTATCGCCTCTAGAGTATGTGATGTTCTCGCTTTAAAGCAAAACAAAAACTTTAAGGATTTCTCGGAGTGTCAATCAAACGCAGCACAAAATCATCTCTAAAACAGAGTGGCAACATTGCTTTTATATGGTATTCTCCCCGTGACATCTACTTAAAAATGGATGTACTAGACAATTACAGGTATCTATATAAAAATAGACAAAGACAAAATAGTTCAGTACCATTTTCTCTTCTGTTTGTGAACAAATTTTCTTTTTATTTGTTTTGTTTAGTAGCTATTGTCGAGCTTTAGTGTTATCAATAAAAAAAAAATGGAAATAGTATGTTTTCCAACCTTGGATATATGAAAATCCATTGATCCACATATGAATTATGATTAATAAAATTAGTCTATAGAGAATGTGAGCACCCTTTAATGTCGAACCGACATGGAAAATATTACATGAACGGATGATAATGGTTCGCGAAAAACAAAAAAAATACCTTTCTCCCACTCCTCCAACATCCCCCTCTTCCTCGGCCACGCCTAAATGGTAAGGGATAGAAAAAAAAATAAAAACGGGGCTACAAGTTCTGCCTGAAACGATTTCAAACTACCCAAATTCCCCCCAATCTACTTTACCCCCACCTCAGGGAGGTCGATATATAAAACTCCTAGATTTATGAAAATGAACATCGGGTACGACGGATTGAACTTTGATAAAATTTCACCCCGCAAAGTCACATTTTTTTCAAAATTCAAGTATTTTGAAATATTGGTTGTATAGATAATTAAAAAATTAGAAAATAATACCAAAAAGTAGGCCGACTTCTTTTCCCCATCCCTTTTTTATGCCTTTTCTGGGCTATTAATGATTATTTTCAAAATAATTCATGACAAGGTGCAGCTAAGGTAGGATATAGTAGAGCGATGGAGGTTACCTACACCCTTTTTTTAGTGGCCTCAAGAGTAACCTCAAAATAAAAATTGTGTTTCATATCATATTAATAAATGAGGGCTTTTAAATTGTGAGTTACAGTTATTTTATTAAATTTATTTATTTTTTTATTTATTTATAATGGTACTGAAGTATGCTGTACACATAAAAGTTTATGGTCGCATTTACAGGGTGATCCTTAAGTAATTGTACATAAAAGTATGGTAGATTCCTCACTTTAAAATATTACGATTTAAACCAACTTGCTTTAATCAAATGTTGCTAATAAAGAATATACAGGGTGTTAAAGGTTAAATTTTAAGATTTCTTTTTTGCAATAACTTTAATGTTTTTGGATATGTATACATAAAAATTTGGAAATAGAGGTTTTCGGGCACGAAAAATCATAATCTGGTACCTACTTCGATGTAATTTGTAGAGGGCGCTACATTTGTGGCATAAATGTGCTGTTTAAGTTAGCGGTATTTTTGTAAAAGAATATTAAAGCCAGGTTATTTTAATAGAAGAAAAGTATAATTGTTATTAACCTTAAAACTTAACGGTTTAGGATATAATCGCATTTTAGGGATCAGCTGCATGATTATTATTGAAAACATTTAAAAAACAAATTAAAAAAAACTAAGATAAATAACATTATAACTTTAATTATGTCACATTAAATATTCGACATGTCCTCCATTTAGGGTTGCCACCTATTCAGAGAGGGGAAGAAGGACATAGTTTTAAGAATCAGTTGTGATTGACCCCAAAAATGTTTGTGGGTGCCACGCTTAAATACTTTCATTTGAGCCTTCAAAAAAATAATTTATTGTATGAACATCAATGTATAATAATAAAAAACGGGTTTATAAAGTATATTTTTTATTTGTTTTTGCTGCATCTAACAGTTTTTTGCCATCTTTAATGGCAAGTTATGGAAACAACCCCGCCGACTAATACAAGATTAATGTTAACGTTGCACTCTGTACTAAAATTATAAATATAAATCAGAACTAGAAAAGATTAGATCATTGTTAGCTTTCGCTCAATAAGGGTTTCTTATAAAAATTTTCGTTTTTTAAAAAGTAATTTTTGAAGTGCTTTCACTTAATTGGCATTATAAAACTGATGACAGTTTTATTTAATATTAAAATCTTTCAACAATTCGGCCCTAATCAGTTCTAAAAAACAGCTGTTTCTTTCGTCTCTTCACTTTCTCCCAGATACTGAAAAAAATTCTCCCTGAAAAAGCAGACTTGCTGGAATGCTCAAAAAATAGGAAACAAGAGAAAAAATGTTAGGAATGTGTGGCACTTTTTGAAATATATATTTCCACCTATCCGGTGTAGAGTAGTTTTTGTACTCATCACAAGAACTTTTCAATAATTTATATGTTCAATTAATTACCAATACTTCATTAAAAACCATATCCATATTTATTTAAAGATTTTCATTATCAGCAATGGTAAAAAAATATTTTCAAAGTCTAAGTATGAATGAAATCCGTTTTTAAAATTTAGTTTAGAAAGTGTAAGTTGCCAGTTTTTTTTCAGAAAAATCAAATCTATTTAAATATTCTAAAGATTTTTCAAAAAACGATTAAATTAATTTTAATCTACTTCTGACTTGAAATCTAACTCTAATACATATAGACAGTTTTCCACCATATTAACATTCCTAGTGTAGTCTCATTAGAATTTTCAGAAAAATCTAGCAAGTATTTTTGTAAGCCATCTTAGAAAATAGTTTAACGTTTTTTCTAGTCTAACGTTTAACACAATGCCTTCACTTTTAGTTCTACCACAAGTTTTAAATCTATAGAAGAATCTAAAAATAATGTTTTATCCAACTTTAAACCACAATCCAAAGAGTTTCCTATTTAACATCTTTTTTAATTAAAAAGCTGTCTATTAGTTTTGATGTTTTTCTAGCAGATTCTTTCTTTTTGCAAAGAAGGACAATTTTTTAAAAAGAAGAACGGAAGGACACTAGCCTTTGAAGGAGGACTGTCTTTCCGGAGGAAGGACGGGTGGCAACTCCATTCTCGTCGATGCATTTATCTACACGTTCCATAAAAGATCGTCTCATATTAAACAACATCATTGGATCAAAAAAACCCGCTGCTCTATTTATTTCTTCCCAAAGTTGGTCGCCGGTATTTATGGGATCCTTATAAGCAAGTTGTTTCATTGCACCCTATACACCGAAATCGAGAGGATTCAAGTCTGGACTACGTGCTGGCCAACGGAAATGGCTACCACGACCAATCCAGCGTTCAGGAAAATTGTTATTTAAATATGTTTTGACTGCTCTCGTATTATACGGCGGTGCACCATCTTGCATGAACTACATATTTTGTCTTATATTCAGTGGCAATTCTTCCAATAGATTAATGAAATCATTTTGCAAAAAATGTAAGTAGTTCTCACCATTCATATTATGGGGTAACTCGTATGGTCCTAAGAAATTGTTACCAATAATACCACACCATACGTTTATTTTGAATTCATATTGGAAATGCCTTTCTCGTTTACCATGGGGATTTTCAATAGCCCAAAGACGATTGTTCCTTAAATTAAAAATACCGTGGCGGGTGAAGGTAGTAGCTTCGTCTACGAAGGTGTGATCAAGATTTTGCTTGTTTCGGATAACACTTGCAAATCGGTATCGGAGTAAAATGGTATGCGTGATACTTTTCGAGGTGCAGTCTTTTTAAAATAGAAGTTTTACTGATTTCTAAAGCAGCAGATAAACGCCGTGTACTAACTTGAGGATCGTATTCAATGCGAACCATTATTTCGTTATCTTTATCAGGCGTAATTATTCTTGGTCGGCCTAAGTTATCACGCTTAGGACGAAACGAAACACATTCGCCTAAATTCCTAAATAGATTTTTGAATGTTTGATGATTAGATTGCTGCCTGTTTGGATATTTTCTCCAATATTCTCGTTTCGCAGCACCCTTATTAAAATTCTGCTGACAGTAAATAGCAACCATATCTCTCATATCTGTATTAGAATAATTAATAACGGCATTTTCTGCTTTTTTTTAAATTAACTATAATAAATGCAAACTAAATATTACAAGACTGACATAATATTGAAAAAAATCGAATGCTTTACTGTCAAAATCATTCGTGGCGTCCGCCTACTACGTTAATAGTTCCCGAAATGAATAATTATTACTTTGGGAAGAAATAAATAGATCCAATGATGTTGTTTAATATGAGACGATCTTTTATGGAACGTGTAGCTAAATGTATCAACGATAATGGAGGATATATCGAACATTTAATGTGACACAATTAAAGTTATAATGTTATTTAGCTTAGTTTTTTTAATTTGTTTTCTAAATGTTTTCAATAATAATCATGCAGCTGATCCCTAAAATGCGATTATACGAGTATCGTAAACCGTTAAGTTTTAAGGTCAATAACAAGTATACTTTTCTTCTATTAAAATAACGAGGCTTTAATATTCTTTTATAAAAATACCGCTAACTTAAACAACAACAAAATTTAGGGCTCATTTATGCCACAAATGTAGCCTATGTAGCGCCCTCTACAAATTACATCGAAGTAGGTACCAGATTATGATTTTTCGTGCCCAAAGACTTCTATTTCCAAATTTTTATGTATGAATATCCAAAAACGTTAAAATTTAACCTTTAACACCCTGTATATTCCTTATTAGCAACATTTTATTAAAGCAAGTTGGTTTAAATCGTAATATTTTAAAGTGAGGAATCTACCATACTTCTGTGTACAATTACTTAAGGACCACCCTGTATACAATGAATGAATGTATAGGAATATAGCTCTGGTTTTAAAATCATTTTTATGATTTTTTTAAATTCAGTATATAAATAGGATAAATAAAAAGGAGATTTCATTCTTTATACCTTATACTTTTAGCTGGTATGTGATGATGAAGATGATGAAGATGATGAAGATGGTGAAGATGATGAAGATGATGAAGATGATGAAGATGATGAAGATGATGAAGATGATGAAGATGATGAAGATGATGAAGATGATGAAGATGATGAAGATGATGAAGATGATGAAGATGATGAAGATGATGAAGATGATGAAGATGATGAAGATGATGAAGATGATGAAGATGATGAAGATGATGAAGATGATGAAGATGATGAAGATGATGAAGATGATGAAGATGATGAAGATGATGAAGATGATGAAGATGATGAAGATGATGAAGATGATGAAGATGATGAAGATGATGAAGATGATGAAGATGATGAAGATGATGAAGATGATGAAGATGATGAAGATGATGAAGATGATGAAGATGATGAAGATGATGAAGATGATGAATATGATGAATATGATGAAGATGATGAAGATGATGAAGATGATGAAGATGATGAAGATGATGAAGATGATGAAGATGATGAAGATGATGAAGATGATGAAGATGATGAAGATGATGAAGATGATGAAGATGATGAAGACTTATACACACAAACGGCTTATAGGTTTTTCTAAGAATATTAAGTATTTATGAAAAATAAAAAATAAAACACAAAACAAAGCTGTATAAGATAGAAATCAAACGTGTTAATTTATGAAGTTGTAAACATATTAAATAATTTGTTTACAAACGAGTATCTTTAAGGATAATTATTTTAAACACCTATTGAACCTTTCTTGTATTCTTAGATGCATAATGTTAGTGAAAGTGTAACTGATAATTAAAACTTGTTATAATTGTTTCACATAATTTGAGTTTCACTTTTTTGATAGTTATATTTTTTTATATAAATCCCAATTTTATTTGACAGCCAATATAAAAATCTACTAGTTTAGTTATAACGACTTTATTTCGGCCACAACTTACTAAAACTGTAAAACGCCTTAGACGTGTGACAGACGGATAGACACCGAGGTGATTCCAAAAGTGTTTCTTTTTGGAACACTAGAAAACGTAGGGTTTCAAATAAGTTAAAAGAAAGATTACAAATAATTTTTAGAACGACATTATATGTATAATAATTGTAGTAATGTTTTTAGAAACCCCCACTTTATATTCAACAATAAAAAATACATTTCTAAAATTTTTCACTTATCTGCGAATGTAAATAATCCAGGTTCATGAAACTCATAAAAACAGAATGTGGTAAGCAGTAAACACAAACATGTACGCACACCGAGTTGATGCTGAAATCCACACAAGTGTGAGGAAGTAATTCGAAAGCCGAATGGAATGGAATGGTCTGAATTGAACGAGCGGGTTAGGGAATTCGATGTGGAGGCCCGAGAGCATAGGCGTCCAACAAATTTGTGGTCGCATGCATGGCACGAGTCAATTCTCGTCCTGTGTTGCCAAATCTTCAAAAAAAAAAAATGATTTCGGTATAAATATAATCAACTACTGAATACTGAAATACTTTCGTGAAGCCATATGTCCATACTCGTGTCTATATTTATGGGTTTTTATAAAATTGCATTAATTGTATTAAGATTTCTGTAAATTTTAGTTAATTTATCTAATTTTCCTGTAAACATAAAATATATTGAGTACTCAAAAAGTGTTTAAAATATAAATTAAAGATAAAAATTTTCCACACACATTTTATTCGAAACATTTTTTCATATCTTCATTGCCAAAGAAAATACTAAAAAATTCAAATTTTGCATTTTATTCAAATTTCTCCATTACGGTCAATTTTAAGGAAATCATGTAAATTGCCAAAATTATAGAGAATTACATTATAAACCACTTGTTACCAAATAATTTTCTTCTCCAATCATAAATAACGGGAAAAAAATTCCAATCTAAAAAGTACCTACTATGCCCAAAATTTAATCAGATCACCGCAGGGTGGATTGAAGCTTAAGTTTAAAAGTTATTAATTTTTGAGTTTCGTGAATAAAGAAACATATATACACGCACACAGAAATACATCATCGCAAAAATAATCAAAACGTATTCAGAGACCCCTAACGTAAAGATTCGTCGAAAAATCGAGGTCAAAAAAATAATGATTTCTATGCTTTTCTTACGGGTTACAGGAAAGTTAAAATTGTTGGTGTTTATTTTATGGGGAGGTTGGTGATAGTTTGCCCCCAAGTACATACATTTGATTATTTACAGACTGTTAACCAGAGGGTTAACATTTATTTCAGGAAATAAGTACCAGATAATTTATTTTACTAGAGCTTCAAAATTGAGTTGTTAACTCTTAGTTGAGTCAGCCCTTTTGTTAGGGCCTATACTTCTTGTACTTTTTTACTGCCTCATTTATACATTTAATTATTTAAAAGCATTTGGTTTGTAAAATACTGGTTGTGGACCGCACGAAGCATAATAAAAGAATATCCAGGTTTAAAGATCTTCTACATACATTTACATGAAAGACATTAATTAATTGGTGGTAGCCCACAACACATAAGTAAGTTATTATCTATTAACTAGTAAAATGACAATTAATGTTACGCAACTTTCCTACATTTTTTTTAGGCAAAAAGTCTTTTATGAACAGCTCTGTGTCGATTTTTTATAATTTCATTATTTCAATAGTTAATTCATTGCACTATTTTACGTCAATCAACCCACCCCGAGTTAAGTTTAAAATTTTGGTTGGAAATTCTATATTCTGAGAGGAGGTTTCCATATCAATAGATAATAGAAATATTAATAATACTGATATTAATTGTGATTCAACATTCTATACCTCAAAAATGATTTTTTGAAAATTAATTTAAGGACGTAAGTTCTTTTACTGTACTAATATACATGTAAGCGAAGTTGAGGTCTTGGCAATATCTATAAATAGCGGCGGAGTCAAATGCCCAGTTCGCAGTTCGCGATGATGTAGATATTTCTGTTATGGTCAGTCATATCCATAACCATACTTTTGGGCCAATTTAATTTACGGCGACGACGCGCGACGGTTGGAAACCAGAAACGTCGTCGTCTCAGTTTCGGAAAATTTATTTGGCAATGATGCGTGGCCGGAATGATTTTCCTCCAGGGAGACCGTCTGGAAATATCAATTGCAATGGGGAAATTTGAAATGCGTCATACAACGTCTTGTCTATTTAAATATGTACGATGAAGTAGAAAGAGATTGACTGTTGACCGACCAAAGTTAAAAAATATAACAACAGTGTGTTTTTTGCAGTTGAGTTAGGAACTGTGTAAACATTTTAAACAAACATTCGGACCCATAAATTTTTGATTAAAGAGTGAAATTGTTCTATCATATCCTCAACTGACATACGTCATCCCCCTAATAGAATTTAAATAGGAAAAGTATCAAGCATTACACATTGTGTTACTTTTGATTTTAACGCCATCCAGCGGGATAAAAACTGTTACTGTAAAATGTCACACTTCATTTGATAGATAATCCTTTAATAAACAACAACAAAACATATTGAAGGAAATATGAACTTAAATAATTGAAAACAAAATAAACTAATTAAATTACTAATAAAATTAGCTTTCAAATAAAGTGTCATACTTTACAATATGTAACAGTTTTATCCAGTTCGAGAGCGCTAAAATAAAAAATACCGCAATGAACAATCATGTTGCTAAATTCTCCATAAAATTACCTGTTTAATGGTGATTCATACTTGGTACTTTCTCTATTTAAAATGGATTAGTATCTGAGGGATTGGGAGGGGAATAACGTATGACAGTTGAGTGTATGATAGAAAGATATCCCCTTTTAAACAATTAATGGGTCCAAGCGCTTGTCTAAAATGTTAACGCACTTCCTAATAATAGCTCTTTTGATTTTGTATAACCACCCTGTATGAACAATGTGTAATTGATACTTTAGTAGCTGACAGTGAAGTGTCGAGTGAATAACTCACCCAGACAGTATACTGGAATGTGAACCATTTTTGACACATGTTGTAATCCCGCTCTTATTTGGGCTTCTTATGGCCCCACTTGTCCGATTACTAAGAATATCCGATGAAATAAGTCAACCCCAAAACCCTCTCTATAGGGACGACTATGATAAATGGGACGACTGTGGCCAATGTCTATAAACATTCTCGAACACACTAGAATATTCGATGAATGATACGAAATTACAATTTTTGCGAAGATACCACATATTATAATATAGTCGAAAAAATTGGTGGAAGCTTCAGGAATTGTCACCTTTGTCTATAAATAGACTCTTTTGCCGTCGGAAAGTTTAAGTTGAGGAATCGATGTGAGCATAATAATAAATTAGATATAAAATAAAATAGTGTAAATAGTGAATATAAAGTAAACGATACAATACTTATTTTTTAATTAATGAATTTAAAATTAAATTAAAAAAGACCTGGTTCAGATGGATTTTGTCCACGGGAAAATGTACCAAACAGTATTTTATATCCATTTAGTCCTGTCTCCAACTAATTTTTCCATGATCACTCTATTTTTTATTTTTTTCCAATCACACATATAAGTGATTTTAGGTTAGCCAAGGGCAATAAATATTCTTCTCTGCCATGTTAAACATATACTTTTTTCTTCGATTGTTTATGCAGTTTGTTTTAAAAATATCTCAACGATTAAAATTATGGATAAAACCGAACATTTTAATACATTTACAACCTTCTATAATTTTTAAATAGATTAGTGAGTTTTCCTAATTTTTGATCACCGTGTATAAATCCAAAGTGATTTGAAAATGCTAATGTATTGTTAAATAACTATATGGAATCAATAGAACTTTTAATGTTGTATTCATATACATAACTATGGAACGAATTTTTTTAACTACACTGGCTGATTGACTTACCAGTTAGAGGCTGAATAAGAAAAAGAATAAAAAAACAAGATTTAAGCCAACCCGCGGTTTATTCAAATATAATTTATTATTTATTTACATTTTTTGGCAATCATTACTAAAAAAAAACTAATATTTACATCAAAATATTGTATTTAACATAAATATTAGTTTTTTACGTACCTAATAAAACCGCAAAAAATATAAACAAAAAATATTTACATTAAAATAAAATATTTGAAACATATATTTTAATTATTTATTATACAGTAATATATACATAGTAATGAGCTCAATATTAAATAACAATTGTAAGTAATATGAATAGTAGGTAGTTTCCCCCATTCTTGGACAAAATGACCATATTTTGTTGGCTGTCGGGCGTTTTCTACAAAAACAAAACAAAAAGTGTACATATGTCTTATTGAACAATTTCTCATTAAGACTTAAATTTCTGACTTTACTTTTATTGTTTTTCTTCATTTGGAGGATCGTTCAAATTGTTCATCACTAATATTAAGTTTACGTTTGCAACTAATTTCTAGTTTTTCTTATGCTGCTGAATTTGTGCTTCAGCCTCAACATATTCTAAAATCTGACTCTCGGGTTGTATATTTGAACTTGATGCACAATTATCTAATGAAATTGGTACAGAATGTCCAACTAGCAGTTTACATTTTGAGAAAACCTTACTAAAAGACTCTGGCACACAAAGATAGCGAGTATTATTATCTAAAGTTAAATTTAAAGTCTTAAACCAGTTCTGGCGAATTTTAATATTGGAAGGAAAATGAAAAAATGTTTAATATTTGACTATTTAACTTTCTGTATTTTTAAATAATACTTATTTAAACAATTGGCTACAAGAATACTTTCGAGAATTCTTAACTATACCCGGGCCAGACATTTTTTGTTTCAAATATTAAAAAAGAACTGAAAATCGATGGAATAATAAATTATATTAATTAAATGCTAACAAAACAATAATAAACAAAATCCTTAAATAAATCTACACACCTCTAATATTAAATTAATACTTACTAATTACATCAAATCAACACAGTTTATCTTCTTAAAAATAACTTGCCTATCTATGGTACTCATAATTCATAAAATAAGTTATTTTATTATTTCATTATCATATTTGCCCTTCCGCCATCACGGTTTTATATTTTTTCGAGGTTGTCAACTCCTTCTTTTAAACATCCCAGCAATAGTATGTACATTGTATGGATGGTATGGTGCGCATGTAGATTGATAAAAAATTAAAATAAGATGAATTTGAAATAACTCTCATCTCATGAAAGTTTTCGGAAACTGGCAACATCGCCTTCATTATTATTGCGATGGTGGCGCTAACTAATAGTATGCTGGGAACTACAACGTGTTGACAATGGCGTGCATTTTAAAAATTCATCTTTTTTTTATTAATTTTTCTATGTTTATATCAGTCATAGTTCATAGTCCCTCATCTTACTGCAAAAAGTGGCATGTCCCGCTGGTGGAAGATGTCGTGTAACCTGTCAAATTCAAAATAATGTTGCTTATCGATGGATTTGTTGTTTTTTGCTGGCAATGATCTAATTTGCTTCTAGATCTATGACAATGAATAAAATCCTTTTGCAAGTATTTTGTGTCGTCCGGTTTTGCTACTTTTGGTGTAGGGATATAATTAAACGTTACAGTATTTTATAAATTTAAACATAAACTGCCTATTAACCCTTTCAGTCAGAGTGAACGTACGATGTACGTCATTAAGCTATACTTTTGGACGTACGACGTACGTCAAGTAAAAATTAATCGAGAAGACAGCCGATAAGGTTTGTTTCACATACTTTGATTTTCTTTTACTATACGGAGAATGGTCGCACTGCGCAGCTTTCTGAGTGCCTTTTAAAAGGAGATAGAAAACTCCGCCATTTTGAACCCTTATTACGTGTTGCCTACATCTTGGCGCAATATTTTTAGTATGTGCGTTTTAATAATCCGCTTCTGCTTCGGAATTGTCAGTTTTCTTGTTTTAATCTGACAGGTTAAAACGACTAAACCGACAATTCCGGAAGCAGAAGCGGATGATTAAAACGCACCTGATATTTTGCTTGCTGCTGTCAGTGAATATTATTTTTGAAGTCACAGTTTATTGCTAAAGAATCAGTTAGCTCACTCGGACCAGTTGAAAGTTCCAAAATAACATCAACTCCAGGGATACAAATTCAGGATACGCAGAAGACTACTGTTTTATTATAGGCGGTTGTCATATATTGTATAATCCGAGTTGCACAGTGTATAAACTGAAACATTGAGATCCAAAGTGCCGACGCAGAGTGAGCGATCTGATTCTTTAGCTGTAAACTGTGTCACAGGGTTCAAAATGGCCGCGCCCTATGTTGGGCGTGTCGGACCTCTCTCTTGCCTCGTATAGTAATCAAAGTATGTGGTTTGTTTACCTTCTCTTGAGTTATGGATTCTTAGCTTATGGTCATAACCGAATAGGTACATCTCAAAGAGCTTGGTAAAACTACCTATAAGTATGTTTGTTTATAAAAGTTTGATTTATAATGTAAACTTTAATTTTCTTAACAAAAAAACTACGCCACCATAAATAAAGATTATTATAATCTTTTTTTCGTTTACTATTTAGTATCTAAAATGAACTCGAGTGGTAGTGAATGTGAAAGTTTTGATGATAGTGATGACAGAGAAAATATGTCAGACTATAGTAACGCCACAGATTAACCACAGGAGTGCGTTTAGAAACCTCGCACGGCGCGTCTCACCACATACATTAGAATAGGGTCCAGACGCGCCGTGCGTGGTTTCTAAACGCACTCCAGCAGATGCGAAATCCGGCAAAAGATCAAAGGATTTTGGAATGAGATTTCTATGACCTTGGACCTTTAAATGGGTATCGCATAGGTGTTGCCAATTTTAATTATTTTCAATCAGTCTTACTAAATATGACTTTTTTCTAAACATGCTTTTTGGATGCCAGGGTTGGTTTAGGTAATTAATGTATAGTAGCAGCATTAGTATGTTAAAAAAGTTGTCGATAGAAGTTTCATTTTTAAACATTTTAATAGAAAAAGAATATGATTTGTATTAATATTTTCAAAATTTTATTATAGGTAAAAAGTTATAACAAGCAACGAATTATAATGTAAAGGTTTTAAAAATTTATTAAGCGGGCTTTGTTAGACATAAAATCAAGTTAAAGACCTCCGTTTTCTCTTTAATGTGTTGAAATAAATATATTGGCAATTAATGGCCTATTGATGGAAAGTTAACGGGAAATTGCAGGCCTTTTATTATATTAATACTGACTGCTAATAACGACCATGTGTCAGGTACAATTCGATAGTGCCTCTTTGACCAGCAGTACTGTTTGAAGTATAAATATAAAACCGAATGCATTCCAATATACCTAGAATATTGTAGACATTTTATTTAATTCAACTATATAATATATAATAAAGATAAAATGTCTTCTAAAAAATGTATTTTCATTAAATATTCTAAATTAATAACATGTATCAGCAAGAAATTACAATGAATAGTGAGTACCATCAATCCCAAACTGGCCTCATGTCCACTCGTTGAGTATGTAGCAAGTGATCATCGGTGTCTCCATCTATGAACGCAGGACGGAACCCTCCTGGACTGTTGGAGGGTTGGGAGTTAAAAGCCTTTTGACTTTTATCTGGCTCTCACCCATTCATCAACCAACATAATGCTGGGCCACTATTAAAAGGACAAAAGTAGCCTTTTATTTTTTAATCCTCGCATTCATTTTTGCTTCAATTACAGCAAAAGTCCAGCAATATCCTGGCAATTCATTGTTTGTTGGGATACAATATAACCTCATCACTAACAAGTATACCAATACAACTTTTGTAAATAATTGAGGTTTGAATACTTATTGCATACAGCCCTATTAGCAGAAAATTACAATTCTATCGCCTGTAGCCACAAACCTAATAAAACCAATATTGAACAAATAGTTTGGTAGGTTGATACTTTTGAACTGTAAAGTATAATTGGATGAAAATGCAAAATAGAACATTTATACATGAATATTCATTAAATTTGGTTTTAGTTTTATATTTAGCAAATTCTTCATAAATTAATTAATTAATGAAGAATCAGATCTAAATCACTCAATAAGACATTACTTAAAATACATACCTTTCTATTTTTTTTGCTGATTTCTGAAATATATGTTGTTAAATTTTATTAGGTAAAATATTCGAAGACGAATAAATAACTTTAAAAAAATGCGTTTTTTACAAAAAAAAAAAAAAAATCATAACTTTTTGTTTTTCGATAAAAAGGGCTGAAATTTTAGCTGTCTTCTTCTGTTACATCACTATAAAAGAATAATAATTGTTTTCATGGGTCTTTAAAAAGTATTTATTTTGAGAGCGCTATCCCATTGGCCTAGGTATAAAAGTATATCCCTTGACTACCGATAGATGTCGTTACGAGTTTCAATTTCGAAGATTTAGATATCGAAAATCGACGAGAAAGAGCGTGGGGTATGTACGTACCCCACGAGGCCTGGTGAAGGTTAAACAAATTATACGAATTATTTCCAAGTGTGGGACAAGGTAAGTAATTTTCTATATTTTTTAAAAACTGCAATATTTCAACTGATAAATGTACTCATAAAAACATTCGGTAGGTGTTTTTAGACTTCCAAATAATGATTTGATATCATAACCTTTCAAATGTATAAAAATATTGTTGCTATCTAAAACGAAAGTTGCAGTAGAAAAGTGTTCATACATTTACAGCTATGAATTCGAAGACATTTTATGAGTGCCCAAATGCCACCAAGACGTATATTCTTCGTTTCACTCATGATTTATCTACAAAAGAAGACTTAGACACAAATACACAATATTTTTGTCCAAAAATGCACACAACGCAAAGCGTCACGACCGGTCCTGATTGTCCTGAATGTCACAGAATCTCACTTACAGCATCCTAAGCAAGGTTGACACATAAAAAATTAAAATTTTAAAGTGTCATTGGATTGTGCATTGATAAATGTAAACTATAAACCTTTAAATGGTTTTGTATTATTTTTGTTTGGAGGATTTTTAATTATACGTTATTTGTATGTAACGTCTGGGGTAACCACACACTAAAAAAATCGAAGTATGTGGGGGTAACTAGAAAATGTATGTACATTTTCATTTGACTTAAATTCCAATGTTACATAACATCAGAAAATTTAGGAGCATCGGCAACTTCGCATAATGAAATAACTTTTGCCTTCGGAACTACGCGAGTGGAAACGAGTTGCTACGAGGGACCTTTAAATGGGTATGGCCATTTATCTCTCTCTTAATTTTGATGTTCTTTGTCAATTTTCGCATCTGGGTAATCTGTGGTAACGCGTCATCTATAGATAATAATCCCGCCTGGGTGGAATGTCATAGGTAATCCGATTGAAGATAGACTGCCTAATCAAGTTCCAGAATTTCTTGGCATTCCTAGTCCAAACACAGAGGTTTTCCCACATGAAGACGTATCGTTTACAAGGTCTGCAGATATGTTTTTATCTGAGAAAACGTTTAATATTGCTGAATTATATTTTAATAATAAGCCACAGCTAAATTATCAAATTCATGGGCTACAATGGCATAATGTAACACTACAAGAGATGAAAAATTTTTTTGGTAATTTACTAAATATGGGACTTGATAAGAAGTCACAATTATCAATGTTTTGGAGTACAGGTCCTAATATCAACATATTATCGTAATATCGTAATAAGCGACTTAGCAAAAATAGATTTCTATCTATGACGGTTACATTTCCAACAATACATCAAGTCAAAGCGTACTAGATTTGGTAAGGTTCGATTACAATTAGAAGAACACAGCTACGTCATCATTTGGCAAATTAATTAATTGCTTATCGCCGCCTACTGGGGGTTTAGTGGAATATTAATATTATAGTAAATATTGTTTTATACCTAACAACTTACTTATTTTTTATTTATTGATAGTTATAGATAATATGTATTCGAAATTCAAAGTAATGGTTATGACGTAGCTGTGTTCTTCTAATTATAATCGGACCCTATCAGAATTTTTGCTCTCTGTACTTCTGACGGGTATATGTACAGCTTTGAAATTTATATGGGATAAGGACAACAACAATTTGCTCTTCAGGATGTCAATGCCCCAGATCTGTCACTATCAGAAAGAATAGTAGTATATCTTGGTCGAAATTTACTGGACTTGGGCCATTCTTTCTATACAAATTATTGATATAGTTGTATATGGCTCGCCAAGTACTTGCTACACAGGGAAACCCTTTTGACTGGCACGATTCATCCAAATAGAGATTTGAGACTCTCCATTGAACAGACATCAAACAGTATGTGCCAGGAAAGAAAATATTTTGGTATTGAAATATTTTGACAAAAGGGACATTTATTTAATTTCAACAAAGTACACTATTGAATTGACCGAAAGAGTCAGATTCGTTAATTTTTTTTTAAGAAATTTGATAGGTAAAAATACATTATTTGGTTTATGCTGATTTTGTTTTATATTTAAAAAAAATTCTATTTTTTTTCTTACTTAGTTAAAATATTTTTTCAAAATAGATTTATAATAAAATGTTTTGTTTAAATTTTCAGCGTAAACCTTTCCAATATGATACTTGTAAAAATAGTCGCTGGTGCTGAAAGGGTTAAAAAGGACCAAACAGTAGATTTCGAATTGAAAAATGTGCAATACCACTGTAGCATACATACTTTTGAGCCTCTTCGTATATAGGTATAGAAAAATCGTAGATATAAACAAAAAATCTAAATGACTAACTATACTTTTCGCTGTAAATCCCATATGGATTGACTCTTCAATTCAGATTTCGCATACGTAGTTATGGGTGGCATTTGAAAATTCAAATGTTAAAACAACCTCTAATCAGTGCCAAGTACTCGGTAAATGACGAGAGTGAAGAACCGAGACGCAAATGAGGTAGAACAGAAAAGAGAATAGAATAAGTGACTGGGTCAGAAGACCATCGTGTGTGGTTCCAGAGACTCTTTAGCTGCTAAGAGACCGAAGTAGATTCGGTCCTCAACTACGAGTTGTCGCCGAGGATTTCTATTTACATCGTTGGAGGCCTTTTTCACCAGTGGTAGATATCATTTTACGGCTACCTTGATCAATAAAAAAAAGATATATTTAAATTTTCAAAAAATTAAATAACTAAATCAAAGACAATAATAATAATTTATTTTTAACTAAGGTTGGTAAATTGATTTGACTTAAAGAGTGTGACGCTTCTATGTTATTCAGTTTATTTTTAAATCCAAAGTGGCTATGGTAATTTGATACATTTCACTGTGTATAATATTTATTTATTTATTTACGGGCAAGCCCATTTGAGAAATAAATTACAATTTTAAAATTATAATTAAAATGTAGTGAAATATATATGGTGCTGAAATAAAATCGTGTTATAATTCATTACATATAGACTAAAATAGGTAAAGAATTTAAAAGATTTAAAAAGACAATAAGGTTAAATAAAATATTTACATTAAACATTAAAAATTAAAGATCAATAAAGCTCAGTAGTAAGTAATTGCTTCATAAATTTATGAAAGGGGGTGTTAAATATCTCAAGATCGTTATGAGTGTTGGCTAATCTTAACATTCTTGGAATACAGCTGCTAAAAGTATGGTTTAAACGATAAAAAGGTACATAAAATGTTTGTTGCTCTCGAGTTGAGCGCGTTGGAACAAAAAGATGTATTTTTGTTAGAAGTTCAGTACAGCTGCATCTGCCATTGATAATTCGCAAAGGACGCCCAATTTATAGGCTATGTATATAAGAAATGTATGTTGCACATTTTCTATGTTTCTGCTGTGCGTTATGTAATGTGGAGACCAGACAGAAGAGCAATAATCTAGGTGAGGTCGGACTAGTGAATAATAAAGGACTTTAATTGCAGTTATGTCAGTAAAATCATGTGTTTTTCAAGGATTTATGGACAGCCTTAGGTATGTGTTGATTGAATCTTAAAGTGGGATCTAGAATAACTCCAAGGTCTTTAATTTGATTAAGAGACTCCAAGATATGACCATTTAAGTTATAATCAAAAGTAGTAGTTGGTACATGGGATCGATAAAAGCGCATGACATGACACTTTATAGCATTCAAGTCCATGCCATTTAAGTAACACCAGTTTGATAGATTATCAAGGTCAGACTGAAGCCAGAGGGCATCATAAATGGTTTTAATAATTAGGAAAACTTTTAAATCATCTGCAAACAATAGTGCTTTGCCATACTGAAAACAATGAATGATGTCATTTATAAATAAATTGAATAATAAGGGACCAAGGTGTGATCCTTGAGGAACACCTGAGGTAACTTGAAATGAGAATAGTAATGGTTTACTTTAACTATTTGAGTTCTGTTCCATTGCAGTACGACCCCATTTATGCCATAATTATCGAGCTTTGGAAGTAAGAGAGAATGGTTGACTTTGTCAAAAGCCTTAGAAAAGTCAGTACACACAGAATCAATCTGGCAACCCTTCTTCCAAAGCTTCCGACAGAAAGTCGACGTAGGTGACTAGATTTAATTCAGTCGATTTCCCAGCACAAAAACCATATTGATGATCCGTTATGAAGCCAGAGCAGTCATAGGTAAGGTAGGTATAGTGTTCTCAAAAACCTTAGGTATAGTACTGAGAATAGATATAGGTCGGTAATTTTTGACGTCTGACTTGCTACCCGATTTGTATATTGGGGTGATATAAGATAGTTTCCAATAATCTGAAAACTCACCCGTGGCGATAGATTTATTGAAAATATGGAAGAGAGGGCGAGACAATACGAAGCTGCAATTTCTGAGTAGGATGGGAGGAATAATGCCAGGACCTGGACCTTTCTTTATGTGAAGATTAGATCATTTCTTGTAAATGGTCGAAATAGGAATGTTTCCAGGTTTTGATTCAATATCGTTAAAATTTTGATTCAGTTGGATTAGTGTAAACTGATGAAAAATGCTTGGCAAACAGATTTGATACTTCAATGCCACAAGAAGCAAAATAGTCTTCAAGGTTCATATTATCAGGTATGGTGTTATTAGATCTTTTGGTACTCACAAAATTCCAAAAGGCTTTAACATTACTTTTAACAGAAGTTTCAACAGAATTTATGTAATTTGAATACCATTCTCTAGATATAATCCTGCATTGTGATCTTAACTGACTGAATATTTCATAATTTTGGGGAGTCCTGTTTAGCTTGTAAATCTTATGTGCAATCTTTTTATCGTTGACTAAGCTTCTGACTTAAAAAGAATACCAATGTGGAAATCTGTTCATAACAAATTTCTGTAAGGGAACAAATAACTCAATTACCGAATACAAAGCGTCATAAAAAGTAGGAATCATTTCTGAAAGTTCCTTTCCTTGAAGAAGCCCGTCCCAATCCATTGCCTCCAAACATTGGCGTATACCCTCAAAATTGGCGTGGCGAAAATTATAATAATACTCTTCTCCAGGAACATCACTTGAGTTTGTCTTATATTGAATTAAAGTTTCATTTAGGAGGCGTATATATGGCTCCTGAAATATGTTTGCAGTTTCTGTAGTCCAAGTGAATAAACAGTTGCTCAATAGATGGGTTAGAATTGATGATCCTCGAGGAGAACGTTTTCCTAACAGCTATTAAAACACCTCCACCTCTGCTAAAGATACTGAACTGGGGGGAACGATCCTGACTGTAGATGTTATAACCCTTAAGACCAAGTTCGGCGTCGTTGATATCAGCTCTGAGCCATGTTTCAGTAAGAATAATTAGTTGGGATAGTTTTGTCCGAATGTTCTGGTAATAAACAGCCAACTTGCCCGAATCTAGTTTTTTGTAATAATTTCAGGAGTATTGTTGACATATTTAATTGTTAAGTTTAGCTCACCAGCTTGCTGACGTCTCAATATAACTCGCTTCTGACAGCGCCAGCGTCTAGAGTTTTCCTTTGGTTAGGAGTTTGGTCCAGATGTATAAAAATCTTATTAATTAAATGTGACGTTATCCCTGTTAAATGATTAATTTTTACCCAATTTCGGATATAAATTAAAAATATACAGTGAGCGGATAAATTATGGAACCAACTCAATTTTTCAAAATTCTGAAACAAGTCGATTTTTGTTTTTAGTTGCATATATCTTAATCTAAATATGATTGCGTCTTTTATTCAAAGTAATCTTAATTTTATTTAAAAAACATTAAACAAGTAAATTATCAACGACATATCAGTCAAACTGTCAGTTTCATAAGTAGTGCAAAAGTAAAACCATTTGCCAGGTAAAAGTAACTATTTAAAAAGGTACATTATGGCTCATTTAAGTAAAACCCAACGAATAGAAAATTAAATTCTCCTTGGACGCGGAGTTAAAAGTAGAACTGGGCAGGAAGTATGCAATTTATTTCATGCAATCTATCCCGATAGATCTATCAGTAAAATCCATAAAACATTTAGAGAAAATGTCAGAGATATTTCAAATGCTAGGGGTCCCAATAATTAATGAAAACGTAAAAATTGATATTTTGTTAGGTGTTGACGACAATCGTCATAGTACTTCACGACAAATTGCAGGAGACAATGGAGTTTCTCAGCGATCGGTATTACGTGTTCTGAAAACAGAAACGTACCATCCTTACAAAATCAAACTACACCAAGGAACTTAATGAAGATGATCCAGATAGCTGAGTGCAGTTTTCTGAATTGATGCAAGTTTTATGTAACCATAATTCACATTTAATTCAGCAAATTCTGTTTTCCGATGAAGTCACGTTTTGTCTAAATGGTAAAGTAAATCGTCAAAATTAAAGGTATTGGAGTCAAGAGAATCCTCACTGCATGATTGACGGACATGCCCAATTTCCTCAGAAAGTGAACGTGTGGTCAGGGATAATCAAAGACAAAATCTTTGGCCCTTCCTTATTCTATGGAATTCTGAATGGTGAGCGTTATCTACAATTTCTGTGATATGAAATTATGCGTGTCATTCCAAATTTATTTCCAAATGCTAATAATCCTAATTTATTACATGATAATATATGGTTTCAACAAGGCAGAGCATCTCCGCCTATGCACATTATGTTCATTAGTTTTTAAATAACTGCTTTCCTAGGAGGTGGATTGAAAGGCGAGGATCCACAGAGTGGTCTGCAAGAACCTCAGATCCTACATGATAGAGGTCCGACACGCCCAACATAGGGCGCGGCCATTTTGATTCCTATGACACAGTTTATAGCTAAAGAATCAGATTGCTCACTCTGCGTCGGCACTTTTGATCTCAATGTTCCAGTTTATACAATGCGAAACTCGGATAATACAATATATGACAACCGCCTATAATAAAACAGCAGTCTTCTGCGTATCCTGAATTTGTATCCCTGGAGTGGATGTTATTTTGGAACTTTCAACTGGTCCGAGTGAGCTAACTGATTCTTTAGCAATAAACTGTGACTCCAAAAATAATATTCACTGACACTGACAGCAGCAAGCAAAATATCAGGTGCGTTTTAATCATCCGCTTCTGCTTCCGGAATTGTCGGTTTAGTCGTTTTAACCCACATACTTTGATTACTATACGAGGCAAGAGAGAGGTCCGACACGCCCAACATAGGGCGCGGCCATTTTGAACCCTGTGACACAGTTTACAGCTAAAGATTCAGATCGCTCACTCTGAGTCGGCACTTTTGATCTCACTGTTTCAGTTTATACACTGTGCAACTCGGATAATACAATATATGACAACCGCCTACAATAAAACAGCAGTCTTCTGCGTATCCTGAATTTGTATCCCTGGAGTGGCTGTTATTTTGGAACTTTCAACTGGTACGAGTGAGCTAACTGATTCTTTAGCAATAAACTGTGACTTCAAAAATAATATTCACTGACACTGACAGCAGCAAGCAAAATATCAGGTACGTTTTAATCATCCGCTTCTGCTTCCGGAATTGTCGGTTTAGTCGTTTTAACCAGTCAGATTAAAACAAGAAAACCGACAATTCCGAAGCAGAAGCGGATGATTAAAACGCACCTATTAAAAATATTGCGCCAAGATGTAGGCAACACGTAATAAGGGTTCAAAATGGCGGAGTTTTCTATCTCCTTTTAAAAGGCACTCAGAAAGCTGCGCAGTGCGACCATTCTCCGTATAGTAAAAGAAAATCAAAGTATGTGTTTTAACCTGTCAGATTAAAACAAGAAAACCGACAATTCCGAAGCAGAAGCGGATGATTAAAACGCACCTATTAAAAATATTGCGCCAAGATGTAGGCATCACGTAATAAGGGTTCAAAATGGCGGAGTTTTCTATCTCCTTTTAAAAGGCACTCAGAAAGCTGCGCAGTGCGACCATTCTCCGTATAGTAAAAGAAAATCAAAGTATGTGACATACTTTGATATGTGATTCAGAGTTAATGAAAATGTTGAGATGTAGCCTCCGATATAGCTCTCAGAAAGTATAGATACAGCATCGTGAAAAAATTTTGACACCAATATGATGGATCAGTAAATTTTAAGTTGGCACTACTGACAAGACAGAATCGGCGCAAATTTTGTAATAACTTTAAGATCGGCGTTCGACGTTTATAATCGATTTTATTATCTGTTGTGTTGTTTATTTTGTTCTTTTAGTAAATGTTTTATTTAAAACATTATTTTTTAGTTTAGTCGTTTAGTGTTTTATTTTAATATAAAACATTTGTAGTTTGGTGTTAAATTTTTACAGGATTTCCAAAATGTCTTGTTGTTTTGTACCTGGATGTAACAATGCATCTTACGGGGTAGAAGATACAAGGAAGGAATAACATTTCATGTGTAAGTTTTCACAAATATTTGTGTATTTACAAAATCAAATAATTTGTATGTTTTATTGTGGCATACCAAAAGATTTTAGGAAAGAATGGCTAATAGCCATAGGGAGATCATCGGATCATTTTGTGACATTAGTATATAAGCCCAGAAAACTAGGGATATACTAGCTGAAACCGCAAATATGTTATTGGCTCCTTGTTAGTGACCTTTCCTATTATACAAGTTTTCCAACACAAGTTCCATGATCCTTTGAACTTGGCTGTACTGTACTGATGAAGACCAATAGTCAGAAAAACGTGTCGACTGTTACTTCTTTTTACATTTTTTTTTATTCGGAAAATGCCCACTATTATTACCTTGATAGAATTTTTTTATTTGTTGATAATTTTTTCAGAATATGGTTTTGTCTTATTTTATTTGCCCTTTATAGGGCAAGAAATTTTGCAACAGGACTTTTCTGTTATAACGCATCTTTATGGTCCATTATTCATTGTAATGAACTCCTTAGATTTATATAGCTTATAAAAATTAAGCAATGTGTATTGTATCCTTCACTAGTTATATTACAAGTTCATTGTCACTTTAACCATGATGAAATCTTTGCTGAAGAAAGATAATCTCCAACAAACTCTTTCTATGTTACACACCTGGTGACATTAATTTAAGACTTTAAATGTATATCGTTAACTAGACCTTAGATAATATCGATGATAGTATATTATGCAACGATCATGTAATAACCATTAAATAAGAGTTGCATACGCTATTTTTTCTACACCCGATAAATAATCAAGAAATATAAATAATATATTTATATTTATATTGAACAGTAATTACTCGTATTTCTATAAAAAAATCTACAAAATTGTAATTAATGGTATTATCTCGGTTATTGGTATTACCATAGTTTTTGGGGCAAAATATTTTGTACTGCATTTTCTGCTTTCTCCGATATGTGTAGAGGAGTCGATGGTAAGTCTTCTATATCTTGACAACTAAAACAATTACATAGGAACCTAGAACAAACGTCAAATGCACAGCATGCTTGATTGAAAAATTATGGATTTCTATTGATTAAAAATTGTATCGTTATGAAAAATCTGTTTCATAATGGGTATCATTATGGAACGGATTATGGACATATAAGTGCATTATTATAATACGGGTGTAGAAAAAATAACTTATGAAACAGATTAAAAATTTTTTTGCATTAAAAAAAATTGAAAATATAGTGAATTGTGTAAAGAAACTCTAGTATGTACAATATAATATTTAAAAGTATGACGAAATCAAACGGCAATTTACAGACCAATGTCATTATTGTGTACTTTTTATTATTTTTCTTTGCAATTACATTTAATTATCTGTCTCTGATCTTAAAATATTATTATATGAACTTTTCGGCAATCTATTTACTTCATTTCAGAAGGGATATATTCTTAAAACATTAATTACATCCTTTCTGGTTTGCGAATTAATTCAGTCAAATTCAGTTGTTAATTGACAGCGAAAAGGGTAAAAAGGGTAAAAAAAGGTAAAGTGTGTATTTCATTCTCTCCGTTGGGAGCGAGTCGTTCTGGGCTTTCCGATCCTCTTCAGCCGCACTGCAGGGACCAGGGATCTTGGGTTTAAGAGGATGAGTGGAAGGAATGGTGATATGTATCAGAAGGATGGTAATGGATGCCAACCTCTACGAAAAAATCCTCGAAAAACTCAATGCAGTGCCACCTCGCTAGCGAAAAGGGTATATGTATATTTATATAGCTCTTTATTTTTATTTCTTATAAATTTACTTAATTTAAAACCTCTTTATGAGTCATATAAATATATTAATACACGGGGTGACAATTTAAAAACTTACAATGGCCATATCTCATGAAATAAAGATGATGCCAGAAAAGTAAAACCTAATAAAAACAATTTATTTTGTAATAAAAAATAAATAAAACACAAAACCATGTCACACAAAATATGAACGACCGTTTCCCTTCGAAAAACAACAACTCCTTTCGCTAATACTGCAACAGATAATGAATTAAATCCAAAGGAAAGACAACAGAGATAGAAATTTAATTTCAACATTTGTACCCATAGGCTAGAAATATTTAAAAATATTGATTCAAATAAACATGCCATCTTTTGTTTAAATAGGTTTTTAATTATTATATATTATTGAACCCTCCTGTATAGGGTATAACTTATATCATAAGAAAAACGTTTCACTAATTTTCAATTTTTAAAAACTAGGGGTTGATATTTGTGGTTTTGTTTTGTTGGTGAAGCACAGGGGGTTGATAGAGGTGAATTTTGTATTTTGATATTTAAGCTCGTATCCTAGAAAAGGTTTTAAGTATTTTCTGATATCGTCTTTAATTCAATAGATATAGCCATTGTAAGTTCTTATATTGACACCTTGTATATTTTAATAAATACCATAAAAAGTCTAATTATGTTTTTATTATTTATTGCACCAAAGAAGTTTGATCACATTTTAACCCAAGCACCCATTGTTTTCGATACTGTAGATAATTATTTATTAAATATTTTTGAAAAGAGGAAGTACTAAGCTTTTCTGTGATATATCACTCAACATACATTGCTATTTAACAAAAATCAAAATGGTGGCTGTACACTAAACGCTGACATATGTACTCCAAATATGTTTATTGTGTTTTTTCATGCAAATTGAATCAAAAAATAATCTTTTCAAATGCCACTCGTCTTTTTAAATTTTACCTAATACATTTTATGTTTTCACACTAAAACGCCTTTATTTCAGCAAAACCACTCAAACAATCCGATATAAGGTAAAATAGTCCGCACGACGAGTGAGTTTATCAATCGGTTTGGTTTCGTGGTATTTCCAAATATAGACGTTTTCGTGGAAACAAAAAATTTATTCTATAAAATTTGGAGGACTCACAATGTAATAATTTTTATACTTTTAGTTGATTAATAATCGATAATCATACGATATGTACTTGACTAATAGCTGATAATCATACTTAGTACATTTGGATATGCTATGCAACAAAGAATCAATCCATACTTTTTTCACAACTGTAATATGAAGTAATTAATTAGTGATAATTGATAATAAACGTTTAATTAACTTTGGTAATTAATTATATTTAATTTTGACAAGCTCTTAGATATTTTATACCAAACCATTTACTTACCTAGAAAATCAAATGAGCATTTGAGACTGTAGTTTTCTCAGTCGTGGATTCAGGCTTTTCTAATAGACACTTTTGGGAAATATTTTTAAGGATAATACTCTCTTTTTTATTTTTAAAAAGCTAGGGACAAAATTAACTGATTAACTCAGGATTATTAATAATTTTAAAAAGAAAATTGTCGTAACCATTAAAAATAAGATTCAGAAAGAATTTGTTTATTAGTTAATTGTGTAAATGTTTATCGACTTTTACAAAAAAATATACCAAATAAAATAACATCAAAAATTCACATAAAAAAATAGGCGATCTAATATGCTTTTAAACACAGTAAAAATTATCAGATATATTTTATACACTGACTTGGACCATCGTACGATAATTTTATTTGTTGGCGTCGGCAATTTAACTAGCGATAATTAATTAAAATCAAACCTGAATTATGATCCTTAGCTGTGGAAGCAGGTCATTGATGCTTCTCAATTTGACTCAACGAGTCGACTTCTAATGAAGGTAAAATTGACCGGAAACCCTAGGTGTGGGAGTCAGGATACTGACGATCCACAATTCTATTCAACTAACCGACTTCTTATGATGATAAATGTAAAAATATCCTTACATACTTCGATACTTCGACTTCCAAATATTCGCTCTTTAAACAAAAATAAATTAAAGCTATGCGATTTTAAATCCTCATTCCTGATTCCTAACATAAACGTTCCAATAATTTTCATTGTTTTCCCCAATTAAATTCGTTATAGCTTGATTTTTAACTGTATAATACCCCAAAATTAATGCACTCAATGTGTTTATCGATCAATAGTCCCGATACCACTCGCTGTATGGAGTGATCCACAAAAAATGTTTTTAAAGTAGGCCTTGGAAAAATTCAAGTATGTAGAATCGTGCAATTATTCTTGTTTTTAAGTGTCAATTTGGATTTAATTCAGAGCCCTGCGCAGTTATTACGGACACAACTCGTATCTCTGGTCTACTCTAGAAACATTTTTTTGGATTTATACAGGATTATTTACTTTACGTGTCATTTAGGTTAGTTGCAGCCATAGGCTCTTAGAAAGTCTAGATACCGCTACGGGTATGCTGTCAATACAATGAAATGACTCCCTTTATGCTGACCGCTATGATAACTGGATTATGTGTTGGCTACGCTGATATATAGTTTTTGTGGTCTGTCAACTGACAAGATGCACTTTGTTATTAGTTGTGAGTGAGCGAGATGAATAATGTATAGGTTAAAATTAGTAACAAAACTTTGTCGATTCATTTCGCCTTGTCTATAGCCCAGTATAAGTAATAATACAGTAGCGACAGTATATTGTTTATGAGCGTTCCATATTTTCCTGCGCATCTCCATAAATAAGCGGCAAATACGTCAAACTGGCATATGTAAATTGTCAAGGGATTAATGGTAGTTGATTGTTTTGAATATCTGATTGGTTGTAATGCACATTTTAATAAACTTTATTATATTTAGACTTAGTTTTCATCTTTCATTTACTGTATGATAATTTTATTCAAACAGACAAAGGGACAACATATTTTAGTTACTTTTTTCAGTGTAGAAATAAGCGACAAAAAAGTCAACTGACTACTCCTACATCAGAGGAGGCGACTCAAGTTGTCGCTACCGTATTATTAATTTTACTGGGTCTATAGTCTGAATAAAAGAGGGGTACAGTAAAAGTGGGGATATAATGACACATTCCATAGGCGTGCTTTGCAAAATAAGTTTCTATTATCTCAATGAGGTCACAGCATATAACATGGTATATACGCACTTTGTACATTAAATTTTGAATGAAAAAATAAAAATAAACCTTATGCTTCTGACAAAATTGTTACACTTTAACATTGAACGAATTAAATTTAATCAATAAATAACAAGGAGGATTATAAGCTGTTAATGGGATTACATTTTTTTAAATCTCTTGGCATTAAAAGTAACACTTTAGTACCAAAAATCAAAGATTAAAAAAAATTAAAATTTCAAGAACTATCTTTAAATGTCACTGTCTTCACTATTACTACTGGTATCATTATCATTGTCTTTTTTAAAGTTTATTATTATAGAGTCTATTAAGTTTTCCATTGCTTTATCCACTTTCTAAAATTAATTTTTCACCTTTTTAACATAATGCATTTTTTCCAGTGTTCTTCATTTACATCTGAAACAAAAACAAATTTCGCAATCAGGTAATCAGTAAATGTTGTATTGTTTTGAGAAACATAACCTGTTAATTGTGACCTGATCAGTTTAATGGGAGTTAACTCTTTGTAGTAAGGAGGCAATCTGAGAATTTCAATTCCTTTTTCTCGAGCTTTCGACGTAATTAGTACAACAAAATCAACAAAATGCATGCATGCAAAAAAAAATAATAAATCGAATGAACCACGAGAATAAGATAATAGCTTTTTATGAAACCCGTTACGAAATGCCTTATATTATGCAACGAGTGAATATTTGCGGGACGAGCAGAGCGAGGTCTCGCAACATGAACGTTGTTAGTTGCATATGCTTCATTGTATTGACAGAACATATTATTTATTCTAAACAGTGTAGTGTTTATATGGCATATTAAAACTATTTAATTTTCAAAAAAGTGAATTAATTTGTCGTGTATTGTTTTTTAATTATTTTGTGTTGATTTAGAATGGAAACTAAGGACCAAAACAACATTACTCCTAGGTTGTAAGTTTAACCAAATTTAATTTTTATTAATCAACCTGTTCTTCTTTGATGTAAACTTTCAATAATAATGTATATTATTTATTTTCAAACGAAAAAGGTTTATTTTTATTTGTTTCCTTTTCGCAACTGGTGATAAAATGAACTTTTCAAAAACAGTTTACAATGTTCAACATTATGAAACTGGTTGCGTAAACTAGATCATTTTGACACTTGCTGCGATTACAAAAACTATCACTTTATATGTACAAATTGGAAAAATTAGATTATTTAACTGAATCAACCAATGATAATTTTTTTTTCAACACACGCCAATCAAACAAAACTATCTGAAAATACTTCATGCTGCGTGTTTTCACTCTATCCCGTTTATAATTAAAAAATTAAATTCATTACCATATCAGTCCTAGTGAATTGGGACGATAACAAAAGACTACTGACGGGACCCCGACAGGAACACAAACACTTAAGGACAAGCCGGTTTTTAACACGCTTATATTAGCTTCACCTGTATGTATGTATGTTTGTAACTCTCCTTTGGACTCAAATGGCTTATTACTGTCAATATATCCCAGTAAAGCCTTGGTTTCTTTGAATGCTCCGACGCGGTGAGCGGACTGTCCGTCGACCGTCGCGTTTTGACGATTTTATCTAACCAGAGTATTTAAATGGGAACGGTTTTCTCGAATCCGCTTAGCTAAGCAGGACGGCGTCATGCCGCTGATTTGTCGCGACTAGTCGGTTCATATCTGTTGAGTTTGATATCGGCGGAATAGTCGGAGTGTGCGGAGACAGTGTGTGAATACAAATAATTATGTTGTTATTATTTTTTAAACAATTAGTGACAAGTTCACACATACAGATCATGAAATCTTAATAGATTTGGTTCGACAACATCCTCCTTTATACAGTGTGACAGGAAATGTCGTCCTTTACAAAACTCAACAGTACAGTGATATTAAAGTCACCTTCTGTATCGCGACACAAAAACAAACTTATCCACTGGCTTAATTGAAACTTTGACTGTTGCAATTGCCAGTTCCTCTTCTTCTTCCTCCTCTTCCAACAAAAATAGCAACAAACCAATTTATTTGAGTCCATTTTAGTACCTTTCGTTTCTACTCATAATACATAAACAGCACATACAGACAAAAAAAGTCTCATTTTCTATATTTAAACAAACCAACTTGGGCGAAAATCGCTGTCCTCAGCGGTCGACGGAGTATCTGCTCATCGCGACGGAGTGTTCAAACAAACCAAGGCTTAAGTCAAGTTCGTTCGTGGCCGAGCGGTCTAACGCGCGGGTTTTCGATTGCCAGACTCACCGGCTGAAAAAAAAATTTTTTTTTCAGCAATTTTTTTTTTTAATAATTGAACTAAAAAGAAAAAAATAAATATAGTTTAAAAAAACTAAAAAACACGCTTTTATAATACATCGAACTAAAAAGTGAAAAATAAATATAGTTTAAAAAACTAAAAAACACGCTTTTAGAGTATATCAAACTAAAAAGTTAAAAATAATTTTTCAAATAAGCTTAAAACAAAAATAAATGGAAAATACTAGTATTATTGTGAAAAAAGCGTGGGGCGCTTTGTCCATATTTCTCGTATATCGAGCGCCCTACGCTTTTTTCACAATAATACTAGTATTTTTCATTTATTTTTGTTTTAAGCTTATTTGAAAAATTATTTTTAACTTTTTAGTTTGATATGCTCTAAAAGCGTGTTTTTTAGTTTTTTAAACTATATTTATTTCTAGATTTTACAGAAGACAATAATCAAAATTCAGACAAGGGACATCAAAAAATTCTTGACAATTACTGACATAAGACAATCAAAATCCCCCAATAATACATATATTTGTAAGGAGTGAGGATTGCTAAGTTTAGTAAACCATTATTAGTATGTCGGAGCATACTACAGGTGAAGATATCGTGAAGTATATCAAACTGGTTGGATTTAAAAAAAAATATTTTATTACCAGATTTATGATTTATGCGAAACGTCAATGTAAAAAAGGTGACAAAAAGTGTACAAAAATCGTTTCGCTTGTTGAAATATACATTTTAAATGCAGAATCGACTTTATCTTACGGAAACAAAACAAATGTTATTCATAAAATTTCTGTTTATATTTTATATTGTTAAATAATATGTCTAAATACCGCGTGAGGTGAGACATTTTTTTTTGAGAACATACTTGTTGTTTCCTCACAAATTATGCAAACTCTCAACAAAATCCTCAAAATATTAAACTGGATTTTGTTTCGTGAAATTTAAACGCATAATTTACAAACAAAATTTTTTCAAAAAATTCTCACCTTTGTGGTATTACCCTTGAAAATCATTTTCTAGATCTGTAAAATCACAACTGATTACTAATTAAAATTCGATATATTTTTCTTTGAAATGCGATGTATAGGTGCCTACCAATGGCGAAATATTTCGATCATTAACTCCGCTTGGTCGCGTCTAGTGTTCGAGTGTGCAACGGATTGTTATACCGCGACCAACACCTCGAACATTGATCACTGGCGTAGCGCAGCGTTGCGTCCGTCGCATTATGCGAGTTTACTCTTAGTCTTCGGCTCTTCGAACAGATTAGGAACTGGTTATTGTGTATAGAATGAAGAAGAGACGAACCACTCCTACAATCAGGCACTCACAATGTGACTTTTTTTATTTTACTACAGATATAAAAATGTAAATTCGTGTGTTAATACATATCGAGGTTCTGTCTAATGGAGCAAACCTACCCTTTTGTTAGGATTCTCATCAATCGTATTTACACAGAATATAATATAATGGGTGTGCAGTAAATAATATTTAGAAATTATTCTATATAATATGATGTGGAAAACAAAAATTTTGTATACCATTTTTGTCTTTGTCGAACCTATACAGTGAATGACCCAATCTTTATAAAATATGTAGGCATAACTTTGCTAAAATTGCTAGTGTTTTTTTATTTTTGAAGGCATCCCAGTCCACAAACTTTATAATATCGTTTTTTGATCCATTGCAACAGTTTTCTTTTTAAAATTTTTCATTTTCATTTCAGTCTCCAGTCGGCAGGTCGATAAATCCCAAAAAATTGTTTCCAAGTGTTAACCTAAATTGACTCGCCATTTTGAGAAATCGTATGATTAAAACACTAACATCGGATTGCAAGAAATTTCTCAGTAGGTAAGGATCCCATAACTTTATTAGGCTGTGACTTTCTGAAGTTCATGTTATTGAGACAAATCATATTCTCAAACTCTGTGAAAATTTATCGCGCTGGCCCATGATATCATTTTTGTAGATCATAACATCGTCTAACACTATTTTCATAGTTTCCAGAGATGGGTAACAAAAACGGTAAAAAATCTTCCAATTTAAACAATTTTAATTCAATAAATATAAAGTTTAGAACAAAAATAGTATTTAAAACGTTATTGTTCTTTACGACTTCTGTTATCTACTAGTTAAAATGAGTGTACGTATTCATGGGACACCCTGTATAAAAAGTTATAGATTTTAATTGTTACCTACAACCATATTCTCACATTTTATCCAATATTATTATTAATACCCCTTCTAATATCTGAAAGTTTCCTCCTTTTCTTCTGGGTTACCTATACCACGTATACAGGGTGTTTATTAATTGAGTTCCGATACTTAAAATTGTGAATCCTTGGGTGATTTTAGGAAGAAAAGTTAATATCAACATATGTCGTAAACCTTTTAATTTTTGTGCTACAAGGTGTTACAGTTTTTATCATAATTTTCTTATCGCTCCAGATATTTTTATGAAATTTTGTGCACACTTTTTAATCATTAAGTAGCATTTTTTACCAGTGACGTCCGTACGGGGTTTAAACTGAATATTTTTGAAGAAAAAAATTGTACACTACTGCTTTTTCTACAAACCAAAATTATTTTTAAAATTCTCATATATTTTAGAGCAAATTTGGTTCATAATCTTACTTTCGTACGACGGACTGTTTTGGCGTAAAAAAAAATAAAAACAAAAAAAAAATTTCTTAAGTTATAACTGAAACTGCTTATGAAACTTGGTAGGCACCCACCATTCGTGGAAACACATTTTAAAGTCAAAATTTCATAAAAATATCTGGAGTGATAAGAAAATTATGATAAAAAAGCAATTTTTTTCTTAAAACTGAAACACGTACCTCAAAAATTGAGAGGTTTACGCCATGTGTTGTTATTAACTTTTCTTCTTTAAATCACCCAAGAATTTGCACCCTTAAGTATCGGTACGCAATTAATAAACATCCTGTATTCATGGGCGCCGTTACACAATTCTATAGGAGGGGCAAAATTTTGAAAAAATTTAGAATGTTTATTTGTTGAAAAACAAAGAAAATGAAAAATAAAAGAGCAATACAAATTAACAAAAGTTTCTAATAAATAAAATAACCCAACAAAAAAGACAAAAACTAAAATAAGAAAAACAAGGAACTTAAAACACATATTTTTAAAACAAATAAAACGTGTGATAAAAAAATAAAAATATGAACAAGAAGACATAATACATACATAATATAAAAAAATTCAAATATTTATAGAAACATAAAAACAAAAAAAAACTCACTTAAACACGTCGACGTACAGTAGGAAAACGCAAATTTTTAATTTCTTCTTCCTCTACTTAAAATAATCGATAAGAGAAAACATGATTTCTTTTTAGTTTTTTGCGATTATTTTTCGATGTACGCTCATCATGCAAAGCGCAGTCAGCCTATTTTCATTCATTATTCGCTCTGTGCGTGACAGCAGCGCCAACCAATTTATGAACTAACGGACGATATTTGCGTATAATGACAATACAATTTTTAATGGAATTTCTAATTTAAAAATATGTATGTTGATTTTAATAAAAGTATATAGATTTGTTAAACAAGTGAAAATATTAATTATTATTATATAGTTTTAGTACTTCAGCTAAAAAAGTTGTATAATCAATAAAAATCAATAATAAAACATAGGCAGGCAACAATAATTACGAGAAAATGTATTATATGTTGCCTAAGCCTGATAAGTTATCATTGAAGAAAAGGTTAAATAATGTGAAAATTAAAACATTACCATTATATAATAACGTAGTATCAAAACGTATTAACAAAAATAATTGGTTAATTTGCGATTGTAATTTATATTTTCTTTATTTTTAGTTCGAAAGAATCCATAGAAATTAATGGTTAAAATTAGTTTCCTATCAATAAGTCACAAGATTGCATTTCAGGCACATACAATAATCAAAGGTAGAAATCTAATCCTTGCTCAAAATTTAAGAGTTAAGGGATGTTAAATAACATTGTAAAATAATTATTTATTGTTTATTTAAAACCTTTCAATTTTCTACTATTCTACTATTTCCAGTATTACTGTTATTATTACAAAAATAAAGGTTTTTTTCCTTTTGTACAGATATCCATTTATTTCTTTGATTTAATTCTCATTTTGCTACTGAAAATTTATTTAATTTACACTATTTTTTCTGCTAGTATTTTTACAATTTACAACACAGCAACTGCTATTGCTTTATCGTTTTGGACAAATTTCGCTTGTATTTGATTTTGTAGGTTTTATTGTGTTTTTTCGTGGTTTTTAGTAGCATTGCTGCATTTGGTTGTTGTCAAGTCAACTAGTGCCAAAGTCATAATAAAAACATCTTTTAATTCACTCGTCTCATTTACACAGACTATTTCATGACTGTGGTAATTTCACGTAATAATACGCCAATGCGCGTGCGCCTATACTTAATTTAGTACTAAAAATTGGTATCGTTGCAAAATAAAAAAAATATTTTTAGTTCTAAATTTAGTATTGTGACATAGAGCCATTACGCGTTGTAAAGTCGTAACTGCCCCTCCCTTGTCCCCCAAACGACGCCCATGGCTCTTTTTGTTATAACCTTTACCAATTTGGTTTACATGCTAGTGCAAACCTTGCATACCGACCTAATAAAATAATAAACAAATTAAGAGCCACAATATTGTTAGATAATATTTGATTGACAACTTTTGTATAATATTTTAATTGGTTTGTAGCAATAGTTCAATACAATAATAATATATCACGTATGTCAAACTCGTTTAATTTATTTGACATGTTATTGAAAGTAACTTAAATTTAAATTTAAACTTTTTTCTAAAACTCATTGAAATGCAAAATAAAATATAACAAAAATAGAATAACACAGCAGTGTTTAATGGTTTATAATGATTAAAACAATTCCGAAAACTCAAGGGATGACACATATCACAACGATTCTTAAAAAAATATAATTCATTTTTGCTATAAGTTCCAAAATTCATTAATTTTCAAGAATTAAAATACATAAAAAAATACATATTTATTATAACTAAAGAGAAAAAGTAATAGACTTTAGCTCTATTACTCTAATTTTTATTTTGTATAATACAATTTTTACTGTGACGGGAAAATGTTGGTGTAGTACATAGAAAAACATAATAATAAATGTGGAAAATTGATTAATATAGAATTTGAATTTTTTATACTAATAAGGTACAATTTCGGTAGGCGCGACAGACGACAACAGACGCGATAGACGACAACAGATGCGATAGACGACAACAGACGCGACCGAGAACGGTCTATTCACGTCTGGAATACATGTAATTATATAAAACACATTTCGCACGGCGCGACACTTCCGAGGAACAGATCTCGACAACAGGTAGGTCGGTCTCGGAGTATCGTTTGCTGTCTGTCTCCCTTAGTCATCGCTTGTATTTGGAGGAAATTAGTCGATATTTTATAGAAATGGTAGTTGCATTCTTTTGATCTAGACAGTGTTGCCAGATGAACATTTGCTAAAACAGTATGGGTGAAAAACAAATCGTAGATCTGAACAGTAGATTTAAATACAGGGGGAAATAATTATAATTTGCAGTGTAGTAAATAAAAAAAAAACAAGTATATAAGAAACGACAAATAAACATTTTTCTACCCAAATTAGAAAGTAAACAAAGAATAAAAACAAATATTAACATTTTTAATATATACATAACGTACGGAAACAAAAAAGAAACCAATGAAAAATAATAGGTATTTCTTTTAGATCAGTCTGAATCAGATAATTCAAATACATTGTGTTTGGCATACATGTTCTTTTTATGATGCCCTATTAATTCTTTGTTGCATTTTGAATAAAAACATAATGATTATCTTGAGGTTTTTTTTATGGAGCCAACCTACAGTAGTGGATGTTGATTTTACTTCAGCAAATTTACTATAGAAAATATTATTTGACCATTTGCTGAAGAATGAGGCAAACTTAATAAATTAAGAACAAACTTTATTAAGTTGGCGAAAACAGTAGATTTCATGCCTTAAATAGGAGAACAGACTAAAAGAGTGGATCTACTTAAAAACAGTAGGTCTGGCAACGCTGATCGTTTCCTCGAATGGTTGTCTGTGGGTGTCGCGCAACCTGTCTCCTTGGTTTCCAAATGTACGGAGCGTAACATTCATGCATCTGTCGTCCTTGGGGTCGTCTCTGTGGTCTCCTGTCTCCTGTCACGCCTTCCGAAATGGTAAGCTTTTGTAGCAGCAATTGACGATGTGTTGGCAACGAAACAGTCATCAAATAACTTTCACGTTAGTTATCTTATAGGCCTTTTCATCATGTGACGAGCGCAAGCGTAGCTACCATGTTGAAATAGCGGTAATTCAAATGTTCCGTACTGTTTTGATTGACAATGGCTGGGAAAGCAATATTATCCCTACAGACAAATCAATCATTAGAAAAAAATCGTCGATGGCGATTAACTTTTTTAACACTATGGATGCACATAGTTGTGAGCAGTTGAAAAGGTGGTTGAAGTGTCTTGGATGTTTGCTACAAAAGAAAAAGTTGACTGATTGAGAGGTTAGGTGTATCAATACCAGTGTTCAAAAATATCATGATAATTATATAAATATATCATATATCACATATCCGATATATATCCGATATACAGTGTGGAAACCACTTATGGAATAAAATTCTTTGTCATTATTTTAGAAAATTGTAAAAAATGCCGAGGCACGTCAACTTTTGAATTGAGTTGTTCGTTATGTAAACATAAATTTAAATGTACAGGGTGATTCACGCAAGTATGCCATAGTCGGTGTTGTTTTTTTTAATGAAACACCCTGTATATTTGCATATTTTTGAAATCCTCTTAATGAACCGATTCCAACAAACTGAATAATGTGTGTATATCTGATATATATCTTGCAAAAAAACCGTTTGTTCTAACTCAAATTAAAAATAAATATTTTAACACAAACATCTAATTAGAAACCTATATTTTAAATTCTAAACAACAAAACTTTATTATAACATTTTTAACTCTAATTATAATGAAAAAAATTAAAAACAAACAGATTTTAACATTATTTTGTTAATTAGTGACAATAATCTCAGATATAGCTGGTTCTCATGTCCAGTCAAGATTGGTTTTTATTTCGTCTATATTTTGATTAAACATAAATACCAGTCTACTGGCTTTTTGGTTTCTTAAGCGATTACGTAAATCCGATTGAACCAAACCGAAAGAAGAAGAGGTCCTTTCAATCCCTGCTATAGATGCCACTGCAGTGTGTAACTGTTCACACAATTCTAAAAAAGCGTTTGTGTCTGGCCAGTCTGATTTTAATACAGGAACCGATTTTCACGGCGGAGTAAGCCTATAATGATCCCCAAAAAAGTACTTTGGAAATAAGCTTTCTTTTCACATGAGAGACATTACAAATGGAACAAAATAAATTTTTGAGTAGCTGTTAAATACCGTCCCAAAAATCGGCGATCAATAATGTTTGCTAGATAATGCATTTTCTTTTTTTTTTTATTAAAAGTGGCTGTCCTGAGAAATCAAATTCTAATTTATGCCACACCTCTACACACACAGATATAGTTGTATAGTCTCTTTGAACTCTATCAAGAGCATGGCTATTGGATCTAGAAGAGCAATTAGGTCAGTGGCATTTAATGCAACCTGGGCATCATTGACCATCTTTATAATGTCACTTTCGATAAAATCTTTATGGTCTTAGCATAACTGAACTAATACTTCCCTATTTACTAAAAATGACTTAAGGGCGTATTGAGACATTTTCGAATGTTTAGAATGGTGGAAAAAAATTTTAATTTAATAAATAAAATTATCTAATATATCGAATATATATCAAGGCATAAATATTATGATATATATCATGATATACAGGGTGTTATTGAAATACACGTACATATTAAAACTGGGTATTGCGCAGATCCCCACTGAATGTAGAAAAATATTATTTTTTAAAAATACCCCTTATTAAGGGAGTTATTAATTTTTGAAAATTAATTCTAAAACAAACGTACTTCACTGATATGTTGAGGATGACCTATATAAATTAGGTTTATTTACCTATTTTAAACATCAACAGTAATTAATATGCAAGTTTTTGTCAGATGATAAGAAAACTAGTCTTGTAAGAAATAACCATGTTGCCAAGATTTTCGAATTAATTTCTATTTCCGAAGACTGGTTTTTACTACCCTCGTTATCAAAAAACTAGAATATTTGATAAATGATTGTTTTTAAACTATACATTTTTGAAACTATAGATTATTAAAATTTTAGTTGATTTACGAATCTGGCTGTCATTTCCAAGTTGGTAAAAAGTGTTGTTACGATTACTTTTAAATATTTTTTTACGATGCCACTATTTACGAATATTGAACTAACGGATATAGTGCTGGTTTATGGGGCAGCTGGAGAAAATTCTCGGCAAGCACAAATCCTGTATCGCGAACGGTTTCCAAATCGGAGAATTCCGGACTGTCGTACGTTTATTTCAACTGTTCAGCATCTAAGAGACCATGGAAAATTTGAGAGTGTCAATGCAGATCGAGGGAGAACAAGAACACAAAGAACATTGGCGGCCGAAGAAGAAATATTGGAAGCTGTTGAAAACCGGCCTCAATTAAGTTGTAGAAGACTAGGTCTTGAAATTGGAGTGTCCTCATTTGTTGTGTGGCGGACACTTAAAGAACAAGGTTTACATCCTTATCACATCCAAAAAGTCCAGGCCTTATATCCAGGTGATGAAGAAAAGAGAGTGGAGTTTTGTGAATGGATGATTCAAAAATGTGTTGATATTCCTGATTTTCTAAAAATATTATTGTATACTGACGAGGCTTCATTCACTCGTGATGGCGTGTTCAATATGCACAATACGCATATTTGGAGTGATGAAAATCCTCACGCCATTAGGGAAACTGGGCATCAAAGAAAATTTTCAATAAATGTTTGGGCTGGCATAATAGATCAGTATTTAATCGGGCCTTATGTTCTCCCGAACAGATTAAATGGGCCAGAATATCTCCACTTTTTAGAAGATATTTTGCCAGTACTCCTAGAAGAGATACCGTTACAATTAAGGCAACGGATGTGGTACCTACTAGATGGCGCTCCTCCTCACTTTGATTTAAACGTACGGCAGTTTTTGAACATTAGATTTCCTCAAAAGTGGATAGGCAGAAATGGACCTACTAAGTGGCCTCCGAGATCTCCGGACTTAAATTCATGCGATTTCTTTTTGTGGGGTCACATGAAACAACTGGTTTATAATGAACCTATTAATAGTGTTGAACAATTAACCAATAAAGTTAATGCGGTAGCCGAGGAACTACGACAAAATCCAAGACTAATTTCTAATGTTCAAAGTTCTTTGGAAAGACGATTGCAAGTGTGTGTAAATAATAATGGACGGCATTTTGAACAATTACTGTAATAAACTTTATTTTGAATTAATTGGTTTTGCTACGGAAACAGTGCAATTTTTATGGGTAAGTTCAATTTCGATTTATTTTACTTCTTTAAATATGGAAACTAGTAGGTCGGAAAAGGGGACTCTTCCCCAATATTTAAATTTTAGAATTTGAAGTTAAAATTGGTGCCAATCGTTTTTGGTCATTACATACTATTCCCCATTTTAATATGTACGTGTATTTCAATAACACCCTGTATATCACTTGATATATATCCTCCGAACCCTGATCAATACTTCTTAACTGTGTAAAAAATTATTGAAAACAAATAATAATTATAACCCTATTCTAATTAATTATGCCAACCAACTATTAGTACTTGCAAAAACACTTTAATTAACATGAAAGTTAATCTCGAGTATAATTAATAAAATACATTATTTAATATTTTGAGGATCAACATGACATTTTTAATCATATTACTATGTATACCGAAGTAGTATTTAATATTAAAAAAATATTGTGTAATACCAGATAAGAGTTTTCTTCTGTTGGACCACTTTCTCCATGAAAATGTAGTGACCAAATATAAGTATCTTTAGTAACATCATCAATTGATCGAAAACCGTTGTCATTCGACCAATTTTGTTCACACCTTATGCACATTTTGCGCATTTAGAACATGTTTTAATATGGATTTTGCCTGATAATTTGATAATTTTTTTATGATATTGCAGCCATGGCTTTGGAAAGTTTATAAAATAATATGGTTTGCCTTTGAATGATTAATACCCTGTGACACTTTTACATACTCCATAACAACACCGTTTCGTTGTTCCTTTCCGTACAGATAACATAATTATTATAATTGATTGCAAAAATGTATTTTTCATTTAAGACTAAACTTATTATTACTTTGCTTTTTCTTCCTTTTTTTAAATGAATATACTTAAATTAATATTTATCGATTATAATTTTTTTCACGTGGGCATTTTAACATGCTTCTTTATAAAAACAGTACGAAAAAGATGGCTGATACTGACACATGCGCACAAAAAAATTTGTGATGAAAAGGCCTATAAAAATATATTTGTTAATTATTCTTTTTTCAGTATGCGCAATAATGAACAGCGATTCCTATTCTGAATTTTATTTATCAGTCCCACATAAAAATAGTTTTGTTGTTTAAAAGACAACCGGTTTCAGCATTAAGTCATCATCAGGTCTACAAAAGGAGAAACTAGATGTTCCAGATTAAAATTATACAAAATTGTCTCAATACATACCTAAATGACAACAAATAAGCGCGCACAATACTATGTAAGGAAACGTCTCCAAAGTAATTATTAAAAAATGACAAAAGTATTTAATACCAAGCGAGGCAAATAAGAGTGAACATTAATATGTGGGGGAACGCAAGTAAATCAAATATTGGGAAATGAATAGCGGAATTTAGCAAATACAAAAGTAACATTTACAAAAAAAAAAAAAAAATGAAGAATGTTAACTCAAATTAACAACCCTTTAAATAAGTAGGTTATTTGTAGGTATGTGGAATTAATGTAAATCACGGATGCTTACATCAGTAGTAGCTACATGTGGTGATACTCTAGTACAAAAAATTAAGTTGCAGTAGAATAAAAATCTACGGCAGCGTAGAAGGGCCACATTTTTTTAATTTTTAAAATTCCGTTTTCGAACACGGAATTCCGTATTCAAACACGGAATTCTTTGTTCGAACACCTAAATCTAAAATTCCGTGTTCGAACACGGAATTTTCGTGTTCAAACAAATAATTCCGTGTACGAACAAGGAATTCCTTGTTCGAACACGGAATTCTGTTATGAACACGGAATTTAATTTTCTAATTATAAATTTAAATAGCGTATTTACAGGTTACTCTTAGGTGATTTGGGGATCTTGGGGGAGGGATAGGTAAATACGGATTCACTGAGTATCCTCAGATTTTTACTTTTGCTGACTTTTGAAAAGAGAGATGGATTAAGTCCTGATTAAGATTTGGTCCTGCCTAATATTTTCCCTTTAATTTCATTTCCGGGTCAGTCTTATTTCTTAGGGTCAAATTTGAAAAAGAAGTTGTACTTCGAAACATGTTATGTGTAGTGTTATTTTTTATTTTTTAAAATAAAAGTTTTGTGAAAATCTACCAAATTTGGTTTTACTCATTCAAGACCTTTAAGTTTGTGTTTCTCTCATGTTCCTTCTATCTATCCCAGCTCTGTGGTTAATTTAATAGTTACATGCAAAAACTTAAATAATGAATGTTGAAATTCGTAGGTATTGTTATCTTTTTGCAATACTTTCCAGTTTTCATACAGTTATTATTATCTTAAACCAGATATGGGATCGTTACTAAATAAAAGTAACGCTTTACTTTGTTACTTTTTTGAAAAATCAGTATGAATTAGGGACTTTTCACCTTATATAGTTAACATGATAACATGAATTGTGTAAACTCAAACAAATCTGATTTTATTCATGTTTTAGCTTGAAATTTGGCTTGCAATGAGCCAACGAGCGGACAATCGTTTTTTTTCCTGTCTGAACTTGCAATGTACGAAATTTTATACAGGGTGTTCAAATTAAAGTGTTACAGTTAAATACTTTTATTTATAAAAAAACGTTTCAGATAAAAGTTTTATATTTTTTTGGGGTAAACATTTTGGCTTAAATCTTTTTTTAAAGCTAACCATAACATGGCCAACTTTTTTTTCGCGTAGCACAATTTTCAAGTAGGTGTTACTCAATAAGTAAAAGTCAAATAAAAAATTTTTTGTTTAAAAGTTTCTTATTTTTTTATGAACTTTAAGAATATGTAAAAAAAGTGGGGTTTCTATTTGAAATAACAAAGTCCACCTCGATACGGCCATATTATGATCAGCTATAAAAAAATGAATTTCGCCAAAATGTTTCCCCCAAAAAACTATAAAACTCTTGTCTGAAACTTTTTTTTATAAAATGCATATTTTCGGCGGTATTTAACTGTAACACTTTAATTTGAACACCCGGTATATTAAGCGCTGCATCGGTCGCGATTTCATTTGTTGCCAGATGCTCGATCGATAATTAACTTAGCGAAGTGAAAAGGTACTGGAGGTAAAAGATATCTGTTTTTGAAACTTTAGTTTTTTGTAGTTTTACAGACTTGTATTTTGTGTTGTGAATTAAGGTGAGTTCTAATTTTTTTTTTATTTTAGATTTATTAAAACATTAAAAGCCAAAAACTTTCATCTCAAAAATCATTTTATATTTGTATATATAAACATCATTGTTAATTAAAGTAAATTCTAACAGAATAATAGAATATCTCTAGTCTAAGGTTTCATCAACTGTCAACCATTTCCATTCAATAAAATAGTCGGAGCGAAATTAATTATTCGATTCATTTGGGTTGTTCCTTTTTCTATCAAAACAAAACGCAAAATCAAATATTTTTGTATTAAAATAGATCCTAGATTTTAACCTAACTTTTATTATCAAGTTGTTGACATGAAGGAACAGCAGAAAGCTCAACGTAAACCGCTTTTTTTTGTAACAATTGGTGTGTGCATCACCTTTTTTGATGTACACCGAAACATAATCCACCAAAAATGTTTGATGAATTTAGTAATAAGTTCATGCATTTATTCATATCACACCATTTTCAACATTGGTTTAATTTACCTTTTTATAATATTTATCTAATTAATCATTCAACTGGCTTCCTAAATACACACCGTTGCAACGGTTATTAATAAGGTATTTTTCACAAAGACGATGTTTCAAAATCTATAAACATTCTGACAGCGATACATAAAACTGAGAATGGTTGAAAGACCGCCAGGATTTAGTGGGAAATTATCAAATTTATTAGAAGTGGCACGTTAATGAGTGGTTCTCACGCACCACCCATAAACATGATACTTCCATGAACACTTTGTAGACCATTAAAAAGCTTGATAACTTACCAACAATATTCCACAGAGAAAGTGGAATATTATTAAAACATTACGTAAAAAATGAGTTGACTTTTCCCTCCGAAGAATATAATATTGAATAAAATTTATAATAAATATTTTAAATACATAGTAAAGACGAGTTTGCGTTTGTTTAAAACATTCCATACCCAGATTCTTCCACGGGACCGAATTAATGTCCACTCATTGGCTTAAAGTAAAATTAATAACTTCAGCATTTACCTCAAAGCAATGCCACTGACGTATTTGACATTAAGTCAATTAAGTTGCCGTAAAAGTCAAACTAAAAAAGGACATTTCTATTAAATTTCTTGTCTTGCCAGACTCTCTAGCTAGAAGATCCCGATACACACATTTATTTATTTAAACAGTTTATTTATATTGTAAGGTTTGTTTAATTTATTTAAAACACTTTATTTATAATTTATTTATAACTTTATTTATTTATATAATACTTAGGCACTATTGTAACTCACAATTCTAATTTATTTACTGCAATTTATCTTTACTATACAACATTTAATTTAAAACTTGTCGTCTGTCAACAAGTCGCGCTATTTATATGGAAATGTAACATTCTCGAAAGGACCAACTCAATCTAGAAGTTCTGGGAATTATTCTCTACGTGTCAGACTGCGATGGAAAACATTCAATTCTCTTTCTCGAGTTTCACGATGGGCCAGCATAGACTTCCTGTCGTGGATACGGTAATAAACAAAGAACATGGTTGGTTTCGCGTCACAATATAATTTATATTCATTATTTTCAGTAATATATTTAATAACTCATTTATATCTCAAACACCTGTATACTAATTTACTTTCACAATTATTTATCTTACCACGCCTGAACATCTAAATGGTAAAACCGTTTCTTTTATATACAAATGAGGCCATTCCGAATGTTCTAAAAACAATCTCGCAGTCGCCAAAATATATATCACGGATCGCAGCATTTTCTTTTTTAGGAGCTACTGGTAAATTCTAGAATATTCTAGATCAGTGTATCCACCAAATTTTAGAAGTCAACGGTTCATGACGATTGACTACCATTTTTCTTTGGTTTAGTATTACTTTAGTGATATGGGGGTGTATTTTTCATAATTTCGTAAGGGGAATTTGGACTTATTCATTTTAATATTTCCAAAATTGCATTTCTTATATTATTAATATTCGAAAATTCTTGTTCGAACACCCATTATAAAGACCATATATATGCAAACAAAAATAGTGAACATTTAGAGAATAAGATGGCTGGGACATATCCGGAGAATGGGCATGGGAATGATTGTAAAGAAGTTATTAAAATATTCTAAACAATAGAGGAAGATCAAAACTAAGGTGGAACAATAAATAGAAGAAGGTTTAAATAAATTAATAATAAGAAACTACACAATAATCTTTAAGAATGGAGGAAAATGGGAAATGTATTGAAACAAACTTTGGGCCAATATGAATAAATGTTACGCTCTATACCGATATCTGATATGTATATTTCTGGGTAAAAAAAGTATGTTATATAATTTTTTTGTGGGTGTCTTATTAAGAATGAGACACAGAACAACAGATTTTCTGATTAAAAATAAGACAAAAAAACGAAACATGTTTTGATTAAATAGAGCTGGTTTCCGAAATACAGGGTGTTAAAGTAGGAAAAAAATATTATTGGTATTATTCGGTATTAAGTTAAATAATCGTATTCCGAAAATGAGTAATATTCTATTTAAGTATCTTTATTTATTTATCTTATTTTTATTCACATAATCTTCAGTTATTCTGGGTCTCATTCAATACCATGGTGGTTAAATGTCTAAAAATGGAATTTGAATATAACAATCAGATAGTTTGTGGATAGAAGAAATATTGTCAGAATGAAACTAAATTGCCAGAGAGGTCAAAGATTGTAAAAAACAATTATTGAAAACAATTTGTAGAAGCTTATGAAAAAAAAATAAAATGTAAAGAAGAATAGTACAATTTGAAAGGAGCTGCTGATAAAAAGATCAGGAAAGGAGTATTTTAGAAAGGAACAGGGATTAAGTGATAGAAGAAAGACGAAAGGCACAAGGATAGAAGACAAAAGAGACTTTGGTATACTTTCATTGGCGGCTCGTGATAATTTAAAATGGGTGTTCACTTTTTCCAATAATTTTATCATTTGTAAGTTTGGTTCAAAACTTTGTACAAGAGCCAATTTCGCTGTTTTTTTTATTATTTATGTTTTTTTTATTATTTGAGTTTGTATTAAGTGTAGTTATTAAAAAAGAATTGGGCAGTAGAAGAACCAATAATTGGAACAATCTCTTGGGGCTGAGACAGGCCAAGATACTTCTGGGTGAATATAACCAGAAAAGATCGGAAGCCTAGATCTGCCTGAGCAAGAACAGGCTACGTATTGTAACAGGGATCCTTACCGGGCATTGCCTACTAAAAGGACACCTGAGTAAACTGAGAGTAGTAGAGGATAGTGAGTGCAGATTTTGTGAGGAGGAGGAGGAGGAGGAGGAGGAGGAGGACGAAACCTCCATTCACATCCTAACTGAATGTGTAGCACTCCAGAATCAAAGGGCACTATATCTAGGAGGATATCAAATAGAAGAGGGAGATTTACCTAACTTGAAGCCACTTCAAATCCTACACTTTCTTGAGAAAATAGGATTGGTAGGGTCGCTATAGGCATTGAGACATTTCCTTAGTGCAGTGGCGACAGAAGGGGGCACAATAGATCTTTTAGGTCGCAGTGTATTAACACCCCATTCTCAACATAACATAACAAAACAAGTGTAGTTATTATTATCAACATAATACTGTTTTCAAGCACTACAACTATTAATAAATGAATATTTTAGTTAGTGTAATATTTGTTTTGTTTTTAATGGATTGAAAACCATCTACAAACATTATTAGTTAGTAAACTGACTTTTCTTTATAATTTGAGATTATTTTTAAATATATATCAGGTTATGTAGAAAGGTTGATTTTTGTGTAAGAAATATTACATGAAACTTTAGCTAACATTTTTCAGTTTTTATTGTAAGTTTAATCATTTTTACAATTTTTCACAGATATCAAATAAAAAATATATTTTTTAAATACCTTTTATTGGCAAATAAAATAAGAACTAAAATGTTTTAAATGTTTATTTTATAAGATCAGTACCATCACAATACATAATATTACACAGATACAAACTAGAATAAAGATATATAATCCTGGCATTCTAAATGATACTCTTCGCAGTTTAATAGACCCCCTTAGCCCCCATTTTTAACCAGATTGTTTTCACAATCAACTATGCCTCATCTCCTTATAAGGCTTGATTTTTTTCTAAAAATTTCATGTCGATATCGCTTTTCATTTTTGATTTTTTTTTTAATTTCAATCCCCGTTAAATACACCATATTTAATCAGATTTTTTTAATAATTAAAGGGCTGTTTCTCCTTTTAGAGCTTGATGTTTGCTAAACATTTCAAGTTGATATCATTTTTCATTTTAACCTCATTTAACTCCCCAATATATTAATATTTTTTTTAGTATCAATAGGGTTTATCTTCTTATAAAGCTTCATTTTTACTAAAAATTTTATGCTGATATCGCTTTTCGTTTTTAATTTAGGATTTTTTTTTTTAATTTGAACCCATCTTAACCCCATATTTTTAATCAGATTTGATAAAAATCAATAGGCTTTGTAGCCTTATAAAGCTCGATTTTTACTTAAAATTGTTGATATCATTTCTCGTTTTTGACTTATCGTGGTGACAAAAAAGGTGACATCGGACAGACGGACAAAGAAAACCTATAATAATCTTCACCGAATACTGTATGAAGAGTAGTATAAGGTAAAATAAACAGTTTAATGAGATCAACAATAATATTCAACTTCTTTTATCAAAGGATACTAAAAGTTTGAAATAGTAGCACATAATTGAACATTTACAGAAATCTGTGAACTAAAATAGTGAGGTACACATCGTAAAATGTTATCACATTTAATTCTCCATATGACCCTTTCTAAGTGTATTTCACAGCACATTTCAAAGTATTCTTGCTTTCGCTACTGTCCTATCCTCATGGCAGACTTTTGCATGTACATGTTTACTAAAAAAATTATGTGTTTTAATAAATAACACAATTATAGTAATTTTGTCTAAATAGGTAAAGCGGCTTCATCTGTATTTTCAAATTATTGTTTAATTATAGATAGTATATTAATGTTTTGATATGTACTTATAGGATTGATTACCCAGAGATGTAGATAATATGTGGGATCTGACTTGTTAAGTGTCTAATCAAAATCAAAATTTATGTTTGATACTTATTGCTCTTTTCGAAACATACTTTATTACCAACTGTAAACTATTTTACCAACAGCCTTATTTTTATTTAATACCTGCATGATCCAAATTACCAATACATCTTCGAATCCCAGACCAGACCATGTGGATTTTTAATTAAATTGCATGGTTCGGTTTAGGATTTGATGTGTGCCGTATTAATGGAAATTCAATTTCTGTTGATATGACATGCAGATTATAAAATCGCCATACATTATCGTCTCGATGATGGTGGGTGCGGTTTTCCGGGTTTTCCTCACCTGTAAGTCAAATGGCACCATCAATCATCCTTAAGTCGCCCCGGAGCGCCACGGCAAATAATTATAATAGCCGTCCCTTCCCCTACACAAGCAGTTCAGTCGACTTTATGGGTTGAAATTCACTCGTAAGGGGGTGAATTAGGGAGAGTATTATTATTATTATTATTATTATTATTATTATTATTATTATTATTATTATTATTATTATTATTATCTAATATTTTTGAAAATACTAAATTATACAAAAAAGGCAATAAAAAAATGTCATTAAAATAACAGATTTCAGGGTAACACGATTGATACTTGTAAGCAAACATATTTGTATATAAACTATTTAAATGTACATATCATTTCTTAGGTAAAATTTCTCATTCAGTATAGTAAATTAACTGGTTGGTCCAATTGTCCGATTCAGACTTTTAAAGTGAAAAACCATTTGTCTCTTTATCTTTATCAAACGTTTATTGTACATTTCCATGTCTATAATGATATCAAGTAGTTACCTTATCAGAATAATCAAATTTTTCCTTTTAGCGGGTTTTGTGAGAAACAAAAAATTTACAAATTTTTTGCTTACTTCTTACTTCATAGTATTTACAGTTGGTTACAAAATAGACCATTTTAAAGTAGAATTACATACTGAAACAAAACATAAAACAAATTAGTTAAAACTTTATTATAGTTAAATAAAACAACAACTTTAAAAATACTTTTATTTACCTTGCCTTAAAGAAGTTTTTCGGGAACAATCGTTGAATTGACACACATACTTTCAATTTATTAATGTTACAGTTTTTAGTTAAACAATTTTTTTTAAATGAGCACAAAAAATAATCTTAGTTTTATTAAGGAGGTCCTTTCGCCACCAATGTTAAATAAAAAATATTAGATTATGATTAAAATTAATTTTTTTCTAATAGTAGAAGTCCTTATTTATCTAATAGTGAACTTTTAACTATACCTTACCGTGCAAATTTTTGAGAATTTTTTTTTAAATGTGTGTGTTTGTACAGTGTCTTACGAGAAAGTAAGACTTTAACAACAATTTTCGAATAAAAATTAATTTTACTATTATTTATTGATTAGATGGAGTAGAAACAAACTAAAAATAAGGTTTTTAAAATATTTAGGTTTTGTTTTTTACAATAAAATATATAGGTTACCGTGGAATTTATTGAGAAATTAATATTAAAAAATTTTCAACTAGGTCACTTCAAATTTTTTTTTAATATTAATTTCTCAATAAATTCCAAGGTAACCTATATATTTTATTGTAAAAACCAAAACCTAAATATTTCAAAAACCCTATTTTTAGTTTTTTTCTACTCCATCTAATCAATAAATAATAATATAATTCAAGAATTGTTGTTGAGGTCTTATTTTCTCGTAAGACACTGTACAAATACTCACATTTTGCCCGGTAAGGTATAGTTAAAAGTTCAACATTAGATAAATAAGGACTTCAACTATTAGAAAAAAAATAAATTTTAGTCATGATCTAATATTTTTTATTTAACATTGGTGGCGAAAGGGGTGGCGAAAGCACCTCCTTAAAAGCGTTTCATAATAGAGGAATGACGGAAGATTTGTCTAAAAAATATACCAGATTCCTTAATTGTATCAGATTTTTCGAATTCTATTTGCAATGACATCTAATTCATTGAAGGAGAAAAAAGGGGGTCTTTATTGATAACGAACCCACACAAGGAACACAATATACCGGGTGTCCCAGATTTTTTTGCCCAGCGGATATCTCGGTTATTTAATGATATAAAATTGTAAAAAAAAATATGAATAATATTTGTCTAGTAGCCTTTTAAATTCCACTACATAAAGTTATATTCATCAATCCACCCCATAGGAACAACCCCTAACTTTTTTTTTTCAAATGTCACCCCTATATTTTTTTTCGCTGATATAAATACTCAATTTGTCCCGAATACAACGATATGATTTTTGATATACTTTACAGAGTCATAAAGCCGGTAAAGACTAAAAACCAATGTTGTGGTTAAAGTCATTAATAATTAGTTTACATTTTATCATTTTATTATATTAAAAAATAACAAATCCAATGAATAGGTAAACCTCTTAATATGTTTTTTAAATAATTGAATATTTACAAAAATTGTTCGAAATGGCCCCCATTACTTGCCAAACATGCTTCAAAACGTCGAATGAGTTCACGAGTACATGACGCTGTAATCATTTCTGGTGTAATGTTATTGCAGGCTTGTACTATTTTATTTTGCAAATCTTCTAAATTCAATGGCTGTGTTTCAAATACCACGGTCTTCAGATATCCCCATAAAAAAAAATCTAGAGGCGATAAATCTGGTGAACGCGCAGGCCACCTCAAAGGGCCGCTGTTTCCGATCCACTGATTTTCAAAGCGTTCGTTTAAAAATTGGGTAACTAAATTACTATTATGTGGAGGAGCTCCATCTTGTTGCCACCACATAGCACCTCTTTCTTTTATTGGAATTTCTTCAAGAAGTTCTGGAAGGTCATTTTCAAGAAAGTGTAAGTACCTAGCACCAGTTAACGTACCTTGAAAAAAATAGGGACCTATCAGTCGTCCCTGAAATAATCCACACCACACATTTACTCCCCAGATGGTCTGAAAGTTAGTTTCCCTAACCCAGTGAGGGTTTTCAGGAGACCAATAATGCATATTGTGACGATTTACAGTAGCATTATTGTGAAAACTTGATTCGTCACTCCACAATATCTGGTTCAAAATGTTGGGATTTCGTTCCATTAAATCTTCAAAATGTGCTATTAATGTTATCCTTCTTTCGAAATCTCCAGCTCTAAGTTCCTGATGCAAATGAATTTTAAACGGATGAAAATTATAGGATTTTAGGATTCTTTGTACTGACGACTTACTAATATGAACCTCGTTAGCTAGGTTTCGCGTCGATATCTGGGGATGTACTTGCACATAAGCTAATACATTAATGCACATTTCTTCAGTTCTTACAGCAGCAGCATGTTGACGATGTTTGTCTTTTCCTGGAAATGACCCTTCTCTCATCCTAGTCTCAACATAAGAATATGTTTTACGTGATGGTTGTCGGCGCTCAGGAAACCTCTGTTGATACAAGTGTACAGCAGCACGATAATTTTTTTGGCACTCACCAAAAATTAAAAGCATATCAACATATTCGTTTGGAGTGAATGTAAAGGGCATTTTGTCTGTTGTTTATAGCTAGCGAACAATTTCAGAAATGGTCTAAGCATATCGTTAGTTAGTTATAGGTAACAAAAAAAAAAACAAAAACGAAGCAATTCTAATCAAAATAAAAAGAAAATACCAGGTGATACAAAATTAATGACTTTAACCACAACATTGGTTTTTAGTCTTTACCGGCTTTATGACTCTGCAAAGTATATCAAATATCATATCGTTGCATTCGGGACAAATTGAGTATTTATATCAGCGAAAAAAAATATAGGGGTGACATTTGAAAAAAAAAAGTTAGGGGTTGTTCCTATGGGGTGGATTGATGAATATAACTTTATGTAGTGGAATTTAAAAGGCTACTAGACAAATATTATTCATATTTTTTTTTACAATTTTATATCATTAAATAACCGAGATATCCGCTGGGCAAAAAAATCTGGGACACCCGGTATATATTTTCCACATGAACACTGACGCACGCAGAATGTACTACATCTAGTACAATTTTGAATTGTACTAGACTGGCAACACCGGTTTGACAACCTTGTTTAAGAGCGGCGCGCCAATTAATGTGTTCTTTTGCAGTTTGAAGGATCTATTGGCGTGTTGTTTTTTCTTTTTAGCTATATGCATTCGCTAAATTGTCTCACTCGTGTTGGACTCACTCATCATAATGCGCCACAGACACAGTATACTTAGCTATACTGTGCCACAGAGACGCGATCAGCAAGAGGACAATGATGTACCAAAAAATATAGATTAACACGTATGAAAATAAAAATATTAAAATTAAATTTATATTTTTATGTTTATGTAATTTTAAAATAATGTATTTTTATGAAATTTAAATGGGTGTTCACTGCACTAATGAACCAATGGAGAAACCGCCCCTGCATACTTTGTTAATTTTTGTTTATTTTAAGATTATAATTCGTACGTTACGTAACGTTTCTTTCGACCAATCGAGTTGACAGAATTTTGTTATTAATAAGTGACAATTCCAGTGTTAAACTATCACTCTGTTACAAGGATTACTATGACTGCAAAACCAACTTTTTTGAGGCAAACCATTATCTGTCGATTGTCATGTGATTGTCTTCATACTAATTGTATTGTCTTTAAATATAATTTCGTGGTACATCAGCAAAAAAATAATTGGAAAATACACCTTACGTTTTCGTCATTGGGACTGCTCTTCGTGAAATTTAAACATATTATCTTTAATAAACTTACCACTTAAAATTATTATTACCCTTGAGAATAACAATTTTCAGAAAATTGAAGCTACCAAGGATTTTCACACCATTTCAATACATATAATATACGATTGAGTACAGTATATCGCTTTGATTTATATTTCATTTTTTATGTAAATGGTTTATAAACTAATCCCTAATTAGTATAAAGATATCGTTTTTAATTGTATATAAAATTCATAGGTAGATATCACATATTATACATCTTGTCTTTGAGTTGCCTATGTTAAAACATAAATAATGTCCATGCTGTTGGACGATTAACAATTAAGAGTGGACGTTTCTTAAGTTTAAGAGATTACACAAGCTGTTCTTGTTTCTCCTTATTTGTTTATAAGATGGTGGGCGATTGCTGAAAGACTCGAGCCAAGCAGGATTACTTCATTTATTTTCTTACAATTAAAAATCGACAACTGTTAACAGTGTCTAGCCAATGACCAAAAATGACAAATTAAAAAAATGTTTTAAAATGATTTGAATATTCATATCACGTCGAAGCAGATAATTGTCCGCTAGTTATTTACAATTAGGTATTAAATACATCCCATAAAATATAGATTTTTGACATGTTTAAAAAAAGCAAAGCTAATTGAATCTTTATCAAATGATTGTATTAAGATTTAAGTTAATATTTATTTTTAATTTAAAAAAACACGTTTATTTAAATGAATATTTATTGAAGACTAGTTAGAAACCTTGCCTTACAGACTATTAGAGAGTGTAGTTAAGTATATAATTTAATTACAAATTTTTGTAAGTTATTGAATTTTATAGTAGGTACATCGCTTAAATTCTTAATTGGAAATAATTTTAAACAATTTTCGATTAAAAAATTAAATTTTTGATATGAAATGTACCAATCTCAATTTACCTATATACCATTTTTGATTTAACTACTTTTCTGATCTGGTTCATTACGAGTCACTTATCTTTATTTGTAAAATATTATTATCCGAATTATTGACAGATGATAGATATAGATAATATAGGCACTCTAAGCCAAGAAAAACCTAGACTAATTAATATTCAACTATCGTATTAACCGATCTCCCGATTTGCCTAATGATGTTATTAAAGAGGTCGATAATTACGTGCACTATTTATTTTCCGAGGTGAAATTATAACGTGTCATGCCAATATAAACAGCATAATACACTGAAAAAGTATCAGGCAACATCTAAAAACATTTTTGAAGATGTTATCTCTATTAATACTTAACCTATATAATTATAAAATCAGGTCGACGACACCACACACATCATTGCTTATAATTAGATTCAAATGGTTTTAACAGAGTTTCTTTGACTTTATATATTGCGTACCGTACAGCGTAGAGCATCTGCTACTATGTTCTAATTTTCATTTCTTACGAAGATTCATGTATAGATTCAAAAGGATTATTTTTGTTTTTAACTAGATATTTATTGTTCCTATATATGTATATAATCTCGCTTGGAAACAGTAACTAAGTATATTATGCTGAATACTCAAATATTATAGATTTAAAAAGTGTGTGGATAATAAAAAATAAAATTGCGACTGGTGAGGGACGCCCGGAAAACGTGAGCTAATTTATAATTTACTGACTTTTGTAACTGTTGTAACCGTTTTCGTTATTTTGACACCAACATCTCTACACAAATGTCACTTGTCATTTATGCCTTGTGTCAACAGTTGGCAATTCATTTCGATATATAGCTGTCATCGAGCAAGTTGATTATTGAATTTTAATTATCTTTTATCTTGGACATCCGATGTACTAATTGTATTTAATATTTTTAATGACCGTCTGATTTTAAAAAGGTAAGTTTTCTACCGATATTTTGTTGAATATATGTATTTAGTACAAGAATGTCTAATTAAAATGTCAAATTTGAAACATAACCTCAACATGAAAATACAAGAAATCACATGTTTTATATAATTTTATATATTATTTTGTTAGGAAAGATATAATATGCTTTACTATATTAAAATATGTTAAATAAGATTTTTCCTTTTCATATTAATTTTAGCCTCTGTGAAACTATTCAAATAATAGTTTAAATGTTCATTTAATAGTAAAAAGCATTATCTGTTTCCTATATAATCTTCCTAGTCCTTCTCTTGATATTTTTACCTTTTTCCTTGTAGGCTGGCTGTATATAGATGGTTTCAGTAGAAGTTCTATAGAAGTTGTATATAGATGGTTCAATAGAAATTGTATCTAGATGGTTCAGTAGAGTTTCTATATAAGTTATATCGATGGTTCTGTAGAAGTTTTGTCGAACGGGATTGTTTGGAAGGACGTTCATGCTGCATGTGTGGAATTATTGAAACTTAGAAGTTTGATTCCAGCTACGGAGGTTGTTTCAAGTATTTCAAGAGGTTTAGTTCGAGCCATCCAAAGAAGTGTACGGAATTTAACTTTACCTATGAAGATTTATCAGTTGGTGATATCCAAGCCTATCATACGAATCCTCTGTACCTGCTACCTGTTATACCACAGATAAGTTTTCAATACATCATTTAAATTTGAATAAGTAAGTCTCTGTGAATTAGAATTTTTCGCTACCTTATTTAATTATAATATCTTAATGGTTAGTGATTTTCTATATTTTCATTACTAATCGATTGTCAAGGTTAGGAAGTTTTAAATATAGTGGCGCTCAACATTCTTTTTCAAAGTAATACGAGTTGTTTAATAACCTGACCCACTCCCCAAAATCATAGAGCTTAAAACACTATAAAAATAGGTAAAATAACAAGTTCATATTACACTTTAGATACTAATAGGGGCTTCGGGACAATGTGTGTGTGTGATTGGATTTTGTGACTGCGGATATAATCCATTAGCCTGTGCTTCGGGATAATGAAAAGGCCTACGACTTGGCCTGAGATTGGGGTGCAAAGCATCAATTAAAAAATTAAAGTAAAAAGAGCCCAATAAATGGCAGAACAACCATCTAGAACTAAGACAGACCAAAGTCCTCTAACAAACGTTAGACAAATACACTTCTTCTTTAATTATAATGCCTTTTGCCCTACGGTGTCGTTAGATATAATATATTTTTATAAATACTTGAAGAAGATTTTGATATCTAAATAAGAGAAATACTGGTTTATTGAAAATATACAATTTGCTGATATCTTTCGTTTTGGGGAGCTGTTTGTTGTAAAGTTTATCAATCCCCAAATGCATTATAAATCTTAAAATATTAAATATAAAAAAGTACCTATACGATTTACGACCATATTCCAGAGTTTATCAAATTAATTTTTTATAGTTTTTTAAAAGCCTCATATATTAGTTAGTTCAAAATCATGAAGAGTATATAATAATATTCTCCCTATAATTCATCCCTTACGAACCACTGAATCCTACTGAACTTGTGCGGAGAAGAGATAGCTATTATTATTACGCTGGTCTACAGTGGTTTTGTTACCCTAGATATAAGATTGATTTTGGATATATTTATGCTTACAATTCATGAAACTTTCCATGATTTCGTAAGATTTGTTCTCGTTTTCTTTAAATCTTATTTTCATTTTACATTAAAAAAATCGGAAAACAAGTAACAAAATTACAGATATATTTATAATGTCAGTTTTGTTTTGAAAAATTAGGATACATCGAAGTAAATAGAGAAAAATATCGAAAACATCTGTTAAATTTCCATAAAATGCCTTTTATGTGCTTTTCTTTTATAATTTTTCAGGGGACAATATCTTTTTAAAGACCAGCAGTAATCTGGCATCATGTGACAATCACATCGACCCTGATACCTTCCCTCCATCACTTTTAGATCCTGGTGGAACCGCTCTCCCTGTTTCTCACTATAATTTCCTAAATTATCTGGAAATTTATCCAGATGACTGCGGAGATAGTGTAATTTGATACTCATATTTGTACAATTTCTTCATAACAAAACTTGTTTAAGCCTTACTTTCCGGAACAGTCATAACTAGAGCTAGGAATATATGCAAAACGCCATATTTTGCATATGTTGCATATATATACAATTTTTGATTTTAAATGCATATATTGACATTTTGTTAATTTTTTGGCATATATCTGACGTACTAATTGGCTGGACATATTAAAATTATGAGTTTTGGACCAAAATAATATTTTGTGAAATGCCTTTACAGGTCGATTTCCTAAAATTTTGAAGGATTAACTTTTCTCTCTAATAAATTACGATTAATGGTGTAGGTACTTGAGAGGATTAAATTATAAATACCCTCCTTAAACCAACAAATTTTGCTAAATATCCTTTCAAATAGTTGTATTAATATCTTCAAATTTCTAAATGACTCAGTTTACTTTCAACTTCATTTCAGTCTTTATTGTTGAGTTGTGTTAACCACTGGGAAAAATGGCAAAATTAATTGAGTCGTGGATAAAATCTTATTCAGATGTAGAAGGTGATAACCAGGTGTTTTGTAAAACATATTCTAAAATTGTAAGTACTTTTTTATTTTATATTTTATTTTGACCTTTCACCATGGTAAATCAAACGACAGTAAAATATTATTTCAACTCACAGTTAAAAAAAAAGTAGGGCAACTTTACAACGTACGCATTTATTTAATTTAATTAAAACTTCAACATCTACAGGAATTTATTTGTTTTAGATTCCATGTAAAAAAAGTTTCAAATCGACCAACACGCAAAAACACTCTCACATATAGCAAAGCAGAAATCTAAAGACACTCGCAGACAAAGTCAACTTCCCTTGAAACAATATTTAGAATCTGGATCGTCTAGAAGTGAACAAGCTATTTTTAATGAAGATTTATGCAAAGCTTTAGTGACTTCAAATATCCCTTTAATACGATTAAATAATCCAAATCTTCGATCATTTTTGCAAAAATACTGTAAATTTAATATTCCAGAGCAAAGTATATTACGCAAACGTGGTGTTGACAGTTTGTACATTGAGACTCGTGCAAAAATTCGTGAGATTACCGTTGAAAACAAATAATAAATATTAATAAACTATTTCGATCAAATAACAAATTACTCTTATTGCATATGCTCTGCATATTTTTCAATTTTTCACGCATATATTGAAGTATTTTGCGTCATATATATGCGCGTATTTAACTACTTTTTGGGTGCATATATTCCTAGGTCTAGTCATAACTTTAATAAAATCTGTGTCTTTTATCAATTGCCGTATTTGAGGACTATCAAATATTCCACCTTTCAACTTTTTCATACTAAGCTTCGGAAATTTTCTACAAATGTAATTAAAACAATCTCCTTCCTTGTCCAACGCTTTTACAAATTACTTTATCATTCCTAATTTATTGTGTAATGGTGGAAGTATGATTTTGTCTCTGCTTGCCAACGGCTCCCTTATTACATTGGCTTTACCGACAGTTAAAGAATTTCTTACAGGCCAAACATCTTGTTCCCAGTGAAGTTGCTTTGCTCTACTGTCCCACATACAAATAAAGCAAGGGTATTTCATGTATCCACTTTGTTGATCGGCCATTGATACTCCAAGTAATTAATTTTTTCCAAAACTAATTTTACATTTTCATATTCTTCTTTGAGTTTTGTTGAACGGGCAATTGGAATTGATGCAAATTTATTTCCATTGTGCAGTAAGACAAGGTACAAAGGTGATAGAGTGGGTGCTATGAACTAACATGGGGTAAAACACAATAAGCCAATAGGCTTCAGTGTTATTCGGAGCTACATAGTCAGACGAGCCCAGGAGAAAAAAAAGACGCATTTTAAACTTCTTTTAAAGTCCTTCATTTTCACTAAAAATTGTAATAACTGTCTTTCTCGCGTTCTGTATGTTGTATTTGTTACTGTTATTGCCAATAAATTTTTTTCTTTCAATCTTGAGGCTAAGTGTTCTGATCCTTGTTTTGATAAATTGAGATCACGTATTAAATCACTGAGTTCATTTTGAGGAAATAACTTTGGCGTAGATGTTTCACCCTCCCATTCACTTCCACTGGTAGACTGTCCTGATTTCTGTGAATTTAGCATTGTTTCTGAGGGCATGCGAACTACTTTTGAAATGTAAATAGGCCGAGGGAGATTTTTACTGTGTAGAATAGGACATTGTGTAGACTGTAAGTCTGGATATCTCCACGTTTGGTTTCGTTTAAAATCTTTAGCATCTACTACGCAAAAGTAACAATCATCGAAATGATTCTTAAGGTGGGTGCACATTGCTCCTGTTCGTGCTCACGCTCGTGTTCGTGATCGCGCTTATGCTGTTTCCGGAACACAAAACGGTGTTTCTTTTGTTTGTCAAGATCGTTTTATCCGCGAGCAAAAGGGTCCACATTGTAGTTCTGTGTTTGCGTTTTTGCGGTTCCGACATGGATGATAAATTATTATTAACGGTTGCTAGCAGTGCGTTAATAATTATTATTATTATAAAACGAAAAGAACAGGAAAAAAAGTGGACGAACAGACGGTCTGGGATGTCAAATATTTTTAAAAGTAGATCCAAATACAGTAAAAGTAATCTTCTCCATGATTTGCAAACATATGGGATGTTTTTTAATAATTTTTGTCGCATGAGTAGTACCGATTTTGAAACACTAATTAATTTAGTTGGCCCATATATCCAAAGAAAGAACCACCATTTTTTTTATTACTTAGCTTATAAAATTTATGTTGTCGATCCCACAAAACAGGATAAGTTTCGTAAAGCCCAATTAGCTTTAAAAGGTTTTCTTCAGTCCACTCCATATTGCTCTGCGCCTTGCTCGTACTCTCGTACTTCACTGAACTTGAAAGCGAACAGTAAAAACAAAGAAAAATCACCAAACAGCCGTCAACTGTGCTCGCGCGCGCAATATCCATCCCTTTGATGTACCGCTACTTGACCGAACAGTCAAAACAGGTGTTTTGGGTGATTGCAAGAATGAGGAACACTGCAAACAGCCCAAACACGACGAATATGATTTTTGTTTTCTTCGTGATGTTTTCTTCGTTTGTTGTGCTTGTTGTGTTCGTTCGCACTGTTCGCGAGCAATGTGGACCCACCTTTAGGCTCCATCCAGATCATAGGAATACCAAAGTCTAATCCAGAACGTTCTCATTTTCTCCATAACCGTAAAGACTCAACACAGGACTCTCAAACTTTATGAGGAACCCATGATTTATCTAGTTTGTCCATTTTAAAACCGAAATATTCAGCATAAGTCTCCTTGACAAAGTCTGTGATATTTCTTTTTTGTTTTTTTTTGTTATATAAACACTGCAAATATAACAAAATAAATCAAAACTATATTTACACTTTCCTCGTGACGAACTCATGTTTTAAAAGACAATACCAATATATTAAAGTGGACATTTAGTAATTGAAACAAAATATTAACATATAACAACTTATCCAGATTCACGTGTAAGTACTTCAATATTAACAAATAATTGAGATCTCAGCTGTTCTGCGGAGCAAGAAGGCTGAGAGTGGGGATCACTTGATGTTTGTATGAGCGAAAAAGTTGCGCAGAAGCCTAATCATGACTGGGAAAATAAATTTTATTACTAACGGCTGGAACCGTTATTCGTTATTTCAACACAATCATCTCATTCTCAAATGTTATTTGTCGTTTATGCCTTGTGTCAAAAGTTCGTATTTAATTTGATTTGAATATATCAACTAGATTACATTTATTTTAATATCTTGGTCATTCGATGTACTAATTGATTTTTATCTATCGTAAAAGCCGTCTAATTTGTAAGGTAAGATTTAATACTAATATATTGTTAAATATATATATTTTATACAAGGATTTCTCAAATAATTGTCAAGTTCCAAACATAACCTCAATATTAACACTTGTTATCCAGGGTTGATATTGGATAATTTATATATTATTTTTTTGGAATAAAATATTATGCTTTACTAGGTTTAAATGTATTAAATAAGATTTTTCCTTTTCATATTAATTTTAGTCGCTGTGAAATTATTCATTTAATAGTTTTAAATTGTTCATTTAATAGTAAAAGCATTTTATCTAAATCCTGTTCCAATTTCCTATTTGCTGTCTTAACATTTTAAACCATTTTTAGCATGGCTATATCTAGACGGTTTATTTGAATTTATATCTAGACGTTTTGAATTTTTCCCAAGACGTTTTTGAATATCTATCAAGAAGTTTTATGGTTTTTATAACTAGAAGTTTGTTTTGTTTTGGTACAATCTGAAGACCGCGGTTTGATTCATCTCTAGAAGATCTAGACAGTTTCGAGTTTAAGTTAGAATACCAAATATCACGAGGTCATTCAAGTTGCAGAATTACGAATAAGGATCCCGAACCCCTTTGAAGAAGTTGCCTGAAGATATACCATGCAATAAAACATTCCTTATATTACCTCGTTTTAACAAAAGATAAGTGCAATTGAATAAATAATCTTAAAATTAAATTTAGTAAAACTATGTGAATTAGAATTTGCTACTACCTTATCTAAAGCATGGTTTAAATATAATTTGTTAGTGGTTAGTGATTTTCTATATTTTTATCACTAATCTGAAGTCAAGTATAGTAAGCTTTAAATATAGTGGTGCCCAACTTCTTTTTCAAAGTTATTCGAGTTATTTAATAACCTTACGCCCAATTAATTGAGCTCAAACACATTATACAAGTAGATAGAATAACTAGAGATCACGTTACAAATTGTTCAAAATATAAAATTAGTAAATATCATAAAAAACAAGAGCACATTCAGTACTTTCATGAATATATTCGTAATTTGAGCACTTCAAAACATAAAAATTTGCAAAGATAACAAGTGCAACAAAAAATTTTTTTTTGTATAGCTGTGTTATTTGCCGTGGCGCTCCGGAGCGACTTACAGATAATTGATGGTGCCATTTGGCTTACAGGTGAGGAACATCCTCTCCACTATCATCAAAACGGTAACGTACTGCTATTTGTAATTTGGAAGTTATATGACAGATATTCCACTTATCCAAGATGGTTCTCCTATCAACTCAAGCAACTGATTTTAGAAAAGAAAAAAGCACATATCAAATATAAGTCATCGAAGTCACAGGTGAACTACTTACATTTTTTCAATTTGCGTGCTCGCTACAAAATATTAACTAAGCAATGTTACGACAATTACATGGTCAATATTAATCAAAAGCTCACTTCGAATTTCGCTTGTTTTTGGAATTACATAAACAGTCGCAAGAAAACGAATAACATCCCTGAATCTGTTAAATTGAATACCACAGAAGGAAAAAACGGCCAGGAAATAGTAAATTTATTTGCTGATTTCTTTAGTGCTAATTACAATAAAGATCAAATACCATTGCAGCAACTTGCTAGTTCTGGTACCACTAATGCCAATATTTCAACTCCATTAATAAAGCTTACATTAGAGGAAGCATTTAATGGTATTTGTACTCTCAAAGATAAATTTAATACTGGTTCCATTGGGATTCCCCCGTATTTCATAAAGCGTTGCCAATATACATTATGCGTTCCATTACAAATAATATTTAATATATCTTTGTCATCATCGACGTTTCCAACCTTTTGGAAAAACAGCTATGTGACTCCAATACATAAGAGTGGATCTAAAAATGATGTTAAAAACTATCGTCCAATTTCCATACTGTCTACCATACCGAAGTTGTCTGAAAAGCTTATCGACCATTATTTACGTTGGCATTGTAAAAATTTAATCAATAGTCATCAACATGGATTTGTAGAGGGAAAATCAACTACAACCAATTCATTAATTTATCATCATGATATCGTTACAACCCTTGAATCGCATTCGCAGTTGGATGCAATTTATTAAGATTTTACTAAAGTCTTCGATCGGGTCATTCATAATTTATTACTATCTAAATTGATTTTTTTTTGATATTCACCCATACTTAATTGAGTGGTTAGAAAGTTACTTGCTTGACAGATCTCAAATTGTACGTATTAAGAATTTTCATTCCATGACATCAGGGTTTTAGCTGCAGTCCCACAGGGTTCCCATTTGGGTCCACTTACATTTAACTTGTTTGTAAATGATTTATATGACAACATTAAGTTCTGTAAGTTCCTCTCATTTGCTGACGATCTTAAATTGTATATTGAGGTAAATAAACTCGAAGATTGTATTCTACTACAGAGTGATATTGATATAGTAATTGGTGTTTAAATAACGACATGTTATTGAACCCTAATAAATGTTACAGTTTGACATTCTGTAAGCTTAAAACATCAATTACCTTTGATTACACTTTATATAATAATCCAATACAAAAAGTTCAAGAAATCCGTGATTTAGGCGTTGTATTTGATGGCAAACGTCCCTGTTTGAAACTAAGTTCCAAAATGTTTTAGGATTAGATTGTAGAGTTTTTCCAATTTTAGAAATTAGGTTGCTACAGTAGCGTAGATAGGCTTTTTGCGATGGATATTACTTTTATGTATACATAAATATACATAGATGAAGAGACTTTTATTTTTTCGTAGGCTCAAGGCGGATTGATCCCCTTGACTCCCCTATCTACGCAACTGAATTGCTGTATTATACCTTAATAAACAAGGATTTCAATAATTTGCAGGTTGAACATTTTAAACTTGATATGATTTAATTTTATTTTGTGACTTTAATTCGATACTCTTATCTTTAATCATTAAGCGTTCCTTCATGTAACAAGCTGAGAAAGCGAAGATTAGAAACAAATTCAAAACTTACTTTATTAGTGGTTTTTTATTGCTTCATTAAAAATTCAATAACATTAGTTCAGATGCTTTCTTTCAAGAAGTGGTCACAAATTCGGCAAAAGTGCGTGGACGGTAGTGGCGCCATCAAGAGGTACAAATAAGGTCAGTACCACCACTACCACCTGGTCGGTACTAAATGAAGTGTGGGTTTTTGATTAGCGTCTTTTAATTTATGCTTGTTTTCGATAAAAATGAAAATAAAGCGGAAATTATGTAGTTTTACAAACGGTTACGGTGTATATGTTAGTAATTAGACATAAAAATGTACAAAAATGGAAACTAGTTTTATTAATAGGTAATATAAATCTTGTAGTGTTATTTATTTTTCAAAAAAAGGTGTAAGTTTTATGTGCTAAATGATTGTTGGAAGTTTTATCGATTGCATGATATTTGTTTATGAAGGTGTACACATAATATTGAGAGAATCAAAACAATGTTTATATAGGTACCAAGGCCCAATATTCGATGTTTGATATTAAATGGATTGCCTAATTTTATTAAAATAATTACGGAATGACAACTTTGTATTAATCAGATCTGATACGTAAATTAAGGTAAGTGAATACAATATCGCCATGCTAAGCTTATAATGTTTTTATATAAAAGTACTGCATATTAAAAAAAAATTACTGATACATCGTACTAATAATTTAAAATAGTAAAAGATGTTACGGGCAAGTTTGTGCATTTTGCGAACATTTTTTTAAAACAGTGCACATTGGCGCTATTGTCTCAGGGGGGTTAGCAATAACGCCACATAATATTATTCGTACAAAATGTTGTTTTTATCGGAAATTTTACAAGGAAAGTCAGTTTTTCTAAATTAACGTTTATTCAAATAAAAAGAAAACAAACATAAGTAGTAATAAGCAAGCAAAAAATTTTTAGGAACAATATGGACAAATGTAACCTTCAAATTTATCCTTCTTGGTTAGTCCCAAGCAGTCGTCGTGTAAATAGCTGTTGCAAACCACGCAAAGACGCATGTCTGCGATTCTGTCCATTTTGCATGCTTTGCAATACCAACTTTCTTTACTGGTCGCTTTCTTCGGACCGAAGGACTTTTTCCCTGGTGCAGGTTTCTTAGGCTTGGGAGTAGAAGTGTTGCCTGTTAGATCAGACTTTGGTAAAAACTTGTGCTCTAAAACTGATTGCTGGTTTTCTTGGCCTGGGGTCATAATATTTGTGTGCCATTTCAGGTGTGGTAAGCATATCAGAAAATTACGTGTGTCGATTTTCTTCATTCCCTTCGTTCTGTTCGTCTTCTTTGGCGTCACTATCTGTATTATCGTCTAAGCATTCGGACGGCAAAAATCAAATGTAAAACTAAAGAAAACACAAGAAGAAATCAATTCAATGTCTTTTTAAAGCTTTTAATGTAGGTAAAATAATGTATTCATGTCTAAATGTAATATTTAATGTAAACTAGTCACAATATGTATTTTTACGAAGTGTAGTTTATTTTATTATAAGTTTCTATAATATAAAATTTTACAGTTATAGATGCTGACTTACAAACAACAATAATTATGCATTAAATTTAACTTACTAGAAAAGAAAATTTATTTTTTATCGAGTTTTAATGTTAGATAAAGAGTTGCTACTGTTATTTTATTTGGGACCCCAATTGTGTTATTGTAAATGTTTTTTATACGATACTAAACGTTTAGAACAGTGGCAGCATATATATTGTTCCCAGTGCCGATAAAGCACTTTTTAGAGATGATGCTGTTCTATACTTTTTAGAAGATATTATCAAATATTATGAGACTATTTTTACTGATGGTACTGTTAGCAAAATAAAAAAGGGGAAAGCTAAAATTAAAGGATGAAGTAATACCATGTACATTCCCTAATCTCCCTTTATACTTATATTACAACAATAAAAAAATCTGTTAACTGTGTTTTATTTTACTCTTAAAACTATTTATTGGTTGAATTGAAAAAAAAAAAAAAAAAAATTGCCACAAAATTGTACTTATCAAATTTCAGCAATTGAGAAACCTTTTCGAATTTGGTCATACATACCTAATTTGTATTTTATACAGATAAAATTAAATAATTTATCAATTAAAACATGCAAGACTTATTTAGAAATAAATACAACAGTATGTTCTCTGCTTCATTTAGCTGTAAACAAGTTTATGTTTATTATTTTGACAAAATTATGTATAATTCCCATAAGAAGTCGTGTATTTTGAACAACGTATGCAGTACCAGCGCCCATGCGGTTAATTATAGAAGCTCAATTAGCATGCGTTTTTTGGGACCGTATTTTGAGTATGCCGATTCGTCTCATTATCTAGGCTTCATACTCGCACCAAACGTAAACGGGACACATCTGGACAGGGGTGGCTCGTGACCTAAACTTTGGGGGTTCACAGTAGCAGAATGTATATCTGGGTACAGATGTAGGTAAAAAACTGTCAGTGTTTTGGAATGGTATATTATAAACTTTCTAAAACACTAAAAGTTTTTTTCATACACCTATGCTACTGATTCTGGAATCATTTTAGATTTAGATGGATGGCGCTATTTTTTACGCTACTAATTGGTTTTGATTTATTTGCCGCTAGTTAACTGTTTACTTGTGATAAGTGATTTTTATTTTAGTGGGTTGTATATATGTATTTTTCTACACCCGTATTATAATAATGCACTTATATGCCCATAATCCGTTTCATAATGATACCCATTATGATACAGATTTTTCATTACGATACAGATTTTTAATCAATAGAAACCTACAATTTTTCAATCAAGCATGCTGTTTGACGTTTGTCCTAGGTTCCTATGTAATTGTTTTAGTTGTCAAAACATATTAAATTTTCGTAGGTAGCTAAACTTCGATAATTATAATATTAAAATGTCTGATATTAGCGATATAGAAGACTCCTCCACACATATCGGAGAAAGCAGAAAATACAGTACAAAATATTTTACCGCAAAAATCTAGGGAAATACCAATACCTGAAGTAATACCATTAATTACAATTTTGTAGAATTTTTTATAGAAATACGAGTAATTACTGTTATTGTGTTCAATACCAATATAAATATAATATTTATAGGTCTTGATTATTTATCGGGTGTAGAAAAAATAGCGTATGCAACTCTCATGTAATGGTTATTAAAACACTCGCATAAACCATACGAAACTCGCCTTTGGCTCGTTTCGTATCCCGGTTAATGCTCGTGTATTAATAACCATCATTACATGATCGTTGCATAATATACTATTATGATCTTGAATTATTTATAGGCTTTAAAACATTTATCATCATCATTATTATTATTATTATTATTATTATTATGTAGAAAGTATTAGCTTTTATAAACCTTATTGGTGCCCTAATTAGGCTATAGACTATAGGTACTAATGACAATTATAACAATTTGAGTACTCAGTTGTTTTAAAATAATATCAACTGCTACAAAAATATAAAGAGACAATATAAAAAGATTAAAAAATATTACAGTCAAAAATACACGATTGATGTTTTAAAAAAATATATAAGGTACTTACATATCTAGTAATAATAACGACAAATAATAACAATAATAGCTGTCCCTACCCTGCACAAACTGTTTTTGGAGTTAAAATTTACTCGTAAGGGGGTGCATAGGGATAGTATTATTTTTATTATTATTATACTTAAAATGGCACAGTTTTTAATACACTCAGGAACAAATATTTAAAACTTTACATTGATTTATATTTACAGTTATCACAAAAACCCTGTACCCTACATAGAATATTTTTAAATTAAATTTTTTGAGAGTTTTGCTACTTTAAAACGTACTCAGGCAGACAAAAGTTCAAAAGGTTCATATGCCAGACGAGTTTCAAGGCAAGTGTGTAATAAAAACAAGTGAATATGTGGATGTCATTCTGGACTCATTGTTTCGTCTTCCTTATTTATTTATTAATTAACTTAATATTTTGCTAGATCACCTAAAGTGCTTTTGTAAGTTTTGAAAATTTTAAGACTTAAGTGCCCCCCGTAGACTAGGCAACGAGTCGCCGCTGGTTCTTAGTGACAACTTAAGTATAAGTTCTGTCAAATAGGTCAGTGACATTGTTTTAGGGTTACTATTGAAGTTATTAATGTTACCTATTAGCCAACTGATCGATTTAATCACGTGTGATACGGGTATTGTTGAAGACTGTATAGTTTTGAGCCAAATAAATAACAAATCTGAGAGAATATGATAATTTTTGACACAGAAAGAATTTTGTAATTATATTATTAAGCAATGCTTAAAGTTGCGTACCACGAATTAAGAACTTACCATATCTAAATAGCATAACGATATCTGAATAAAAAACTCTTTGATCCTCGAATGTTTGACAGCATCTGACAAACAACTCATCAAGAATGTAGATAGTTTTTCAATGACTGTAATACAATAGCCATCCATTATTCATTAGTCATAAAAGATGTAATTGAAAAACTGATTTTTTTTGTTTGTTGGTAATGGACGGATTTAATTCAATCAAATCGGAAGGCGAGCGTGTAACTGTAGACTATCTATCCTATTCAGTAGCGTAACAAGGTTCCTTATGCCCCTAATGCGAACTAGATGTAACAAGGACCTTATGGTTTTTGGTAAAACTTTTGCACTCGCATATATTTTACCAAAATTAATACATAATATAATTTATCTACGCCCGTCAGATAAGAACTTTTATCCCACTTATTTTGCAGGGGATAAGTAACACGTAACTATATTTAAAGCTTGTCCTTCAATATCAGATGGCAAAGTTTTCGAATTAAACCTTTAACTTCAGGTAGGTGATTCGAGAAAAACGCTTTTAAATTTTCTGTAATTAATTGAGTGTTTGTAACTAATTTATTGGCATCTAATACAGACTTTAGTATAACTTTGATGCAGTTTCTACCGATACTTTTAATTTCTAAACAAAATGGCTAACAGTGGGTTTTGACAGGTTATGATATGGAAAAATTATGGCAACCCTGTAGGCCTGGTGATTTGACAGTGTCAATGACATAGATAGTTATATATATTGATCATCCATGTTTTTCAAAATAAATATAAGCAAAAGAGCAAAAGATACAACGTAATTCGCTATCTCTTCAATATATCAGTGCGCAGTTAGTGAACCATCTACAAAAATTAATTCAGTGCGGGCATTTCGGGGTATTTCTTCCTACACCATTACCGAACCTCCTCCATGGCTAAGACGGGGGCTGAAAGCGCACTCCACAAACCTCTCTCTAGTTCGTCGCCATACTCGTTCTCTCCCATCTGGTGAGTTTAAACAGTAATTTGACTCATCTGTAAAAAGAACATTGCTCCATTGCTTCAAATTCTAATGTAAATGGTCCCTGGAAAAATGCAGTCCAGCCACGTGGTGACGTGGAAGTAATTTGGGCCTAGTTGCTGGTCTGCAACTTTTTAAACCAACCTCCTGTAATCTTCGACGAACTGTAAATACACTCACATTCTTATCACGAACCTTTTAAAGCCGATTTTTTGTTTGCACCGCTGTTAAGTGACGGTCCCGTAAAGCATTAAGTTTGACATATCGCTCGTCAACAGCGGTAGTTTTGCGCTTTCCACCACTACCTGCTTTACGCTTATTTATACCAGTTTGTCTGAAACGTTCGACTACCCTTTTGACGGTAGAGCGATTAGTATGCAGTACTCTAGCCACATATTCAAAATTTCGCCCATCTTCAACGAGAGCAACAGCTGTTGCACAATCTTCAGTACTGTGAACCATGGTCAACCGTAAGTATACAAAATTTGACTGTCAATGATATTAGTAGGACAATCACCACCTCGTGAAATTATAAAATTACCATTAAAACCCAAACCCAACGAAAAAAATTAAAAAAAAAATTCGAGGCAAGTTTATTTCGGTCTTAAAAATGAACCAAGGCACGTATTCACATGAACCAAAAACCCAAATGTCGGGGAGACATGGTTTTAAATGAAAAATGATGATATAAGAAAAATCGCTAGAGACATTATCCCACAGGGTGTTTTAAAATTAGGGTAAAAAAAAGCCCCTCGATTAACCCTGTATAATAGGTCAAATTTTATACATATATAAAATTGAAAAACATTGTTTAAATTTAATATCATTTTTATTATAGATAAACATTTTGTATCTTGAACTGAATAAAAATAAAAATTTGAATAAAATGTTTTCAAACAGTAAAAAACTTATAATTTTAAATAAACTTCACAAAGCTTCTAGTAGATACAGAAGTTTTTTGTATTTTTTTTTATTCATAGTTATATCGTCAATCGTCAAGTGTTTAAAGTTTTAATGGTAATTATTTCCATTTGCTCCAACAAATTGTATTCAAAAACCTATTATTTTAAAGTGTTAATTAAAAATTTTATGAAAATTGTTTATAATTTAAATACCTTCTTCGTACTTCCGTATTACCAACTTTATTGGCAATTCAAGCCAAGCTATATTCTTTTTGTAAGACGTACGAGGTAGTGGACACATGTAGTGATGAATAATTTCCAGCCTGCCGTATAATGGGCTATGATTTTGATTATTTGTTGATTGTTTCATTTATTGTCATAATATGTTATTATTTTTTCTGTGAAATAATTGTGTCCAGTAGTTTATATTTGACAACCTGCTATACTAGTTTCACATTAAGAGTTTGAATCCAACGGAAATTAAAACTGAGCATTTTCAATGACCAAAACATGATGTACAGATTTTAAACGTGACCGTACAAGGACTAAGCATGCAGAACGCCCAGGTAGGCCAAAATCGGCTACCACGGAAGATTATGGTTCTAAAAGTCCACAAAATTGTTATGAGTGATCGTCGACTGAAGTTGGTGGAGATAGCTGACGAGTGACGCAGTGTGGTTTTCAAAAGGGCAAACACATCACATAATTTGCGAAATTTTGTACAAAAACAAAACTCATTCTTATTGTAACGTTTATTTATTTATTTTAAATTTATTAAATGTCGTTTCTCTTCGTTGGTTCTCGCAGCTATTTCGTACTGTTTTGGGAAAGTGGTCTATGACATCATTTCGTCGAAAGTTGAGATTTCTTGGGGTTCCTTTTAATTTTGGCTTTGACTTTACCTTATTGCTATTTATTTTATCGTTCTTGGCATCTTCTGTATTTTTCACTCGCCTGACTGTTTTTTCCATTTTTTTTATTTTTTCCATCTTTTTTTATTTTCTCCTCAATGGAGCATTATCCATATTTAACTTTCCAAGTCAGAAGAAATTAAAGAAATTATAGCAGAAAAAACATAATCCGAAAATAAATACGTTTCCGGATCCAAACCGGCCCTTCTATTACTCTGTCAACTCTGCATACTTTCCAGTTGTTTAAAGTTCACGATCTTCTAGTTCCCGATGTAACTTTGTCAGTTAACTCACTATTTATTTTCAGTTACCCTCTTCTGACATCAATGTTTAGGTTAGGTTAGGTTTATTTATTTTAAACGTTTTGTTATTTATTTTATTTACACTAAGACACTAATTTATTTTCTAACTTAATTTATTTGTACTAAACACATCACTAATTTATATATTTTTATTAATACTATAATTTGTATTGACAATATTGATATGAAACGCACGATATCTTAGCTTCCACAACTCTTATTAGAGAAACATTTGGAATTCTTTCAAAATCATTTTTCGTAAAAGTTTATGATATTAGGTAACATAACTATTGTCTATTTTAAGATTAAAAACAATTTTTTTGTTTTTAGAAACAACTAATAATGGCCCCTTTAACAAAGGTTCTATAAATTTAGGCCCTCCACTATAAAGGTCCTGAAACTATAGTGTCAAAATAAGATAGTGGCAAAAATTATAGTGTTAGCAGAAACTATTTCGCTATTCATATTGCCACTGAAATGCCTCAATACTTTGTTCAAAGTGATATTCATTGGAATTATTCTGGGACCTGTTTGCCTCTGCATGTGCCCTGTTACCTTATTTAGACATATTAGATAGAATTTCTCCTTCTGGATATCCTCTGGTGTACTGCCCTATATGTATCTCTGCAGTTCTCGTAGAGAGCAACTAAGATATCCATGTGGATGTAATGCTATCTACGATTGCCATTTTGACAAAATCGTGTGACGTTTTTTTTCAAACACTCCTTATATGTCTAAGATGGCACACACGACCGTTTCTTTGTTTGTCAGTGCATCCTGGATTTCATCAATCAGCTGTATCAGGGCAGTTTCTGTAGATCTTCCTGCTCTGTACGCATGCTGGTTGTGGTGGAGTGGTACCATCTCCAGGATTTCTGTTCTGCCTTCTTCATTGTTTTTAATGCAAGGGATATGAGGCTGATTAGTCAGAAGGATTTAGGATGTGTTGTGTCCTATTTCTCTACTTTTAAAATACATGTGACTCTGGTCCTTCTCCATGATTCTGATATATATGTCAGTTCCAGACTACAACCGAGATATCCGGATTATATTTCTCTTGTGCACGCTGAAGTAAGGCGGGCAATATTCCATCTACACCTAAAATGGTTCAAAAGTTTCCATGTCCCACTTTAACCGATTGCTGCTGCAAATGTTTGGCCACTGCAACGGCCTCTTTCGAGGGCCCGCTTACCTTATTTGTGCCCCTTATTAAAAAAGGTGTGCTTCCAGGAAAGTGAGTTTCCTCCGCACTCTCCGAGAAGCTTTCTTTTGATTTCCATAGAGCCATAGCTGTATCCACTCTTCCTTTTGCCAGTGCCCTGTGCAGTCTTGATTTCTATGTTGTCTGTAAGTGCATCAATGAGGGTATCGTCCCCACTGATGACGGTGTCTTTTCTACTCCCTTTACCCTTTTCTTTTCTTCCCCTATTTCTCTCTTGTGAGGTTGTCCCACGTGAGAGATTAAGGGAGTTTGATCGCTTTTTAAAAATCTTGCTTGTGTCCATATAGATCCAAGAGCAGCTAGGGAAGGAGAAGTCGACTGACGCGGTGCCCCGTATGAGCCGGCAAGACTAGATACAAGAGGGTGCCGCCCGATGTACTCAGGGAAGTGTTAGATGCCACATATACCCCTACGAAAATTCATCCATCGGCACGTTACCTGAAATTCATTCGCGGTGATAGCCTTCGAAAAAGATTCTGAGATTTTTTAGTAACCAGGAAATCCTGGTCGTTCTCCTATTCACCACCTGGAGCCACTCATCGATGGGTTGAAGAATGTTACTATGAGTAGAAGGCAAACTTAATTATTGAGCACAGAAGCTTACCACCAGTGGAAGATGTGCAAATTATAAGATTTTTTCTTTCCTTTAAGAAAATTATTCTTACTTTTGACGACTTACAATCAGAGAATATTGCTGCGCCAGTTTTCTTAACGTGGTTTGCTACAACCTTCCGATGCAGCTTGAGAAAGGACTCTGGCAGCTTCAGATGGAGATAGTGAAAAATTCCATAAATATCGTTGTTAACAGACTTCATTAAATTTTTAAAAAATATGAATATCGGGGTTTTAATTGTTATTTACACGATAAAGAATTACCAGAAGCTAAAAGAGTTAAATAAGGTCGATACACGGTTAAATAACCGCAATCACTTAAAATGTATACATATATTGCTAACCAAAGCTATTTACTAGTAAACTTAATATTTCAAAGCTTGTCCCTTTGAAATCCTTATCAAAATATTTAGAAGAAAATATTCGATGGAAGAAGAAAAAATTTAACAGTACCACAATGAAACGGTAACATTAAAATATATTAAATAAATTAGGGAAAAAGAAGTAACTCAATAAATCAATGTTACTATTAACTTCAAAATTGTGTGATCAATAGCATATTCTACATACATGGATTCACTTGAAGCAAAACGAATATACTAGTAATTTCTTTTTATTTATTGGTTTACAGTTCTGCCCGACATCAAAATTGTTGAACAAAATGAATTAAAATAAATACCTAGTTTTGTTGAGAAAAAGTAAGTGATTTAATTTTTCAGGTGCCAAACAACACACGTGTTCCTTATTTATTCCTCTAATACCTAGCGATCTGATGCATAATTTTGTCATTTTAAAATGAATTCTATTCACCAGAATTGGATACCTATCCTTTCTATTGTCCTCAAAAATGATTCAATAATCAATACAAAGAGTCCATCAAAGTTTGTTATGCCTTCGTCATTGTGAAGCGGATTGAAATATTGAATGATTTAGTCAAAATAGTAGAAAAGATTCACTTCACCACTTCACGTGTTTAAAAAGAACGGAGAATGCTGAGTCAACGTTCCCAGTCTAGATTCAAGATCTTTGGCCTGGAAGGGCACCCGTCAATTCATATCGTAATATGGGGCTACCTTCGTAAAAAAAATTTAAATCAAATTATTAGCATGGTTTATTAATGTTTCTAATTGAAAACATGTAGTAATTATCATACTAATGAGATCTTATACATTGTGGAATATCAAAATGAATGGGTGAAAAAGTTTTTTCCGCCGACCTCTATCCAAAGTATACATTTCCTGGCTTCATTGCAGGGAGTAAAGTCCCTAGGGAGGAAAAGCAAGTGACGTCATGGTATGTCATAAATGAAATAGATTATACGGCATTGACGACCTAAACTATATTCTTTTATATAAGTATAAATATTACCGTTTATTTATAGAACACCCTGTATTTTGCAAAATAGTAAAAATCAGTAAATTGTTATTTTAATTTAACGATTTTTACATTAATAATTTGACTTCAATTCATAGATTCATCCGATTTTCGAATTTAGGACAGAAATATTATAGCATGCTATGGTCGATTGACAGATCAGTTTCAAAGTGTGTTACGCTATAATATATCTACAAAATATAAAATAATATTTAGAAAATGAGTGATTCAAGCGAATTTGAAGATACAAATAATACACCACCGGATATTTTGGAACAGGTTAATGCAACAGTACAATCTCTATTACCCCAAAAATCTAAAGAAAAATACGAAAAACAGTATTTACATTTCAAGCAATGGGCCGAAGAAAAGCATATTCGTACTTACTCAGAAAATGTTATTTTAGGGTATTTTTCGCTATTAGCAAATACATTAAAAGCCTCTACATTGTGGTCCAAGTATTCAATGCTGCGTACCATGCTTCAAATAAAAGAAAATGTGGATATTAAATACCCCAAATTAATTGCTTTCTTGAAAAGACAAAACCAGGGATATAAACCTAATAAGGCAAAAACCTTCTCAAGAGAGGAAGTAAATAAATTTTTAGTAGAAGCCCCCGATAATAATTATTTATTAATGAAGGTAAGATATTTTAAAGAAGTAAATATATTTAAAAAATAAAAGTTAAACGGCAAATATTATAATAGAGCTACAACAATACGCTATGTTTAGAATTCCGCAAAAGTTGCCTGTAAGTTCCGGTAGCGCAATTAGTTGGTGCACCGCTCACTGTCCATGATAGGCTTGTAGGTGTTGGTTCAAATTCCAACGTCGACGGCTTTTTTTTCTTTTTTTTTTAATTTATTTTTTTAAATTGTTTATCTTTGTTTTGTAGGTTCTTCTCATTTTCGGAATTTCAGGAGCATGCAGATGTGACGAACTCCTTAAAATGGCTACTACAGATATTGAAGATAAAGGTTCAATTTTAATAGTAAATATACCAGATTCTAAAACAAATATACAGAGAACGTTTGTAATCAATACTTCACCGGGGAATGACCCTAATTATATTGACATTTATAGAAAATATATATCGCTACGCCCTAAAACAGATCAGACTCTTTATTTGTCTGCTATAGAGCAGGAAAATGTATCAACCAAATGGTTGGAAAAAATACTATTGCTAAAATTCCTAAAAAAATTGCAGAATTTTTAAAACTGCCTAATGCCATAAATTATACCGGGCATACTTTCAGAAGAACCTCGGCAAGTTTACTTGCAAACTCTGGAGGAGACATTCTTGCTTTAAAGCAACACGGAGGTTGGAAGTCTACGAATATCGTTGAAGGGTATGTGGAGCAATCTCTTGCACAAAAAAGAGAAAAATTTCGAATCAAATTATGGGAGTCACTGAAGTTAATGAAATTGATTGTAATCAGCCAAGTACAAGTACTTCCGAAGGATACCAGCTGTATAATAATGTTTGTGAAAATATCATGAAAAGTGCATTGGCTCTAACTCTCACTTCTAGTGGTATTCAAATAACCACTGCTCAAAACTGCACGTTTAACATTAGTATAAATAATTACTCTACCACAAATTAAAAATATGTAGGATGCAAGAATGAAAATAACGTGCCTATAATTTATACTGTACCTACTTCTTAATTTTAGTTCTTTAATAAATTTTGTTTGTTAGTTTCATAAATAAATTATTTAAAAATGACCTGTTATTTGAGGGAGGCGGAAAAATCATATGTATTACTTGGGAGTAAAGTGCCTTTTCCTCCCTTGGATGTTTACTACCCTCCGCTTCGCGTCGGGCAGTAAACTTCATCCTGCGGGAGGAAAAGTGGCACTTTCCTCCCTAGTAATACAAATAGCTATAATCAAAAAAATAAAAGTTATACTGAGAATGGGGCTAATTTAATCTGCTTTGAATTTTTGGATTAAATTAATAAGTATCCCCTGGTATTTTGCTTCCAATATACGTATATAAAGATACAAGTAAGTGTATTCATCGCATCTGAACAAATTGAGCTGATAATATTCAAATGCAATACGTAGATTCAAAATAATAGTATATTATTTAACGAGCGGTAATGCAGGTCATAACTCACGCAGATGAAGTTTGCAGCACGAGCCGCAGGTTAGTGCTGTAATTCATCAAGTGAGTTATGACCATTACCGCAAGTTGAATACTATACTTTATCTACGACTATAACAATAAATACTAAGATACAAGTATCGAGAAAGAATTATATAATTGACTAGATGATAAAAACGTTTGAATCTTTGTAAAAGCTATTACCTTTGTCGCCAGATATTTCTCATGAGGAGCTTCATTTATGAAATTATTAAGTTGTTGTAGCATAAATGTTTTTGCCTTTTTAGCTATATGTTTCTCTGATTGACGTTTAAGAAACGCACGTAATTTTGAATAATTCTCTATATTAATTCCATTATTTATGTTGAGTGTGCTTCTTATAAGGAGTAGACAGTCCATAGAGACGATGCCAAAAGTACATTTTCTGTAAACGAGTTACACCAATCTTGAAAATTTTAGTATACACCTTTATACTTGTTTTTTGATTTTAATGGTAATAAATTCTGTATTGCATTATTATCTCTCTTATTTCTGGAGGTATACATAATAACTTATCTTCACTATCTAAATTCATCTTTTTTTAGCACTATTATTAGAAATTGATTTGAAAACGTCAAAATTATCTTGTTAAAATTTCAAATGACATTACTCCCCACAATGTAATAATTGAATGTTCCGCCTACTGAGAGGCGTTGACAATTATTTAATAATTTTAAAATTTTCTAATTATTATTCATTCCTTTCCAGTTGTTAAAAAATCTTTCTAACATTTTACGCCAATAGAACATTTATCGACATTAAAATTCCCAAGAATTTACGCGCACACTATTTATATACCGAATTATCGTAGGAGCCCAGCGTGAGTTATAACAACTCACTATTATAACTCACGCTATTTGTTTATTGATACTATTAATTGCTCAAAAGCTCTTGAATAATTAATATATAAATTAATAGGAATAGATAAAATGCGTTTATTCATCATATAATACAAATTAACATATTATGGCACTATATGCCCTTTATACCTAATAAAAATAAACATTTGTTTTATTATGATGATTCACAAATATCCATCTCTGTCGTAAAAATAATTATTTCATAATTGCAACTTTCATGTCCTACAGGGTATAAACATTGTATATCATTTTTATCAATAACTGAGACATTACTTTAAATAATTTCTTACTGTTGCAAAGTTTGAAACCTTTAACAACAATATAGTCTACCACCTCCCTTAAACCGTTTTCGGTCCAAAGTTCATTTCATGTGAGATTATGGAGCTACTTTGGTATGTAGCAATGTACCGACTATCAAAGTTTTTAATAAAAGTAAAGGATACGTATCAAACTAGCAGAGCATCTTTGGATTTTTCACAGTGTGCCATAATTGCTCATTTCCTTTATTTCTTCTAACGATTTTTGTAAGTAAAAAGTAAAAATTGTTTGCCAACAGCAATACTACGAATCGCTCCAGGCTTACCAAAATTTCAAAATAATTGGGATTATAAACAAAGTGTGATCCGAATTCAGCTCGGAGGCTGTACCCTAATCCAAAATGTTTAAAATAAACAATTCACACAATATTTCTCTTTATAATTCAAATAAAAAGTAATTCATTTGAAATTTGATGGAAATCATTACATGATTTTTCCATGCCGTTTTGTAGCTTGCCTTTCACAAAAAATCGAATTACCGATTTTATAAAAACTCCAACACAGGTATATAGTTCCAAAATAAAAATATAAACACCACTTAATAATATTATATTATTAGATTTAAAAATAAAACTAATGTACGAACCGCAGCAGAATATTTTTTGTCAGCTCGAGTTTTCATTCCGTTACGTCACACCCTTCCTTAGCAACACCGTGCATTCAGCCGCTACTTTTTACAATATTTCTGTGTAAAAACAAACAGATACAATAAACATGACAAAAGGAATGACATTTATTTGACAGGCCTTAAAACTTTACCATACTTTTATGGCAAATCTGAACTACTTTTAACCAGGGGCGGTTTCTCCATTGGTTTATTTGTGCAGTGAACATCCAGTTACATTTCATTAAAACACATTATTTTAAAATAAATAACATCAAAATATTAATTCAATTTTAATAATTTTATTGTTTTCATACGTGTTAATATCTATTTTTGGGTACGCCACTGCTCTCTGGCTAATCGCTTTTTCGTGGCACGCTTTTATAAATGAGCCAGAAAGAGTGAGAGGCGTTCTTGTAAATCTTTAGCTAAAAAGAGATGTCACACTATAATAGATCACTGAAACGTAGTGAAACAGTTATAAAATAACTTAAATCAGCCTAATTTGCACAACGCACACTATGACGTCACAAAGTAGGGCGGGCCATACCAATCTCTCAAATCATAGATATAGAGAAGCAATGACGGTATTAAACCTGTCTGCACTTTTGCATTACTCTTTTACGACATATGTTAAACTCGAGCTAGTTAGTTTTGGTGATAATAAATGCCAGTTTTTTAAAATAGCGTGATTTAAATGTTTTTAAAACTTTTTCATTCCGTCAATCTACAAATATAAAATTATTAACTTAAAATTAATCAAAATCTAATGCAAAGTGCCTTCACTTGTCATATCACAAAATAGTCCTTATTCCGTATATACCTACTTCATATTCTAACTTCTCAACGCGTCCAACCAACTTTCCAATCAAGCTGTCAAATTCTAAACATGAACATGAGGCAATTTTAATTGTGAATTGTCTTAAAAATTAAGTTTAAATAAAACTGCGACTTTAATAAATCGGAAGTATGTGTATCAATTCAACGATTGTTACCGAAAAACGTCACAGGTAAAAAATTACTAATATTTGTTTAGGTTATGTTTATTTCCAAATTTCTTGACCACAGTACAATTTTATATGAATAATTGTTTATTTTGTAGGTTGTCCCTTGAAGTTATAGAAAAATGCCCTATTTTTAAATGCCAGAGGTACTGATAAACAGTGTCATTGTTTTTTTAAAAAAGAAATAAAATATAAATATTTCACCGGCATAAATTATAAGAATAATAAGAAACTTAATAGTTGTGTCTATGTTAGGTATGTACCTATATCATGAAAACTAAATTAAATATTTACCGATATCTATCTGGGAGGTAAACTATGTAGACAGTGCAGTTTTATAAAGGTTATATTTTTAAAATCGGCTCATCGAGACCTTTTCAGGGGTATTCTATACCATGTATAGTGATGTCACAATTTAAGTTGACTTTAAAAAAAGAACACTATGTTTAATGTTTAATAAACTTACAAGTTAAACTTTAAACAACACTATTTAACTCTCACGTTAGTCGTACTATTTATAGAGGCATGTTGGAGGTATATGTCATAGAAAATTTGTTATCAGAACATAGAAATATATTACAAAAACCAACAATTCATGTATATTAAAAAAAGTTATAATAGTTAGATTATTAGTAAACAATACATATTGTGACAATAATTGGGGCCAACTGAATTTCTTGTCGAAATATAATTATTATATGTAAATATAGAACACGAAAAGTGTTTAACCAACATTCAATCTGCTCTACAAAGCTGACTAGAATGACAGCACAGTTTATCTCTGAAGTACTGATATACCTATTAAATAATTTTTAACTCTTTGACTTTATCATTCTTTTAGTATACCCATTTTGTAGGCTATTATGTTATTGTTTTAGCCTTGATTATATTATTATTCTACTCTTCACACAGTAGTCTGTAAATAGTATTATAGGTTTACTTTGTCCGATGTGACGGTTTTTGTCTGCACGATAAGTCAAAAACAAAAAATGATATCAACTTGAAAATTTAAAACAAAAACCAAGCTCTATAAGGGGACAAAGCCTATTGTTTATGAAAAAATCTGATTAAAAATAGGGGGTTAGGATGGGTTAAAATTAAAAAAAAATCCTAAATTAAAAACTAAAAGCAATATCAACATGAAATGTTTAGTAAAAATAAAACTCTATAAGAAGGAATAAAGCCTATTGATTTTGAAAAACTTCTAAATAAATAGGGGAGTTAGGGAGGGTTAAAATATAAAAAAAATCTTAACTCAAAAACGAAAAATGATATTAACTTGAAATTTTTAGCAAACATCAAGCTCTATAAGGAGAAGAACCCCTTTAATTTTGAAAAAAAAAAAAAAACAAATCTGATTAAAAATGGTGGTTTAAGGGGGGTTAAAATTAAAAAAGAATCATAAATCAAAAATGAAAAGCGATATCAACATGAAATTTTTAGCAGAAATCAAGCTCGATAAGGAGATGATGCCTATTGATTGTGAAAAAAAAATGAATAAAGGGGGTTGAAATATTTAAAATAAATCTAACTCAAAAATAAACAATATCAACTTGAAATTTGTGGAAAATCAAGCTCTACAAGGGGATGAAACCTATTGATTCTGAAAATAATCTGATTGAAGATTGGGGTTAAGAGGATTAAGAGGGTCTATATATCTTCATTCTAGTTTGTATCTGTGTAATATTATGTATTGTGATGGGACTGATCTTATAAAATACATATTTTAGTTCACTTGTTTTTTGCCAATAAAGGGTATTTAAAAAATATATTATTTTATTTAACATGTGTGACAAATTATAAAAATGATTAAATTTACAATAGAAACAGAAAAACGGTAGGTAGTTTCATATAATATTTTTTACACAAAAATCAAGCTTTCTACATTTAAAAATAATCTCAAAATATGAAGAAAAGTCAGTTGACTAACTAATAATGTTTATAGATGGTTTTCAACGTATTAAAAAAAAAAAATATTATAATAGCTAAAATATTCATTCATTAATAGTTGTAGTGTTTGAAAACAGTATGATATTGATGATAATAATAACTACAATAGTACAAGATTTTGAACCGAACTTACAAATGATAAAATTATTGGAAAAAGTGAACACCCATTTTAAATTACTACAAGCCGGCACTGCTTTTAACATAATATCTGATTGAAAATTTAACGTACCTATGAGTTAATTTTATTTTTAAAGATTTAAAATTTATGTTAAAATCGTAAAATTCAACACCTGTTAAAAATAAACGTATTGAATTACAGAATTACCACTTATAATAGGTATTTTACCCCTTAATTTCCAACATTTAACCCATAAAATTAACACATTTATATTAAATTTTTAACATATTTCTGTTTTCAGAATAGATTTTTGCGTAACAAATAACTACCTATTGAATATGTTAATTATGACAACTTAAAATTTAACATGAATTTGTAGAATTGCTTTTTATATTTAACATACGTTAAATTTTAACACATTCTTTATAGAATAACTACTTAAACGAGGTTAAAAATTCACTTGTCAGTTAACGATCAAGTCGAATTAACCGACAACCCGACCCGTAAAGAAGTAACCCCAGCAACAGGCGGTACAAAATCAACTTATTAGGTGGGCACATCTAAGTGCGCCACGCGCGTGACGTCACATACAATATTCGTAGCACGCGCCCCTCCTTAGCCAAGCCTTTATCTGGTCTCTTGCACCAAGCCAAGAATATTATAAGAAAAGACAAGTTTCCTAAACGGTCGTACTGACTGCGCTCAACAGAGAACAAGTCATTTGAATTGGGGGTGCGTGGGATGATCATCAGATCGAGAGTCTCCCTTCATAGTCTAGTAGCTAAATTTATATAAATATTTAGGATAATAGTAGGTACTCACCTGTAAAATGTTTTTAGCGCATTCATTTTATAAATTAAAAATTCATCTAAAATTAACTATGACTCAAATAATAGTAATATGGAGATATACATAATGCGTTAAACATAATTGTGTGTTTTACAATTTAGATTTTTTTTCAGACAACAATTATTTTATTACTTTACAGGCCAATAAATTTGAGTTAATTTAGCACAGAACTGTGAAAGTTCGGAATCTATTTTTTTGCATTGATTTTAATTAACATATTCCAAATGTGTTTTTTGAATGGTATGACCTATAGACTTATTAATTACTTTCCATATTTTCGTTTTTAATTAAGTTAATTTATGACTCGTAGAACAAAAACGGTGATCGAATGTTTTTTTAATAGACAATGAAACAATAGTAAAAAAACAAAAACAGTGTTGAAAATTATAAACAATCTACATTATAAAAATAACATGTTCAGATTACTCTATAATACCTTTTTTTTCTCCTGGGCTCGTCTGACTATGTGTCTCCGCATAACACTGAAGCCTATTGGCTTATTGTGTTTTACCCCATGTTAGTTCATAGCACCCACTCTGTCACCTTTGTCCCTTGTACAAGTTTGTACATATCCTTGGGTGAGCGGGTTCTATACGTTATTGGATCAACCTGGGGTTGTCCAAAAAGAGCCTGTCTTTTGCGATCTAGAGCTTCGCATTCGCACAGTATGTGTTTGGCCGTTTCTGGTTTCTTGTGACATAGTCGGCACATGAGTTCCCCATTGTACATGCCAGTTTTGGTTCAAGTGTCTCTTTACTGGGGCGTGCCCAGTCATGAACCCTGTTATCACTTTCAACTGCTTCCTATTCATTGAGAGTAGTTGTCCAGTTCTTTTGGGACATGGTCTGCCTATGAAGGCTTTTCCACGTGCCTGTTTTGGGATGTTTCCCCAATAGTTGATATGTTGTTCCCGAATCTAGTCGTTTATGAAACCCCGGACTGTACTTTTTGGTACTCCTGGGTTTGTGTCCTGGTTCCGGTGTTTCTTCTGACCCTCTTTTTGCAAGTTCGTCAGTCTTTTCGTAGCCTTCGATCCCTTGGTGACCTAGCACCCAAAATAGTTTTACTCTATTTCGGTCTGCCAGTGTTCTTAGTTCTTCGATGATTCCCGTACCAGCCTCGACGTAACTTTCTGACTCGATATGGCCTTAAGTGCCGCTTGGCTGTCTGACATTATTTGAATATGCTGATTTTCGACAGCTCTTTCATTGTTCGTTTTTGCACATTGCAAAATTGCGTATACCTCGGCCTGAAATACCGAGGAATGTATTCCTATAGCATAGCTATGGTTAGTATCAGGGTTTTTGGAGAATACTCCTGCCCCAGTGCCTTCCGCAGTCTTAGACCCGTCTGTATACCAGGTTTGTTCTTGTCGTTGGGCATTGTGCTCCCTTATGGTGATCTCCGCTCTTTCCTGTATTAAAACCTTAAATGGAGTATTAAAAAAGTACCTCTTGGTTATGTGGTCTGATCTCATGTATAGCACGTCTCCTGTCACTAACCTTGAGATACTCATGTGACCTGGCCTAATGTCAAGATTTCCCAGTGTATTCTGTAAGCACCTAATCTTGCCTCCCCTTGTATCACATAGTGAAGAGGTGGGAGTCCTATTAGTGCTTCCATTGCAGCAGTGGGGGTTGTTTTCATTGCCCCCGTTATTTAGAGGCAGACAAGTCTTTGTACCTTGCTTAGCCTCGTTATTGCTTTCCTTTGCTGTGTCTTTGGCCACCACACCAAAGCTGCATATGTTATTATCGGCCTCACCACCATGTTATAAAGCCAATATACCATGTCTGGTTTTAACCCCCATTTTTTCCAAAGCATCGCCTTGCCATCATTAACGAAGTTTCCGCTCTCCTTGTGGTTCTTTCTAGATGCTGGTTCCAGGTAAGTCTCGAGTCAATAATAACCCCGAGATATTTTGCCTTCTACTTAAGCTGGATGGTTGCACCTCTTAGGTTTAGAGGCCCTAGTCCCTCCAATTTCCTCCTGCGGGTGAATACAATTATGTCAGATTTGTTTGGGCTAATGTTTAGTCCTTCCGCCTCTGTCCATTTTGTTACTATATTTAGAGCCTCTTGCATTCGATCTCTTACTATAGTATTGTATTTTCCCTGTGCCATGATCACTATATCATCGGCATATCCCAGGGTTCTATGTCCCTTATCTTTGAGAGCCCTAAGCAGCCCGTCCACTACAAGGTTCCACAGGAGTGGAGACAGTACTCCACACTGTGGACATCCTCTCGCTACCCGTGCCGCTATTGTCTCTCACATAAGGGTTTTGTGTATAGTTCTCTCCCTTAATATAAAGTCGATCCAGGACACGCATGTGTTCTCGATTCCTCTGTGTTTGAGAGATCTAATGTTCGATTCAACGAAGGTATTGTCAAAAGCACCCTCGATATCCAAGAATGCTCCCAGCATTACATCCTCGTTTTCCAGTGTGTTCTCCACCCTTTTTATTAATTGATGGAGAGCTGTTTCAGTTGATTTCCCTGCACTATAGGCACTTTGCCGTTTCCTGTCCTATTTTCCCAGGTTTTGGTATAAAAGTTACCCTAATATTTCTCCAAGCTTTTGGTATATGTCCAAAGGCCAGGCTACTTCTGAGTATCTTACAGAGTTCTGCTGTATAAAATATCAGGACCTCTTTGTAACATTATTGGATAAATCCCGTCCATGCCCGGTGATTTATATGGTTCGATTCAGCTAATTGCCCATTTCAGTTTATCGTAGTTCACCACTTGTTTGGCTATCCTCCAGTCTTCCCTGTTGGCTCTATTATGAGCTTCCAGTCCGTTTAGATTCCGGTTAGCCGATATGTGTGCTATAGTTTGTGCATCAGGGAAGTGAACCCTGAAGAGTTCCCTTACTGTTTCCTTCCCTGTGATTGTGTACTCCCCCAGTTCATTCTTAAGGGCGTTTATTGTGTGTTGTGTGTCTTTTGAGAGAATTTTTTGGAGCCTGGCACATTCTTGAGTGCTTGCTATCTCCTCACAGTGCCTTCTCCAAGACTCTCTCTTGACTTTTCGTAAGGCTATATTGTAACGGGTTCGTATGGTTCTATATAGTTCCCATTCTCCGTTATTTTAGCCTTATTAAATTTTTATCTCACCTGTCTCCTTAGTATAGCAAGGTCATCATTCCACCATGGAACTTTCCTGATAGAGTTCCTTGCTATTAAGGGACAGGTATCGTTGAAAGCGCTAGTGACTGTGTCATTAAACTCATCCACAGCCATTTCTAGGTCGGTTGTTGTTCTTATCGTCTTTCTCATCTTCGGAAGATTACATGCCTACAATACCTTACACGCATTGCCTACTAACTTCTTATCTCGATACAATAAATATACGTCAAATATCAGATTTAGTTAAAACTGTGGACCATATGGCCTCCCCCATTTTTAATCATTGATTAGAGTACTTTGTTTAGTTTGGTCTCCATAGATTAGAAAGTAGCTCTCCCATCTAGCTAATTACCTTTACTTTTTCTTCTCCAAGTGTAAGGAATGTCTTGATAGACCTTCGTTATTAATATATTTAAGAAATTTCTGGCCTGTCTCTATCCTCATGTATTTTTCCACCATTTCTGAGATGTATTTAACATCCGCTGCTTCATGCATGCCATTGTATGTCTTTGCGATACCATAGAAGGATTATAAGTCAAAAATTGCCTTTGGTGCTCCTTGTCTGGCTAGTTTATCAGCCTCTTCATTGCCCTTATGGTTTCTCTGGCCTGGAACCAAGGCTAAGGTTAGTCTAGGTCTCACATGTACGTCAACTTTACTTTCTGTCAGTAATGTTGCCAGAAAATGTATAAGGTGTGGGTTTCGGGCTTTGAGATTAAAACAAAAATACATATACTTATGAGATTGAAATTATTTTAATTTCGGTAAATGTTTTTTAATTATACTTTCTGATCAATTGGAGGGGGATAGGGGTATTGGCTCCCCGTGGCTACGCCTCTGCTTTCTGTGGCAACCTTAGTGGAAGCCAAAGGTTAAGCTGATCTCGGTTGTCAGGGAGTCATTTTATTCATCAATATTCAGAAGTTGTCATAAGTCACTACATACTTGTCATTTGTAAGCAATATCTTCTAATTTCTCCTGACCCTTTTTACATTCAAGTAGAAGATCTGTTAAATTTTAATAGCCAACAAATTAGGTTGGCATACTGACAGATTAGTAAATGTAAATGTAATAATGGCACGAAAGAACTTATAAAGCCCAACATAGTTCAAGGGATCCTTAAATTATTATGCAATTTAGTATTAAAAATATTAAACTAAGACGTCCCAAAAATGTAATAGAATAGATCAATGATCGTTTTACAAGCAGAAAAGTGTTTGATAGACAATTTTAAATTATAAGGTCCACTGTAGTGAGCTGCCGGACTATCACGTTCAGGTTTTGTGAATGGTCTTGATCTATCTATCTCTTTCTCTCTTTTTCTCTGATTTTGTGACGACTTTTGTGTGTGTCTTGTGTCACCTGAACTGAACTGCACTAGTTCATTCTTTTGTGTAAATGCCGGGCGTGGAATATATATGGCCTCTTTGTTGTTAGTGAATTATTACTTGGATTTAACAGATGACTGTCGTACTTTGCCCTTTCCATAAAAAGGTTAATAAACGTCCAGTTTATAATAATTTTGAAGCGGGGAATGAACTGAATAAATTCAATTTAGGTAGTTTGATTGTTACCTAAATAAATTTTGTATCTAACAATCTAGTAAAATTATTTTATTGGTTAGTTAGTGAACACTTTTGAATAATCAGACAAAATAGAAGCAATTTTAAAAACCGACTTCAAAATCACGCAGATGCCATCACCAGATCTTGACCAAATTTATATGGGAGACAAGCCCTGAAGTATCCCCTTTCTAACAAAAAATAAAATCATTGAAATCGGACAAGACGGTAAAGAATTATCGCTGAACATACATAAAAAAATATTCCGACGAATTGAGAACCTCCTCCTTTTTTTGAAGTCGGTTAATAAAGAACGCACATACCCGAAAATGAAAGTGGTGTTTTTATTTTTTATTCTTAAAGAATATTTCACTTTCTTAATATCCTACTATAGGAGTTCTCTTTTAGATCGGTTTGCCTTGTTACAAAAATCTGATTAGCAATTGTTTTGTTGTGTTCGTGGCACAGGTTTTTTCACATAAATATCGCAAATTTTGCTATTTTCACTTTTATATATGGATCAAATACATTTTAAAAGAAATATATACCCCCTATAATTTCTTATATTTCAACTTTATATAACTTTTTACTCTCCCTTTATGTGATGTTCGATGTATAATTTTGTTGACGTTGACTAGCGATATTTATGAACCAACTTTTTGGCTTCCCTGTAAACATGTATTTTTTATAATAATAAAATGTCTTTTATAATCACATATAAATTATCCTTGTATAGTCATTATTTTAGGCGTTAAACAAAGTTTTTAAATATGTAATCAAAGTATTTTGAATATTCAAATAACTAATTAACAGTGCTGTTCTTGAAGTGGCGCTGGGAAACACTGACAAAGCCTACACAGAACATACATGATTGAGAATTTAAACACAAACTGAGACTGGCATATTAAAGAGGTCCTTTCGCCACCAATGTTAAATAAAAAATATTAGATTATGACTAAAATTAATTTTTTTCTAATAGTAGAAGTCCTTATTTATCTAATAGTGAACTTTTAACTATACCTTACCTTGCAAATTTTTGAGAAATTTTTTTTTACAGTACAGTACAGTACAGTACAGTACAGTGTCTTACGAGAAAGTAAGACTTCAACAACAATTTTCGAATTATAATTAATTTTACTATTATTTATTGATTAGATGGAGTAGAAAAAACTAAAAATAAGGTTTTTAAAATATTTAGGTTTTGTTTTTTTACAATAAAATATATAGGTTACCGTGGAATATATTGAGAAATTAATATTAAAAAATCACAAAAAATTTTCAACTAGGTTACTTCAAATTTTTTTTTAATATTAATTTCTCAATAAATTCCAAGGTAACCTATATATTTTATTGTAAAAAACAAAACCTAAATATTTCAAAAACCCTATTTTTAGTTTTTTTCCAATCCATCTAATATAATATAATAATATAATTCGAGAATTGTTGTTGAGGTCTTATTTTCTCGTAAGACACTATACAAATACTCACATTTTTAAAAAAAAATTCTCAAAAATTTGCACGGTAAGGTATAGTTAAAAGTTCAACATTAGATAAATAAGGACTTCAACTATTAGAAAAAAAAATAAATTTTAGTCATAATCTAATATTTTTTATTTAACATTGGTGGCGAAAGGACCTCCTTAAGTACATAAACCTAGCCCATAAATCGAAAAAAAAAATATTAAAATAATATTTTATTGCCCCTTGTATAATATATTTTTTGCGTTAAAATGTTGTAAATGTCATATTATATAAAAATAGCTGTAAATAAAAATATCTTCATTGGAAGGCGTGATATATTTTGTTATTAGCGTTTTAGTAGAATCCTTTCAGTTTGACTGATATCTGTAAGATTCCAATAGGCCAATCAGGCAAAATTTATAACACCCTGTATTACAAAAAGAAAATTTTTGTGACTATGGACACATTTAATTAGGAGGTCAAAAACTTCAACATATATAAAATTCAGCACATTCGACCAAAAAGCCATTTGCCACAAGGAAACGGTGATGTCGTCCTCTTGCCTAAGTAGGAGTATTAAAACTTGCGAACATTAAATACATAAGTAGATTTGTAATTCAACAGAAATTCGAATCTAGGTTTTATTTGAAATGTATTACAAAAAGTATGCACCAAGAAAATTCGAAATTTAAAAAAAAACTTTAATATATAATATTTCCGCGTTTGAATATCCACATCAGATGCATCTGAGATGTGAATTTTTTATCACGAGAAAGTGAATTAGACCTGAATGTAGATGTAATATTGGTAGGATTCCCCACTCGACCATTCACTGTTGGGTTCTAATTAACAGTGCTGTTCCTAAAGTGGCGCTGTATCGTAAGCGGGGGTTCATGAAAATTAAGGTTTCGATAGTGAAGCAATATACTATTAAACAATTGATTACTCATTTTTCCATGTGATGAAGAAATTCTTGTAAAAAACTTCGACTGTTTATAATATAAACAGTCAACATTTTAGTTACTAAAATATTGACTTGACTTCTCTCATCAATATAGGCAGCAGGGACGGCTTGTGACCAAAATTTTGGGGGTTCACAGTAGCAGAATATAGAGCCCGGTACAGATATAGGTAAAAAACTGTCAGTGTTTTAGATAGGTATATTATAAACTTTTTAAAACACTAAAAGTTTTTTCATACATATGTACTGATACCTATATTCTATCACTGTGAACCACCCTACGAGCCGCCACTGATAGGCAGATAATATTTTAAGAAACTCAGCGACTGTTACTTGTAAAAACTTGCATATTCCATATTCAGTACAACGCGTCGAGACTTGTCGTTGCCGCGCTGGCCGCCGTCCCGTCCGCAACGCTTGTTAAGACGTGCAAATTAATACGACTTGTGGTGTATGTGCTTGCAATCTTGCATGAACGTGTGTGATTCTTCACCAATATAAATACGAATGTCAAGGATAATCGTTACTCATTTGTTTCTGGAATTTCATAAAGAAAAGTGAATCGATATTAGTGTTGGCCAGTGACTGAATTTTTTCCAGACTTTCGAAAAGAAAAGTAAAGTAAATCGATATTAGTGATTGGCCAGTGTCGAAAAAGTAAGTACCTACCTGTCTATTTGTTATATTCATATAGTTTTCAGCCAAAAAAGATTGAACTTATCGTCCCTACTTTATTTTTAATACCTATCCAATTCATTTAATTATTGCGGAGTTTTAATATCAAAATATTGTTTAAAAGTTTCCATAGAATTTACAGAAATATATGAAAATATAATAATGAAATAATAATTTTTATATCACATTAAAATAAGTTCAGCCGTTTCCATAAAACTCTATTATGAATCTTAACGATTTACTACTTTTAATAATTAGAAACAGTTTGCAGCCGGAACTTTGTTTATTTCAAAATATTTATAATAATTGATTAATCATATTATGTTAAAATAGCTATATCCTGTTAAGTTCGAATCGCCTTAAGATACTAAAACAAAGTTTTTTTTATTTATTTACTTACACATTTATAGGTAGGTAATTGATACAAAACATGGCCGAATCTAAGAAGTGTCGTCAGTACAGTGTTGAATATTTAAAATTTGGTTTTCTTTCATCAAAGGCAGACAAACGATTGCCCACATGCCTTTTATGCAACAAAGTTTTGAGCAATGACTCTATGAAACCATCAAAGCTGAAAGATCATCTGAGAAGGTGTCATCCTGATAAAATAGGTAAAGATTTGAAATATTTCCAAACATTAAAGGAAAAATATGAAAAGAGACCCACCGTGCACAGTATGTTCTCTTCAACGTCTGAAAGAAACGATGATGGCTTGCGGGCATTTTACAATCTCTCATTACTTATCGCGAAATCTGGAAAACCGCACACCATTGGAGAACAGTTAATTTTACCTGCTGTTGAAGTTGTTTTAAATACTGTTCTGCACAAATCTTCATTTGACATACTCAAAAGAATTCATTTGAGTAACAACACTGTACAAAGACGTATTGATGAAATGAGCTCTGATTTTGAAAGTTTCTTGTGTGATTATCAACGAACAACTTATTTTTCTATTCAACTAGACGAGTCAACTTTACCTGGCAATGAAGCATTATTATTGGCATATGTTCGATTTGTTATGGGCGAAGAAATTCATGAAGAGCTACTATTCGCGAAAACTTTGAAGACCGACACTAAAGGTTAATCAATATTTAATGTTTTGAGTGATTTTTTTAAAGAAAAATCGATTCCACGTTATTTCGGTGGCAACAGATGGAGCTCCTGCCATGGTCGGACGATATCGTGGGTTTATAAGCCATCTTAAATTAATTATACCAGAGGTAATTGCGATTCACTGTGTTATCCACTGACAACATCTAGTAGCGAAAAATTTGAGTGATAGATTGCACCAATCGCTTCAATTTGAGATTAATGCAGTTAACAAAATAAGAAGCAATGCATTGAATAAACGTTTATTTGCACAATTGTGCGATGAAAATGATGAAGACTTCCAACGATTGCTGTTACATACCGAAGTACGCTGGTTGTCGAAAGGTGCATGTTTATCAAGATTTTATTTACTTTTTGACTCAGTTTTAGAGTTTTTGGAAAGTAAAGATCCTGATTTAAAAAAAAACTTGATCAATTTTAAAGCAGATTTATTGTAAAAAACAAAACCTAAATATTTCAAAAACCTTATTTTTAGTTTTTTTCTACTCCATATAATCATTAAATAATAGTAAAATTAATTATAATTCGAAAATTGTTGTTGAAGTCTTACTTTCTCATAAGACACTGTACAAACACAAACATTTTTAAAAAAAAATTATCTCAAAAATTTGCACGGTAAGGTATAGTTAAAAGTTCACTATTAGATAAATAAGGACATCTACTATTAGAAAAAAATTAATTTTAGTCATAATCTAATATTTTTTATTTAACATTGGTGGCAAAAGGACCTCCTTAATGGCTAATTAAATTTTAATCAGCTATAATTTATTATCGACTAAATAAGTTTTTGATAGTACCTAATGCGACTTTTACATTTAGTAAAAAATATTAATTAAAATAGCAACCAAAAACTTCACATAACACCTACTTTATTTATTTATTAAGTGTTATTTTGACAGATTTTATTTAATTAGAAAAGTTTCTCTACGTAGTCTCCAATGATATTTATGGAGGTCGATAAATGGTTTTCAAAGGTACAACTCACATGTCTAAGCATTTTCTTAGTAACACTTGAAATACTTATTTTATTCACAACTTAAAAGTTCATATGAAAAAACTGGCTGGAATTTTTTTAAAAACAAATAATGCAACACTTATGACATTAGTAGTGACAAACTTTCAGTATTGCGGTTTCAAAGTCAAACTTAAAAATGTAATAAACTTAGATTAAAGTACAACGGCACACCGGGCATATTTTTTGTAGGGTGTTAAGACTTTTAATATAACATTTTTACGATTTTTTTTTCGAAATTGAGTAAATGAGTAATTTCCTGTTTACTTTTCTCCATTTCCTAATTTTCTGACAAAGTAGTTACTTGAAATTTTTTTTGTCTTTATGAGCAGAAAATTTATAATTGTTTCCTACCAAATGAGGACCACAGTCTTCGTCGTTGGTAATACTTCTGGGCCATAAACTACAGTACTCTGATAGAAAAATACTAGTCTTCTCAGTCTCTACATCCATAAAAGCTTCATCATCAGAAATGCCATTTGTAGCCAAGTTTGTTGGGATGGTCGACTCTATAGAGTAGTGGTTCTCAAACTTTTTTGGTGACGGAACCTTTATGAGAAGTAAAACATTTGACGGAGCCCTAAACACATTTCGGAAAAAAGTCCTCCTTGCTCTAGCCTTTTGCCAGGTCCCACCCGTTTCTTTGCGGAGCCCCTACAAACAGAATTTTCAAAATCATACACGCCTTCCTCTTTCTGACTTCTAAAAAAAAAACTCCTCTAAACCAAATTATCAAAATCGTAAATTCTTTCCTCTATCCGACTTATAAAAAGGTCCTCCAACACGAAATATCAAAATCACATTTCTTCTACCTGGCAACTAAAAAAAAAAAAAAATCGCATAATCCCTCTAAAAAAAAAACCCTAGTCCCGTTGTAGCGATAGGTATGGCATTTTTTTGTTATTTTCTTCGCGGAGCCCCACAAAGGCTTTGCGGAGCCACAAGGCTCCGCGGAGCACACTTTGAGTAACGCTGCTATAGAGGATACATTTTCTATACGTGACGCTGTTGATGTTTATTTTGTTAATGGTTCACATGTTGCAGAAAATGGTGATGCTGTCACCTCAGAAACTGTATTTTCGCCATTTCAGTGTTGAAAACTTGACTTATTTGCAAGAAATGTTTTATATTGCCAGCCATCTTCTCCGTTTCTTGGACTCTAACTGTTTTGCACTCGAAATCTTGCACCAGGGGTTCGTCTTTTTTCCGTGGCTCCTAAAAATTAGGAAATAGTAGATTACAAATTGGTATAGGCATTTAATATAGAAAGTTCTTCAAGTTTTAGTGCATGAACTTTAACAGGAAAAAAATCACATTTCCAGAAATTGCTGCTGGTTGGCCTTAACTTCACTTGCAGGACTTCCTGGCTACACTGTATGGCCTTGAGTCTCCGATCGTTGAGCCTATGCACGTAAGCCGTCATATCCTCCCCCTTGGTAACTTTTACCGCGTTCAATAAGGTGACTAATTTTTGTGTATACTTTCTTCACTCTCTTACTCACAAACAATTGTTTTCGTCCGAAAATAGCCACGTTTTGAAAAGAAATCAGTTCTAAGCTGGACATCGAGTATTAAAATATCAAGTAAATTTATCGTAAAATGCCAGGTCATTCGATTTCTTAGTTTGACTGGGCAAGAATAGTGGCCTTACATCAAGAGAGTTTGTCAAATCACTAGATTGCGGGTCAGCTGATTATTCCAAGGACTTTGGTAAGGCACATAGTGGCCCTTGTCTAGGAAACGGGCAGTGTTGTGCAAATTTTACCCGAAGGAACCGAAGTATAACGATAACAGCCTCGAAGTCATTTTTTGCGAACATACTGGAGGGTAGTTTCGAGAAGTGCTATAAGAAGAAAACGATTTCCGTCCTCAAATTTAAGGAAAAGAAGACCTTTAAGAGTGCCTAGACTTTTACCTCGACACAGAGCTGCAGGTTGCCGATGGACTCATAACAGAAACTGGCTTTTACCACAACGGCGCAACGTTCTTTTTTCGGACGAGTCACGATTTGGCCTACAGAGTGATAGTCGGCGGGAAAGGTTTCTGAGGGGTCCAAGCAGACGTACCACTTACTTTTGCAAGAGGTGTTGTTTCGATTACAACTTGGCAACATTGTAATCGCTACACTTCTCTGTATCTGTAACGTGTGGAGGGTGGGTTACCCTCACGGCACTTAGGTCTCAGTAGGCCCATTGTGCATCCTCCTAAGATGATAGGCACCTCCTAGCTAGTGAGCCAGCCTACAGATTTAATGTAGTTGACAACGTCGCTAAGAGGTACTTCTCTTATATCGGCCGGTGTTAGCTGATACTCGCCGAACACAAATCTTCTAATAAATGAGAGCGACGAGCAATCGTAAAGGACATGCTCGATGGTATCTTCTTCTTGTTCGCACCCTCTGCAAAGTGCGGATTCTGACAGCCCCTTTATATGGAGATGCTTCCGTACTTGGCAATGACCAGTCAGAATGCCTGTGCCTAGGCGCAGATTCTGTCTAGTCATAGTCAAGTATTTGTATGCTACTCTGCAGTTTCTTGTTTCATTCCATCTTTCCTTGAATTTCACAAGGGAATGTTCTTTAATTAGGTCTGTCACTACCGATTTTGTCAGGCCAATAGAAGGGCCAGGTCCAAAAAGTATTTGGTTGGCTGCTTTCTTAGCTAGTGAATCAGTAAGACGGTTACCTTTCGATGTGGCGTGACCTTTAATCCATCTTAAGGTGACCACATTGTTGATGGATACTTCGGCCAAAGCTTCGTGACATTCTAGTACTAACCCTGAATAAATTCGTGGTCTGTTCAGGGTGAGTAGTGCTTGTCTGCTATCTGTATAAATGAGCATGTTCTTTCCAGTGATATTGTTCCTGGTTATTTCTCTTGCTGCTATGAGAATCCCCGTTAGCTATGCTTAAACTACACTGGCACTATTGCTCACAGCCCATTTTATGTTTAGGTTTAAGAATCTATATACCCAGACAACTGCACCGTATGTTAGCATAGGTCTTATGATAGCCGTGTAAGTCCATGCGACAACTCGGGGAGAAACCACAGGTACGCCCCACGGTTTGGCGGCATTGTTCATAAGCTCTTTTGACCGTAAAAAGGATTTTTAAAATAAAAATATGTTTAAAGCAGTCGGCACGTAGTGAGATACAATTGTTACAACTTGGCAATATTGTAATCGCTACATTTAACGCGCGTTAAATGAATTACACTCGATCAGTTAAGGGGTTGATACAACCTCGCCAAATGTTCTTAAAAAATTAATTCGTACATTGTATTTGAGAACTGGAATTAACGGTTCTGTTTGAACCAAAACAAACCCTAAAAATTAGTATGAGGAAGTCACAAATTTCTATAGGTATACACCTCACTTGATAGCACACCATTCACATATTTGCGACGTTGCCGAATGAATTTTACTTGAAATTATAACGTATCCATATATATAAGCTTACATGTGTTGTGTACAGTCTCTTACAAAAATAACATTTTTAGCATTGAGAATCTCGAACTTTTGGTATTCACTATTATGGATATTTTTATGTACGACTGTCGCGAGTGAACTGCTTTAGTCAACATATCCAACAAGTTTGTCATTACCTGTATCAAAAGTAACATTTCCATTAAAGATATTCCATCACACATTCCAATTTCTTTAAATCTAGAAAAAAACTGAAATAGTTATGCGTTATGCCCGTTTCAAAAGGTACATATATTTAAAATTCGTTAAATGGTAAATTTATTAGGCATCGAAATGCATTTTCTTAAAAAAAAAATATGCTCTTGATTATTTTTATACAATGCTAAAGGAACAAGTTTATTTTGAATGGTTTAAGAAATTTTTTCTTTAAGAAGTTTCTAAGCTACTTTTAATAAATTTAATTTTATTTGGATAATTCAAGATCCTTCTTGATCTTATTTTTTAAAACACTAAAAGCTTTCTTTAGCTTACACATTATTTTTTGATTTTTTTTTTATTAATAAAATGAAGCTTTTTCTTTCATTTATATTACTAAACAATTTTTCTCTGTTTGAAGGGTTTTTCATCACTAACACTAATACTGAGTTTACAATATTTGTAACATATTGTGACGCGAAGCAGTCTCTGTATTTAAAATAACAACAATAAATATTATTGCAAAATTATGAGAGTTATAAATAAAATACAATTATATTTGTTACTAAATATATTAAAATATATATTTTCTTTCACAATTTATTAGATAAAGTATAATAATAATTAGTTAAGGGCCGATTCCACCGTTATGTTAAACGAAGTTTAAATTACTAAACGAAGATTAAAATGACATTTTTACATTAACAATGTCATTTTAATCTTCGTTTAACAAAAGGGGTGGAATTAGCCCTCATTAATTAAAATAATAATTAATTATTTGTATATTTTTAAATATCACCCTCGGCCAGGTCTTCTCTTCGACAATTAATCAGGTAGATGAAATCATTGATGAAACATATTTAATAAATGTTTGACAGGTTTAACAAATCAGCTAAATAACTAAATCTTGATTTAGAACACTAAGAATATATTAATATCATCATTTTACTTACGGCCTTTGGTAGTCGAGTCTCGAATTGAGCGATCTATCATTTCAATAGAAGGAATTACTTTTTTGGTGAATTAATCGTTTAAATCTATTTTTCAAATGACCACTTCTCTTCGAAATCAAGCGTATATACCGATATACGATTGAAATAGAATATGATAAGCGGTCCATTCACAAAGCATCTACCCTCTAGATTATATTCTATAAACTGTGCCTTTAGAGACCCAACGGTAAATTATTGTGGTCCCATCTTTTGAAATGCTTTCACGAACATAAGCTCACATTAATAAATTGAAACAACGATAGTCGCCACCTACATCTTTAATGCTTAAAAGGGTACATCATTTACTAAGGACCCTTGGCGGATTTTTCAGAAATTTGCTTATTTTAGATAGGTACATACTTTTTGTTTTTATATATACACGTATAATAACTGTCATGCTCTGTAAACATTAGTATAATAACCTGTCAAAATGATTGATCAATCATCTAATGGCAAGATATTGAAGTTGGATACATGCTTTATCTAGTTCTCATAATGGTTAAATGGGTACCTCATCTTCTAGCGACCTCTAGTGGATTTTTTGGAACTACGTTCTGTTTGGTGCCATCTCGTCTTCTGTTTTTATATAGGATTTGAGGCAAGTTTAAACACCTATAATAATTGTCATTCATCGTGACACACAATAATCAATCTGAATTTGTTTAGAATAAATCGACATCTTGAAAAGAGTGAGAACCAAAATCTGCATGTTCATTGATTTAATTATTTAATTATGTGACTTTTGTACTGCAACTTCCGTTTATTTTGGAAATGAGTATACCCTATTTTAGATAACTTTGTTATTTTATATATTTTTATATATTCAAATAGCATATTTTTTAAAGATCAAGAAAATAAACATTCCTTACGTGTTGAACACTATAGTTTTTATGGAACTATAATATGCTGCTACCCATTTTTAATTAGTTTTTATAATTTATAAAATTAAAATGACAGTTCTATTCTAGGTAATTATTTAATGTTTGATATTTCATGGCACATATTATTTTATTAAAATTATTAGGAATCTGATACGGAAATGATTACTTTGTGTTATCATAATTATCAAATTAAGGAAATGTACCTCATTGCTTAATCAATAATAGTTGTTTAAGTGTGGCTTTGTATGGGCCGTAGAAAGAAGTCCTTCCCTTCTTACAATGTATGTCAGTGAATCCAAGGAAAAGAGTTTCACATTGATTATTTATAATAAAAGCGATAATGGATTGGGAGAGATATTTTTAACAATCGTAGATAAATGTTTTTAATTCATGTGTTGAGTTCGCTGATACTCGTATGTAATCTCATTTGTGCAATTCCTTTTGCAAACATTTTGTTTTACTATAAATCAGTCCAGTACAGCGAAGATGCTGTCGAGATAAGAATGTATTTCTGAAAATTTGACAATTCATTTATAATAATTCAGCGACGGAGTATTTCGACTTGTCACAATAAATATATTATTGTGCCTTCAGTTGTTTTGTGTTGTATTTATCTTCGGTATGCAGACTGGACCCTTCTCATCAGCAATATAAACAAGCCATTGGTCATGGTACTCACGGCTGTGCTTTTTAGTTATACGGGTTTGAGCCAGTGGCGTTTTAGATCTAAGTATAATACTCGTAATTAATGTATTATATTTAGGAACTGGTGCTTCTCTACAATAAAATTTAAACCAACTCAAATTTCTTTTGTTTTTATGGAAAGTGAATATTTTTGGATTTATCTGGGAATTGATGTGAGAATCGAAGTGCATTATTACATTTATTTTCGAAGTAATAAAGTTTTATGTAAGGATTTTTTTTTAAATTGGTAGATTTCGAGACGCATAGTATGACGAAGTCACTAAATTTTATTTTTAATTTTTTTTAAAAATATATATTTTAATTAATTTCCGTGAAGGTACGTTTTAAGATCCCCGTATGTTGAATTTCCTAGTCATCGCAGATCCTGAACGGCTGAGCGAGCCGCCCGTAGTTTAAAATATTCTCGTTTGTACTGTAAAATCATGTTCGTATTAAAACACCGAATTTTATACAAATTATCAAAAATTATTTGCGAAGGTGTGCGAGGGTCATTTTTTGTACCAATTAGTAGTAAATAGTCCGAAGACCGGTGATGGCTGCTCCCACTCCGAACTGATCGACGTGCAGCGTCATAGCTGAAAAGGCATAAGTACGAGGGCGGCGAAAATTACAAGAGCTTGCTTTTTGACCACCGTAGTGTCCAGAAGTTTTCTGTCGCCGAAGCTCTTTTTTTTTCGTGATAGTGATACCGAGTTAGTGAACCGTTAGCTCCAGCAATCCCGATTAGTAGGCCTTTCAACATAATTTGTTCTTTTCTCTTATACGAAATTGCCGTTCTCGTCTCGCCTTCTAGTTGAGCATTTAATTTTTTTATTCTTATTAGTCAAATTATCGCGTTTTAGCGTTGTCAAAACTCTCCTGGTTGAGCCATTCGCGGATCTCCTGGATAGGTTCTAATCCGGAAAGCTTTGCAACCCCGCCCAGTAAAACATTCATTTTTTTATTAAATTGACGCGATCATTTTCTTTCTTTCAAATTTTTGTTAATTTAATTATCGCGATCTAGTGTTGTAAAACCTCTTGGTTGAGCCACTTGTGGATCTCCTGAGCGGCCTCTATTCCTGGAAATTTTACAACCGTCCGCTCCAAATAGCATTTCCCTCCGTTTATAATAAAGTTTTTGCAAAAGCCGGACGAGAACTTTGAAACTCGCTATCATCGTGTTAACTTCGATCGAATGCATTAATTCTGTTCCTTGTAAAATTTTATTTCTCATATGCACGAGTGTCGTAAATTTGAATACAGTTTAATTTCACTTGTTAGTTTCCTTTTTTTTTAAGAAAATCGCCTGCTTTAGTCCAACTAATTTGTTTTGATAATTAGTTAACCGATTATTTATTTTAATTTATTTTTTTTTAATTAATTTTTCTTTTAGAAAATTTATTTTCCGTATATAGGGTGGAGCATAATTGCTTTCTGAATTTTGATCCGTTTAGTTAATTCAATTTATTTGTTTTTGAAAATTAATTTTAATTTATGTAAAAAATTATTTTCTGTGTAGCATAATTACCTCTCCTGGATTTTGAACCGATTATTTAATTCAACTTATTTTTTCTTGTTTTTGTTTTTGTAAATAAATTTTCTTTAGTAAATTTATTTTCCGAATATAGGAAGGAGCACATTTTTTTCCTGAACTTTTATCCGTTTATTTAATTAAATTTATTTGTTTTTGAAAATAAACTTTCATTTATGTAGAAAAAACATTATTTTCTGTATACAGGGTGGAGCTAGTTGCTTCCTGAATTTTGAACCGTTTATTTAATTCAACCTGTTTGTTTTTGAAAATTAATTTTAATTTATGTAAAAAAAATAGTTTCTGTATACAGGGTGGAGCCTAATTTTTTCTGGTATTTTTGAACCGTTAATTATTTCAATTCATTTTTTTGGAAATATATATTTTGTTATTTATTCCTGTGTTTCTTTTATTACCGGCTCTTGACCGTTTTCTTTCAGGGTATCGTAGGGTACAAGGTATAAGGGAGATAAGTGTTAACACTGAATTTACCTTGAGTACACTTTGGTGTGCTACAAGGTCGCAGAGCAAACTATGTTACCAAAACTGGCGCCCGAGCAACCCCTATTCTTAACTCACCATCATAGCGCAACACAGACATCCCGATTCTTTGTAAGTGAAATCGGAAGCCTATTACAGTAGTTATAGGTTAGGTTTGTAACGTGATCTCTAGTTATTCTAAGTACTTGTTTAATGTGTTTGAGCTCAATTGATTGGGCGTGGGTTAGGTTATTAAATAACTCGAATAACTTTGAAAAAGAAGTTGGGCACCACTATATTTAAAGCTTACTATACTTGACTCTAGATTAGTGATAAAAATATAGAAAATCACTAACCACTAACAAATAATATTTAAACCATGCTTTAGATAAGGTAGAAATCGATTTCTAATTCACATAGTTTTCTAAATTCAAATTTAAGATGATTTATTAAATAAAACTTATCTTTTGGTAAAGGGAGGTAATATAAGGAATGTTTTATCGCATGGTATATCCTCAGGCAACTTCTTCAAAGGGATTCGGGATCCTTATTCGTAATTGTGCAACGTGAATGATCTCGTGATATTTGGTATTCTAACTTAAACTCGTAACTGTCTAGATCTTCTAGAGATGAATCAAACCACGGCCTTCAGATTGTACCAAAACCAAAACAAACTTCTAGGTATAAAAACCATGAAACATCTTAAAAGGAATTCAAAACCGTCTAGATATAGCCATGCTAAAAAAGGTTAAAATGTTGAGACTGAAAATAGAAAATTTAAACAGGATTTAGATAAAATGCCATGACTATTAAATGAACAATTTAAAACTATTAAATGAATAATTTCACAGAGACTAAAGTTAATATGAAAAGGAAAAATCTTATTTAATACATTCAAACATAGTAAAGCATAAATCTTATTCCAAAAAAAATTATATATAAATTAACCATGTGTGTTACTCATTGTTAATAGGATTGAGGTTATGTTCGGAACTTGACAATTTAATTAAGAAATCCTTGTACAAAATATATATTTTCAACAATATATCATTATTAAAACTTACCTTATAAAATCAGACGGCCAATAAGAATATTAAAAATCATCTAATACATAGGATGACCTAGATATATTGAAATTCAAATCAAGTTGATTCGTTGACATCCAAGTCAAAAATAATTCTCACAATACGAATCAAGGAAGAAGAAAACGACAAATGACATTTGAGTAAGAGATGATTCTGTTGAAATAACGAATAACGAATAACGAATAACGAATAACGAATAACGAATAACGAATAACGAATAACGAATAACGAATAACGAATAACGAATAACGAATAACGAATAACGAATAACGAATAACGAATAACGAATAACGAATAACGAATAACGAATAACGAATAACGAATAACGAATAACGAATAACGAATAACGAATAACGAATAACGAATAACGAATAACGAATAACGAATAACGAATAACGGTTCCACTGTTACAGGTTAGGTAGAAAATATGTGGTTAATTCAACCAATATTTATGTCATCGGCAATGTGCTGCCGAAAGATTGTCGGTACTGCGATGGAGAACGAAATGACGTGGAATATGCCATTTTCAGTTGTGACAGGTTTACTGGAAGAGAAAGCAATCATGGACATCAAAATAGGAGTCGAAATAGTAAAAATTAACATCATAGAGGAAATGATTAAAAGTGAAAAGAACTGGATAACCATAAAAGAATATATAGTAAAAATCATGAGAATAAGAGAAAAGGATATAAAATCAAGAAATAATAACAAGCATTCGCCAAGAAATAATGCCAAAGTGGTTCCGGGGCTTGCCTGCGGTGTAAAGGGAGTTGAGTTTTTTTCGTGGGTCCCACACCACCTAAAACACGGATGTTTTGGTGTCTTTTGAAGATTTTTCCTCCCACGCAGAAAAAAAAGGTTGAAAATGAGTTGGATGATCTAATCGCCTTCCACTGCGACCCAGATAGATATATTGTGGCTCATGACTAACTTATAGTTCACCGTACAAGCCACATCTTTTGATGAAGGCCATGGTCGAATTGTGTGAGACTTGTTTAAAGTCGGTAGGCTCCAGTCGTATAAATTCGAAGATCTGGAACCAGGTGTAGAACTATGTTCACACTGTAAAGCGATAGCCAGGGCCGCCGAGAGTCAGGCCGGGCCCCAGGACAATTCTCTAGATCGGGCCCCGTGACAAAAAACAGCTCTTCAAACAAAAACTTTTCCTCTTCTAGTTGAATTGAGTTTCTAAAAAAAATTCTCAATTCTTCTCTCAAAAAAAAAAAAAAAAAAAACAGCTCCCCAACCAAAAACTTCCCCTCTCGTCTTGTGTCGAATTTCTCATATAAAACAAAAAAAATTCAGTTGTCGTGCCCCCTTTATACCGCTGCCGGGCCCCCATTTGAGTCCGGGCCCCGGGAATTAGTCCCGGCTACCCCCCCTCTAGTCGGCCCTGGCGATAGCTAAAAAGCGACCTTCTTTGCGATAGTTAAGCGAATTGGTACTATGTTCACGAATATTGAAATATCGATTTTATCTTCGGATGAATTCGGTGAAAGCGACATTTTTCTGTCAAAACCACGTCAAAACAAAGGGAATTTTATTTTTTTAAGTAATTATGTTGGATACTGGCAGTTGCCACTATTTTGCATTTAAATTTGAAGTATAACCCACGATGTATAACCATTTTTATAACTAACGGATTAGTGTCAGTAGTAATTTTGAATTTATTTATTATTTATCTAAATATTTTTTTTTGCTAAAAATGGGATTACTACCTGAGCATTGCGAAGGTATTCTCAATTCTCAATTATGCGTATCCGGGTATAACTATAAATAAATTTACGGGTGCAGCCTCAAATACATATTCAAAAAAAAAAAAAAAAAAAAAAAAAAAAAAACAAATTGGGAACAACTGGTTAACACATTGAATTCTTTGGTATAAAATAATTTCAAAAGTTAAAAATAATATTTTAGGTTATTTTTTATTTAACAAATATAAGAAAAGGCAAGATGTAATTAATCATGTCCTCTATTTTCTGCTTACGCAAGGCGTCTGCCTCAGAGGTGTTGCCTTCCGGTTACGTCGACAGAAATATAGCCAGAAATCGCTTCAAAGCTATGGAGTTAAATGAACATAGTTCCAGCGATATTTGTATGGTGACCTCGCTGAAAAGCATGAACATAGTTCCACTGCTGGTTCTTTACAAAGCGGATCAGGTACATAAAGAGTGTAGTTATACAATATGTTAACCAGCTCGCCCAGCAAAATAAAGATGTGAAGCTTAATTATTATATTTAGACGTGGGAGAAATAAATATAGATTAGCTCTTGACTCAGTTATTTGCCTGTTATGATTGAACGCATGGTTACGCCTTTACCAGAAGCGGGGTAACAAGTATGCTCTATTTCTGTCTATTCAATAGCTGGGTCAATAGCACTGGAGTCCAGGAAGAAAAAGTTAACATATTTGATATAACTAATAATAAGTTTTTTGTACCCATTAATACATATTATAAAAAATAATCTGGTTGAAATCGTTAATTATGTGGATGGTTAAGAATACCATTAAGACTAGAAAGTGTTGTGGGTGTCGCATCATTTCAAACATGTGAATATTTGAAACTTATGTAACTTAAAAATGATGCTGTTCAAAATTAATTCCAGTCAGAAGGAGTGGGTGGGTAGTGTTATTTAACAACATGTTGAGAGTGCATCAACTCATGTGATTATCTTAAATCACAATTCCAAGAGTTGTATTCCAGAGATTATACTTCGAAAATGTAAAAAAATATATAGAAAATCTAATAGCATTAATAACTAAGCCAAATTTAATCTTAGATCGTATTTGTTACTGATAAATAAGGTACATAACATAATTTAAAATTTTGGATCTTGCATTACTCTGACCAATTAAATCAACAGGCGTGATTATTACTACAATCAAATTCATGGTGAATGATTATCGATTATTAATCAAGTAGAAGCATAGGGATTTAATCACATCTGATACAACTTATTCATAAATCTGATTTTTAAATGTTGCGACATTCCAACTTAATGACAGAATATAGATCTCACTACAGATTTAGCTAAAATACTTTCAGTGTTTATAATATAACTTTCTAAAATACTAAAAGTTTTTTTACCTAAATCTGTACCGAGATCAATATTTTGTCATTGTGAATCTTCCAATATTTTTCTCACAAGCCGCCACTGTAATACACAGTTTTTGCGTATAAACATTCCTTTTTTATTTAGTACATAAAAAAATTATACATGATGGTATTTCGAAGATTTTAAAAGATTTTTTGGTCCTTTTGGGAAATGAAAACTCTTCATTTGTAAAATCCCCAGTGTGTGCCATAAAGTTGGATCCATATGGATTTTTTTTTAATATCACGATTGGAAAAAAACGTCTTAGGGTAATCACCACTGCTTATTTAAAAAAATAAAATAGCCCATATCAAAGTTGGCTACTCACATTAGTTATCTGTCAAATTCGCATGTTATTTATTAACGATTTTTCGAGACAATTGCGAATTTGACAGATACTTCTAATGTCAGTAGTCAACTTTGATAACGGTTATTTTAAGTTTTTAAATAAACAAAGGTGAATGCCCTACGACGTTTTTTCCAAGTATATTATTAAAAAAAATTCCCATATGAATCTAACCTTATAGCACACATTGTACCTTTGAATTTTAATAAAATTTTATTTTATACACGGTGGGCCACCGAAAACTTTCCACTTTTCGTATTGATGTAAAAAAAACGTTTGTACAGTTTGATTTTAGTTTGGAGGAGGACAGTTTCTTCTAATTGCAGCATCGGCACTTTAACCCTCGACCAGTAGGGTAAACAACCCCTACAATTTAAATAGGGAAAGAACCAAGAGTGACACATCATTGAAAGGGTAATTTGATGAAGAATTCGGCAATTGGAGTATGCATTGCTTTACTTTCGATTTTAACGTCCTGTAGCTTGATAAAGAACTGTTACATATTGTAAAGTGTGACGCTTCATTTAAAAGCTAAGTTTATTACTAATTCAATGAACCACATAACATTAATCTAAAAGTCTCCATATTACACTTGCAACAAAATAAAGTTTTATATATTTTAATTAATATTATGTGGTGCTTTGAATTAGTTACAAGTGTAAATTAAAAATTTAAAAAAACCGACTTCAAAAACGTGCAGATGCCATCACAACATCTTAACCAAATTTATATGGGATCACCCCTGAGGTACCCCCTTTCTAACAAAAAAAGAATCATATAAATCGGACAAGGTAGTAAAGCATTATCGCTAAACACACATAAAAAATGAAGAGTTTGAGGATTTTCTCATGGACTAAATTTTTAGATTTTGACCAAATTTATATGGGACCACCCCTGAAGTAGCCCCTTTCGAACAAAAAAAGAATTATTGAAATCGGACACCGTGTTAAAGAATTATCGCTGAACATACATAAAAAAAAATATCGCGACGAATTGATAACCTCCTCCTTTTTTAAAGTCGGTTAATAAAATTAGTTTTTACATGAATTGTCACACTTTATTTATTATTTATTTTATATTTATCAAGATAAAGAGCGCTAAAATCAAAAATACCGACTTCAACATCAAATTACCCTTTCAATGATGTGGCATCCTTGGTACTTTCCCTATTTCAATTGTAGGAGTTGTTAACCCCACTGCTCTAGGGTTGAAGGGCCGATGCTGCAATTAGAAAAAATGTTCCCCTCCAAACTAACATCGACCAGTCTGAATATTTATGTTCTCTGCATCAATACGAAAAAAACAGGGTGGAAAGTTTTCAGTAGCCCACCCTGTATACCATTTTTTTTAAAAATTTAAATATTTATTATTTGAATAAATGGACTGCGTTATGCATAACATGACCAAGCGCCATTTTAAAGAATTGAGATAAACGAATTTTAGTATTAAGCTTTCTAAAAAAGAAACTATTCATCAGATTGAATTCATATTTAATATGGATATCAAAAGTACTAAAAACAAATTAGTTTAGCAGTTTCATAATAATAAAATGAAAAATATAGATATTTTGAACAGTGGCGGCTCATGGTTTAAGACATTTGTTGTTCTCCAAGATTCTACCTAAATTTGGCCATCAACGTTTTTAGTTATTTCTTTTAAAATAAAACTTTCTATGAGTCCATTATTTTTTTATAGTTAGATTACACCTACTACTACTAGAGGGCGATATTATCTCAAAATTGACGAAATGGCACTTGGTCATGTTATGCATAACGCTGGCGAAATAATAAGCATGCTACGAAAGATAATGATGTAAGTTCCAATTTCCTACAAACATGGTATAGCTTTAACTATCATTTTATAAATAAATAAAACGTTTTAGAAGAAAATATAACACATCAAAAACATAAATGTCACATAAACGTCAACTCAAAACTAAAATATTATATTACTACGTTAACAATTATGAATGACCGTAAATATTGCGCTTTTGTCACGTTTTTAGAATATTAATTTGGTAATAATTATTATAATGAAACAAAATGGGTATATACTATGAATACTTTTATAAGAAAATTTTACTGTTAAAACATTGTTTTAAAAGTCGAAGTATATTATAAAAATTGTTTAAATAATATATCAATAAATGTAATTTAATTTTTTTAAGTATCAATAAATACCCAGACAACACACCAAATCCCAGAGATATTCACAGAATATCTTTTGTGGATATCCAATATATCCACAGGATATCAGAAATATCCCGTGGATCTAATATGGATATCCAAATGTCCGTCTATATCCAGAATATAGAAGATATCCTATGGATTATCCAGCAAAATATCTAATGAGTATCTTCCAGACAATACAAGAAATCCCAGAGATATCCACAGAATATATTCTGTGGATATCCAATATGGATATCCAACCAAATGTCCGTCTATATCCCAGGATATAGAAGAATTCGGATATTCAGAAAAATATTTTATAGGTATCTTTAGTAGAGATTCATAAGTAACCAATGATTATTGAATAAAGTTGAAAGAAAATAGCAGAGATAAAAAATATTTTCAACACTCAAAATATTTTCAACACTCTGCCTTTGATATTGCCCACTAAGGAGAAAGTTATCCTTATTAGGACTCTTCAACAATAAATGGAAATTCTCGACTCCAGCCTCTAATGGAGTCTGATTGTGAAACAAATTTCGATCGAACTCAATTACGGCGGGTTGAGCATGAGAAGATGCGAAAGTAGTATCGCCATCTATACTTGGTAAGCAAAATCAAAAATTACAAATAGTGGATATCCACGATGGTTTGCGTTCGCGCCTAGACTTTGATATATTTAGTGGATGTCCATGGGATATTGAATACACCTTAAAAAAATTAATTTTAAATATCGGAACGGTACTATTAGCCACAATGGTGAGCACAATGGCGTAATTTCTTAATAATTTGCTATATAATTACTATTATTTATGGACATTTGCATGTCTATAAATTACAGCTCATGGATATAAAATAGATATCCACCATGGACTGGATATTCAGTGGATATTGGGATGTTCAGTAGATATTCAAAGGATTTGGTGTGCTGTCTGGGTATTGCCGAATGAAGAACAAAAAGTTTTATCTAGATATGTCAACAGTGTGTGAGAGAATTGGGGACATATTCTCTAACTTTTAGCCAAAAACGCATAGCAACGAAAGTGCCAGGCGGACTTCTCAATAAAGCTCGATCAACAACACGACAAGCATACGATTATGGTATTCTCTAATGCTAGACTATTTTGCTATTCGTAAGTGATTTTAATTTTTGTCGTAAGCTGACATAATTATAAATCGTAAATGCTGATTGGTTTGAATACCTAAGGTTAGTATTTGAATGTAATTTTACCATTATTATAATTCATTAATCATTCAACATGGACGCTGTAGTTTAAAAGCAACTGGATAGGGCCCAAACGCAAACTCTATTAGAATATGTTGAGGCCTATTTCAAATTATAACGAATCAAAAACATAATGAACAGCCTAAATTTGCTACCATTTAAAATTCAAGTCAAAATATTTAGGTCCATATTTTAATGTTTAACTTATCTACGTCCACAAATCTTAGCCTTAACTGTCAAAACTTGAAGTGCGAACAGCAAAACGCGCATTATGTGTAACTTTTTTAAAATCGCTTCACGGTTTTAAAATACGAACAGCACAGCAAGTAGAGAATACCAAAACGTTTGTGTTATACTTTTGTTTTTGTTTTGTCCCGTTTCTAGAGAGACGCGCTGAGTGCTTTTAAAAATGCTGGTTAGAGAATAACCCCCCAGATCTTCTCCCTCTTCTCACCTTAGATTGTGACTTATGCTTGAAACCAGGCAATATGTAAACAGTTTTATCTGTATTCTTTCTACAGGGTGTTCCGCATAGGTACCGAGACAGAACAGGTGCGTGTTGGGCACCCTAAAATATAATGAATTAACACAAATTACTCCTATACTAAGTTGTATCCCTAAAGAGTTACGGTAGCCTAAAGTAGGACCATAAATTTCGAAAAAAATTTAATATCTTTGCAACCCCCCTTTAACTTAAAAAATCTATATGTGGTAAATTGTTTAGGCGCTTCATGAGTCTTAATTTGGGGGTGAGTAAGAATTAATTAAAATATTTTAAGGGGTGGTTTTGGGGTAACCCACCCTTATAAATATACACAACTTTTTTGTCCATCGGCAGATTTTTAGAAATTTAATTATATTTTTTGCAAAATTTTGTTTTAAAACTTTTTCACTTTTTTTATTTTTTAATAAACTTAATATTTTTTTGAGAAAAACGTAAAAAATTAAATCAATGCAATAATACTAAAATCACTTGAACCTTTAGTTGGCCCATGCATTTCTCAATTAAATTTAACAAATAGCAAATTAGTAAAATCGATTAGTGCCTAAATAACTTACCAAATATAGATGTTTTTATGTTAAACGATTGCAGAGTTATTAATTTTTTTCGAAATGTATGGCCCCACTTTAGGCTTCCGTAACTCCTTGGGGTACAACTTGGTTTAGAGGTAAATTGCGTTAAATCATCATATGTTGGGGTACAAATGTTATGTGTCGGTCCTTATGCGGATCACCCTGTATATCTATGGATTTAATACATCTAGGTAGGTAATCATTTAGAGTAGAAATTATGATCTATCTTTTGAAGAACTGAAAACTGCTGTGTACTATCGTTTGCAGAGTTATAGATAAATATTATTAGTGGATATCTTTGATATGTAATGTATTCGGTGCCAAGGCCATGGGTGTTCTCCTGTATTGATATTTCAGATGCAGGAGAATTAACCTTCAACAATACGGATATTGAACTAACATTTTGATCTAATCAGAGCTTTGCAAATCAAACTTTAAACTGTAATATTGATTATAATTTTTATTTTGGCAGATTAGTGCAATAGATTTAGAATCAGTGCATATACCTAAATAATTATTTATCGACTATAATTCCAAGATGTTTAATAATATTTTTTACTAAGTACTTCTCTGTAATGTCAATGAATTTTGTTGTCCTTTAGTTTATTTTCAGCCAAAATAGGTTTGCCCCTTTTTGTTAAATTTGTTTAAATAGTTCTCATGTTCAATATCAAATTATTCAAGATCAATTTTATGAGCTGAATTTTAAATAAACAGTGGCTTTCTAGTAGGTATATTAAGTTTAAAATCAAATGCAATAATATTAAAACAAACTGAGACTAATAACTGGAAGTATATCAGCTTGAACGATAAATTTTTATTGCACGAACCCGCCATTAATGCGAGACCTGATCTTTAACCTGGCTGGAATTTACGTACCTAATTGATGATCTGCTTGCAGTAGGTCACAAAGCCGACATTCGACATTCTCCTATTAGAGGACAATAAAACATACAACACATTATTTTCCCGTTTTTAATATCTACAGTAAAAAAGTAAATCTTTATTTTTTACAAAATGTTTAATAATAATTCGTAATTACTGCAGCTTTTTAAGATTTTTCTTAAGATGCAAAAATATTCGTCTGTGCGTACGTATCAACATGATAACTCTCGAATGAAAGCTTCGATCCATCCCGTGCATCCTACAGATTTTCAAAATTTTCGGTTTAAATGTAAAATAATATTTATAACACTATTTTGTTTTATCGTATTAAATCGTATACGGGTGTTCGATAAGTACGGTACATAACTTCAGGAGCGTATTTTGGAGCTAAAATATAGGTATTTTTGTCATATACACTATGTCTAAAAAATGCTTCGTTACGGAAATACAGGGTGTGAAAGTTTCATATATTTCCAAAACCACTTGAGATATTTTAATTAAATTTTTGCAGCTTTTGAGAGTTAGCAACGTTGCGTGTCTTACTGTAAACACAATGGCTTTCGTTTAACCAGTGGCGCGCGGATAAGGTAATAGCTGAAAAATATGGAAGGAAAAACTTGTTACGCCGCTATTCTTTTTCAATATTTAGATTTTTGCTTGTTCGATTTGAAAGAAAAAAGGTCCCTTGACTTTTTTCATGAATAATTACAGAGCCATTTTTATTTTTTTTATTATTTAACTACAAATAACAATCATAAATAATCACTTATAACAAAGAATCAAAGCAAATATTGAAAATTGCCACCTTCTAATAAAACGCACGATTCCAATCGTCTCCTCAATGATTGTCTTACTCTTTTAAAAATTCCTGGAGTATTTCTTATGGTATTACAACCTTGAATTATTCGATTTCTTAAATCATTTTCATTTAATACAGGTGTCTCATACACGAGTGATTTAAGGTGACCCCAAAAATAAAAGTCCAAGGGATTAAGATCGGGACTGCGAGGTGGCAAAGCTTGAGGACCTCCGCGTCCAATCCAGCGATTAGGAAAAATGTTGTCGAGGTATTGGCGAGCAAGAAGGCTAAAATGGGCTAGTGCACCATCGTGCATAAATCATAAATCTCCTCTTACTTGCAGAGGTACTTCTTTTAACAGACCATTTAGTTCTTCGTGTAAAAACTGAGTATACGAATCACCATTCAGTCGAGGGGGTAAAAAATATGGTCCAATAAGATGGTAATCAATAATCCCTATCCATACATTTAGTGAAAATGTTTGCTGAAAGCGACCTTCTCTTATTGCATAAGGATTATCCCCAGCCCATAAATGTTCATTAGGAAAATTAATAATTGCTTCTCGCGAAAAAGTTGCCTCATCAGTAAATAAAATTAGGGTCAAAAAATTGTAAATATGAGCAACTTTATGGAGTAACCACCTACTAAAATTTAGCCTTGGCTGAAAGTTGCGGGGCAGCAGAGCTTGTACTCGTTGTATGTGGTATGGGTAAAGAAGAGAAACTTTCAAAACTCTCCAAACAGTATTTGCACTTACTTAAAGCTGTTGTGCAATCTTCCTGGTACTAGTTGAAGGATTTTCTCCTATCTCCTGTAGTATAGCTTCTTCTAGCTCAGGCGTTGTTACTGTTTATGGTCTACCAGGAACTACCCGATTATGCTCAAAACTACCGGATTCACTCAATCTAGCATGTATCTTTCTAAATGTTTTAGCAAGCACATGGCGTTACCCTATTCGGATAACGTTGCTGATAAATTCTTCTAGCTTCCACTGAATTCTCATTTGTTAAGCCATAAATGAAGTGCATTTCAGCCATTTCAGCGTTAGTAAAGTTATTCATTTTAATGTCTGACATACAAATAAATAAACAATTGGCGACTAGTAAAATGTATCTGGGAAAAAGTGAAGATAACTTTTTTGTTGTACATTGTTCAAAGAGATTAAAAATAATAAAAAAGAATGAAAAAATTTACTGTCTCTGTTGCTTTTTCTTTCAAATCGAACATTAAAAACAGAACAGTGGGGTAACACGTTTTTCCCTTCATATTTTTCAGCGATTAGTTTCATTAAAATATCTTAAGTGGTTTTGGAAATATTTAAAAAATTGTATTTTTTTTATGAAACTTTCACACCCTGTATTTCCGTAACGAAGAATTTTTGAGAAATAGTGTATATGACAAAAATACCTTTATTTTAGCTCCAGAATACGCTCCTACAGTTATGTACCGTACTTATCGAACACCCAAAAAAAAGTTGAATCCTCACAATTTTTATATTCAATTTTTTTTAATCTGCTTTAATAACGGTGATAAAGAGTAGATAATTTATATTAATTTATCTAATAAAATGAGTAAATAAAGTATTTAAAATTTTAGGGCAAATGTTGATAGTGTCGTTTTGATATTTGCTCGAAAAAACAGGTTAACCTTTTAACAATTTTCTTTTTATAGTTACCTATGTTAAGTAGATGAAAAATTGTAAGAATCGAATCTCCCAAGTCTCAAGTGTTGAATGGTTGTGTTGGTCTTGAATCTTGATCTTACATTGCTCGTCTTGCAAGACTGTAAGACTGAGACAGTCACCAACACTAGTCACTTTGTGGCCACTATCTCGGCGGCATACAAGCTTTTCACAAATGGATTTGGAAGTAAACTTTCAAGATAAAAACACCATGCAATAATATTAGAAAAATTAAAACAAAACCAGGTATCAATAATGCAATTGGATAGAATACCTATTATTCCTGACTCTCAAACTTTTCGTTATTTAAAAGGTCAAAGTCGGGAAAATAGGAAAATACAAAATAAATCAATTTAGTATATAGACGATTCGAAGATGAAAAACAGCACAAGAACTGGGATTTACCATGTGAACTCAGGCAGAACATTAGTCTAAACATGGGGCTAAAATAACAGCAATATATGCCTGCGCCTTGGTCATGTTAAATGACTCTTAGAAATAAGAGGGTCTTTAATATAACAGTCATGCAGCCCTTAATGCAATGAAAAGGGTTGAAGTGCAATCCAAATTAGTATTGGACTGCCAACAACCCCTCCAGGGCTTAACAAGATCACTCTTGAATGGGTGCTGGGACATGAGAGAGGAAGATAGCTGATAAAACTCTATTTAGATCAGAACACACATGTGTTATTTCATATTGTTAAGCTGGTTTTTGGAACTCAATTTTTCAACTCAACTTTTACAACTCAAATATTCTACTAATAACATACACGTACAACGTCTATTATAAAACTGAAACTCTGACGTCAGGATCATCGACTTATATAGCTCGCCTTAATCTTCTTGAACTATCCGGATTTTTTTTGTCAAGAAATGACATATTCAGACATTTCTGGACTATTCTATCTTCTTCTTTTACTCGTACTTTTACTTATGATGATTGCAGTATACTGTAGGATGATGGATGACATTGCACTTCTTTTTGTATTCGTACGTTTTCCATAACAGCCGCAGGCTACTGCAGGGTGCAGGGTAACAATATTAACATATTATACGAGCCCCTTTCCATTTTAGGGGCTCGGGGCTAGGGGTGTTATACAGATACATAGAGAACACCTTATTCTGGCGATGGTTGGAACTTCTTGAATTTCCTGGAATTCTTATCAGGAACGAACTAAAGACCGTAATAGGACCCTTTATGGGACTCTGTGGATTTAAATGTCATCTAATTCTCTTAGGGATATCTGATGACATCCTATGTACAATATGTGAAGAGAAGGACGAAATTTCAGTTCATATACTATGCCATAGTAGTATCGCCCAATCACTAGTCCCGATGGCGTAAACTACCAATTCAGCGTCTCTTGAATTTTATTTTTAAAAGGTTCTTATTTTTATATAAAATTTTTAATACATGAGTAGATACTTAATATTCTGGTCTACTTATTTTTTCTAACCCCATTCCGTTATAACATATACTTATGGATACAAAATTTAATAAAAAATTAAATCAGACCAAGGTTCGGTTCGGTCAGGTTCGAAATAACAGTATAGTCACGTATATTTCTAATGAAAAATTTAGTTTAAAAAAAATAACATTAGTTTGTCAAACTAAAATTATTAATTATAATAATTTTTAATCCCGAACGTTTTTTATGTCAGTTGCAATTCATGAAATCAATTTAGCGGTGCTTAAATTAGCGGTTTAGCGGTAAGCTAAGATCAAGCGTATAATAATGGGAAAATTTACCAATTTTTGGTCCTTCTTGACTTTATATACCTAAATAAATGTAACGCCCAAAGGATGATCAATAGCATGAATGAATATTTTAAACTGCTGGAAGAAAAATAAACACCATCCATCCAACAATTCACTTTTTGCGTGGAGAATGGATTCCTAAGTTCTGATTGTATGATTGTAAGTGTGTTTTGGCAGACATTTTTATTTCATAGTGCAGCTTACATAAATTTGGGGTGTACATTATCACTGTTTTCTTTTTCAATTTGACCTTATCGCATAACAGATGAGGTATTTGTTGCCAAAATAATCTGGAATAAGTCACTGCGGACCAGTTATTACGTTTCTTGTATAACACAATTATTCACTATTCTAATGAGTTTTACGGCACACCTTTTCAAATAAAATAGGTAGGGGAGACCGGGGCTGGTTGACGCATTTTTAGCCTCACTTTTTTATATCAGTTAAAATAAGAGATTGCAAGAATCTATTTTATGCATGAACATCTTGAATATCTTTGCTAATTACTAATAATTGTAAAACGGAAACATTACAGTTACGCAATGTTTTTTATTTTTATTTTTGTATTAAAGCGTTGCATAGTTTTAGGGTTTGTTGACGTATGGTTGAGTTTGGCAGAATTTGAATAACCTTAAGAACAAGAATAACTTTGTACTTTTTGTTTAGAAAATACAAAAATAAAAACAAAATTGTAAACTAAAACATTTGTTATAAAATAAATCTAGGTAATAGGTAATATATAAAATAGAAAAAAGATCAAGGACAAGTTTTAAATTCGAAAAAAACTCATGGCAATGTATCTAACTACTACTTAATTTCTAGGCCTCTAAGTGAATGCATGTCTGATTAGCTAATCATTGCGGAGCCCTTAAATCTTAATATTAATTCATTTGCTGACCAGTTCATGAATTTTATAAAAGTCGTACAATTTGAAGTTATCTTTGCACAAGTTGGTTTAAGGTTATGTTATGGAGTTTTTTCAGCTTAGAAAACAGTGTTAAGAGCTATTATTGGAATACCTATCTAATCCTAACTCTTGACGAAAACATTAAAAAAAAAATCATAACCCTTCAATGTTTAGTCATAATATGACTAAACATATATTATATGACTTTCGTTTATCCTATCTTCAAAAACTAGATTAAGATTACAAAAAAAAGCTTTCCTAGTCTAGAAATGAAATTAAGACATGCCAACAATATGATTTCTTTTTTAAATTTAGCCATACGAAAGTTCATTAGCGCACGGTTATTTTAAAATTTGTCTTAGAAACCTAAAATATTTTTTTAAATTTGTAGAGTTTCGTTAGTGGGTCGTAGAAAAAATATACTGTACAACTCTACAACTCGAGTGGATTTTCCATATACATTCTTGTTGCACAAACAACTATTGTACCTACCTACATTGTTTGTTCTGTAACTTACTGGATGGATCTATTGGGAGAATATTTTTGTTCTGACTGTTCCTATAGTAAGTAGAACTTTTTTTTGTGTATAGAAATGAAAACCTATAACGGAATGCAATCTTGATAATTTTTGTTCAATATACACCTTATTTTCAACGTTTGTGATTTGTTCATATTTTTTACTTTTGTAACTTTTGTTGATGTCAATTTGGACAGAAATTTTTAATCGGCTTTTTCCAAAAAGTGTCTAAGGAGAAGTAAAGCAAACGAACGTATACGATACGCCACACGATGACATCAGTAAAACTTTTTCTGATGTTCCAAGATAAGTAATTTTCAATCTACACCTTATACTGAATGTATTTTTCAGATTCTTTTTGAGATAAGTTGGGTCAGCAATTTTTAAGCGTTTTCAGATGAAGTGTTTTAGAAAAAGTAACGCAAACGAACATTTTTTCAGATTCTTCTGAGCGTTACTATTGAAGATAAGTTATGAAAACAATGTTTAAGCGTTTTTCAAAAAAAGTGTCGAAGAAAAAGTAACGCAAACAGATATTTTTGAAATAGATACTTTCCAAAGAAAATTAAAAGCTATTTACCTGACGAGTGCGTGAGCGTTCGGTTAAATTTAAATGGCCGAGGTTAAGTGTATTAGTTAAGTTTTTTTTTCATATTACGTATTTTTTGCGAAGCAACACACGATGGCTGGCACGCCGCACATGTTTTTTTTATAATTTTATGTAAAAGAAATTTGCGGAGCACCCCGTCATGGATCCAGACGCTGTTTCGTTCAGGAACAGTCGTTGATTTTCGATGTCTTGTCCTTTCGATCTAATGAATTTGGGATCTATTGTCTTTTCGATTACTTGTAATTCAATCAAATGTATTTTCAAGGGCGGCAATACCACAAAAGATAATAATTTTTTGAGAACATTTTGTTGTTGGATGATATTATGCGTCTAAATTTCACGAAACAAAATCCTCTTTAAAATACCACGAGACTTTGGTCGAGTGGTATTTAGGAAGGATTTTGTAGAGTCAAATTTGCATAATTTGTAAGAAAACAACAAAATGTTCTCAAAAAAGTCTTATCTTGTGTGATATTTTGACATGGGCGCCGCCAGAACTTTTTCAGGGGAGGGGCCAAGAATGCAAAATTGTGAATTCTTTAAAACAAATTACAGAAATGTAGGGATTTATAGACGCTATCTGCTATCGTGTAAGACGATACAATACGGAATATAATGATATTAGGCGTGGTTGTCAAATGCTGCCGAATTTACCGTTTCTAGGGATTAGATACTCTAAAAAATATACCGAAGGTCCAGAGCGAAAACCCGATAAGTAATAAAATTTTGTTATGAAGATATTGTCGTTTTAGTATTTTTTTGTTCTTTTAATTACAAATAAATGCTTTTGATAGTTTGTCTGCATCAGTTTATAGTACATATTACATATAACGATTAAACGGATTGCTTTATTTTTTTTTCTAAATTGACGTTTGCTATAGATGTACTGAAATAAAAACAATATGATATCAAATTATCAAATTTTCGCTCTATTAATTAATAAAGAGTTTCGAAAAAATTGATCTTTACTCATATATCGATTTTTCGGAATAAATACTTAGATACGAAATTTCATAAAACGGAGTATATTAACTGAAAGAGCACTAAAAACTCTTTGATGATGCCTGTATAAAAGTTATTTTTCTATTTTTGCCGACTTATCAAGTATTTGGCTGTGAACACTCTGTACAATCTATTATTATCAGTTAAGCTTGTGCCCCAATAATTGTTTGACAGAAGTTGTTATTGTATTTTTTTTTTCGAACTTGGAAATTTCCGGCGCCCATTTAAACAGTACTTTTATAATTTATATTATAATTTATGCAGTGTTTTCAGATACAATTTGTTTTGATTGGCGTGTGTTGGAATAAAATATGATTATCGTTAGTTGATGTATTATAGTGTTAAATAATACCCCACATGATGGCACCAGAATTTTTTCTAACTTCCAATACTTTTTAATTAATTCCTCCTGTATTTGAGTCATTACTTACTACAACTACCTACCGTTTCAAATTTAAGTACCGTTATTAAATATACTTACTTTGAGTAAACCACCTGTAACAGACACCGAAGTGATTCCAAAAGTGTTCCTTCTTGCCAAATTGTGGACGAAACACTCTAACTTTAATACTATAATGACCATAGATAAACTAATAAAGAAGATGGTCGGATTCTGTGTTAATCTTTGGAAACGTAGTGCTGCGAATTAGTATGGAACGGATTTTTTTTGAACTACACTGGCTGATTGATTTGTCAGTAAGAGGCATAAAAAAAGAAGAGTGTTAACGTAACCGCGGTTCATTTAAATATCTTTATTTATTTATTTATATTTTTTGGGGTTCATTACTTTAAAAAGAAAAACTAATATTTATATTAAAATATTGTATTTAACATATATATTAGTTTTTTTTAGTTATAAAACCCCAAAAAATGTATACAAAAATGTAGACAAAAAATATTTACACTGAAATAAAATATAAGACAAATATATTTAAATTATTTATTATACAGTAATACATACATAATGTGTTAATAAAGAACAATTGTAAGTGAAATGAATACTAGTTTCCCCACATTCTTGTAAAAATGGACCATACTTTGATGGGCGTCAGGTGTTTCCTATAAAAACAAAACAAAAAGTGTACATATATGTTATTGAACAATTTCTCTTATCAAAATGTTGACCATTTTTATAAAACTAAGTTATTTTTAATTATTTGACGAAGATTGAGAACGACGCAGTCAACATATCCAACAATTTTGTCATTAACTGTATCAAAAGTGAGTTTTTCGGTTAGAGCTATTTCGTCGAACATTAAAATACAATTCCTATCAATTTCTGGCATTTTTCTAACAATTTCTTTAAATCTGGAAAACACTGAATCATTTATCCCCGTTTCAAAATGTAAATCACTTAAAATTTGTTGGATAGTAGATTTACTAGGCAACGAAATGCATTTTCTTAAAAAATTATATGCTCTTGGACCATTTTTATATAATGCTAAAGAAAAAATTTTATTCTGAGTAGTCCAAGAGGGTTTCTTTCTCTTACAATTTTCTAAACTACTTTTAAAGAATTTAATTCCAATCGGATCTAATTTATTATTAAAATCTGAAAATAACTGAGTTTTGGATAATTCAAAGGCTTTCTTGATTTTATTTTTGGAAACACGTAGAGCTTTCTTTAGCTTACAAATTCTAACGTTTTGTTCTCTATTAATAAAATACAGCTTTTTCTCTTTGGGACTTAAATTTTTGACTTTACTTTCATTTATTTGTTGCAAAACAGTTTTTCTTCGTATGGAGGGTTGTTCAAATTGTACATCACTAATATTTAGTTTACGTTTGCAACTAATTTCTTGATTTTCGTTGCTGATTAGCAAATCTATCTTATGCTGCTGTGTTTGTGCTTCAGCCTCAATATATTCTGAAATCTGGCTCTCGGGTTGTATATTTGAACTGGATGCATAATTATCTAAAGAAATTGGTAAAGAATGTACAACTAGTCGTTTACGTTTTGAGGAAACCTTACTAAAAGACTGGCAAAAAATGATCTTCACAAAGATAGCGAGTATTATTATCATCTAAAGTTAAATTTAAATTCTTAAACCAGTTCTGGCGAACTTTAACATCAGAAGGAAAATGAAAAAATGCTTTATTTGAATAACCAACTTGCTGAATATTAGAATAATACTTATTTAAACAATTAGGAGCTGAACAAGAATACTTAACTATACCCGGGCCAGACATTTTTGTTTCAAATATTAGAAAAGGATTGTTGAAATATGAAATTAGATACCTATATATCGTTAAGGCTAAGAAAACAATGATAAACAAAGTCCTTAAATACTTAATATTAAATTAAAGTTAATACTTACTAATTACATCAAATCAGCACCGTTTGTTTCTTAACCTAAAAATAACTTACCTACCTATGTAACTTACATCATAAAATAAAAATAAGTTTTATTTTATCATATCTCGCCTTCCGCCATCACGTTTTTCATTTTTTACAAGGTTGTCAATCCCGTCTTTTAAAAATCTCAGCAATAGTATGGACATTGTATGGATGGTATGGTGCGCATGTAGATTGATAAAAAATTAAAATAAAATGAATTTGAAATAACTATCATCTCATGAAAGTGTACGGAAACCGGCAACATCGCTTTCATACTATTGCGATGGTGGCGCTAACTAATAGTATGCTGGGAACTACGCCGTGTTGACAGTGGCGGGCATTTAATAAATTCATCTTGTTTTATATTAATTTATCTATGATAATGACCGTTGGTCGGTTCACGTGTGTTAGTCAGCAACGTTGCCAGATTTCAGAATTAATTCGTCAACAAATACCATACGTCAACCAGCACCGGTCTCCCCTACTCTTATTGAAAATGAAATATGTTTTAAACATATTTTGTAAAATCACTTGAAAGCGATACTGCCTTATCTTAATAATTACACTTTTTTTATTGGTTGTAAGTGACACTGTCACGTGCAATACGTGTTCGATAAAGGTACCAAAAATAAAACGCAAGAAATATTCAATCAGCAGTTTTTATTTTCTTGTTCAGTAAGAAGATCCATAATAGCTGACACAACCATGAAATACACATCAACTTCATTTTTATGGTTTTAGTATTGACTTTTTTTTAAATAACAATAAACATGTACATTTGTAGAGACAAATTCGATATTCTATTAAATCATTTCGCAATATATTTGAAAAAAAAAAATAATGGAAGGATAGGTATTTTAATAAGGTATTTTTGAACCACTACTTAAAATTTTTATTTGGCTTACTTTTTTTTTTAATTCTGAAGTTATAGAGAACTTAAGATTATCTATGTTTAGTGAAATTATTTAATAAATATCAAATTTTTGTTCTTCACAGGGAATTTCCAGCGGGGATAAAGGATTTAATATCGAAATATGTAGTCAAATATCACATTAACATGAAACAACAGCCTCATTGATTGATGAAATTTCAAAATTTTTGTTTGAAAAATTCAGCAGTGCGAGACCAGGGAACAATTAGTGAAAAACAGTTAATCTTCCGCCACGCCACATCAATTTTTGAAAGATTTTGCACCAAATAATAGTACCAGATGAATAATAAAAATATTAATTTATTTTTTCTAAAATAAAAAGAATATTTAAGGCTGTCTGGATACAAATATTTTCAAAAACTTTACTTATATTTGAATACAATTAAAAAACAATTTGAAATAATAATAATTGTTGTTCTGAAATAATTTTGAAGTGACCCGGTAAATTCGAGCATCTGATATTAAATTGCTTTCTATAAAATATCAAATAGAAAATAGCAAAAGGTTAACAATTGACCTACACCCACTAGGTACAATCTGAAATGACGCGACAATTTTTATTTAGTTTCTTGCGAAAGTTGACCCAATATTGATTTTGAGAGATCTTAAATTTCTATAACACCGGTTGAGAGAGTTAATCTAGATTAAAAATAACATCCTCATGACTCGGAAAATAATTTTATTTAGAAGAATGTTATTGTTAAATAATTTTTTAATTTATTCTTCTGGTACTTGACTTTTAGGAACTATTTAAAATTTCATTTGATGATATATTATAATCTGCTCACAGCTGTACATTTCTGCCATAATTTATAACTCTCTGGATATAAAAATAGACTTAACGTTACAAAGGTATGTGCAAAATCAGGGAAGAAACGGTACAATACCTATATACTCATGAGCTTTTTTAACAACAGTTATTTCAAACAACAGCCGGATTTTAACAATTTTTTTTATAATTATATTTTTAAATATTTACAAACTTAATAATGTTATTTTTAAATTATTTTTCTATGTACAGTAATTTACAATTCTTTACAAATTTACAAAATACTTGAACTGTTAAATGTATATGAATATTTTCTAGAAATAAAAATTTATGTAAAATTACACATCACCTAATAATATGTAAAAGTACTTTTTTGTAATTTTACATAATATTCCATAAATGCGATATGTATTACGTAATTTCCATAAATTTTATTTTAGAGTAGTTTTTAGCTTTTTTTGAGTGGGTAGCACCACAGTATACACGATTTTTCAAGATGTTTGTCTACTCATAGTTTTGACTATGGTTTTTACCATTTTACATAAAGCAAATATTTTTAATAGAGGTCCAGCTATAAAATGATTGTCATATTTTTTAAAATTTACAAAAGTGCTTCATAAAATTATATAAAAAAATAAAAGTTTTCTGCAATGTAAAAATGATAACCGATTTAAGTAAGTTGATAGTAAAGGCTACTTTTTCAAATTTACGTTATGTAAAATGGTATTGTTAACTACATTAGTCATATAAGGTGTACTTGCACAGCATATTTGTTGAAATCTTACTATATTAAAGACACTTCTTAAGGCAAACTTGATATTTTCCATATATATCCAGGCTCGCATACAAGAGAAATTCAAAAAATTCTGTCGGACATATGTTTAATTAAATCTAACAGAAAGGTACAATTATTTCAATAAACGATTTTAATTTTTAAATTTCTTTCAAAAATATTTTGTTTTAATAATTATTTTATTCAAGAATTTTTTAAATTTCATGTAATGTGCGCGTTTTAAACAATATCTATACACTGGGAAAAGTGTTATCTTCAATTCAAAGACTATTTAAAAAACAAATATTTGAGGAAAGCAAACTGAATTCTGACCAAAGGGATGGTACATTAATATCAAAAATGAATTTATTTTATATACTCTGGTAAATATCTTTGAATCAAAAATATTTCTTTAGTGCAACTGCATTAGTTATTGACTTTAGTGTGATTTCTTAGGAGCTAACAAAAATAAATACTTTTTAACTACTTAAAACGGATTACCAATAAAAAAATAGTACGGAATGTAACGAATTTTGACATTTTGTTATTTGGCAAATATTTTTAAAAACGATTTTAAACCTACAATATTAATTAAAGCTTTTGTTACTCTTTCTAAAATTGTTAAAAAATCTATATACCGTGTGTTCAGAACACTACTAAAAATAAAATATACATTATCAACAACCATTTTTCGAAACATACAAAAATAAGAATTCAATTGTTAACAACCCATCGCTTAGAAGCGATTTTTTTTTCAGTCTGCGGTAGTACAGGACAATACTCAATACTTTGTATATTATTGATTGAAAAAGACTTTATGAAAGCAGAAAAAAACCAATTCATAAAACTGAATTAGAATAATTTTTTTCATCACATCAAATTTTAATTTAATTTGACAGTACAAAGGGTGTTAAGGGATAATGAAATAAAAAATAGTGTATTCGTTTTTAATTTATATATGATTTTTTTTAGTATAGTCTCATAATGAAATTTTATAAAAATAATTAGGTGTCAACAACTTTTAGAGAAGAACATAAAATATATTGCAATTTAATACCGGAAAATGTAGTAAATTGAAAAATTCTACTTTATTTCAGATTCTGTGCTGTGTCAAATTAAAAATTAAAATTCTTAAAAAAAAAGAAATATTATCAATATTAGATACATAAAAAAATATGATGTAATATAGAGAAAACATAAAAAATATGGAGTTTTTTTCTGCTACCAAAGTCTTAAAAGTTTCGTTAAATATCCTGTACTTACCTTACAAGAAAAATGGCACAGACTTACGACGTACTAGGGCTCTATATAATAGGCCTATTGGAGATCAAAAAATCAGGTATCTTCAGTGCATCTTCGAATTTTTACGAAACTAGATCCTGGAGTTGATCAGAATCATCAAGTTTTTATGAAAATCGATCAAATTTACGCGGCATAAATATTTTTTAAAGAAACTAAATTTTTAATACTGTTAAATTTTGATCTCTATGATTGACACTTGAGTCTTTAAGGGGTAAAAAAGAGAACTTATCATTATTTTTTTCAATATAAAGTGTCATACTTTTCAAAAATCCACACACCAACAACGATTAGATCATAGAAATTGTTAATTTTCATCATAAATAGATTTTTATTTCTGTGGCAAGCCCAATTCAATTAAATATATAAATTGTAGAAACAAAATCCACTAATATTTAAATCTAGTGTATACCATTTTATTGTTTCTGTAAGTAAATAAATAGCGAAATATTACATTTATCAAATTTGAGGAAGGAATTGTAAAAAAGTTTCCCAGTTATGATTCGACCAGTACTTTTTGAAAAGTCTGACACTCTAGATGTACCAATATTCTTTCAAATTTATCGAATTGTAGTATTTTTTTTAAACCCCTTTTCTGTAATCGTTGCTCGCATAACTCAATTGTCTATCGTAGTTTTCATTTTATTTGTAATGACATAAAATAAATGACCTCAAAGTTTTAGTGTTGACACTCTTCGGTCAGTTTCAATACAAAATTTATGCAACCATTATAAATATTAATGAGTATTTTTACAAGTGATCCAATTTTCATTATTTCATAAACTGATTCATACATTTTAAAAATGAACTTATAAAATCAGCATACTTGCAAGTGACCAATCGGTTTTCTATATTCTCCAAACAGCTTGCAGTCGCACTTGTATGATTCCATATCTGAGTAGAGAGATCTGATCCAGACCTCCGAAACTTAATCCAAGGACCTCTAATCGATTTGAACCAAAATGATCCTGGTTTGATCGCAATCTAGATCACAGTAGTCTTGGATGAGTAGAATGCACTCGCCGGGCTCGAACCCGGTCGCGGCCTCTCAAAGAGTGGTTGTGACGACCGGTGACATGCTCATGGCCTCTTCGCTGGTTACCGTGTGGCTTTGGTGCATGTGCATTTGCGTCACCTGTTGATGCGGGTGGTGGTGATGGTGATGCTGCTGCTGTTGCTGCTGCGAGGAAGATTGCGCCTGGACAGAGGACGACGATGACTGCGACGAAGAGTTGCTGTTGAGCTTGTTTTCTTTCTTCATTCTTTGTTTCAAATGGACCTGTAACAAGGAGACACTTGTAAAGTAAAGTATATTTTATTTTTATTCCGCAAATTACAAAAACTGAATCGTTTTTATGATTACCGGGCATTTCAAAATTGTAAATTGCTTTCATCCATATGCCCAGGCATTTTTGGAGCAGTATAGTATTTTGTACTGGGGCAGGTCCGCAGCAATCGCTTTTACTAAGTTTATAACCTGTTTTTTGCTTTTTGATTACCCCTCTGATCTCTGCACTCAAGCTCCACAAAATATAATTAATTAAACTATCAGGACAAACACTGCTTCTCTATGTATATTTAGTTGGATTTAGTTTGCTTCAAGTGTAGCAAGTTGATCTTTAATTTTATAATGGGGTCAACTGGGGTAATAGTAAACAAGAGGTTATTGTAAACACGCCAATAACTTTTGAATTTGCCGGGTTATAGTTTCATTCCACACAGTGCAAGATACCACGACGCATCTTCTATTCAGTCCCATGTCAACCGTGTAGCCTGTTGCATCGTTTTATTTTTTCGTTCATTTATAATATAGAAACGAAATATATCATTGTTTTGATTGTGAAGTATAAATAAAAATTCAGTGTGATAACCGTTTTTCAACTGGTAAGTTGATTTTCATGGCATATAGTTATTGTTAAGGGAATATCCAACGTTTTTATGCCGGCCCAAATCTTAGGTTATAATGCACTCTATTTTAATGGAGGTGTTTACATTTGCCCCAGAATTTTCTGAGGAAGGAGCAAAGGTAAACAAACCCTTGGGGCAAATGTGAACATGTATATATATATTTTCAGGTACAAATGGTCCCAAATTATATAAGGAAAAAGCCTATTGCTCAGAGGTACTCTGAAGCAGATCTAATAAATGCAGTACATGATGTGGCTACCTATAATGTACCCATTGCGGTAATTTATCATCGTATCAAGGGGAGGAAAAATCCATTAAAGGTAACAACTGGTGGTCGTCATTCTGTGTTGCCTGAAAATGTTGAGATGGCGATTGAGAATTGCCTAAAAGCGCGTTCGCGCATGGGTTGGCCTTGTGATCGCAAAGAATTATGCTCTTTAGTTGGAGAGTATGTGACATTTAAGAGCTTAAAAACTCCCTTTAAAAATAACATACCTGGGTATAATTGGTATGCAAATTTCATGAAACGACATCCAACTTTAGCTTTCAAGAAGCCAGAACATCTTCAGAAAATAAGAAAAGACGCTAGAGATCTATTCGTTGTATATGACTTTTACGAAAAACTACGTGAGTTGGTTCATAAGTGTGGGCTCATTGGCGACGATAAGGGATGTTTTATATTCAATGCTGATGAAAGTGGCTTCAACAGTGATCCTTCTAGAGTTCGGGCTATAGGTGAAAAGGGGGTACCATTGTCTAGGGTATCAGGAGGATCAGGGAGAGATTCTACTAGTCTTAGCATGATTGCTGCAGATGGATCATTTTTACCTCCATTTATTGTGTTTAAAGGAACTGCTGTCCAAGCCCGTTGGACTTCTGAAAATGTTTATGCTGGTACAATATATGGAATATCTAAAAATGGGTGGATGGAAGAGCCTCACTTTTATCAATGGTTCATAACCTTATTCATACCAAATGTTAACTGAGTGCGAAAAGAACGGGATGTGCCTGACCAGACTGCTTTTTTGTTATTCGACAACCACAGTAGCTAGATCAGATAGTGAACACAACAATTTATTACTTAGGTTCCCAACTCATCTAACAGATAGGATACAACCACTAGTTAAATGCATATTCGGACCTATCAAAATTAAATGGGACAGAATCTTGGTTGATCATAGAAAATCTGAAATAGGAAAGTCTTGTGGACGTTTGACCAGACGTAAGTTCTCAGAATTGTTAAAAAAAGTTTGGGAACAAGGCATGACCTTCCGAAAACATTTCAGGCTTCGAAACGACTGGAGTTTTTCCAGTTGATTCTCTGAAATTTTCCGAAAAGTATTTTGATCCAAATTTATTGCGAAAGTATAGAGAATACTAAAGAACTTCCAGTAACCAAGAACTAGGAAGCATTTCTGATGAATTACCTGGAGCCTCGTCAAGCCAACATGATCAACTAGGGCACATTTCTGAGGCACTATCTAGACCCTCGACGAGCCCAAATGACCAGATAAAATTAGATAAACCCATATTGACAAGTGACTCTAATTTACCTGAATCAGAACACCAGGATGCTACCATAAGAGTTAAGTCTGCAAAGAAAAATTCCAAAGACCTTTTTTCCAATGGTATCATTAATCTATTCCCCAAGAAATTGAATGAATGTGTTGAAAATTTTCCAAAAATATCGGGTGGTACTGAGAATAAAATAGTTATTCCACGATTAAAACAATCCAGATATGGAGAAGTTTTAACGACGGAAGAAGTAATGAACAAGCTCAAAGAAGCCGAAGAGAAAAAGAAAGTTAAGCAGACCAAAGGAAAAAGAGTAAATATCTATTCCAAGAAAATAACAGACGATAATTTTAAGCAGATGAAGATATGGAAAACAAAGAAGCAGAAACCAAAGAAATATACTGTTTCATCAGATAGTGAGGAAAGTGTTGCTAGCTTAATTTGACAAACGATGACTCTGATCACGACATGTGCCAATAGCTCATAATAATATACAGGGTGATTCAAAATTGAGTGCAAATATTTTAAGAGCGTATTTACCGGCCAAAAATAAGAAAATATTTTTATATAATCGTATGTTCTAACTTGCTTCGTCTTCTAGATAGAGGGTGTCAAAGTTTTTTAAAAGAAAATCGGTTTTTTAACAATTATTAATTAAAAAAAATTTAAATAGGACCAGGAACAGATTTTTATTTTTTTTTCTTGGAAACAAAGTTAGATACTAGTAAAGGTCACGAGGCAAGAAAGTTACATTATTGACCGCTTAATCTAAAAAAAACTTTTAATGTCAAAAAAGCAGTGCCGTACCATAATTGTACCTATAAGTATCAAGTTGGTAGCTCCCTGAGACGCCACTGGAATTCATAAATTTATTTTATACTCACCAAAGAAAGGCCCTTATGATGACAAATAAGCCTACAAAATTTTATTTAAATCAGCTGAAAGGTTTTTGAATAATTGAAAAAAAAAAAACCAATTTTTTTAAAAAAACTGTATCTAGAAAAAAAAGCAAGTTAGGACATATGATTATCTGAATTTTTTTTCTTATTTTTGGCTGCTAAATACGCCCTTAAAATCTTTGCACTCAATGTTAAATCATCCTGTATAACAAATAAATATTGTTCCACATAATTTTGCGAATATATTATAAATGTTTTAGAATAGAAATGGATCGGGGCTCTGAGATTTATCGAGGGTAAATTATTTTATTTTTCGTCGTTATTTTATCTTTTGCTTTCTCGTAAAATATCGAGGTTACAATTTAATATATTCCGGTGGAGGTAAGTGCCCTATTACCCCCCCTCCTTAATATCCGCGCCTGAGTCTACTCGATAATTTCAACTAAGAATTCAGAAAAATAATAAAATTGCTCTCTAGGTGATAAATATAAGAAAATAATTTTTACAAGTATTTTTTTTTCAAATCAACAAATTATGTATTGATAGATTTTTAAATTATCAATAATATTTTACTTATTGACTGGTCTACAATTATGATGCAAAATGCACTCTAGCACTTTATCGGAAATAAAAAAAATGTTTCAGTTTATTCATGTTAAGATGTATTTTATAATCACCATTAAACATACTAGCAACCAAGAATATGTAAATTATTTTATTGGTTCTATTCACCGCACTAAAATTTCTATCTTCACTGGCGTACATTTATCAACTGGATCTAAATCGATTTTCAAAAATCATTTATTGAACCATTGTCCGTGTAACATAAAAATATTTTATTGCAGATTGGAGTCGTATAATTTATGTATACAGGCTTTCAAGTGTGATTGGATATTGAAATGTTGTTAATAAAGATATTCACTAGACATTTTTAACAGAATTAACAGTATTCTGTCGTATAAATATATGTATTTGAATTTTCATTAAATAATTTCGCTTGTTCGGAACTGGTTTTGCGAACGTTCTTAGAATTTACAATAAAACGGATTGGAGAAAAAATATTTAAAATGTTTGAGTCAACGATGATTAATAGTGCTTCTATTAGTAATTTTAGGTTTACTGATCGTAAAATTCTCAATTGTTTCTAAAATAATTTCCCCTACGAAACCTAAATACCATAATAGTTTATTAATAGTGAATGGACAGTAAATATTAGTTCATTAAGACAATAAAGTACACATATGTACGTACGTACAGGGTGGCGCATCGAAAACGAAACAGAGACATTTATTTGCAGCTCAGATTTTTTTTAAAAAAACGTTCAGATCCGTCGACACACAATTAGCAAAAAATCACGTTATCACGTGCAGCCCCCTAGGCGGGGGTGACACCATCCCTAAAATCTTAAATGGAAAGAGAGGTCAAATGATTCATTATTTGAAAGGTCTTTCAATTCCTTCTATAATGATGTAATTCATGTACTTCTCAGTAGTTTTGGAGATTTATTGATTTAAAGCTTAAAGTAGACTTTAATACATCATCATTAGTAAAGTAGTTTAAAAATGAAGAATGAACTGACCCGTCAGCCAAGTAAATATTGACTCCATGACTCTCCATGCAGTAATAAAGTTTTTTTCTGAAAACGTTACTGCACTTTTGCAATATTTGAGGAGTAATTTGAAGGCACTCATTCACAATTCTTTGTCGCAAAGCTTCTAACGATGTTGGTTGAGTAGCATAGATTTTGCTTTTTAAGTGACCCCACAGAAAGAAATCCAAAGGTGTTAAATCTGGCGATCTTGGGTGCCATTCAATGACACATCTTCTACCAATGCATCGACCTGGAAACGTCTGATCTAAATATTGTCGAACATGTAATGCGTAATGTGGTGGGACATCATCCTATTGGAACCTATTCGCAATGTACCACCGATTATTCTGATTTTCAATTATGGCGTTAGTGCAGGATCTATGGCATCTTGCAGTAATTCCAAATACATTTCACCGGTCAAATTTCCAGGTAAGAAAAATGATCGCCAAAAATACCAGCCCAAACATTTAATTTTTGTGGCTGCTGTGTGTACCTCATGATAAATTCTGGGATTAGAATCGGACCAACATCGGCAATTATGACGATTTACTACGCCATTTAAGAAAAAGTAACATTCGTCGGAAAAGCAAGTATTGTATAGAAATTGTTCATGGTTTATAATTCATTGACTCATATCTTCACAAAATTGTAATCGCCGATCAAAAGCATCTTTATTAAGTTCTTGTACAAGGTGAATTTTATACGGATAAAAACTAGAAGCCTTTATAATCCGTTGGATACTACGTCGACTAACACCACACACAGTATGCAATTTGCGGGTACTTAACGTAGGATCTACATAAACTTGCTCTAAAACTTCCACTTCTATTGCTTCGTTCCTTATGGGATTTTCAATGTTGCGTTTTTTATTGGCAACTGAAATTTATCTACAAGTTCTAGAACATATTTTCGATGCACGTTACTGTTCTCATGTCGCTCATTAAATATTTGTGCTGTTCTATTAGCGCACTGATTATTTCCGAAAAATATTTCGATAATTTCAACCCTTTCTGTCGTGTAATATACCATGGTTAATTTATGTATTATAAAGCGTTAAAAAGTATTTTAACAACAAAGTTTGGTCAAACCAATCGCAAACTGTGTACTCCCTGTGTATTCCCTTCTTATCGTTCTTCAAGAAACAACCTTCTGCCCCAAAAAACGCTCCATTCGCTATTTTCAACACCAAAATGATAAACAAACCATAGGCGTAGTGAAGAAGCTTTTCTATTAAGTAAATGCTTTTACTAAAATTTCTTCTGAAAGTAGTACAAACTAATCTATTAAAGTCTACTTTAAACTTTAAATCAATAAATCTCCAAAACTATTGAACTGAAGTACATGAATTTTACATAATTATAAAGGGAATGATGAATCATTCGACCCCCATTTCCATTTAAGATTTTAGGGATGGTGCCACCCCCGCCTAGGGGGCTGCACATGTTAACGTGATTTTGTGTCCCCCTCGAAAACAAAATCGACGGGTTTGAGCGTTTTTCCAAAAAAAAAAACAGCTGCCAGTTAATGTCCCTGTTTTGTTTTCGATGCGCCACCCTGTATGTATAAGTACATGCATATTTTTTCCTTCTGGTATACGCTATAATGTAAGGGGTATAATGGATTAATTTAAACTTTTTTAAATATTTTAATATTATAATTCTGACCTACCTATTATATATACAGGGTGTTTCAGAATAAAATATCGTAAACTGGGGATTTGTAGATCTTAACTAATTATTAAGAAAAGCTAAATATAGTTTTACTGTAAACGTCCCAGTTTCCATTCTACAGGGTAATTATGAATTTCATAAATACATAATTTTCTAAATATCTTCCCTTACGGTAATTAGTTAATTACCATTATTAGTTAACACACTTTATTTCGATAAAGTACGATAACTCATTAGCGTAGAATCAAGGACTAAGAAAACAATTTTGATCCAAACACTCTATATTTCATAAAAGTTAAGTCCGATTTCATAATGAATATTAAAAGGTCCATTAACTAATGGGACCAACATCTTATGGACTTAATGGTTCCACTTGTTAATAAACCTTTTAATAATGATTATGAAATCGGCTCTTAAAAATTTCCATTCTTGGAATTTTATAATGTACATAGGGCTAAAACTAAAAAATCTCGGAAATGGAATGTTTTACAGAGATCAACCAAGAGTTCTTTTTTTGTGATAAATTACGTGAGGAATAATTATTAATATTAACTTTTATAAAATATAGGGTGTTCAATAAGGTTGGATCGAAATGTTCTAAGCCCTTGATTCTACACCAATGGGTTATCGTAATTTATCGAAATAAAGTGTGTTAACTAATAATGATGATTAACCAACAATTATACATTTTTAAGTTAAAACCTTTACCGTAAGGGAAGTTATTTAGAAAAATATGTATTTATAAAATTCACTTTATCACCCTGTACAATGGAAACTGGGACGTGTAAAGAAATAATTTACAGTCATTCGGTAAAAGTTTGTGGCTTTTTGCTCTGAGCAGTAACGCTATCAGACACTGCTTCCAGGGGTCAGGGGGATTGGAAAGGGTAGCCTCACTACAATACTAATAGGCAGTCCAACGACCTGTCATAGAATAGTTGTTAGTGGAAAGGGTTCCTATATCTAAGGCGGTTGCGACATAGCCTTCCATCTTGGACGCTATTTTTATTCGAAATACTAGTCGCCAATCCTGCCAATTTATGAAAAAAATATAAGCGGTTTTCTAAAAATAATATTTTCATTGTGTTCAGCATTCATGATTTCACCTGTTGTAGATAGAATACATTGTATGTCGCAACCCCTTAGAACTGACAGGTTTTTTGTTTGAAATGCCTAATACACATGCCGAATAAGCCGTTCAGTTTCTTTTTTAATCCGGGGTAGTCATGGAAATTTGACAAATTTCACTTTATAATAATATGAATTAATGTTTTTTCGAGGTTATGTGCTAGACATGTCATTTTATAATTTGAAGCGGCATTTTTATATCTTACATGAAAAAATTTGGGAACTAGAGAAATGTATAATAATTAGTCCATTATAAGTATACCTAAATGTTATTAGATTCGCTGCATTTATTTTTGCCTACTTTTAATTATACATCAATTTATGAAACTATTTAGAATGTTCTAAAGTATAAAATGCTATTGAAGCCATATTAGAAGAGAAAAGATTAGTTATTGAATCTAATTTCAGAGGTATATAGAAAGAATCTCCAGTGTCATAAATAGAAACACAATTAATATATGGTGTAGGTATTTAGATAGCATTGTTATAATACTGTAGTTCTACACATTTCAATTTAAAAGGTACATTGCAAAACCACCCTCTTTATTAATGGATTCGAGAGGCATTTTTCGTCAAAATGAATGATAATTTTGATGATTTATTTTATATCTTAAGGTATACCAATACATATTACTAGACCTTGCCACTGTCAATTTTTGTCTTAGAATAGCAAGTATTCCACTAGAGCTATACAGCTACCAAGCTGAAATAATAGTACCTACTTCAACATTCTTTTTAAGACAATATCTAGATCTAGAAGTACCATAGAAAATTATTTTGGACGGAAAAACGGAATGCAATGAGGCAATATTACATTTTTTGGTAGGACTGTTTGCGAAGAAAAATAACTTTGAGGGTGTCAGTATTACTATACAAAGTGGACGATTAAAAAAAACTAAACGGCTTAGTCATAACTATTGGAAAATATACTATTTATACTAAAATATGAGGGTTGGATCGAACATGTCTCAATAAATGTTGCTCTGGAAAAAGATACACGGTGTAAAAGTTTAAATCTTTTTTTTTTCTGATAATTTCACAACAATTTCATAAATCGTTATCAAAATTGGCAAAGAGGCATACCGTTAGACAAGGAATATTATTTTTATTTTTTACATTTTGTTACAGGGTGGCGCATATGCGATTCTTGATGATGAAAATGAGTCATATCTTTTTTGCAAAACATTTTAGTAATTTAGAGTAGAAAACTTCTTATAAACATAATTTTTCTATGTAAAATTGTTATACTTGTTTAAATTTGATAATTTCAACAGTTTTAGGAGAAAACACGCAATTGAACATTTCAGAGTCTCGGAAAGAGAATTTATACAATATTTCAGAGAAACTCATTACAAACCCCTTGGTTTTTAATTTTGGGGGCATATGAAGTCATTAGTTTTTGACAATGAGGATGTCATGTAGAACATTTACTTTGAGTTTGCTTTTTTATTTTGTTTTTATGTTCATTATTGGCTCTTTCACAGACATAATGATATTAATATTAATATAAATAAAAATTTCATGGTTTATTCAGTCACGTTTTTATTTTCTATCAATTAAACAAGCACTCTACATATGTTTCGGAAAAATTTTTTTCATCTTCAGGTGCAGTCAAAATTTAATAAAACATGGAGGCCATTTACAAACAGTTTAACATTTTTAAAATAACAAAAAACTCATTTTTCTGTTAAGAAAAAGTTCATTGAAAGAGTGTTACAATGAGACTGGGTTATGTGTATCTAAACTCACTATTAAAGTGTGATATGTGAAGAAAACTGAGACATAATAAAGCTATACTGATATAAAGGAGAGAAACAAACACTTCAAACCATTTGTCTAATGCCTGAGCACCACAAGATGTCATACACATTCTCTATGTAAAAGATAGGAATATGCATAAAAGTCTGTGCACAAAAGCCTATCAGAAGAATCGTATGCGCAGTGGTTTATTTTCTTTCACTCTTATGTTAGCACAATTCTAAGTGACAGGCTTATTCTGCTGATCTTTACTTGGATGCAATTGCTCTGACACTCCAACATATTATGTTTCAATAGAATTGGTGCATTGATGGTAGCCTGTAAGCAATGGTTTATTTTGACTCTCAATCAGCGGAATGTACAATAATTGGAATTGAATTTGAAACAAAATATAAAGAAGGTTAATAGATATTATTATAAAAAAAAAGATTACAGGAGGCAGGCAGATAGTCAACAAGAGAAGCAGAAGAACACGAGACGAGTAAAGAGACAAAATAAAAAAATTAATAGGAGTCAACAAAGGATAGCCGAAGTAGAGAGGTAGAGCTGCCGAAGTAGAAGAAAGAAGATACATTTTATTAAAATAATTGTGAGATTTTTAGAAATGGAATCACCTCTTTTGAGAGCTCCGCAACTGTGCCTTGTTCTGCGCCATTTTTTTAATAGGTATACTTACGAAAAGCATGTGTATTTACATATATATTTTTTTAATATGTTTAGAACAACGACTTAAATGACGATGTGCTCATAGTCATACATAATTTAACCATTAAGCTGTAATTTAAAACTTATTCAATAATGTACTTGTATTAATTTTATATTAATATATTTACCGCAGTTAATAACTACCTATATAATTAGTAAGATAGATTCTCAAATAGAAAGAAGGAACGAGTTAATTTTTTTTTATAAATCAAATCATGGCATAAGTTCTATTACGCAAGAAAATCATATTTTTTTGTTAGAATAAAAAATATATTTTGATATGAAAAAATTAATGACGATAGGAATTTTTTTATTTACCAAAATTGTAGGATACTGGGGTGGTTAGATACTTGGAAATAAAAGTACAAGGGAATTTAATAAAATATCATGATATCGGGAAAAATGTTGATTTTGGAAAATGAGTTGAATAGTTATCAAAAGAAAGAGATTTCATTCAAAAAGATAAAAAATTTCATGATGGGAGAGAGACCAGAAACCAGAATACTGAGGAAAGAAAGACTAGACAGAGCAGATAGATTTCAGAGTAAAAGCTTTAAGAGAGAGACCAGAAACCAGAGTAAACAGGAGAGCAAAGTACCGAGTAAAGAAATATATATTAGACAGAGCAGATTGACACAACAGATACCAGTTAGTGACTGAGGGATATCAGGAAAGAATAGAATACAAGAAGAGCATTGGAGCCTAGTAGCAGGAAAGAGAAGATAGAAAAAATAAAATTTTATTAATTTAATTTTACTATTTATATAAGTGTGAATTTTATAAATCGAATCACCCTATTGACAGTCTTCTGCAAGTGATTGATAAAATTGAAAATTCACGTAGATATTTCCATATCAATTTATTATTAAAATAAAATTATGAACCCATCAGTATCGCAAATTATTAATTTTTTTTTAATTACACGTATGGTTACACAATATCAATAAAGTTTATTTTTGAGTACAGATCGACAGAAATAGCTGAAGGTTGAAGTCAATGTCTTATAAGCAGTAAAGATAAATCCGCTTGTTTGAGGCGATCGTTCTCGTGTCTTTAGCTATGCCTGCCGATCTGTAAGTAACTATGACTAAAAAACTGACTTACCTTCGCATGTCTTTTTTTCTCGTCACTCCTGGCGAACTTTCTGCCGCATATATCGCACGAAAATGGTTTTTCTCCTGTATGTGTTCGAATATGCGTCGTTAGGTGATCCGACCTCGAAAAGCTCCTCATACATATCCTGCACTGAAACGGTTTCTGTCCTGTATGTATCCTAATGTGTCTCGTAAGTTCATCTGAACGCGAGAATCTCCTATCACAGTTTTCCACAGGGCACGCGTACGGACGCTCGTGTACGGGCGTCTTACTAGGTCGATTCGGATATTTCCTGGGCTTGACCGGCACCAGTTTGAGCGGTATGGGACTCTGCTGGTAAACCTGGCTCAAAATTTCGTGACCCTTACTTGTAGAAGGGTTGTATTCTGCTAACTGCACATTGTAACCGGGCACCGAACTTTGGCCAAGATCACTACATGATCCACTGAAAGGTTCTTGCTTTGGAATAAGAGAAGATGGACCGGGTATCACTAATGCACTAGAGTTTTGCGCCGAACCATAATCTTGACTTTCCCATTGATACTTTGGGGTACCCATCGGCTGGCTGACCCTCGAATAGACCAGATCACTCTGCATGTCCATAAGATTTGAATTGGCTCCTGAACAACTAGGGTAAGAAGGAGGTTGCTTAAGGGCTAAATTACTACTGCAATCCATACTGAGCATCAATTGTTCTGTTTGTGACCTGTCATCGTATTGGGTACCAGCTGGACTAGGTGTAGCTGATGGATACTGTTGCTGGGGACTCTGAGCAGAGCCTTGCAGTAGACCAAACATTGATGGATACATGGGTTTATCACCGGAGGATAGCAACCACTGATTGACAGCAGAGGGCGAGTGTGCCATCGATTGAGAATTCATACCTAAAGGACTCGCACTCTGCATCTGTATACTTCCAGTTATATTTGGACTACCAGCTGATGTATAAACAACGCTTCTATGCTGCATTTTAGCCATGTTATTACTGGTGTGTGGGTACATACTGAGCGTACTGTGGTTAGTATTTTCTTCTTCTCTCAGACTGGGCGATAACGCGGATTCTTGCGGGGTGTTTCTTTCTGTGATATGACTGCTGGGTGAATGATGAGGACTGGCCGTATGTTGTTGTTCGATTGACAGTTCCTCTGGGTCCAAGGAACCTGCAAACAATGAAAGAAATGTTATCAAAATCGTGGCACACCATCAAGCACGTTAGGTAACTGAGACAAATGGCTGAGCAAGCGCTGATTGTTGGTTTTCATTCATATCTTTTATTATATGAATGGATTTTTATTGTGAATTTGATACTTTTGTAGATAAAGAATTTCTATTCATGGGACGTGTTTGTTGGTCTCATTTGAATTTTTCATTATTTTAACCTACTTTTTACCTGAATAATTTAATATTTTATGAATGAAATATTTAAATTTTGTTTTGTCTGTCGTAAGAAACTGTAAAATTTTTGCATTTAGATAAAAAAATAATAATCAAAGGACAGCATATAAATTTACTAAAAAGACGTACATATATTAAAAAAATCAATAAATTACATATTTTATACTATGCTAATTTGATATTAGAGCGTATTGATAAAATAGAAAAAAAATATTTTTTTTCCAATATTTCTTTAATTTCAGAAATAAATCTGGCGAATATTAAGAGGGTGGTTAATTAACCATTAATTAATTCGAAGTCAAATAATATGAAGAGTCAGGGGGAAGAAAGATTAAGTCAATTTTTGGTCAAAAATAAAATAATAAGTGCAAAATGTAGTTTTGCACCTCTATTTTATTATTCTATACTAAAACGAGGAAATAACATTGAAAGTTACGAATAACGATAGCTTAAAAATAAAGTATACTAGGAAAAAACGATGAATGTCTACGCGTCAGGGGGAGAAACGCTGAAGGTCCACTTTTCCGTTGCGACGCGACCATTTTATATACTGACATTTTTAGTTATTTGAACTTATCGGGAGCGAATTGTTTGGCCACGCGTAGATTAAATATGGAAAGTAAAAATATAATTATGGTACATACACCCCATTTAGTAAGCTATTTTATTTTTATTTTAGATCCCTTGCCGCTTTTGTTAGACAAGTATATATACATACGAAAGCTCTCTAAATTTTGTAGACATGAAGCTCAAAACTACCTAAAAAGCTTGGTACATAAATAATATTATTTTAAAATAACCTTTTCCAATAAATTACTTTAAAACTATAAAATAAGGGGTAATATTGATTAATGTCACTGGCATCTAATATTTTTTTCCTAGTATTTATGGACACTGCTAATAATACAACGTCTATTCAAATATTATAAATAATTTGTCTAAGAATGTATTTTTAATTCTATGACTTTTACATATTTTCTTCCAATAAAACAACGTCTATTTAAATATTATAAATAATTTGTCTAAGAATGTATTTTAATTCTATGACTTTTCAATAAAAAGTTATTCGGTTTCAAACCTAAAACTATATATAAAAAATAATAATAGTTATTTATTATACAAGGGAAAAAAGTATTAGATTTTAGCTCGAGGTTGTGTTGTATCCGACGCGAAGCGGAGGAAAACAAAAAAACCGAGAGCTAAAATCTAATATTTTTTCCGTGTATAATACACTATTTTTTTCTGTGATGGGAAAAAGAACGATTTTATAATTGAAAAAAATATTCTAAAATATCTACCTTTACTTATGTGTATACAGGGTGTCCCGAAATTAGACGGTCATGTTTTAACAGCGTAATCTACATCCTAAAATAGGAGTAAAAGTTTTTATAAACATAGGTCCGAAAACGTTTTGTTTCCGAGATATAGGGTGTTAAAAGTGAAGTCCTGATGACACATTTTTGTAAATATTTTCTAAACTTTTAAAGATAAGTGAAATTTGGTACAAATGCTAAACTTTTTACGCTCTATTTAATGGAACAAACGCCAGTTTTTGATCATCTTCATATGTGGAAAAGTTAGGGGAGGGGTTGATTTTAATTAACATTTTTAACTACAAAATTGGGAAACCAATATTTTCTTTATAATAAAGCTACTTTTGTTGTATCTCGCTAGGACGCATCATTTTTAAGAGAAAAGCATTTGAAAATTTCATGATAAGTTGATGTTATCTTATTCGAAATTAGAAGGCCTGTGGATTCAGAAATTATATTTTTTTAACTTTGGAAAACCGGTTACTAAAGAAATTTTAATAAATATTTACAAAAATGTGCCATCAGGACTTCACTTGTAATACCCTGTATCTCGAAAACGAAACATTTTCGGACCTACAATGTTAATATGAACTTTTACTTCTATTTTAGGATGTAGATTATGCTGTTAAAATATAACCGTCTAATTTCGGGACACCCTGTATATATCCGCGAAAAAAGTACTCTTTTTTCCCGCGAAACGGGTAAAAAGTAATTTCATAAAAATTGATATTTTGTTACCTAACAAGGGAGATAAAATGTCAAACTAAAGATACATTTTTAATTACAAATAGGCACATGTATATAAACGTAAAAATTAAAAGAATGTTCTTTAAATACAACTTGTGCAGTGCATGATTAAAACATACAGGTTAAACATATCTGAACCCCAAAATATTGAACGGTATGTAGCAACATTACATTAAATAAAAAATACATTTATAATAATTACAATATTAGTATTTTTTAGCAGATATTAGGAGAATAAGAATAAGTTTACTATCGGGATGAGTGGCAAAATATTGAATGATATGTAGTAAAATTACATTATATAAAAATAAATTTATAAAAATTAGGAGGTTTGAAATTAAAGAGGTATAAGTACAGTTTTTTAATTATTGATATATTGTGGTCTAAAGTTAAGTGTTGTTTTATAATTCTCGAAGATCAACTACACGACTTCTGGTCGTTAGTGTGAAAGATAAAGGCGTTAGAAAGATATGTGTTGTATGTAAATATTTGAAATTAGTTAAATTAAGTATGTATGAAAGACGCAAAAATATTAGAAGAAATGCGCTTATACTCTTTTAATTTTAGCTTTTTATTAATCTAGAAGAATACAAAATAGAAAAATTTACAAACGAAGGTTATTTTTATTAAAAAAATTTGTCTTATTAATTTTCATAGTCAGATTCAATGACATCATCATCTAGCTCTTTTTATTCGAATGAAGTTGTCACCATTTGGCTCTTTTTCTTCAACTGGAGTTGATGACCCAGGATGCGATGAAGAAGAATCGTTTAAAGGATTTGTATTTTTATGCGCGCCACTAGGAATATTTCATGATATTATGTGTCTCGAGAATATTAAGAGCTTTAAATTTGTTCTTATTTTAACACCCTTTTTTACATGTTAAATGTTGATATATAGATGGCTTTATTTGTTATAAATTCACTTGTATATATTCTTTACCAAATAGAAGAATACTTTAAATTTACAAACCCCTGTATTACAATTCTCGTATTTTTTTTAGTAGATATTAGGAGAATATAAATAAGTTTATACGGGATCAGTGGTACATCCAGAGTTTAAGTTTGGGGGTAGTGGTAATAAAATGTAAGTCCAGAGGGTTCGTGGTAATATTTAAGACTTTATTTTTGATAGTAATACATTGGAGGTAATTACCACCATTACTCTCCACATATATGCACCCTTGATCTAGATAAGCACCTACAATTGGGATAAGGGCCTACAATTGGGATAAGCGTCTAAAATCAGGATAAGCGTCTACAATTGGCATAAGCGTCTACAATCGGGATAAGCGTCTATAATCAGGATAAATATCCACAATCGGGATAAGCGTTTACAAGCAGGATAAGTATGTAGTGTCAGGATAAGCTTCTACAGTCGGGATAATCGTCTTTAGGAAATGTCTGTCAAAAATTAGAATTTATTTAATCAATTGTGCTTATTATTTTAATGATTGTATACTGTTATATGTATAAGAACGTAATGCCTTTATAAAATTAGAAAAGATATATTTCTTTATTTTAGATTTAGTTACTTTGTATGTATTTATCACTTGAAGTTCATTAGGTGACATATTAAATAATTTTGTTCCTAAGTACAATTGCTTTTTATTTCTAACAAGAAATTTTACTTTTTTCATTGCTTATATCTATTTTTATTGATAAGTAGCAATATTTTTTGGCCGTATAACCGTCTAATGCTAATGTCAAAAACTTTAGTTCCTTGGAAAAGGCTCTCTGGAATACGTCTTCTTATTACCATTAATTATTTTTAAAGGCCTTTTTGTATTTTGTTCAGAGAATACAAGTGACAGTCATTTACACCTCCTCATCCTATTATTCCATAAATGATTTGTGGTTGAACTAATGCAAAATACATTGTTTTTTAAATGTAAATATGCAACAAACTTTTCAATAACATGGGTCAATTATTGCAAAATTATTTCTGAATCGTTAAGATGAATACAATTTTTGTTTTAAAACCGATATAAAAAATTAGAAGAATCTTTCTCAAATAAGCGAACAGTCCTTGTTGATCAATAATTAGGCATTTGGGTATCCATTTGCAGACATTTTTCCCGTCTATATTGTCATTATTTAGATTGGCTACGATGTGTAATGAACGCTCAAAAGAAGTGCTAAAATCCTAGATTAATTCATTGGTCCTGAAAATACTGTCTTGTACTTACAAGATCATTATTTTCCGATATTTGAAAGTTACATTTTGGTGGCGTCGCGAAGAATAAATATCCTTCAGTGCATTCACCATATTTACAATTACCACCGAAATATAGGTGCTCACATCTTTTACATAGTTTTATTAAAATATAACATTGGCCAGACAGGAACCCGTGGAAGGAAACACTTCTTATAGACGGCTCCAAAAACCAATAAAGATGCAGGATCTGGGTAATTATTTAGATAAATATGTGATAATGTTTCAGGAAAAATTGTAGTAATACATCATCGCAAGGCAGTTTTATATAGATATATTGGTAGACAGGTTTAAAATAGTTTGCAGAATCCCTAACAGAGTTGTTTAGCTAATATATACCAACATTGGCCTGTGCACCAGCGCGCACAGGACATACAGGTAATGAAGATGCTTTGAATGATCCGTTTCTACAGTCACAACATGCACAAGGCAGGATTAATGAAATAACTAACTAGATTAGAGGCATGTAAAAGTTAGTCAACTAACTATTGGCAACATTAATCAAGAATCTACGTATCCAAAATAGGATAATAATATTAGGCTATGGAGCCTAATGCAAAAAACCAAATTAGACAAAATGCTCTAAACAAATTTGAAGGAATTGGGCGAGACTTCTTCATCAATATTCCTAATCAACATTGATGGAACTAACTGTCAAACATGATAGTCGATGTTACGGTAACTGCTTTCGGTTTTGTTCACAATTATACAAGGCCAACTAGATATCAATACCTCCTCGTAGTGTGGAAGAACCAGTATCCAATGGCTTATTAATGTTTACCGCAGAGATTATGTTACGAGATGAGATTCAGCAAACTAAAGTAATTAAAATTTAATTGTTCATAAATTTTATTAGCCACCATTGTGGTTCCTTCACGTACATTTCTCTTTGGAACCATCCAAATGTAGGTAACGATATATGTATTTATAAATTTATTATTATTATTATTACTACAAAAGCTGTTTTATAACTATATATCCTCTTTAAATTCCAACCGTGCAATATCTCTTTTAGTATCGATTTGTCCTGAATGGACCATGCACTTGACATTATGCGACCGCCATGACAAAGCTCTCCATCATAGTAAAATTTCTTGAATGAAACCCCAACTCTCCTGAATGGTTTGCCGCATTATCGATCCGTCTGAAGCTCAGCCATTGCGACGGCGCTCAGAAATCGATAGTGACTCTAAGGTTAAATATATCTAACAGATGTACACACTTGTTGCCCATGATTCGATCGGAATTTTTTAAAAAAGATATTTTAAATTTCAAATTGATTAACGTAATGTCAATATAGATTTATTCATTTTGTAAAAATATGTAGGTACAAGTGAGTAATTATTGTCCCTTTATAAAACGTACTTATGTGCCACAGGAGTGCAAAATGCAAAAATACGTTTTGGATTTATTTTTAACCTAGCAAAGCAATTTTTATTTTGGTAATTGTAGATTTTGTGTAAGGTAGTAAAAATCTTATAAAAGAACACAGTTCTGATTAAAAATGAACTGAGATAATTCATAGATTAATAATTTTTTGGAAAAAAAATTATATACGAAATTGATTGTAAATAGGGGTAGTTTAAGTGGATGGCATTTTTCTTTATAGCGTATTTTTGTTTTATTGGTGTCTTCGGTTGAGACAACTTAGGTCATTAGCCTCGTGTTCTGTATATGTTATGGAGTGCTAATTCTCCTACACACCTACAGACAGGCCTTGTTACGGTTTCCCAGCGCCACTTTGATTCATTATACAAACAGGTTAGTTAAATTGAATTATTTATTATTCAAACTTATTGATTTAGGATCTCTTTTTGTCCCTTCCTACAAGAATAATAGTGAGAATCTTAAGATGCACCGAGTGGTCGACTGTTTTAATGTTCATTTGGTAACAGACAAAAAAGAAGGAGGTTCTCAATTCGTCGGAATATTTTTTTTCATGTACCTATGTTCAGCAATATTTCTTTATTGCGTAGTTCGATTTCCATGGAGTGGTTCCATGTAAATTTGGTCAAGATACGATGAAGGGATCCATGAGAAAATTACCAAATATTAATATATTAATTATGTGTATAGTTTTATTTTCCATTTGTTTACTTTTTATGTTTTGAATTTAGTCACCATAAACACACTCAGTATTATGAATTAATCATTATAAATAAGCTAAACTAGTTCAAAATATTTTATTTATAACAATTTGTAAAGTTAAGAGCAGTAAACGAGGTTATTAAATTTGAAAATTCACATTCCGAAAAATACAATAAATCAATTTGAAAGTATCAACAATTGTCATCGACCAACTAGATAAAATATATTTTTTATTTATTAATAATGCCCTATTATGTCATTACATAAGTAATAATATAAATTATATACCTAATTACAGGCCAGGTATGAATGATGGGGGAATAATGAAAACAGATTAATAATTTAGGTACCTAGCTGATTTGGAGTTATCCTTTCTTTTAATATAAAATTATTAATTAATGAACAATAATTGTGCACTTAAATTAAATGATTTTAAAAAATTCCAGGGAATTTCTAGATTCATTATCAAGTATGAAATTAAAAATCTTGCCCGTAAAATAAAAAATTTAATTATTTTAGCTTTTTATATCTTATTTTAACGGCTAATAATAAAGATAGTAATACCTAAAAACCTTTTTTTTTAGTTTATTTTAGTAAATTATTTCTCTAATTAAAAATGTTGGTTATAATTTAAAAACATCCAAGGATTGGTCATTTCTAATTGAAAAACTTTTATTATTTTTACTGTTAAGCATATTATTTATACCTAACAAATGAAACTATCATAACTCTTTAAGTTGTAACAGGTACCTATTTAATACTAAAATATTTCTCGACACCTAGGTACTTAAGACAATGAATGAGTAAAATGTAAAAAACTTATTTAATTGCATTTTCTAGAATTCTACACTAAATACCTTCCATAAAAGAAAACTATTAAAGTTGCCTTTAAGTGAGTTTACAAAATAATAGTCGTTAATGACCCATTAAAATAATTATAACCGCAATGTTAGCTATAGTCCTAAACCCATAAAAAAATCCAATGTCTGGTGTGTTAGTTTCACTTATTTTATTTGTTAAGTAACTAGGTAGGTACTAATAAATAAATTGTCAAAAGATAAGCATGGTCAATTCCGGACGTGATCCAAATGTTCCAATACATTCCGTAACACAATATTCTGGTGTTTGTGCGATTTATACTTTAGACATAACACAACGCCGGGAAGTTATTTTCGTCTTGCATACACGTTCGAGGCTCTGCGTCGATGTAAATTTAGCTCACAGCCAACTATCTGCACCTGTTACTTTCCACAAGCATTTTCTCAAAAAAAGAATCTCAAACAATAATAGGTGGTTCCTCTATAATTGTCGCTTTATACAAACGAATGATAGGTAGGCAAATTAAAATTTGAAAAATATTAATGACATAGCTAGAGCTGTACGTCCATATCACCGTGTTTTGGAGACACAAAAATCAATATTAGCAAGAAGTATATTTACATTGGTTAGGTACTTATAAATATTTTTTTCTAGTTTACCCAGATCGGTACTACATTATAAATTTTGATTTAATTATTTCACCGCATTTTGGAGACACCGGTATAGAGATTAAATAATTAAACGAAGTGTCTGTTATTTTTTTTGCGAAAGCAATCTTCAACATTTAGATAGTTTTTCTTTCGCATCAAGAAATGAAGATTTAAAGTTGAAATTAAGAAAAAAAATAAATTTAAATTTTGTATAAGTAGGTACCTAGGTATTTATAGAAAAACGGGAATCTACACGTTTTTAAAGATTGTTGGGAATAACTAGTTAAATAAAATACTAATGGTACCTAATAAAATTAGAATAATTTTTGTTTTGATATTATGCGATTTAATGATTTTCAAATTATTTTATTGATGAAGGCAGATGCATATTCAAGAAATAATGCAGTCAGTGTTTTGGAGTTGTGCAGCTGTAATTTTCCACCAATTTTGTGGAGGACTAACCTGTAATTGGTGGAGGTTCGACGACGGTACTAGGACCGAAGAAAGAAGGGGCGTCGCTAGAGGTAGTAACGGGGGTGTTTAAGTCACCCGGTTGTGCTTCCGACGGCGAAGGGTCCTCGGATGGAGAGCAGATGGAGGCAGGAATGGGGCTACCGCCGCTGTTGCTGCTCGCCCCCGTTTTGTATAAACAAGTGTCAAAGCTGAGAACGTTGAAGTGATGAGCTCCAGCCGCGGCGGCACTTTCCGTCAATAAAAACGCCGATGAATGGTGGTGGTGGTGATGATGATGATGGTGGTGCTGATTAGGCAGCGTGTCTAAAGTGTCCATGATCATTTTGCCACTTTTTGGTTGGTTTTTATGCCACCACAGGCAGATCCGGGCACTGGAAACGCAGCGCAATATAGCGCGCACTAAACGAAATCTTAATAAACTTTTGCCTTGAGTATGTGTTTCGGAACGCGCACCTACCCGCACCGAACTGATCTCGGAAACTGGTCGGTCAACGCGACGAGTTTAGTTTTATGAATGAAGTCACTGTTCCATATTAGGAAGTCGTAAGTAAGGGGTTGGCCAATCGCGGAGAGAGGCAGTGTGATCGCCCCTCCAACGTAACCTCCCCACCGCGTGACGTCGCCGTGACGTAACACTGGCGCTTAGAAGTGCTACAGGGAGCGCGCGGTGTTTTTCATCATTTCAGCATCTAATTGGGGGTTTTGTAGTGTTTTTGAGAATACCACACGACTTGAACACCCGGAACGACCGCCACAGGTTGTATTTTTACGAGAAGGGTTCACTAAACTAGCTAAAATTCCCGTAGGTGCTTCTGCTTTGAAGTTATTTCGGATTTTCGAAACAGATGGATAGGTGTAATTGTTGAGTGGCAATAACTCGGATGACATTTCTTAATTGAAATTTACTGTTGGATCGTAAAACGCATCGAAATGTTTCTTAAAATTTTAAATAAATTAGTTAGATGTGAATTTTATTCAAAAAAACTTCTTCATAGTTTGGAAAGCCACCGTTCAGAAAGAAATAAGTAAATATAATAATTACGTACTTAGCTAAAATAAATTTAAAGTCTTTTTATTAGGTATATTAGACATAGACAGTATGCCTTGGTGGTCTAAAAAATACTAAATAATAATTTTCTTTGCGTATGTTTATAAGGATAATTTCCTGACCGTAGCAGAATTTTATATAAATAAAAACTTCCTAGGTTTAATCCGTCATGTTTTTATTTTCTATCGTTTAGCACATTTGAAAACATTTTTTCCATCTTCGAGTGCAGTCAAAATTTAATAAAACTTTACAAACAATTTAATTTTTTTTTTAAATAACAGAAACCCCATCTTTCTGTTTCAGCATGTGAAAAAGGTGTATTCGAAGTAATGATTTAATTTAACACGATAACGATAAAGTGGGGAAACAAAAGATGAGTTTTTACAAAGTTAAAAATTACCAGTGGCGTTACAGTTAAGGATTAAAAAGAGTTACAATTATTTAATAATATTAAAATAAACGTTTGCCAAATTTTTTATGTCCGTTTATTATTTACAGAGTTGTTATTTTTTAAATATGTATCTCGAGGATTGTTTTTTTGTTGAAATTTGGTTCATTTTCGAAAATTCTTACATTTTCAAAATCGAAAGAGTGCAAATCTTCTAACGCATGTTTAGTTAGGGCAGTGGAATTTTCACTATTTGTTGCGATATTATTTTTATGGTTTTTTACCCTTTTATGTAGATATTGTTTTGTTCGTCCAGTGTAAGTGGAATTACAGTCTTTGCAGTCAATTTTATAGACAACGTTTGGTTGATTTATTTTACTAATTTTGGGTTAAAATTCGAAAATAACATTTTAGTTGTATTGTTAGGTTTATGAGCAATAATATTGCAACTAGTAATAAAAATTCTACTGTCCTAACTAAACATGCGTTAGAAAATTTGCACTCTTTCGATTTTGAAAATGTAAGAATTCTCGAAAATGAACTAAATCTCAATAAAAGATCAATCTTTGAGATGATACATATAAAAAAAATAACAACTCTGTAAATAATAAAACGAACATAAAAGATTCGTCAAACGTTTATTTTAATATTATTAAATAATTGAAAGCTTTTTAATCCTTAACTGTAATGCCGCTGGTCATTTTTAACTTTGTAAAAATTCATCTTCTTGTTTCCCTATTTTATCGTTATCGTGTTAAACTAAATCATTATTTCGAATTATTTTACACGCTGAAACAGAAAGATGGTTTCTGTTATTTTAAAAAAACTGTTTGTAGTCGTCTCCAAGTTTTATTAAATTTTTACTGCACTTCCGAAACATTTGTAGTGCTGTGCTAAACGATAGAAAATACAAACATGACCGATTAAACCTAGGACATTTTTATTTATACGTATTTTTTTTTATTCTCTTATTAGTTTTGTATATATCAATATTGAATGTATAACAGTTGGTAGTTCAGTTAGAACGAAATACCTATGCCTAATACCCATTATTTATGAAAGATTGATGCAATATCATTTTAAAAAACTTTATATCTAAATGATGCATCACCAAAGTCAATCACATTTTACTTCTCACTACATGAGAAAAAACAATAACCAATTAGAACAGTGGGCTTTGAAACATACATATCCCTAATTAGCTGAATTATTTGGTAATGTCAAAATATCTTTTTCAAAATTACTTTTACGAAATAATGAAAACCATTTTTGAAACTCTAAAGTAAAATTTTCTTCAGTAAAAAATTGAAAAAGTTGGAAAGGCAGACAACGTCCTGGGACAGAATTTGTTAAATTTTTCATTAAATTTATTTTCACTTCGGGGATCCAAATAGTATATTGTTTTACGAGTGACGAAAATTATTTTCGACAAGTAAAACACTATACTTTTTCTACGAACTCCATTACGCCACGGATTATAATTAAAAAAAAAAACAAACGTTGGCCAAACATTTATTTACTAGGAGAAGCAACAAAAAAACTACTAGTTCAATATTTAACAGCTGACACTGACAATTCTGAACAATGGGCGTTAAAACTTCAAATAAATTACTGTCACCAGACAACTAGATTGTTTCAAATTTAACACTATTTTCATAATTTTATTTTGTTTTTAATTCAATAAAAGTTAAATAAACGCATTTATGTTTTAGTAAGCATCCTTTTATTTTATTAATATTAATTTATTATGAGACGCCAAAATATTATAGGTACGAGGCGGATAACGTCTATGTGGAGATACCCAACAACTTACATACTTTCGTCACTAGGGACGAAGTTTGGGAATTTTCTTGTAACGGACGTCAAATTTTGGCTAGAATGTTTTTTCGTAAGGAGCCGTAGAAAAAATAGATTTTGAATAATTCGGGAATTTGCAAAGAATTTTTCGGAAAGTATAAATGACAGTTTTTCGGAACTTAAAATACCATTATGTAGGTAATTAAAATTTCCAAACGCCTTAGAATAGAAGCCCAGAAGTTCATTGAATAAAGGAAAAATTATTAACAGAAAAGAAATAAAATACAAATGGCATCTACAGTTATTAATTACACAACAGCTTTTTTGTCTTCGGCAAATCGAATTTTTCGGTAACAAAAAAGCTCGCGAGTAATTCGAAGAGGCAATTTATATAAATACATTAATATAAACAAATAATCTGAAATTAGAATTAGGTATTTAATTAAAATTACAATTATTGTTGAAGGCACAATTGGTATACATTTTTTGTTACTGAAACTGAATGGATTCATTTTGAAATTTGTCTAGTTTATCGATTTATTTGTAGGTACCTATAGGTTTCTTTAAGTCAACGCCACAATACTGAAATGTTTGACCCTGTGCTTTATTCACAGTAATACTGTAAGCCAACTTTACCGGGAATTGTAACCGTTTAAAAGTAAAGGGTAATCCATTGAATGATAATAACCAATATTATTAATTTCGGAACTTTCTAGATCATTCCAGAACTTTTTAGAATTTTCTGGAACGTTCCAGAATGATAATTAATAGACATTTCTATTTAATAGAATATTTAGATGCACATCACTTACATTTAGCTCTTTTAGATCGATTATCATAATACTCATACACATTTCGGACCTTTCTCGATCATTATAGAATTTTTATGAACTTTCTGGAACGTTCCAGAATAATAATAACCGATTTTACACATTTTTGAACTTTCTAGATCATTCCAGTAATTTTTAGAATTTTCTGGATCCTTTCAGAATGATAATAACCGATATTATTAATTTCGGAACTTTCTAGATCATTCGAGAAATTTTTAGAATTTTCTGGATCGTTTCAGAATAATAATAACCGATATTATTAATTTCGGAACTTTCTAGATCATTCCAGAAATTTTTAGAATTTTCTGGATCGTTTCAGAATGATAATAACCAATATTATTAATTTCGGAACTTTCTCTATAATTCCAGAAATTTTTAAAATTTTCTGGAACGTTCCAGAATGATAATAACCAATATTATTAATTTCGGAACTTTCTAGATCATTCCAGAAATTTTTAGAATTTTCTGGAACGTTCCAGAATGAAATTAATAGAAATTTCTATTTAATAGAATATTTAGATGCACATCACTTACATTTAGCTCTTTTAGATCGATTATCATAATACTCATACACATTTCGGACCTTTCTCGATCATTATAGAATTTTTATGAACTTTCTGGAACGTTCCAGAATGATAATAACCGATTTTACACATTTTTGAACTTTCTAGATCATTCCAGAAATTTTTAGAATTTTCTGGATCCTTTCAGAATGATAATAACCGATATTATTAATTTCGGAACTTTCTAACTTTCTAGATCATTCAAGAAATTTTTAGAATTTTCTGGATCGTTTCAGAATAACAATAACCAATATTATTAATTTCGGAACTTTCTAGATCATTCCAGAAATTTTTAGAATTTTCTGGATCGTTTCAGAATGATAATAACCAATATTATTAATTTCGGAACTTTCTAGATAATTCCAGAAATTTTTAGAATTTTCTGGAACGTTCCAGAATGATAATAACGGATAATATTAATTTCGGAACTTTCTAGATCATTCTAAAAATTTTCAGAACTTTCCCGAAGTTCTAATGAGTTATAAAAGGACAGATATATATCTTATCACATTTTTGCCTCCCACAACCACCCATTTCCACCCACCGTGCCCAAACTCCCTTACTTCCTTCTAGGACCCAAGGGGTGTTTACCACCCCAATGGTGATGTTGGAGTTGGAGGTGATAAAGAAAACCGGTCACACACATATTCTACGCTAGCATTTAATATATATATTAAGATTAAGATTTATTGATTAGATGGAGCAGAAAAAAACTAAAAATAAGGTTCTTTAAATATTTAGGTTTTGTTTTTTACAATAAAATATATAGTTTACCATGGAATTTATTGAGAAATTAATATAAAAAAAAATTCAAGTAACCTAGTTGAAAATTTTTTAATATTAATTTCTCAATAAATTTCACGGTGACCTATATATTTTATTGTAAAAAACAAAACCTAAATATTTCAAAAACCTTATTTTTAGTTTTTTTCTACTCCATCTAATCAATAAATATTAGTATACTTAATTATAATTCGAAAATTGTTGTTAAAGTCTTAGTTTCTCGTAAGACACTGTACAAATACTCACATTTTTAAAAAAAAAAATTCTCAAAAATTTGCACGGTAAGGTATAGTTAAAAGTTCACTATTAGATAAATAAGGAATTCAATTATTAGAAAAAAATTAATTTTAGTCATAATCTAATATTTTTTATTTAACATTGGTGGCGAAAGGACCTCCTTAAAATACTGTTGTGTTTGTTGTGCAATATGCAGTTGTTCCAGTATATCTGTGGTATATAATGAAAGTAGGTGGGATTTTCCTCACCTGTAAAACAAATGACACCATCAATCATCTGTCACGGAGCCCCACGGCAAATAGTAATAATGATGGCCGTCCCTTTGTCGCACAAGTTCAACCCGCTTAAATTTCACTTGTACGGGGGTAAATTATAGCATTATTATTATTATAAGAATAAATCTTCAGGAATAACATTTCATTGGTAAGTGTACACATAAAACATCTGTACTAGAGAAAATTGGGATTTTTATTGGCAGGAAAAAGCAGGTGACTTTTTTTAATAAATGTGCAAAATTTTATATTAATTTACTTCATTCCTTCTAATCGCCTTTTTCCAAAATTTTCCCTACAGGTATAATTTTTCTGACAAATATTGCTGTTATGATGGCAATAGCAATAAATATCATGATTATTGGATTTTTTGTATATGAAATAAGTTGTTACATTGGTGCCAAAAAAGCAATTATTTATTCTAAGAACATACAATGAACTACTTAATCTAGCCTGTGCAATAACTAATTTTGAATCATGACAAATCATTTTGCAAATAGATGAATTAATTAAAAAAAGTATATTATACTGCACACATGCTAAAAAAGAATAAAAATTGTATGTAATAAATATAGTTTGTAAAATGTTTTATATAGCTATAACAATAAAAAAGTTTATCTGGAAAAAAATACAATAAACTAATGAGATTATCATAATTTACAAAACACCAATAACGTCGAAGGTACTAGAATATAATAAAGGTCAGAAACGTGGAAGCTTTCTCAAAAATATCAGAAAATTGACTCTATGACGTTTCGAGAGGAACATCCTTGGTAAAATTCAGGAGAACCTATTATGGTGAATGCGCGACAACTTTGAACTGTATAACTTATACAAAGTAGATGACTTAATCTAGTTTATAAAATAGATGAACACTCACTCTCTGCACTTTGTTAGTTGTGAAATGAATAATTTCTAAGTTAAAGCTTTTTGGTTTTTCTAGTTCTGTTAAGACAGGAGAGATTTTGTACATTTTTTCGTATTGGAAATCTTATTTTCACACTACGATAAGTTTCAAATTGTACCGAACATATATTACCGTAAATTATTAATTGAATATACCTATTGAATTTTTAATTAAATGCATGTCTGTAGACAACCCTCAGCTGCAACCAGCAGGTTTTGACAAGTTGAGAAGCAGGTTCTATATACTCCTGGAGATTACACAATGGGCTTTATGAGGCCTAAGTGCTGTGGAGCAACTTAACTTACATATACAGAAAACTCAGTTGTTTCAAGGTGAACATATTATTAAATTTCTATTCAGTCTTCAGTTTAACAGCCGTATGCATAGTCGATCGCCAGCGACTCGCCAGCGATTCGCTGGCGATCCGCCGGCGGCTCGCCGGAGATTGTCACCGGAATGTCAATTCACGCAAGTTTTCATGTTCCTTTATAGGGAAAAATTTGATATTCGTTCATTATTTTTTGAGTTTTAAGCAATGATACATGAATAAAATGCGAGAGATACCGGTGATAATCACTATAAAAGAAAATAAAAACTTGCGTGAAATGACATTCTAGTGACAATCTCCGGCGAGACGCCACCTTTTTGGGCTTTCGCCGGCGGATCGCCAGCGAATCGCTGGCGAAACGCCGGAATGAATCTCTGGCGAGTCGCTGGCGATCGACTATGCATACAGCTGTTAGTCTTTTCTCAATTTTTAGCATGGCACTCAATAATGTAATTTCTCTGTAATTTTACATTCTCTGTTATCCCCCGGCCCGATAACTCTAGAACGAAAGTTCTGATTGACTTGCGGTTTTGATTTTCTTGAATAATTACTTCTAACTTAGAACCTTATTAATTTTTAGAATTTTCGGTTCATCCTAACTACTTTAATATCAATTTTCTTAAAATTTGCTTATGTATTTTTTACGTGACAATTTTAGGAATTCCAATTATTTCTAACGTCAACATTCCTAACATTTCATAAATTGAAAACATTCTAACAACCTGTCAAACAAGAGCTGTTGATAGTAAAGGTAAAATTTCTAAGGCGGGTTGCTACCTTCATACTTGCAATCATAGCCATTTTGGAGGCTATTTTTATTAGCCCCTAGCCACAAAAACACCTTAATCAAATTTACTGGCTCTCTGTCGCAACCCTATAGAATAATTAACCGGCCATTTTATTTGGCAAAAATCAGAATAATGTTTGGCTGTGCCTGTCAAGTATCAAGATGTCAACTGTGATGTGTGAATGGTTCTTAAATGTCAAATTATTTAAAAATGTATGCTTCTTTTGATATTTATTGCAAATAATTTGTAGTGTATCTCAATTCAGGCTTTCCATAAATAAAGGTACAGCAAGAAAGGTTATATAATGTTCTTATACAAAGAACTTTTTTATTATATAAAAGAGAGGTAGGATATAATGCTGGTTTTTTGTAGATAATTTTAATTATACGATTTTGGATTACATATTCAACCAGCAATTTATAAATAATAATAAGTAAACTCCTAGTCATAAATTTCTTCAATTCATAAAATTTAAAAAATAATCTTCTTACCTTGGGATTTTAATGACGTCATGTGATCAACCCATTTCAAATTTTGATCAATTATGATACCGAGGTATTTTATTGTGTTTTTTAATTTAATTATAAAGTTGTCATTTATTTGTATGTTTAAAGAAGGCCTTTTTAAATTACATTGCTCTCTATGGATCTACTTTAACCCAAAAATAGTTTTGTGGCTATAAGTTATTATAACTTATCGTCGCAAAACTATTAATAATTTAAACATAGTAAGTAGTATTAATATAACATCAAGTAATTTTTGAAAAGAAAGTACATGATCTCAAAACAGAAATAATTTATAATAAATGCGGGTAAAACGAGGGGTAAAATAAATTAAGGGAAATACTTAAAATAGGCAGGTTTAAAGAGTATTATCACAAGAAAGTATATCCGTTCTGTTTATTTATTAAGTATTTAATTTCTGTAGGCAGTCTATGAAATTTGTATTTTGGGAACTTTTAGTGATGGCTTGCCGTACATGAAAGTCAGATTGGCTTCTTGTATTATAGTTGTGATATTGCGAATTATATTGAATTTTTTCTAATAGATCTAATGCGATGGTACTCTGTCATTTTTATTTTATAAATAAATATCAGTCATGTACTGAACATAATTCTGAACAGAAAGCCAATTTATTTCTTTTAACATATTTGCAATACTCATCCTTCTATCCTTTATGAATAGAATATGAATAGGCGAAGTAAGGAGCTCAAATATTTTACATGAGCAGGCTTAAGAGGTAACAATTATTATTGGATAAATTGCTCGAACAAGTTTTTAAACCCTAATCAAAAGGCGATCTAGAATTGTTTTAAAAATCAAGGCTTGTGAAAATCATCACATGGTTTTAACCTAAGTAATGGCAATGCTTCACAAACCAAAAAATTCAACGTCCTAATACTACTATCGGCTTTCGGTCTTTCGTTCCAAGTTAAATTTCTCGTTTTTTTACGTTACGAGTTTACCCTTGTGGGCTTCAGTCTCGATAAGGTGGGAACCACCATTTTAGCGTCTCTCGATATATCTGTATTAATTTCTCAAAATATTCTTTCCTACGCAACATTATATCTTTCTCTTCTTTTATTATTTTTTCCAAATGTAATTTTAACAGAATAATTAATGTTATAACGATAATAAGAAACATTATATCTTTCTCGTCTTTTATTATTTCTTCCAAATGTAGTTTTAAGAGATTAATTAATATTATAACGATAATAAGAAACTAAATCTTCATTGAAACAAATACTTTATTATGATGAGAGACTCTTACATCCGTAAATTAATTTCAGAAATATATCGCTGGTCCGGTAAAACAATGACGCAAGTGCAGAATTATGACATTTTGATTTTAACATGTCCTTAGTTTCCAAATTAGTCCCTGTATACGGTATAACAGCGTAATTTTGTATCCACTTGCGGCTGCTAGATGGTAGTTGCGTCAGTTTTAAAATATTAACGTTTGCCCCTCCACTTTTGGAAAACAATGACACACGAATCAGTTGTATCTGCAACTTTAAGAAAGACGTTACTCACTCCATGGTTAAATGTCGTATTTGCTATTTAGGACAAGTTTTTTGTGATTTATGTGCCCAAATTTATAAGTAATAATATTCGTTTTTCGTCTTTCCTGAAACATTTATAATTTTGCATTTGCGTCATTGTTTCACCGGAACAGCGGATATACTATTATAACTCTCGTATCGGGGACAACACTAATTATTTGTAATTGCTGTGGTGGGAGGTGTTTGTGTGAGTGCGTCGTGTTTGTTTTCATTTACGCCGTGACTAGCAGTAGTTTTTTATAAACCTTAGAAGCAAATTTCACATACATGAACAAATAATAATAATGCCGTGACAACAAGAAGACGAAGCAACGGCTTCTCGTAGAGTGGCGCCTTTGCCGCCACTAGAAAATTTTAATCCATAGCTGGCTACGCCGACCGGCATAAACAATAACGGTCTGAACACAGCTCAGCTACTTTGTCAAAAGGAGACCGATGTCAAAATAAAACGCGTACGACATGCGCACTACAAATCATTAGTGTTGTCCCCGATACGCGAGTCTATTAGATTACTTTTAAGTGATAAATAATTCAGTAGCCTTGCTGTACCTCTATTTATGGAAAGCCTGAATTGAGATACACTACAAATTATTTGCAATAAATATCAAAAGAAGCATACATTTTTAAATAATTTGACATTTAAGAGCCATTCACACATCACAGTTGACATCTTGACACTTGACAGGCACAGCCAAGCATTATTCTGATTTTTGCCAAATAAAATGGCCGGTTAATTATTCTATAGGGTTGCGACAGAGAGCCAGTTAATTTGATGGTGTTTTTTGTGGCTAGGGGCGAAATAGTAGTACGCTTAAGTTAGCACCACCATAAAAAAGTAATTTTTAAGAAACTGCTTATAAATTTTTCATAAATTGGCAGGCTTGGCGACTAATTTCGAATAAAAATAGCCTCCAAAATGGCTATGATTGCAAGGAGAAAGTTTGAACAATCAAATGTGTTATTTATCTTAGATTAGTTAACACTAATTCGCTTTCAAATAAACATGAAATAAATATAACGGTGTAACAAAAATATGTACAGCAAATTTAGTCACAGTTTCTGCGCTTGAAAATAAATCGATTTAGGCTTTATAAAAAATGGATAGTAAAAAAGTTAAATAGGGTATTAAAATACAAATTGTACAAGTGATTTTATGCTCGTATTCTAAAACGGCTTAACATATTTTGATAAAAATGTACATGGAATGTTAGTAAACAGTGATCAATGAAATGGAGTAAGTGGCGTTTGATCCTCTACTTTTTTAGACAATGGAATTTACTTAAAAACAGGATGCTATATTTATTTTAAAAATGTTTGCCTCCTAGTAACTATTTGTTTGTAAAAGCCTTAACTACTGAGTTATGAACTCCATAGTAAAAAATACAATGAAATATTTCAATTGATCTTAACGTAAACTAATGCATATTTTTTCACGATTTTTATTTTACAACTTCATTGTGATCGATAATACACAGGAATAACTGTAAATTATTATTTGAGAAAAATGTTATCTACTTCACTAAATAGAAAATATTTTACACAGTTTCTAGTGTTTTTCCCAATAAGGTAGTTTTACGACTTTGTATTGAAATATTCAGAGACGTAGCAGCCCCCTCTCCGTATACGCCCATATTCGGTTGGGTGGAAAATATCGAGACGATATTACTACGAGCATTATTCCAAAATGTTCAAATTAATTTTCTTTAAAATGATCTGATAATATTTTTTCATCCTCAACAAAATAAATGGTTTCTCTATATGGCTATTAACCAATATTTTCGAAAATCTTTTAATATAATATACAATAAACCATAAATATTATTTTATTTATTTACATGATAAATATGTGTGAAAACATTTTTTAATTACTTGTAAAATTTAGAAAATAACCAATTACAAATGTTTTAAACACATTTTTTAAACTCGGTTATTAGTAGAACTGCATGTTGGAACTCAACATTCTTTTTATGGTCTATAAAGCCTACATGACATGACAAATTTCTGATTACGCCACTGATTTCTGGTAACACAATATTACAATTTTTAAAGTTCTTAAATAAAACACATTTTTTACCTGAAGTATTTTCTCATTTCCATGAAATTTGAAATGGCAGAAGAAATGTGATTTGTCTTCATTTTTCTTAATCCGATATTATCATCGTTACTTATTTAAATGACAGCGCATACACTGATTTTTTTTTTGACAAAATATGTTTTTAAACCTTTCAATATGTATTCAACAAACTTAACTAGCCGCATGCAAATACAAATAACCCGATCATGTTACTTATCGCTTCCGTTTTATTGGAGCCGATAAAAAACCCATTTTTAAATACATTTTCATTTAAAAACAATATGTATTTATAATTGTTGGTATTGTTCTATTTGAAAAATTATTGTTTAATAACGAAAATCGGAATCAAAAAAATATAAATTATTTTTTGATTTAGATTGCTATTCTTTTCTTTAAAAATCTTATACGCTTATTTTAAATATCGAAATCAATAATAATTAAATTTTACATTGAATATTGGATGACTAATGGTACTTTCTATTTAGATGTCATACTTATGCTTACTTCATTTTTTCGTCGGCATTCCAATGTGAACGGGTACATTTTGGGGGTTTCATATTAGCGTAAAATTATTATTTTCTACGATCACTATCCAAAGTAGGCTTCGAAATACAACCGCAAAGTTGACGTTTTCCGCGAACTCACATTAAGTGACAGCTTTGTCGCTCGCCGAGTGACAAAATTGACAGCTTTGTTGCTCGCCTAATTTAAACTAGGTATAATTATAATAATATTTCTTTTTAATAAATGATTTTCAAGTTATTTGTACGTAGTTTGACGGTTTTTTTTTAATAACCAAATTAACGTTGACTTTGAATATCAACTCCTTTTTTCATGATTAACGTAGATATAGGCAACACATTATACACTACTTGTGACAAATTTTCAGTTTTAATATCTATTTCTTAAAATATTTTGATTAGAAAAAATATTGTGTGAATTTTGACTAATAAGTTCATTGCCGCTTTTGACAGATTGCCACCCTCCGCTACGCGTCGCGCGGGCAATTTTCTGTCTCGAGCGGCAAAGTATAATTTTTGTCTCTAAACACACAAATAGCTATTTTGAATGTTTTTTTTTTTTATGGAAAAATGGGGTCGAATAACATCGTTTTAAAGGTATTTTTATTCCTAAAATCAACCCATGATTTTGAAAACATTTGATTTGCGGCTATTTACTACACGCCCATTTTTTTTCAATATTCTGGTAATGTGTTACATCTAAGAATTGATTTTAAAAATAGTAATTTTACTCAGGAACATTTCCAAGCAGTGAAATTATATTAGTTTAAATTGTCAATGTCAACATTAAGACAGATTCTATAGCATAGCTGGGGTGGGTTTTAATTAAAAAAAAACAACCACGAAAGAAATCAATTTGTTGGGAAGAAACGAATAGTCCTAAACCTAACGTAAAGAATTATGACTTATTTTCTTACGGATGAATTGGTTAGAGATTTGTTAGGTTTCCTCAAGCAGATATTCAAATATGTAATGAGTTGTTAGTTAATCAACTTATGATATTTACCATTATATTTATACAACTGGAAAACCCTACTTGGCACATGAAAGAAAACTGCCACCAGATAACCTAAAAGTAGCTAAAGATGAGTTTAACTTCATGATCCAGCAAGGTATTTGGCCTAGTTTCAAAAAACTTTGGGCCTGTGCATTACATTTGCTGAAGAAAAAGAATGGAGATGTCCATATATGTTGATTTTCATAATTTAAACAGTCAAACCCTATGCATCTTTTAGGTGGAAATTCACGCCAAGTGTGTTCAGTTCAACATTGAGAGAAACTATAGCAGACAAGAGATTATCATCATGTCTGATAGCCATCTAAGCACTGAGCACTTAAGTAATCAACTCAAAAATTGTATGGAGATGTCTAGAAAAACTGAATGAGCTTGGAGAGAAAAATACAGTTGCTCTCACTTGGGTTCCGGGGCATAACATAGTCTCACAGGGAAAGATGCTCAAACAGCCTTTGTGGGACCTGAGCCGTTCTGCGGTATCAGCAGTAACACAATATTAGGAGAGATTAAAGAAGAATGGGGCAGTAGAATAACCGATAATTGGGGCTAAGACATGCCACGATAGTTCTGGGTGAATAAAACTATAAAAGATCGGAAGCCCGTATCTGCCTGAGCAAGAACAGGTTACGTATTCTAACAGGGATCCTTACCGGACATTGCTGACTCAAGGGACACCTTAGTAAACTAAGAGTAGTAGAATATAGTAAATCCAGATTCTGTGAGGAGGAAACGAAATAGAGCTACGTAACTTGAATCCATTTCAAATCCTACACTTCCTTTAAAAGATAGGATTGAAAGAGTCGTTATAGAAATACCTCATACCCAACATAATAACAGTCAAACTGTTCCTAATCGAGACCCACTTTTCAATATTACAGATTTTACATTCTTGCCTCATGGAAAAATAATTTCAACTGATTAAAGCTTATCTCTAAATTTTTGTACATCCTGATGATATTCCGAAGACAGCAGTAGTAACACCATTTGGTCTTTTTGAATTTCTTAAAATGCAATTCGGATAAACTTTTCAAAGATTTATATTCAATGCACTCACGAATTTACCATTTGTATTTATCTATATTAATGATAAAAGTATTTTCAGATTCCATTGCAGACGATATAAAACGATATAAAACGATATAAAACGATATAAAACGATATAAAACGATATAAAACGATATAAAACGATATAAAACGATATAAAACGATATAAAACGATATAAAACGATATAAAACGATATAAAACGATATAAAACGATATAAAACGATATAAAACGATATAAAACGATATAAAACGATATAAAACGATATAAAACGATATAAAACGATATAAAACGATATAAAACGATATAAAACGATATAAAACGATATAAAACGATATAAAACGATATAAAACGATATAAAACGATATAAAACGATATAAAACGATATAAAACGATATAAAACGATATAAAACGATATAAAACGATATAAAACGATATAAAACGATATAAAACGATATAAAACGATATAAAACGATATAAAACGATATAAAACGATATAAAACGATATAAAACGATATAAAACGATATAAAACGATATAAAACGATATAAAACGATATAAAACGATATAAAACGATATAAAACGATATAAAACGATATAAAACGATATAAAACGATATAAAACGATATAAAACGATATAAAACGATATAAAACGATATAAAACGATATAAAACGATATAAAACGATATAAAACGATATAAAACGATATAAAACGATATAAAACGATATAAAACGATATAAAACGATATAAAACGATATAAAACGATATAAAACGATATAAAACGATATAAAACGACATAAAACGATATAAAACGATATAAAACGATATAAAACGATATAAAACGATATAAAACGATATAAAACGATATAAAACGATATAAAACGATATAAAACGATATAAAACGATATAAAACGATATAAAACGATATAAAACGATATAAAACGATATAAAACGATATAAAACGATATAAAACGATATAAAACGATATAAAACGATATAAAACGATATAAAACGATATAAAACGATATAAAACGATATAAAACGATATAAAACGATATAAAACGATATAAAACGATATAAAACGATATAAAACGATATAAAACGATATAAAACGATATAAAACGATATAAAACGATATAAAACGATATAAAACGATATAAAACGATATAAAACGATATAAAACGATATAAAACGATATAAAACGATATAAAACGATATAAAACGATATAAAACGATATAAAACGATATAAAACGATATAAAACGGTATAAAACGATATAAAACGATATAAAACGATATAAAACGATATAAAACCAAATAAAACGATATAAAACAATGGATGCATCTCCGATATATTATTGGCCAGGTCTCAAGAGATCTGGGTATAAATATGTTCGAAAGTATAAAATTTGTGCCTTCTGTAAAAGTACAAATAATAATTTCTGTTGATTTGATAGTCCCATAAGGTCACACAAGGGTGGTATTGGACTTCACAAAGTTTGTCCTAGTTCACCCTATGTCCAAAGCTACATCAGCAGCAATTATTAAGTATCTTGAAAATCAAGTAGGTACAAGTTAACGTCAATAAAAGCATTTTCGCAAAAACAGGTGTTCATTATCTTGATCACAAAATATCTTCAAATTGCATATTTCCAACACTGAAAAAAATTCAATGCATCATTAATTTTCCAAAACCCCAAACGGTACAACAATTATCTTTTAATTTTTATAACAAAGCACTAAATAGCCATAGAAAAAGCATATTGTTTTGCTCACAAGGGATGCTCATTTCCTTTCCCGTTAAACCATAATAATATAAGATCAGATAGGGAAATGAAATTACGTCATTTCTGAATCAAAAAGAGTTGAGAGTGTTGAGTTTTTTAAAAAGTATTTAATTACAGCATTGCGTTATTGCGTATATGCGAGAGCAGAAACGAACGCATTTTATTAAAGCGATAATGAATAATTACAATTTCTCCGCAAATATGTTTAAGTAGGTACCAACTAATGACCAATACAACGAGTCTCCAACAATACGCGTATCCCACGTGATCTGGTAAAACAAGAAATTTAATGAAAATAGCCGTTCTTAGTGACTTTTATGACAACTTAAGTATAATTTTTGTGAAATAAGTCTGTAACATTGTTTTAGGGTTAATACTGAAGTTATTAATGTTACTTTTAGCCTTGTTACAATTTTGTAAATGTTTCTTTTCGACTCCATTTGATAGTGAAAACAGTATTCGATTTCTTGATGTTTTTTAAATGTTTCAAAGCATTTTTTTAAGTGGCTCATATCTTATGTCATTCTTTAATTATTATAAAAAAATAATTATAAATTTGTAGCATACCTATCTACCTATAAAAAGCCTTCCATTAATATTTGACTTTTTTTGGAACAAAGCATTTTTTTAAAAATAGCACCTACGTAACGTCATTAGGAGAAAAACAAGTTTACTATAAAAAAATCTGTTAACACTTTTACAAAAATAAAAAGCAATATCACAGTCAAAAATACAACGTTCCACCGATCAGCTGGCCAAGATTTTACGGGAGTCTGACTCAGTCGTGATCCAGTAATGACGTCTAAACGTAAGAGAGAGAAAAACGAAAAATTATGTAATTCCAAAAATATACCTTCGAGTCAGACTCAAAAATTACGAATTAGATGTTTGGAATGCTTGTGAGATACATCACTTGCTTGTAATAGTTTAAGATACTATCAATAGATTCTGAAGTGTATAGTGGTCGAATCTAAATTTGTAGGTTGATATCACAAACCAAAATATTTTTGTGCTGTGGTTCCATTTGATGAAAGGTGACCTGCCATATTAACAAATAGAGCTAACTTTATGGATTTAAATGTTTCTATTAAAGAAAATGCTAAAGAATAAGTAATAATAATAATGTTTAATTCAAATTTAAATAACAGTATATACTTAAATATATACAATGAAGATAATAAATAAATATTATTTGTCTCCTGCTTCAAAAAGGTAAAAGTAAATGGTAAAATAAAGAAAAATTAAAAAATAACACATTTGGTTTAGTGTCCACATCGTTAAGTACTATCTACATGACTACAAGGTAGTATGTTAGGTCCTTTACTCGATGTACTTCTCATTTTTTCATTAGAAACTATCGCATTATAAATAACACATATTATTATGCTCTTTTGATCCATTTAACATTGATGATTCCATAAGAAAACGCAAGCACCGTAAAGGAACAACAACCTCCTTAACTAAATCCCGTCTAAATTTTAAAACAATTATTTAAAATGCAAAATTTTATATTTTCGCATTTATAGCTGGATGTGCTCCAAAATATGACTTTACCGGTCAAAATAAAAGAATAATGAATTTTGTACTTTTCTTCAAATATCTCCAATACAGTCCATTTTAGGGACATCATGTATACAGGGTGTGGGGGAAAATGTGGGAGGTCTCAGATAGAACATTAGAAATAAGATGACAAGCTCCCATAAATTTTTTTCCTAGCGTCCCTCCCTACGGAGATATGGTCTCCAAAAGGACGCCACTGGAAATTAATTTTTTTGGAATAACTTTCAAACTACGTAATATAATTTAAAAAATATTTATTATGATAAACAGGGGCGGACTAGGTTGTATATTTAATGCTTACATTTTTAACACCCTGTATGATAAGGAGTTAAAAAAATAAATTTTGATACATTGAACATTAAGTTAAAGAAAAGGTACTCCTCTTCATTGTCGATAAAATGAACCGTTTTCGAGAAAAAATAATAATAAAAGAATTAATGTTTTATTTTTATTAAATGACTTCCAATTTTTTTTGTCTGCAGCAAAGTGCGATACGAAAGTCATTGAAATAGAACTGTTATCAGTATTAAAAAAAACGCACTGTCTTTACAAACCTTACTATGGTACCTACGAAATAAATAAATGAATAATTGCATTTAAATCTTATTGACACGTTGATCTTTTAGTACTCCAATATTCATTTATTGAATTTTGAATATCTTGCTAAATTTAATTCGTTAATGGGATACACATTTAGTGAGTATGCAATTGCAGATATGCATCTTATGTACTGTCTTGCATCTTGTAATGCTTATGGAGCAAGAAGGTTGTATGAAGAAAGATATCCTAATCGCAATATTCCAAATGAGAAAACATTTCAGCGACTTGATCAACGTCTAATAGAGACTGGTGGATAATTCCCAGTTAATAAGGTAGCATTATTGACTTTCTTTAATAATTTTTAGAAAGTTTTGGGAAAACAACTACTGATGCCGGTGTGACAAAAATAGTACGTACGGTGCAATTGGAGGAAAATATTTTGGATACTGTAGCTGATACTCCTTCAATTAGCACTCGAATAATAGCCTCGCAGCTTCATGTGTCAAAAACGACAATTGCTGAAGTACTTAAAGAATAGTCTAATGTTCAAGGTATCAAACTTTATTTTTTTTAACTCCTTATAATACAGGGTGTTAAAAATGTAAGCATTAAACTGTACAACCTAGTCCGGCCCTGGTAAACTAAACAAGCTAATTATGTTTTAAGGGCAGTTTTTAAGAGGTTCTTACTACTGTTTATCATATTAAATTTTCATTAAATTATATTACGTAGTTTGAAAGTTATTCAAGAAAAATTGATTTCCAGTGGCGTCCTTTCGGAGGCCGTATCTCCGTAGGGAGAGCCGCTAGGAAAAAAAATTATGGAAACTTGTCATATTATTTTTTAATGTTCTATATGAATCCGAGAGACCTCCCACATTTTTCCGGACACCATGTATAACAAAAATTATACATAATGGAATCGCAAAACTTCTATCTGAAGAATTTTCTTCCCCAATCATAAATAACAGAAACATACTAAAAAGTAGAAAAAACAACCCCCTATAAAGTACCCTTCCACGTTGTCCGACTATATACATATACCTAAACTGTAAATAGCTCTTCAGGGGCTTCATATTCCATATTCTATCAAAATCGGCCAGCTAGTTTGGGCTGTATCGTGATAACAAAAAACGTCACACACATACGTACACGTACATTATTTATAAAAAAATTTTTTTTTGATTCTAAGGGCCCCAAAACGTAAAGATTGGTGTTATCTCATAAGTTCGAATTTTAGAGTAATTGCAATAAACCCCCCATTTTTTATGGGTTGGTGGAGAGCAGGGCTGGTATATCTAAAGGGGTCGCGACATAGACCCAGTTTATCGATGAAGGGGCCACTAAAGCAAGGGGGGAAATCGTAGTCAGCTTAAGTTGGTAACATTTTTCTGACGTTCGTTTGCCGAAATCCACGCGATTATCGTTTGTCCTGCAGTAATAGTATTATAAAAACAGAAACATATCAACTTTTAACGTGCACAATGTCAATATGGTAGGAATGAACCAATGTTTTCCTCTATCCAGTGGAATAAAAACTAAAAATATTTTGTGCTCTTTTATATAGCAAATTATGCAATTTATTTCCAGTTTATTTTTATGTTACATGAGTAGGTATATGCGTTTGTGCTGTAGTAAATAAGATAGGTACTGTTCACGTGAAAATTATCTCTGAAACTGCATTGTGACTAGTGACTGCATTACTCTCATTATTCTCAAACTGGATGCTGTAGCCGTCAGCCTTTCCCTTTTTAGCATATTTTTTAAATAAAAGGCCCATAAATCGTAAGAATTTTCATCTCAGGGGGGCCATAGCCTCCCCCCCCTGGAGCCACCCTTGCCCTCTCATCATCTGGTTGAATTGCAACGAGATCAAAAACAAAACAATCTCCAACGTCTTCGGCTTTAAGGAATGGTAAACCAAAAATATACCTAAGTAAGGTATTTAGTTATATCTGTTTCTAGATTATCTTTTAACTGATACTCGGTGAAAAGTCCTAAAGTTTGAATTTTTCTATACCAACTTTGACTTAGGTGAAATAGACATTTCTTAATTTCTGTTTTTGGAAAAATTTCGCGAATTGCTTTGTGTATTGCTAATTCAAAATCTAAAGTTATAGTTTTTGGGAAATAATCGAAAGTGCCGTCAACATAATTATTCTAGAGCATAAAGATTAGTTTTACATGAAAACATGACTATATTATTTATTTCATCATTTTTAAGAAGAAAATATTCGTCCCTATTAGTTTTTAATGTAACAGAATTTAACAAACTATGAAATTCAACTATATCAGTTGGAAGTTTTGGTGCAATTTTAGACCTAGCAGTATACCTATTTTTTCTCATCCTTTCAAGTCATGAGTGGTAATAGTTTCACAGTGGGATTCTCTTACCTCCTTTCCAATCAAACCCATTGGTTCTGCCGAAATATCTTCTATTGCTTTAATTTGTACAGTATTTCTTAGAGTCTGCCTATTTAGAAGTTCTTCTAATAATTTCCCATGGTTGTGATTTAAACAAGATTCTATCACTTCAAGACGGTCCAATTTTGTTTCAACAAAAGCTTTGCACTGCGTTTTCCTGGACGCACACAGCCATCTTTTTAAAGTCTCTTTTATAATAACTTGTGGAATGCAAATTTAAATTCTTCGATCAATAACAAATCTTTGCCTTTTTCACTTTTAATTATTATAGCCTCCATTATACGTATAATTTCACTGTACACACTTTTTATTATTCTACAACTTTGGTTTAAACAAACTTTACAATCTCTGAAATTTGTGAAGAATATATAAAATATGGTTTACTATTTTTAATACCTCCCTTTATAAGACGAAGGAGGGAAAGCAGGTACCTATTTCTGGATTTGAAAAATGTTGATAGATTAAATTAATATGATTTTAACTTTTAACGTTTAAGATTAAAATTAGATTTGAATGCAATTACCATAAGTATTTATTAATAAATATTCAAGGTGTAAATGCAGGTTATCGTTAGAAATAAATAAATCTAAAGATTATTTTCTTACTTTTCTATTTCAACGTAGTTAAATGATTCCTATATCCTGAGAGACATTTTACAAAAAGAAAAAGGTATCAATAGTTCAACATACTTTTAAAAATAAAAATTTTGATTATGCAACAACGGTGTAATTTGTGAAAATTAATACCTTTTAATGTACATTAGCTTGGGAGACAACTCGACCTATGATGGGGGACAATTCGACCCATAAAAAAACTACCTGCTCAAGACGGGAGACAACTCGACCTTGCCCCTTTATTCATTATTCCAGTTTAATATGTAATGAAGATATTGAAAACGATTCTATTTATAGGTTGAGCTGCATCAACCGGGTTTAAACTTAATTCAAGGCTGTATTTGGTTCTAAAAGAAAAATTGTATTAGATTCTTGATCTAGAATCAAGTTTAGCCATGAACTAGGTTTAAATCTTGTTGATACAACTCACCATTTTTCGTTCTGCCTCAAATAATGTTCACATTTCAATGTCAAACATTCCAAAAACATATGAAACTAACCCTATACAATAAAGATATCGAACTCCCATATTCCAGAAATAGTCCGGAGTATCCTTGCAGATATACCATGAACTCGACATTCAGAGGGTATCTACCATGTCGTATCGATCGGGGTGCGTCGCTCGAGCGAGCGTAGGGGAGGTTTTCCGTGAATGAATTGACGTCATTGCATTATCGTGGAGGGAAGCGGAGAGAAGAGGACTGATATTGTCCATTTCCTAGTAGAATGTGGAATGCGTTTTTCACTGCAGTTGCCCTTTTACGAGATCTTGTTTTTTATTAGCTTTTTAATTAAAATATTCTAAAATGTTGATTAAATATCAAGAGGTTAAGCTCTGGGCCTCGAGGATTAGTAAGATGTAAACTAAAAGTATAAAAGTCTCAAATTAAGTACAAAAGGTCTTAAATTAAGTAGAAAAATATCGCATTAGTTTCGGCTAACCAGCCATCATCAGGTAAAATTGATGTTTCCAAAATGTGTATATAATTTATGGAAATTAACGTATCTCCGCATCAGAGGCCATTGACACAGGTAAAATAATATATTATTAAAAAGGTTCTTTCTAAATACATACACTTTTTATAAACATGACAATATAACTTAGATGTTTTGACGCAACAAACAATTAAAAATTTATATAAAATTAAAATTTATTTATTTCTTTTTTTGATGAACATTAAATATTTTTGGGCTGTGGAATAAAAATTAATTTTGGGTCGCTGTTATACTAAAAAATTTAACAATACAATTTAAATTTAATTTTGACCGAGAATCTCTAGATTGCTATATTTCCGTATACGTTATTTATTGTCCATGAAATTTTCGTAATCAATGTATAATAATCAGATAAATGAATGTTATACCGGGTGTTCTGTTATATTTTCCAACATTTAGTAAGCTTGTAACTTTTAAATGAAAGTACTTAAAAACATGCGGTTTTCACCGAAATGTATTAAATTATTCCAAGTTTTATTTCGGCTAATCCAAAATTATTTAGCACTTCCGGTTTACTGAAAAACAAAATGGCGGTTTTTTAAAGACGTATTTGTTAAATTTTTTTTTGGAACACCTCGTATATTTTTTAATGCTCCGAAAGCCAGTCCTTTTAGTTATCTGGCAATATAAAGTTTTTTAAAATCGATGAAGAAATGACTGAACAATTAAATTGTCTGAAAAAGCCTGCAAAATCAATAATAATTAACAATAACTCTCATCAATAATTTTATAGTAGGCTTTGGTACGTTTGTAAGAAATGTCAAAATTGTTGTTTTAATTTGCTGAAATAAAATCTATTATGCGAACAAGACGAAGATTTTTTAGAGAATTTAAAAAGACAGCATTGATATACAAGACAATAATAAAATGGTTTAACATTTTCAAAAATAATGGATCACTAGCCCGAAAAAAACGAAATATCGGCAATGATAATCTTTTACATGATACCATTGGTGTATACGAGTTTGTTACTAGATCTCCCAAATCATCTATCAGAAAAATAGAATCTTACAAGCACTGAAACTGAAACCTTACAAAATTCAATTACACCAAAAATTATACGAGAGGGACAAAGAAAAACGTCTATATATATATATATATATATATATATATATATATATATATATATATATATATATATATATATATATATATATATATATGTGTGTGAAACGTTATTGGATTTGATAAGAAACAATCCTGAGCTCCTTTTAATAATGTCTGATAAAGCAAGTTTCCATGTTAATGGAGCCGTCAATAGACACAATTGTAGAATTTGGAGTGAAGAGAATCCACATGAATTTTATGAAAGTGTAAGAGACTCTCCTAAAGTAAATGTTTGGCGTGCTATGAGTAAATACAAGATTTACGGGCCATTTTTTTTTCCGAAAAAACAGTTACCGGTCCAATTTATACGGACATGTTAGAAATATTTTTTTACCCGAAAATTGATCAGGATGGAGAATTACATGAAATCTATTTTCAACAAGATGGAGCACCTGATGGAGATGGAGAAACTAATTGATCGTCAATCAGTTTCTAATAAATTCGGTACTAATTGGATTGGTAGGACAGGACCAGTTAAATGGGCTCCAAATTCGCCAGACCTAACAGTGCCAGATTTTTGTATTTGGGGGTATATTAAAGCTTTAGCTTATAATCCTGCACTTCAAAATTTAGAAAAGCTAAAAAAAATATACGTCGAGCATTTGAAAGCATTACTGCCAACATGTTAGAAAAAGCATTTACAAATTTATTAATACGTTTACACAATTGTGTTAATGTAAACGGAGGACATATAGAACATTTAAATTATTCTTAAATTGTTTAATAAAAGTTTGTTAAAATGTTAAATAAGTTAATTAGGCTATACTAGGATATCAATAATAAGCAATAATTATTGTTGACTATTGATTTTGATTACATTTTCAAAAAAATTATTGATGAGAATTATTATTAATTATTGATTTTGCAAGCTTTTCAGAAAATTTAATTGTTCAGGAAAGGAGCTTTCGGAGCCTTAACAAATATACGGGGTGTTCCAATAAAAAAAATAACATATACGTTTTTAAAAAACAGCCATTTTATTTTTCAGTAAACCGGAAGTGCTAAATAATTTTGGATTGGCCAAAATAAAACTTGGAATAATTTGATACATTTAGGTGAAAACCACGTTTTTAAGTCCTTTCGTTTTAAAGTTATAAGCAATTTGTAACGTAGGTATTTAATGCCGTTTTCTAATCTGCACTCCAGCATCATATATTAGACTTCTCTAAGTGGGGTGTATTAAATTTGTTAGAGACAAAATGTCATGCAATTTTTCTTTTCCTATTTTCAGATTCATGAAAAACTTGTTAAATTCTTTAAATTGTTGCTTTTGATCACTTATAGTTACAGTGGAATTATGGAAAAAATTATATTACTTTTCTTTTCCTTTTATCCACTTATATCGTTTACTATATTTCAAATTTTCTTATAATCTGCCCCATTTATTTGATGTTTATAATATCCATTTTATTAGTGTGTTAATTTTATTGCTATATTTTTTATATTCTTCTTTTAGTTCTACTGAATAAGTTTTATGTAGTTTCGTTTTTAATTTACCTCGTTATTTATAAATTTTAGTTAATTTGTCAATTTAATTCTTTTATTATTTAAAACAAAAGTTGTATCCACAAATGAAGTAAAATGGTCTGTCATTATAGTAAAATTAAAGAAAAAAATGACGAAGAAGTTGTAAAAGGAAATTATGGTTTTATACAGTTTTAAATTATTTTATGAGGTACAAATGTAAAAAATTCACCGTTTGTTCTGGGTCAAATCTAACCCTTCCTGCTTATAACCGATAAATATAAAGATAAAAAAGGTTACTTTAATTATCAAACAGGTTATAATTATGCCTAATAATCCTTTTTCAGTCCTAGTTGTGTTATTGGAAATATTTTCCTAAATACAGAAACAATTATACCTATTTCCTTTTTTTATCGCTATCGATTTTGATGTGGTCGACCTTGTTGAAAGGGTATAAAACCATCGATAGTATCGTTGATATTTATAGCGACGTCTGCATATTTTATGACTTTAATATTACTATTTATTTTTAGTTTTTCACTATATACTGTCTAAAAAGAATCAGTAGTGAGTTTTAATGGTTTTTGTTTCTATAAATCTAATACTAAAAATAAGGCAATGTATAATTAATAAAATTTAAATTTATTATTTTGAAACTTACTGTTTTCTTTTATAATGTACCTACTCTCAATTTAATAACTGTTTTAAACTTTTATCTTACATGCAACAAAATTTTTATTACGATGATAAAATTAAAGTATCAAACATTTCAAGTAAATACAGTTTCTTATTATACGAGTATATGTCTTTTTGGCAAAATGCTTTTGTAACTCACAAATCATTAGGTGTTAATTTAACAGAAATAAAGACTCAAGACCTTATAGTCCTAGAGCCAACATGCAGGTTTGTGACTTATGTTCTTATGGCTGAATTTATTATTAATTTGTACGTGTCCAACAAATTCATGAAAGCGCGATGTTCACAGACTGGGGCGCTTAGGTAGGCTATAGGCATTTTCATTATGCTCGTTGGACAAGTAGAAAAAATCTAATAATTTTTAATATTCACCATGAACTTTTAAATCTGGGCCCAGTTTGTTGAGTTATTATTTAACAAAAGGTCATTCACCATCCCATAAAAACAAATTATGCACAACAACCACCTAAATGTATTTCTAATTAATTTGTAAGATAAAATATATATTACGCACGAGGTAATGTTTGTGTAAAATCTTTTATGTACTCGAATAGAGCCCGTTGTGTAAATTTTCATTCACAAGCTACGTCAGCCGGCTTTATGAATGGCGTAACGGCGGCATGACGTCACGCTTGTGGAAAAGCTCGGAAAATCGATACAATAAACAGGTATTTCGCATTTCCATTCTAAACCGCCTATAGATACAGTTGTTGAAGTTTGCTCAATAAACTATTTACGTGCGTATATTAGATAATATCAGTTGTTAAACAATCATTAAGAATATTGTATGATGTCACTCGTAAAGGTACATAATAGAAATGTCTTTTTTATTTTAATAAGGCATGAAATTGAGTATAAGATATAGAATATAGATCGTAGAAATATCTGTAAAATATATTTTAAACGGGTTTTCAAACTTAGGGGTTGAATATAAAATTGCTAACAAAGCGTACACAGGTATTCCAAAATTGGCTACGACGAAATTAATGATCCTGAAATTCCATAAAATTCTTTTGAGTGACCGTCTATTGGAGTAAAGGAGTATGGGGACTTTAAAAAAGCGAACATATCACATATTATGCTAAATGCTCTCTGCAAGATGGGTGTCGCGATTGATCACATCGAAGCAAAAACTCCAAAATACTTTTTGCGCAGATATATAACTATGGACGAGATTTGGGTTCACCATTAAACACCGGAAACCAAACTGTAGGCGAAAAGGTGAACCACTTCCAAAGAATGCCAAAATGGTTCCATCAGCTGGAGAGGTTATATCGTCGCTATTTTGGGATGCAAAAGGAATTATTTTCATTGATTACCTTGAAAATGGTAAAATAATAAATGGGCAATATTATGCTAACTTGCTTGATCAGCTGCAACATAAAATTCTGGAGAAAACGCCTGGATTATCGAAAAAAAGTCATGTTCCATTAGGACAATTTAATGATCTGGGCTTTGATCAAATTCTTGTAGGACCTATCGGATATATTATTATAGGTAGAAGCATGTAGTTAATTTCCTCGAATCTTGTAGACTACAATTAATTACTTTACAACGTGTTGAAAATCGACTTGCTCGTAATAACGTATAAGATTTAATCAATTTATGAATATAATTTTTTAAGAAGCTTTCAAATTCATAAAGAAAATCTTTGTTTATTTCACATATTAACGTTAAGGTAATTAAAGGAGTTATAGACATGTATCGTATATCCAGGATCGTGATCAAAAGGGAAAATCATAAATGAAACTGCGCAAGGTGACGTCAGGGTCAGGGTAACGAGACCGTGTAATCAATAATCCTAGCAGGTATTTTCAGTTGCAGCAGAATAAATACAGGATAGTTCTAAAATTTTTTGTTTTTGTATACATGCAAATTAAAGCGATGTAAAATATAATAACTGAAATGTGATCTAATAGAAGACTTTTATATAGGACAATGCAGCCAACCTAACAAATTAAAATTTATACAGTTCCCTGCGACTTTGAATATCTTCTCAATCGCCAGTGCAGAAAGAAGGGTTGTCTTTCCATCAGCTGGTGCAAAGGACTGTACAGTAGTAATGTATCAGGTAGAATAGCATGATGTTTTTAGATAAACTCCCAGATTCTTATTAGATTATGATAAAATTAAATGTGTTTTTTATTTAACAACTTTACACTATAAACTTTCTTCAGCTTACAACAATTTTACATAGTGAAAAGATATGAGTACTTAAATTTATTATTTATGAATATTTAGCAGATTTAATAGATCGTAACAGAAAAACCCTTTAAGTTTAAGTTATATTACATTTAAGGTTGAACAAATTTGTTAATGTCAGCTGTTGATAATGTTGATGGGTAGGACATAGGCGTAAACATAGATGGGCATAATGTAACTTGTGTTGAATGTTGTATGGAACTTGTAATTGTAGCAGCAGCATTTTGTATATGACACAAATAGATAAAACCAAATCAAGAGCAATTTTTAAATAAATCGAAACAAAACATTAGTCACAAATAAACTAATGCTACGATTTTTTTTTGACATTACTGACGGCTGATATTGATCTTTAAATATAAAGCATCCTTAAAATAAAAGTCTTTTATTTTTAAGTTACGTGTACAATATGCATATATAAACTGGATAAAAATAAATACATAAAACGAAAAGTAAATGAAAAAAATGCCTTTTTATGTGACCCGATGTCTTATGTCATTAGGGTCAATTTTATTTTGTTAGGTTGGTGGCATTTGTCTTGCATAGAAGTCCTCTATTACTCAATAAAAATAATAATATAGCTCAAAATCACATAATTTTTAATAAAATTTAAAAGTTATGCGACTAGTTTGGGCCTTTATAACCATAATCAGACCTTCAAAGTAAATAAGTGTTTTGTCGGAAGAAAACAAAACAAGCATTTCTTTTTCCAAAGCACAATTATTTATATTGTTGGTCTGATGATGACAATAATCGCCGAAACTAGTCCCCTAACTTTTAAATTTTAATAAAAAATATTACAGATTTTAAGATTTTATTATAATTTTTACTGCGCATCAACTGTTATTTTTTTTTATTTTATAGAGCTTTATCAACAATAAAATGCATAGATACGCCACTGGTGTAGCTTGGAAGGGTCTCAAATTGAACAAAGACTTTTTACAGATGATGCGTGTGTATTTTTTTCCTTAAACAGATTAATACTAACATGTTTTGAAATATTATTATCCATTATGGAGCCCCATTTTGACAGCTAACACATGTATACAAATCTTGTCCAAAAATGTTCCAGAAATTAAAATTTTTAGTAAAAAAAAGATTTACTTGGAAAACACATAAACTTACGGAGAGAAAACAAGCCTTAAACTCAACAAACTATATTGGATAACAGGAAGAAGATCAAATTTAACACTTAACACATAACTATTCTATAAAGTCATTTTAAAATTCATATGGAGATATGGAGTAGAGTTGTGGGACGAGGCATCAAATTCTAATAGAGAAATCTTATAAAGATTTCAGTCACTTAACAATACTTTTACTCAGAATTGTTGTAAACGCTCTGTGGTCTGTATGTAGGATCCCAAAAGTAAGGTTTCCTATTTTTTAGAATTACAAAAATTTGTTTATTTTCTATAATAATAACATAATTTAAAAACTTTAATATTTTTCTATTTTTATTCATAATCGCCACTTCAGTTGATACATTTTCGTAGACAGCTCCCCGCTATATCCTTGAGAAGGCGTTGGACCTCATCTTTAACCTCATCGTCGGACCTAAGTTGCCTTCCAACCAAATGTTCTTTTAAATTAGGGAACAATTGGTAGTCACTGGGTGCCAAGTCCGGACAATAGGGTGGGTGTGTGTGATGATGTTTCATTTAAGCGGTGACAAGAGAGTGACGGTTTGACGGACGACGTGTGGTTGAGCGTTGTCATTGAGAATGCCTACTCCTTGCCCAATATTCTTCTTCCGTGATTCAGCTATTGCTTGTGACATTCAAATGACGATGTTAAAAGAAGAAATACCCAATTTCTTCCAGACGTATGACCAACGATAAGAAGATTAACTTAACGCACTAGAAAAACTCCCAATGATACCCGTCTATCCAGAGAAGGTTGATGAAACATCTTCCTTGTGACCTGTCTCCTAGATTCTAATAGCATAGTGTAGGTACTTACCTGTATCTAATATTGTTACCCTCTCAAAATTAATATATTAATGTATATAAATGGAAGTAAAACTGTCACTGGACCATTTCTTACTTGTTGAATTATTATTAATTAAATAATTTTCTCATTGTAAATTTGAAAGATTGCAAATGAAATGAATGGGATGTTAAATAAAAAAAATCCAAGCTTTTAAATGATATTTAGATATTTCCGGTATGTATTAATGAAGATAAGTGACCGGGGTGATCTTTTAAGTGGCTCACTCTGTATATCCGCCACTACTATTTTTTATGATTTTCCCTCAAAACTGTGTATGTAGCCTTTATCAATTATCACTTGTTATCGGTTAATAACTACGTCATCACAAAAAAGCTTTCGTCCACAATAAATGCAATATTCTCTTTTGTTTTTGAAATCATGCGTAACTATTTACGTCAAAATTATCTAAAGCTGTTAGATTTCAGATAGTCATCATTTATTGTACGTTTGCCTTACTAATATAATATTATCAATGCGAAATTGAGCTTAAACTTTGTAGTTTCGTAGGAGTGGTATTTTTGAACAGGGCCGTCGTTACAGCCGGTGCGAGCGTGCGGCCGTTTTTGGGGGACGGCTATTTTTCTTAACAAAATATTAAAATATTTTTTTATTCCTAACCACAAATATAACTCTATTTATGTGGAAGGGAACTCTTAAAAGTTTTTATATAACAAACTCTATTTGTGAAAAAAATCGCCGAATGAAATGAAAGTCAAAAAGATCGCGATATATAGCAATCGGCGACAATCAGTGTTGCCACTTGTAACATGATTATGGAATTGTAACATAATTTTTCCTTAAAATTAGGTTAAACGATAATGTGTAACATAATCGATAATTGTAACCTATATTTTTAGTCTAAGAATTTTTTAACTTCGCAAGTTTTATTCTTATTGCACGAAACCAATTTAACAAAGAAATTAAAATTACTAAAGCCCTTCCTATGGGGCCTCAGTATTGCATTCCTGCAGACGAAAAAATTTTCTTATCCCCATTTTTTGAAACTTTTTTCATGTTTCCGATCATTCTGAGTCCGAAAATGCAAAAAAAATTCGTCTGGTCATCTGTGTGTATGTATGCCGGCACGATAACTCTAAAACAAAAGTTCTGATTGACTTGCGGTTTTGATTTTCTTGAATAATTACTTCTAACTTCGAACCCTATTAATTTTCAGAATTTTCGGTTCATCCTAACTACTTTAATATCAATTTTCTTAAAATCCACCTATGCAATTCTTGTAACAATTTTAGGAATTCCAATTATTTCTAACGTCAACATTCCTAACATTCCATAAATTGCATTCTCTAACGACCTGTCAAACAACAGCTGTTGATAGTAAAGGTGAAATTTCTAAGGCGGGTTGCGACCTTCATACTTGCAACCATAGCCATTTTGGAGGCTATTTTTATTCGAAATTAGTCGCCAAGCCTGCCAATTTATGAAAAATATATAAGCAGTTTCTTAAAAATGACTTTTTTTATAATGGTGCTAACTTAAGCGTACAACTATTTCGCCCCTAGCCACAAAAACACTTTCATCAAATTCACGGGCTCTCTGTCGCAACCCCAAAGAATAATTAACCGGCCATTTGATTTGGCAAAAATCAGAATAATACTTGGCTGTGCCTGTCAAGTATCAAGATGTCAACTGTGATGGGTGAATGGCTCTTAAATTATTTAAAAACGTATGCTTCTTTTGATATTTATAGCAAATAATTTGTAGTGTAATTTAATTCAGGCTTTCCATAAATAAAGATACTGCAAGACAGATAATATAATGTTCTTATACGAAGCACTTTTTTATTATATAAAAGAGAGGTAGAATATAATGCTGTTTTTTTTTTTAGATAATTTTAATTATACGATTTTGGATTACATATTCAACCATCGAATTGTAAATAATAATTTGTAAACTCTCCTAGTCATAAATTTCCTCAATTCACAAAATTTAAAAATTAATCTTACTTGGGATTTTAAAGACGTAATGTGATCATATTTCAAATTTTGATCAATTATGATACCGAGGTATTTTGTAGGTTTTCATTTTAATTATAAAGTTGTCATTTATTTCTATGTTGAAAGAAGGCCTTTGTAAATTACATTGCTCTCTATGGATCTACTTTAACACAAAAATAGTTTTGTGGCTATAAGTTGCTATAACCTATCGTCGCAAAACTATTAATAATTTAAACATAGTAAGTAGTATTAATATAACATCAAGTAATTTTTTAAAATAAAGTTCATGATCTCAAAACAAATAATTTATAATAATTGCGGGTAAAACGAGGGGTAAAATAACAATAAATTAAGGGAAATACTTAAAACGAGCAGGTTTAAAGAGTATTATCACAAGAAAGTATATCCGTTCTGTTAAGTATTGTTTGAGGTTACTTTTGAATACATTTATTGTTGTTTTTTTTTTCAAATTCTGTAGGCAGTCTATTAAATTTTTTAAACCTTTAATAAAAATTGTATTATAGTAACTTTTAGTGATGGCTTGCCGTACATGAAAGTCAGATTGGCTTCTTGTATTATAGTTGTGATATTGCGAATTATATTAAATTTTTTTTTCTAATAGATCTGAGGCTTTGGTACTATGTCATTTTTATTTTATAAATAAATATCAGTCATATTCTGAACATAATTCTGAACTGAAAGTCAATTTATTTATTTTAACATAGTTGCAATACTCATCCTTCTGTCCTTTATTAATAGAATATAAATAGGCGACGTAAGGAGTCCAAATATTTTACATGAGCAGGCTTAAGAGGTAAAGGGGCCAATTATTATTGGATAAATTGCTCGAACAAGTTTTTAAATTCTAATCAAAAGGTGATATAGAATGGTTTAAAAAATCAAGGCTTGTGAAAATCATCACATGGTTTAACCTAAGTAATACCAATGCTTCACAAACCAAAAAATTCAACGTCCTAATACTACTATCGGCTTTCGGTCTTTCGTTCCAAGTTAAATCATTTCTCATTTTTGTTACGCTACGAGTTTACCCTTGTGGGCCTCAGTCTCGATAAGGTGGGAACCACCATTTTAGCGTCTCTCGAATTATTTTATTTAATTAGTGCTAACACCTCTTAACAATTAAAAAGCTACATTTCAATAGAAATCAAAGCACCATCTGCATAAATATTACCGTACTTGGAAAACGTATTTAGCTTCACGGAAAGGGGAATCCCACCGACTACAGGGGTTCCCTAGAATTGGTTGGTGTGCATCATTCTATGGTACGATATATTAAATAAAATTAATCCTGTAAGTAAATTGCTCCAATGTACCAACATTAATATTATTGAATCTACCAAATGTATAGAATCACTTAAAAATAATTATCACAGATGCATTTTTTAAACAGTTGTTGGTGGATGCTGGAGAACTAGCCGGTAAATTGGAAATCGAAGTGAAATTCTCGTCTAAATATAAAGCTCGACCAAGAAAAAAAAAACGAGGCAATTTTTTTATGAAGGTAAATGTGAATCGATACACAACCCTAAACAAAAGTGTGAACTTTTAAAGATCCATGCAGATTATTTTTCTTTTCTTTACAATATTTAATTGCTTTCCACTTTTAATAAAAATGTGTTACTTAAACACTGCATGAATTTGCATACATACTTATCCGATGCTGATAGCTTAAAGAGTGACATAAATGGTTTGTAGCTTAAAGATGAGCTGCTTTTATTTATGAATTTGATTGGGTCAAACAAACATCAAACTAATAATGCTTTAAATACTCTTAAGTATATAACAGAAAATGATTTATTTAAATTATTAGCAATTTCATGTTCGATGGAGATTATTGCCAAACCAGTTAAACGTTACTGCGACATAGATGATATTAAATAATTTTCGATTATTTTTAATTTTGAGAAACTTCGTTCCCCATAAGCAACTGAGATGGGTAAAGTAAACAAAATTCTAAGAGATATTACTAAATTAGGGAAAACGTGTTCTTTTTTTTTTTTTTTAATTTGGTGTCATCGGCGTCGACTACTATGGCCATTAGCCTCGTGTTCTGTGCAGGCTTTGTTACTGTTTCCCAGCGCCGCTTTAGCACTGTTAATTAGAACCCAACAGTGAATGGTCGAGTGGGGAATCCTACCTATGCATTAGAATTAATACATAGGTAGGATTCCCCACTGATAAATATATAAAATAACGTTGTGCTTATTTCTATAATTGTGTTTTTCTCTTCAAGTATAGTATAAAAATACGTGTTTATACATAAATATATAATATAGATAAATAATGTGGACCTGCCCCCTCTGGACAAATTCCTGCTTACGCCCATGGGCATAAAAGTAAACAATAGTAAAATAAAATGCTCATTTACCAGAAATTAAATTAAATTTAAAATAACTATTATGTAGATGCAAATTTGGTACCTACCTACATGATTTAAAAATTTTTGTTAACTATTTTTCATTACTTCTGGTTTATTTTGTGAACATCTGGCAGCATCGTTGAATTAAGTATTTAATTCAATGTACGTACGAGGAAGGTAACTGTGTTACGGTATTATAATAATTTGTTGTTGAACGATGCCGTGTAAATAGGCCTATATTAAGAGCCGGTAAATATGTAATGATAAGTAAAATGAACAAATAATTTGCCTAGTAAGATGCGATAACATGCAATCTGATTGCATTTGTTGCGTAATTAATGTTATTAAAAGGCACCTCTCGCACTAGACGATTCATAAAAAGTGTTTGTTCACGTAGATAACAAAAAAACAAAGTTTGACCATTTACCAAGACGGTTTAATATAGTATTTGTACCCCGGAACAAAACTGTATTAAGTCATATTGTCTAAATAAAAAGATCAATAAGATGTGGAATTTTTCTCTTGGTAAATAATGATTTTTTTTAAGATTTTTTTAAATATGGAAATATTGTTAATTTTTTTAATTGTTTTAGGGTTTGTATTGTACATACATAGTCGGAGCTAAGAAGTCATATATGGCTTTAGTGTGATTGTCATTTGTATTTGAGGAACCCTACTATAATTTTTCCTTCGAGTGTCGTAATTCTACAAGATTGACAGTTTTGTGGTACCTCTGATACATACATTATTATAATATAATTGTCTTTTATCCAATCTTTTGTATCTTTGAATAGTTTTTCAGTTGAGTATCTTGAATTTTTGCCTAATGTTATTTTTAAAATTTAAGATTGAAAGATGGAAAATCTAAATTAATTGTTAAAAGCTTATGTCCATCCAATTTTTTACATTTAAAAGTCAGTTTCTGCCTTAATTTTCAGTTATTACCAGTCTTTTGCCTCGTAGAAAATAACCGTATCATCAGCGAAACCGATGATTTGTCCCGTACTAGTTAAAGAGAATGAAGAATTTATATATATTGAAAAGTGTAATAAGTACGGTACCTTGGAGAACCCCATACTCGATTAAATGGGGATTACTTGTTACTCCATTTATTTTTACTTTCTGTTGTCTATTTGATAGGTAGTTGTCGAACAATTTTAGAGAAGTACTTCTTATCCCTATGTCTTCGAGAGAATTGAGTAAGAGTGGGTGGCTGACAGTATCGAATGCTTTCGAAAAATCTAGAAATATGCATAAGCATGGGTTTGAGTCATTTAGTGAGGAGTACATTATAGATAACAGGATAAGAATAGCATCTTGAGTAGACTTTTTCTCGCTGAAGCTGAACTGCCTCTTTGAAAGAAAATCATATCTTGTTAAAAATAAGATGTTAAATGAGTGTGAATGATTTTTTCAAACAATTTGGACAAGTGAATAATGAGTGATCTGGTTTTCTACAACCAATTTATCTCCTTTCTTGTAGAGAGGTGTAACAATAGATTTTTTAAAATCTGTAAGCCATACTCCAAACTCCATACATTTAATAAATAAATATATTAGTGGCATGACAATAATGTTCAGATATCTGTTTAAGCGTTTCTGCACGAATGTTATTGATCCCTTGTTATTCTACAATTTATTTGAATTTTTTAATTCTATAGTATCAGTAGATCTTAAGAAGAATGAATTTTGATAAGTTTTTGTTTTTATTGAATAGTTAGCTTTTTTTAAATTTTATTGGCTAATTTCTTAACTGTATTCCAAAAGACACGATTGAATTCGTTAGTATGTTTTTTTATTTTTACTATTATCTGTATTTATGGACTCTATTTTTGTATTATTGTTTTACTCACCTCATTTACTATTATTTTCCTCAGTTGATTGGAATTATTAGAGTTATTGACTATTTTGTTTTTATAATAAATAAATTTAGCCTTTTGTATTATAAATGTTAATTTATTTTTGTAATTGTTATATTCGTGGTTTAAATTGAGATTATTGGAATTCTTTTGCAGAGATTTATGCATTAATTTTTTTTTATTTACAGGATTCAGCAACACATCAGTAATCCATGGAATAAGTTTTATTTTAATTCCGGAAATTTTTTAGTAAATATACATTCGGCTATTGTTTGTGATAATGTAGTAATAAACTCAGATACTGTTTTTGTTATTATACTGTTTTGTGTATAAATATTTAACGCTTAAAACAGAATTAAGTTAGTTATTAGACCAGAGCATACTGGCGCATTCGTTTGCAAAATTGTTTTAATTCGTAATTTATTTTTAAAATGTCCGGAAGGCTTTCCTGATTATAAAAGTAAGATGACACTCGATATTTGTTAATGTTATTGTTTAAACAACGAAAAATTAATAAAGCCAGAAAAAATAATTTTTTTGCAATGAATTAATTTTTTTTATATTCTTTACGATATTTCGAATAAAAAAAGTCCTTACGCCCATCATCGTATCTTTAACCCTCTCTGATTTTCTTGAATTAAATAATATACCTTAAAATTTAAAATGCTATAATTTTAACTTTTTTACCGAATATTCAAACTATAATAAACAAAATTACCTAAATAAATTTTCAAAATTTTGTTTGTTGTTGTTTTTTTACGTTATAACAATGTGCTTCCTACGCTCCACGATGCCACGAAAAAGATTGTTCACTAGTATTTTCATTAAACAACAAATTAAATCGCACAGTAACGTTATCGTTTCGACGAAGAGTTGCATTTTTTAATTTTAAATATGTATCAGGTTTCGGACACTTCACTAACGCCTCGCCATGATCACAAAATAAACACTTTTTGTCGTCAGATAATTTAATTTTTTTTTGTAATTAAAGAGAACGACATTATTACTCATAAAATTACACGACTGCAAAGTAAACCAGTAGATGTAGAATCGAGCAAGACTGATTAACAACTAAAAAATAATTTTCAAAACGAGCCAAGAATTCTATGGTAGGGTTGAACTTTCTATTTGGAAGGTTGTAAAAATTGTTTATGACAGGAAAAAAAAATAGAAGAAGAGTTAAACGTACAATTTTTTCAAAATACATTGAGTTGGAAGTGAGATAAAAGTACTTCTCTCTACACGCGCATAGGAAGCATATTGTTATAACGTAAAAAAACATAACAACAAACAAGATTTTAAAAATTTATTTAGGTTATTTTGTTTATTATAGTTTGAATATTCGGTAAAAAATATAAAATTATAGCATTTTAAATTTTAAGGTATATTATTTAATTCAGGAAAATCAGAATTTTCGTCAATTTTGGATTTTAAAAAATGTATAACAATTAAAGGGTTAAAGATACGATGATGGGCGTAAGGAATTTTTTTTATTCTAAATAGCCTAAAGAATATAAAAAAAATTAATTCAATGCAAAAAATGCATTTTTCTGGCTTAATTAATTTTTCGTTGTTTAAACAATAAAAGTGTCATCTTACACTTTTATAATCAGGAAAGCCTTCCAGACATTTAAAAAAAAATTCGAATTAAAACAATTTTGCAAACGAATGCGCCACTATGCCCTGCACTATATAGTTTATATATTTTTTGGGACTCTCTTTAGATCTATTATTATTTGTTGGAAAGACTATTTGTAAAACCGTGGTGTAGTGGTCGGTGTTTGTTGTTTTAATGACTATTGGTAATATAATGTTACGCAGCACCCTGCAGCGAGCTGCGGTCGTCATAAGTAAAGGTATGAGTAAATAAAGAAGATAAAATAGTTCAGAAATGTCTCGAAATGTCATTCCTTGTCAAAGAATAATCCGGATTGTTCGAGAAGGTTCTAGAAGGTTGAGGCGAGCTATATAAGTCGACGACCTGACATCAGTTTCAGTTTTATGATAGACGTTATACGTTAATGTTATCAGTTGTATAATTATTGTTACAGTTGAGTTGCAATAAATTGAGATACTAAAAACCAGTGTAACAATATTATATAATACATCAAAATTAGTTTTAATAAGCATATTGGTCACTAAATTTGAAATTAATATTTAACACGTTAACGACCGCTATTATAAAATTTGACGATGCTAGAAACCAACTGCGTTTTTTTGGGTGGCATAAATTTTTGACGACAGTAGTATTATATTTTTTATAGGTTATATGTGTTTGTTATCTATTTTTTGTATTTTTACTTAATGTCACGTATATGTGACATCGATTTCCGAAAAGTATTTCATTAAATTATACCACCTGTCACAATAGTGTGACGTGTTATTTTGGATAAATTATAACATATTTTATAATTTAAATGAAACTAAGGATACATTTTTTAATTATTTATATTGCAAAAAACTGAGAAAGCTTTTTATAAATAAACAAACTACAAGAAAGACATAATTATTGTGAAAAATAAAAAACAGACAAAAATCTAAAAAAAAAACCATTGCAACAGGAATACCAAGTCATGCTCTTTTCTGTGTTTCTAGAATCAACAAAAATCTGCACCTGTTGGGAGACGATATAAACCATAGCCGCCACGTGAATTTAAGGTTATGACTGGAACCAACCATCCAATCCTAAAACCGTATGACACATGTGTGACACACGCCCAGAAAGTGACGCCAAAACACATCTGTCGCCGCTGAACCGCCCGGGAATTATTTGCATTTAATCATTGTAGGGTCATTATCATATCAGTTCCTGGAAAAAACTGCTTGTCACATATATGTGACGCGTGGTCGTCAACGTGTTAAAGGCGTTTTTTGATTTATGGCAAATTTTAAATTTTGATTTCAAAGTTTTAACACCTTGTACCTCGGCAACTAAGCCCTTTAAGGGTCCATCTTCCTATATTAAAATTCATCAATTAACGAGAGCTCTCTGGGCTAGAGCGTTGTCGGTGGAATATACTATCACCCTGTATATATATTTTTTGTTACTTGAGTAATATTATTTATACAAAAAAATGTATAAAAGTTTTAGGATTGCAAAAATGATATTACAGCATATTCCAGCTAAAGGCGATAAAAATATAGTGGTCATAAATTAAAATGTCCTGTAAAATGTTTAATAAATGTTCTACCTAATTTTTATGTATAATAGTGGGTAGACGAAAAATATTGATTTAGAAAATAACATGTTGTAAAGTTGACCATTTTTCATTTAAATGAATCCTTAAATGTGTGGTTAACCTTTTTTGCAAACGGTCTATTTTCCAGTAAGCCAAAGAGAGGGAGCCATAAATCGGAAATGATTTCCTTTTACTGAGTATTGCGCGCCCACCTTTCAATCATAAAATAAATAATTGGTTGACATTTGAACTTTCCTAATCGAAAATGTAACTTCATTTTATCAAAATTTCTGCCCACGACTTGAATAAAATTACCAATGATTTGATGCAATTTCACTGGAGCTACTTTTTAGTCGAATGCTGGTATTTCAACACTTTTAATAATTTTAATTTATTTATTGAGTTTAAGATAATGATACTTATTATTAAGAATGCGGTATCTTTCGGATTTCGGAACAAATTTAAATCAATAAAATTAATTTTAAGAGGTGTCGGTGTCTACTGGGTAGAGATAAAATTAGTGCAAATAATTACAGAAATCTTTAACTGTAAATGTTGACCAATTGCTTATTAGGAGGGTATTGTAAACCGGTTTTTAGACTGATGAGAGTGAGGAAGGGATATAATGGACCTATTTTTCTATTTTTCATTGATTGCCGGAATTTTAGGTACATAGCAATTAAAAAAAAACAGTAATTTTGATAATTGTGGTAGTGAGCTAATCGTTTTATGAGCTGTTTATAAAAATAATAACTCCAGGATTTATTGGAGTATTTGTTTCATGGGCATCGTTTGTGAGAGGGGGGGGGGCAAGGGGGGCAGTTGCCCCCCTGGCTTTTACAACTTAATCAAAAACGCGTAAGATATGCATTACGAACAACAATCTCATAGAAATAATAATATTCAGGCTAATACAGTTGAAGAATATTATAAGTTGAATATACTTATTGCATATCTGGATTCCCTTACGTCGCTTACATCACGTTTTTCCGAAGACTCTGTTGGTTTTTCCTTAAGCCTGTTACATCCCAAAAACAGAAAAAAATACTTTTTTTTACTACCGATTAGAAAATGAAAGTAGTGGAAAAATTTGGAATCGACAATTTTGTAGCTGAATACCAAAATGGAGTACGAAAGAGCTTTCTGCACACAAAGAACTCTCCATTAATGATATAACGCTCAAACATTGTGAATTTTATCCAGACATACAAAGTTGTTTAAAAATTATTTATGGCTCTTCCACCAACGATAGAGTTTATCGAAAGAACGTTTAGCATGCTAAGGCATGTTAGAACATGGCTGCGGTCTATTCGATCAGTGCGAAGTCATGGTAGGGGAAGCAAAAGCGATACTAGCGCAAGCTGCGGATAATTCGAGTACTTGAGGGCGATATTTTGTAATTTTAGCACATCAAATACACGTAATTTTACTTTTTATTAAAAAAATAGGTGAAGAACAATAAAATGAGCAACCGGAGTTGCTATGTTGCAAATTATATTAGCAAAAAAACTAAATTATATAAATTTTCAGTAGCAAAATCGAAATTAAATCAAAGAAATAAATGGACAGCTGTATAATAAGAAGAAGAAGAAAAAAAAAACATTTATTTTTGTAATAATAATAGTAATACTGGAAATAATAGACATCAGAACAGGTTTTAAATAAACAATAAATTATTATTTTATGATATTCTTCAACGTCTCTTAAATCTTAAATGTTTAGTTGATGATTAGATTTCTGCCTTTGATTATTGTATATGGCTGAAATGCAATCTTGTGACTTATTGATAGGAAACCAGTTTTAATCATTAATTTCTATGGGTTCTTTCGAACTAAAAATGAAAAAAATATAAATTACAATCACAAATATACCAATTATTTTTGTTAATACGTTTTAATTCTACGTTATTATATAATAGTAATGTTTTTATTTTGACATTATTTAACCTATTCTTCAATGAAAACTTATTAGGCTTAGGCAAGATCTCATACATTTTCTCGTAAATACCTGCCTGTTTTGTTATTGATTTTTATTGATTATACTACTTTTTTTTAGCTGAGGTAATAAAAATATATATTAATAATTTTTTCACTTGTTTTACAAATCCATATACTTTTATTAAAATTAACATATATATTTTTTAATTATGAACTCTATTAAAAATTGTATTGTCAGTATACGCAAATATCGTCCGTTAGTTCATAAAATAGTTAGCGCTGCTGTCACGCATGGAGCGAATAATGAATGAAAATAGGCTGACTGAAAAAAAAATTATGTTTTCTGTTATCGATGTTTTTAGTAGAGAAAAAATGTTCATCGTCGTGTTTTAGTGAATTTTTTTGTTTTTGTTTTTTTTATAAATTTTTATTTCTTATATTATTATGTATGGCTGTGTCTTCTTGTTCATATTTTTCTTGTTTTTTTCTTTATTTTAGTTTTGTCTTTTTTGTTGGGTTATTTTATTTATTAGAGACTTGTTATGACAACTTAAGTATCAGGTCTGTCAAATAGGTCACTGACATTGTTAGGGTTACTACTAAAGTTCCACTCCCCTTATCTTCGCTATTCAGTGAGATATCGGAATAATTTTGTTCCGTTTGAAAGACTAATGATGGATTCAATTGTTCTGTTACGTCATGGCTTACTTCCGGTTTTTCTGGAAATAACAGAAAATCGGATTTTTTAATTTTAAAAGGAAACCCTTTTTTTATTGTAAATTTAAATTTCTGGGACATTTTTGTATAATAATTGTGTATTGACAATTTTTTGTCAGCTATCAAAATAGCCGCCATATTGGTAGTCCAATTAAATAACGAAAAAAAGCCCCTTCGAGCTTACATTAATTTGTAATTGGATGAAACAAAAAGGACCTTGTGTATTTTGATGTGCGAAAAAAAGAAAAAAAAGATGTAGCAGTTTTTCAATTTTTTTTAAATTAGGAAAAACCGGGTTTTCCGGAATTTTCCATTGTAAAAATGCTAATTATCTGGGCAAGTATCATTCCGATAGTCAAAATAAATGCACCATTCGAAAGAGGGAGGCAAAAATAGTTCGGAAATTCATTGCACAGGTAGTTTTAATGGCGAATTTCTCGCCGCCAGAAGTGCTTTTACCAAAAAGTCGTTTTTTCGTTTTTTTGATCAGAACCATGAACATGAAATTTGCGATGAATTTGTGGCGAAATTATAAATGTTAGACATATGTGCCCATGAGAGAAGTTGCGTATTTTTTTGTTGGCTCTCAAATAAAATAAGTCCCGCGGCGAAATCTGACATAATTTTTCGGGAATTCGCAGGAAACCAGAGGTGTAGTTTTTTTTTTAATTTTTTTCCCATGTGATTTTTTCCGGGTTTTCCGAAAACATCTAACAAAATTAATATATTTGAAAAAACTAACTTCGCCATCGAAAAGAGCACAAAAAAATACACAAAAAGGTATACTTTAAAAATGTTAGGAAATTAATCCTAAGCCTGAGTGTAAGTTCCAACTTGGTGATAAGCTTGCTTTTTGTTCGCTAATATCTGGTAATTCAATATTTTGCACAAAACTCAAGAAACGTCTTATAACAAGTCAGTAAAATACAATTACATAAATTTTAAGCCTAATGTAGTGTATACACGAGTTTTGGATCCCGCGGAGCGCGTGTAATGGGACTTTTGTCGGGAGAATTCTACAACTTAGAAGAAACATACACACTTTAAACTTTGTATACACATTTAGAAGACATGAAATTTGGGTTTGTTTAATTTTCAGACAAAAAAACTAAAAATTGTCAATTTTAGGCAACTTTTCTCAAAAACCGTGTTTTTGGTCGTCACTCAATGAACAGTGGTCAAAAAAATAGATAAAATATATTTGCAGACTTTTCCGTAATGTAATCGTATTCTAGACACAATAGAGTACTCAACAAAAAGTTTTGAGCCATTAGGTGCATTTTTGGCATTTTTGTGCCACTTCAAACTTTCGAAAAAAAAAATTATTTTTTTTTTTGGAAAAATAAAATTATTTAATTGTTTGATATCTTAACCAATTATGGTCCGATGTCGGTGAAATTCACACACACATAAGATTTCACATTTAAGAGTAAGCTTTGTAAGTGGCATTAAAACAATTCAAATAGTTTGGCCGTTATAGGCAAACAATGAAATTAGGAACGCGGTGCATTTTGCCCTTCCGCCATATGCCCAATTTTGGGATTTCTCTTGCCCCCTTCTGGGAATCACTAGTCACATCCCTTAAGTTCAAAACGCATTTTTGTTTTTTCAAATATCTTAATTTTTACCAATGTTATAAAGAATTTAGTGTTTGAACATTTAACAAATTCAATTTTTCGACCTTCGTCGCCTCAAAATACTAAACAAATTTCAATAGTCCATACCGCGAGAACGGTGCATCGGATCAAAATTTCTCACGAGACATAAAAATTAGCATTTTTCCTAAGCTTTTAAATGTCGTAAACTGCGTTTTAAAAATATTGATTTATTTCCGACATGCGCCTGCGCAAAATTGAAAAATTGACAAAATCCAAAATTTCGGCACTTTCGAAAAACTGCTACATTTTGTTTTGCCTTTTTTCGAAAAGATCACCTCAAAATACATAGAATCCATTTTGTTTCATCTAATTACAATTTAATGTAAGCTCAAAACCCGTAATTTAATTAGATTATGGATATTTTTTCTAAATATGTTACTATTAATTCGTTTATGGAAAAACATATAGGAATGTACGAACTTTATAAAATCTCTTTAGGCTTCAAAAATCCCATTGAGACCAATTTACCGTATACCAGTGGCGTATCTAAGTATTTGTATTATTAGCAAACCGTTTAATAATTCCATCCGCTTTTATCTTCGTTGTTAATTGAGATATTGGAATGAAAACTTATTTGTTTAAAAGCTTGGGACAAGTACTCTCATATACTGGATTCAACTGGTGTGTGACTTCATGGCATACTTCTGTTTTATCGGAAATAACAGAAAATCTCAATTTATTTTTAATTTTTAAATAGAAACCTCCGTTTTTATTGAAAATTTGAATTATAGGGACATCTATGGATAAGAATCATGTGTTGAAAATTTTCTGTCAGCTGTCAAAATGACCATCATATTGGAAAATATTGTTTTTAATATATTACTGACAGAAAATTTTCAATACACGCTTCTTATACAAAAATGTCCCAGAAATTCAAATTTTTAATAAGAAAAAGGGTTTTCATTTAAAAAATAAATTGCGATTTTCTGTTATTTCTAGAAAAACCGGAAGTAAGCCATGACGTCACAGAATAATTAAATCCATCATACGAAAATTCTCTTTTAGTTTTCATTTTCTTTGTTTTCCAACAAATAAACATTTTAAATTTATTCAAAATTTTGCCCCTCCCTATAGAATTGGGTAACGACGCCCATGTGGTATACTTTAATTTAATATTGTTTTATAATATTTCATTAACGAAAACTGCTCTACTTTCTGGTTAGAATAACGTGGAAAAATTTTTTAAAATTTGGCTCATTAATACGAGGGGATGACTATAATTTCGAGTTAAGAATATTATTAAGACAGAAGTTTTCTGTCATTTGAATATTCATGTAGGTACTTATCTGATAAAAAAAAATGTTTTTATCGGAAATAGAACCCGAGTCACGAAATCCAAAATTGAGGGCCGTGAAGATTTATGTCAAGTTCTTACACCAACAAAAATTAATAGAAACGAAAACAAACTAGATTTAATAATAGAAATGATGAAAGATTTAAAATCGGACTCCAAGAAAATAAAAAAAGAGCAGGAGGAATGTCGAGAAGAAATAAAAAAGATAAGAGAAGAGAGCAGAGAACTAGAAAATGATAACTTAAAATGAAAAAGTGAGAATAAAGATATAATTCAAAAATTAGCAAAAATAAACAGGAAAGTTGAATGGTTAGAAAGGAAAAAAAAAAAAGAAAAATGATATAGTAGTAATAGGACTGGAAATTACTACAGATGACCCAAAAATGCTCAAAGATGCCATGGAAAATATGCTAGAAAAGGAAATAGAAGTAATAACACAAGTTAAGACTGCCAAAAAACTTGGAGAAAAAACATACCTAGTCGAATTTGAGAAAATAGAAGATACAGATCAAGTAAATAAACCGAAGAATAATAAAAAAGATAAGATTTTCATTAATGAAGACAAAACAAAAATGGAAAGAGAAAAGGAAAAACAAATAAGAAAGACTGCGAAAGAAGAACAGGATAAAGGAAAAATTGCTAAGATAGGGTACAACAAAGTTACAATAGATGGGAGAGAATGGAAGTGGAATTATACCACTGGAGAATTAGACTTTGATAAATCAAAAAACTAGAACTGAAAAATAAAAATGGATTAAAAACGGCAACGGATAAGGCTATGAAAGCGATAATGGTGAAGAGGCAGAAGAAATAGAAGAAAGAATGACTAAAGGAATAAAATGTACAGTAGGAATGCTTCATCTATAAAACAATAGTCAGGCCAGTAGTCACTTACAAAAGCGAGGTATGGAAATTAAACAAAAAAGAAAAAACTAATCGGAAATATTCGAGCGAAAAGTACTTATACGTATATGGCGGAAAGAAAGTAGATAATGTATGGCAAAGAAGAACAAACGTTGAAATAAATGAATTATACGGAGAACCCTCTATAACAAATGTAACCAAGGCACAGCGAATAAGGAGGCTAGGACATGTAGCGAGACTAGCAGATGAAAGACCAACAAAGCAAGTATTAACAGGAGGATTAACCGGGAGGAGAATTAGGGGACGACCACGGACTAAATGGTTACAGATGGTAGAAAGAGACCTAAACGAGATGAGGATAAGGGATTGACGTAGAAGAACAGGAAACAAAAAAGAATGGAGGAAAATAGGCTCCGAAGCCATTGGCCTTCTAGGCCCGAAGTGCTGAAATATATATAATACAATGACATTAGAAATTATTTATAACGTGCTCTTTAAGACATCGTCATCGAGCGCTCCACCGCTAACGCATCTGCAGCAAAGTATTTACATCTTTTTAAGGAACGAATGAAAGATAATTTCGCAAGTGGTTTCATAAATAGCTATTGAATTGCACCTTTAAGATGAAATAAAATAGTCATTTTAAACGATTGGAGATGAAATAAATAATAAATTTATTAATTTTCAATATAAGATAACCTAAGTTAGACCTTTATCTATAATTTGGCCAAAAATTAGATTTTGAAAAATACTATATATTCGGAAATCAGTCGATTTTACTTTTGGTATACACATATCTACGGTTTTTATAAAAGCAGGAATATGATTTCTTACAAACATTGAATTAGAAAAATTGTAAGAGATCTGCAACAATGTAAAAGACCAGACTCGGCACATATTATAGTGGTTATAAACATTGTCCAGCAAGAAATATAATAAAAACAGCTTTCGGTACAATTTCTTATCTAATTTAGTGAATAATCTCCTTCATCCTGTGTCGCGTTCTACAAAATCACCGGATGCTGAAAAATCTAAACACAGTTTTATTTGTTACAAACACAACAGAGAATATCGGTCTTATCGTCAAATACAAAACCTAAATTTAGAAAATATATCTCAATTGCAATAAAAAAATAATAATAAGAAGCATTCAAAAATTAAATATTTTTTAGTATAATATGACATAGGTACATCTTTCTTTAGCTTCTGAAAACAAGATGACCAATACTTGCGGTGATATCCAGAGGCAAGAGTTGACAATAAATAAACCTGGCTACCCTGGTCACGATCTTAAAGGTAGAAAGATCGCTATAGGATTGGAAACGAGAGAGTTGATTAATTTTCTCCTCGCAGGACTATAAAGAAGAAATGAAACGAAGGACGGTATTTTCAAGTATGTAAATGTTTTATGTAAAATCGTCAAGCGCTTTCGGATAATACGCCATCATATAGGTCTGGACCTCGTAGTGTTCCGATGATGGCTTATTAGCCGAAAGCACTTTTAATAAAACATTTACACTCTTGAAAATACCTTCGTTTATTCCATTTCATCAACTATCAGTGTGTACACACCTACAACCTTTGATTAGGACTATACAGATCTATTCGTATAGCCAGGCAGCCCTTAAGACCGTAAGCTCCAACCGAGTTGACTCAGAGCTGATTTGGAACTGTATAAGGATAATTTCCTGACCGTAGCAGAATTTTATATAAAATTTTATATAAATAAACAGTTCACTGGTTTATTCGGTCAATAGTTTTTTTTTTAATTTAAACACTGTTCCATCTTTTGGTGCCAGTCAATATTTAATAAAATATGGAGACGATTACAAACATTTAATTTTTTTTTTAAATAACAGAAAACCCAAATTTCTGTTTTACAACGTGTGAAGTTGTATTCGAAAAAATGTATATCTTAAATATCTCAGTCCTCGGAAAAAAGTTACTTTTATCTAGGTTCTGGGACATTGAGGTGTGGGGGGGCAACGAAAAAGCCGACGCACTAACTCGCTAAAAGAGGGACCGAATCTGAGTTGATAGGACCAGAATCAAAGCACTATCAAAGGGATTATCTCAACATGGACAGAGAATGTAACTCATCAACTGAAGAAATACCTCAGGGCTAATTTTTTTGCAGGCATTTATACCCAACCCTTCCATGAACGCCTTTGCTCAGATACGGGACTGATGACAGAACATCAGAAGTATAGGCCTGCAACAAACGCCGGACCGTTGATTCTGCAGTGTAGATAACGAATACGCAAAGCACATTTTAAGTAACTTCTCCACTTTGGAAAGAACAAGGTTCCAAATCCTTGGATGCAGCCCAGTCAACTCAACCATGGCGTTCATCAAGAGATGTGGCTTGTAAGGTGAACTATAAGCCAAAATAGAATTATCTGGATCGCATTAGAATACTCATTTTTAATCTAACCTTTTGCGAAGACGGCAATAGTAGCTTTCGCGGTAATGGTCTATAGCAGCCCATGTAAATTATAAGATCACTTATGTTAGTACAAGGTGACATGTTAATATAAAAGATCTATTGTATTCATTCTCCTCATTACGGAACCTGGATTCAAGTTTGCTAAAGTGTCCTTTGAGTAGACAATGCTCTAAAATGATTTTTGTTACTAGGCGTAGCTTGTTCTTGCTCAGACAGATACAGACTCACGATCTTTCTTGATTATGTCGCCCAGAAGTATTATCCTCTCTTAAATCCCCAAGAGGGGGTATGTATTAATGGATCGTTGGACTTATATATCTGCATTAGTACATGGAAACACAAAGTCAATATAAAAGAAAACCGCATAGGATTCATGGATAGAACTAGGCTTAATTAGGCTAAAGAAGTCAAAATGATGATAAATAAAGTTAGTAGTTAAAGGAAGTAGTTAAGGTAATAGTTAAAGGTAGTATAGTAGAACCTAGTTAAAATGGCAAATGGATTCAGAATATATTTATTTATAAGAAAATATAACAGTTTAGTAGAAGATTATAAAAGAGAATGAAGAACAATGGGATATATATGTATAGTATATATAGGGTGCAACAAGACAGTTCATAAATTCAGATATTCTTTATTTAATAAGAGGTTGGTTAGACCTAACTTACCTTTATATGAAAGTGCTTACAAAAAAGTTATAGCCTTTTAAAGTTATAAATTGAAAATAATTTTTTGCCGATAACTCGAAAGTTAAACAAGTTTTCATGAAAATGGACATGTCGTGTTCTTAAAGTAAAAGCAATTGTACAAGAAAACATTACGAAAACAGTGCACCTCATAAACATTGTAGGGGGATTTTCAGTGGCAGGTCTACGATTTGTGAGGCCCTTACTTTTTTGGTATTTTCTTTTTACCTACTTTCTTAATACTCATAACTAATACTTAATATACAAGGTGGTTCAGTTTATATAGTTAGGATTTTAGCTGATAGTTTATAAAGATAAATAAAGATACTTTGTCAAATAAACTATGATCTAATTTTGCTTTATTTTTGATGTTAAAGGTTCAGGTATTCAGAGAAGCAAAAAATATTGTAAAAAATATTTCTTTTTTACATTAATAATATAATAATAATAATAAAACAAATATATTTAAACGCAGTGCTGTAGAGTTGCAGAACTGCCAAAAAATATTTCATCTACATTTCACAGAAATTGTTTCAAACATTCTAAAATATACGTAAAATAAATTTTATGGATTACGTAATTAATTTTAATTATTAAATAGCATCCATAGCGCGCAAACGTATCTTACTAAAAGTTCATAGCTGAGAATAAGCTATAGCGGTCCAGTGCAAGATTTAAAGAAAGCTTGCCAGGTCATATTAACTCTTATCTGGGTCGCTTCGGGACGGTCTGAGCACCGCTTGGTTCGCTTGCACTCATAGTCTCACCTCCCCGCGGCTCTCTAAAAAGTAACGCCAAGACACGTAGTGTTTGTGCTGCATTTTTGTCAGATCGGCGAGCTTTGTTTATAGTCTGTCGCATATGTGATGTGATTCGAGTTCGGTTTTGTAGATTATCAGGTTGTGTTAATTCGCCAGCGCGCATTTCGATTGTACATGAAAGACATGGATGTAGTTTTTTTAAATGTAAGAGAATAAGTTTGCTGCTAAAAAGGACTACAGAATAGAATTAATGTATAAAAGTTAGGTGAATAGCTGTAATAGTAGTTTGTACAACAAGAGTGAATATGATGGCCATATCGCACGAAGACGAAATTTGAGCACAGGTGCTCAATCGTCGAGTGTGATGTGGACAATCGAGTTGTACAGTATATTTTTTCTAACGAACATTTAGAAATAAAAATATATTTTAGGTCATTAAAACAAAATAACTAATTTTAAAATAATTTATGACTTTTAATAATTTTTAATATAAAATAAACGAAGAAAAAATCAATTTAAAAGTCCCCAGCCGAGGCTCAAACTTGGATTTCTCGCGTGGAAGTCAGATACTCTTACCATCCCCCGGTATATTTGGAATTTTTTTTATTACTCGTAATTTATTGACCTCATAGAGTTTTATTAAAATTAACAAATTATTTATAATTATAAAATAAATAAAAATAGAAATGCTATTTATTTATCGATTCTACACAAAAATAAGTCATTTTAATGTATATTTAAATCAATAACTAAAAAAATGTACTGACAATTAGTTTGACAGAATTGTCACTTATTTAAAATTTTAAAAATAATAGTCGTCGGGTGACCAAAATATGAACTTCGATTGGTGGATTTAATTTTTTGCAGTGTTCTCACTACATCGAATGAATATAAAATATATTCGTTCAGTTAATGGCATTAGTATACTTTTTCGTTTTGTAGTCTGTGCGTAGATAAGCAATATCCATGTGGGTGTAGAAAAAATAATAGTTTCTTCTTGTGGATGGGAGGAGAGAGAATCTTGCAGAAAACCCAATGTATGTAATCACAAGCCGCCACTACTTTAATGTTTATTTTGTATTTTATAACCCGTATCCATGATTTCCTCAATGTAATTTATATACTTCAACATTTTTATAATCGTAAGAAGTTATATAAAGCTTTTAAATTTGTTCCTTAATAAAGTTTCTCTAATAAAATATTTTTTATACTTTTTATAAATTACAGAAAATGCATTCTAATACTGTCTAAATAAAATTTCAGTTATGACAATATTTTCCTAGGGACTGTAGAAAACATTAAAAGTTAAAAGTATTTTTTTTATTAATTTTTAAATAAATGTTGAATACAACCCGAATTTTGATCCCAGGCCCGGAAATCCATGAAAAAACCGTCAGCAATAAGTGGTATGTATTAAAAATTCATCGGGGTCTCCAAAATAAGATTCGTGTGACGTATACAAATAAGCGTTGGTGTTACACTTTGTGTAGGCTTTTTACAGCTCCCGAGTCATTATCTGAATATAAAGGTATAAATAAATACAACGATATTATGTAATTTCCGACCGAAAAAGGTGATATTAGGAATAGGTAATAATTACGTTATGAGTACGTTGGCGTAAAACCAAGCATTACCAACATGTGTGTGCCTTTGTAATTTGCAACTTAGTATTAGCGTTCATTTGTTTTTCCTTGTAGAGTACTAGAAACATTTTGGAAATTAATGTAACTCATAATTGAGTTGTTTATATAATGAGTTATGTAAAACTACTTACACATTTTCGTCTTTATTTTTTTTATACATTTTGTTGTATTAATTTAAAACTGGATTAATATTAAAAGCATCTTTAACTTCAACTTAGTTATTCTTCTCCTAAATATACCAACAAAACCAGTTTGTCTGATATGCTGGAAACATCACAAAAAAAACTTGTAACTACGTGATAAGCTGGTTAAAAGCACCTCTTGTTATGAATAATTTTAGCATTTTGACTTCAATCTCTTCACTATGAATTATTCTTGATATCCTTAATACTTTATCTCTTAAAGCCCGTATTAACAAATTTTTGAATTCGGGACATAGTACTTAAGTGTAGTTTTAGTCATGAACGGTTAAATTATAAATAGTTAGTTTACTGCAAACAAACATATCATGTTCAAGGGAGGTCTGTTCTTTTAGGCTTGGTTTTTTACTTTCTCTCAATATGAATACGAAAATCTTTGCGATATTTGTAAATTTATATCTTTTAAAATATTGGAAATAACTCACCACTAGCTTGCGACCCAGAAAACCACATAGCGACCAACTCATCAACACTAGCCGACGTTGATGCAGACGTGGCTGGTCCAGGTATAGTCTGATATCCTCCATAATAGTATCCTGAACCTGCCACTTCACCTGCTCTAACTTGTGGCACGTGAAGAGATGATGATGAAGCCTGAGCAGCATGTGCGGCTTGTTCACGCCTGGTTTCATTCAAGAGTAACTGTTGGACCTGCAATATATCCACAAATTCTTCACTGGTAGTGGTAACCGGCACTTTATTAGTTCTATCTTCCCTGCGCATTGTTAGCGTTAACATTTTGGAATAGTACTAGGCAAACGAAGAGATCGTTTGCCATACCGCACATACGCTAACACAAAGATCTCTCCTCCTATCGGTCGAACCTAAAATAAAAATATATATTTTTTATTAAATTTTTAACGATAATTTTTATAATGGATAATTTCTAACCACGACTAGAGCCCATTTTATTAAAGAAGAGTACAGAGGCGTTATAGATGATGATAGTCGCTAAAACCAAATTTTGAATTGATAATAATCCGTAGACGTTTGGCGATGAAAGTTATAAAAAGGTTAGTCTTAATTGTCTTTGAAGTTTGGTTGGAAGAGTTTATTTTTAGAATTTTCACGATTTTTGAGTATTTTAAGACGTTAATTTGTTTATAAGTTAGTATTGGGTGTTTTAAACAGTGACATTCTAAAGTAACGGCGCGGCGTCTATTTTAAGTTTTTTTCTATATGATTTTACAGAGTAAAATTCGGTTAAAAAAACTATATTTTACTTATAATTTTTTTTTATTACAAGTATCAAAAAACAAGTAACTGTCTACAATAAATTATAACAACTATGTACTAACTATAAAATGTATGAATAGGTTATTTATTACACAAATTTAGATTCGTAAAGGAGAAAGGGAAACACAAAGTTTTTACTATAGTAAAAAATAATTATGTAGGACGTAGGGTAACTCGTTTTGGCTAATGGCCATCATCAAGCCTATAAGTAAAATATTACAAAGCAATAGATATGGAATGAACAATGAACAACGCAAGTAGTAATACAGGTTCAAAAGGAAGAGAACACTAGAAATTCCCAATAACTTTCTTTAGTCAAAACGCAAATATGTTTTATGTAGATTGTATGGTAACACTCCATGTGCCAGTGTGACGGCCTGAGTAGATTGATGTTTCTAACGCCTCTTTTACAAGTGCTGGATACCGCATATACGACGCCTGATCTCCGGCATCAAAGTACTGTAATGAAAACACCCTGTGTTCAAATACAATAATCATAATAATAATAATAATAATAATAATAATAATAATAACACTAATAATAATAAGCAAACTAATAATAATTAACATACTAACAATAATAACAACCATATTAATAATAATAATAACAGTAAGAAATAAAAATAATTTCGGAAAATATTATAACCCTGTATATGAAAAATTTGATATGAAAGTCTTAAGTGTAAGATACGATGGGTAGTAGGTAGAAAGGATGGTTTCGATGGGATGAAGATTGTCAATTTTGAAATTTAATAAAAAAAACATATCAGAAATTTGGGAGGTAGAAATTTATTATTTTTAAAAGATATGGTCAAAAAAGAATTGAAAAACTGATAATGTAACACATTCAGAATAAACAAATTTATCTAACCAGAGGAATATAATTAAAAGTATAAGAAAACATTGGTAATTACGTTCCGGCGAGACACACATAAAAAACCAACAGAGGAGAAATAAAGCGAAAACCGTAATGGAAATAAACAATTTCAATAAGAACTGTGAGTAATTTTGTATAAACTGATTACTATAAATAATTTGTGCGAGAAAAGTCAGTGATAGTAAATATTTTTTTTTGTAGAATTTAATTTTAGTAAATAGTTTAGGTAGTATGAATGAAGAGCGAGTGTATTTAGAGTAGTTTTAGTAATATAGTAATATAACCCCATGAATGTAAACAACGGGGCATTTTGTTAATTGTAGGTTTGATACTGTGTTTAAAAATAAAACTTGTATTTTTGGTTTTGAAAATTTGTTTATTTTATTTAAAAATACAGGGTATAAAACAAGTTAAGTTATATATATTTTAAATTTTTTGTTGATTATTGATTAAAATAAAATTAAAATTAAATTATAATAACATTAAAATAGAATTAAAAAAAAATACAATTGAAATAAAATTGAATAAAATTAAAATAAAATAAAATTAAATTGAAAAAGTAATAATAATATAATTGGAAGCACCCCTGAGATAGAAATAATGATTTAAAAAAAAAATTAAAAAAACATACTTTAATTAAATTAAAAAATAAAATTGGTATATGTGTAATATCATTACAGTACTTACAGAACATCGACAAGTTCACACATACACGGTTTTTGTCTGTATTTTATAGACACCGGACAACATTTCGACATTTATCCGGTGCCAGACAACGGATATACGGCGTTTAGTACATCTTAATCTATGTAAACCATATGCATCGTTCACAAGTGTATAGATGAAAGTCGCTTAGTTACTTTTGAAACGTGGTGCAGCAGTAAACATGACACGTGTGGATATAAAAATCGATATCCATAGTAAAAGTATACTGGCAACTCGACCTTAGATTCAACAGTATGTCGGATACGTCTGAACACAACAACATTGCCGGATATCAGGCATCGTATATCCGGCATCAAAATACCTACAGAACATTGGCGCGTTCACATATACACGATTTTTGTCTATACTGGATATCATGCATCGTATATCTGGTAACCGGCAAGTGTGAAAGGAGCGTTACAGTAGGCAAAGAAAAGGCAGACGCATGGAACTACATACAGGAACCAATGTCAAAGCTACTAAATAATAAAGACCAAGATAGACGAATAACGGACTCCCACAGTAGATCTGAAAATGCCAACTTCTTTCAAATTTAATCTAATTTAACATTTCATTGATCATCAGTGGCAATGTCTTGTACTGCTTACTAGAGAGCTTTTTGGATAATGACTTCAATATGACCCAAGCGTGAAAATCAGTCCAAAGTGATTTGTATGGAGAAATTCTTTTATCGGAAACTGTCAGGCGAGCCCAAGAAAAAAAACCTTTTGTTACTTTGAAGATGGAGTTTGAATTATCAAAATAAAGTAAAAGACAGGAATCATAACTAGAGTGATGTAAAATATATAAAAATAACACTTTTTTGAGTCTGCTACGTTGGCGTGAATAATTATTTTAGTTATTTACCGTTGATTTAAATATTTTACCATGAGTTTTTCGGTTCCCTAAAGAATTGATATATTAACATTAGTTGAAGTTGATGATAAAACATTAACATATAAGGAAGTATGTAGAATTTTTGTTAATAAGTATTCTGACCGTCATACTTCTCAGTTTATAGTGAGTAGTATAGATTGATTAACGTGATAAATTGAATAACCCGCACATTCTACTAGACATGACCATGTTGGATTATTTTTTATGGGATTATCTACAATATCTGCTACAATACGACCTTTAAACGAGCATATTCATCCCAAACTCTAAGGTGGGCAAGCTCCCCTTGATCTTCTTTCCCCTTGATCACAGGAATTCTGACTGGACATTGCCAACTACAGAAGCATTTTCATATCATGGCGCTGTCAGAATCTGCACTCTACAGGGGTTCGAACAAGAAGATAAGTCCATCGAGCATATCCTCTACGATTGCCCGCCGCTCTCATTTATTAGAAGATTTGTGTTCGGCGAGAATTGGCTAACACTGGCCGATATAAGAAAAGCATCTCTTGGCGACGTTGTCAACTACATCAAATCTGTGCAGTGAGTAGGTACACATAAATTTTTGAAATATAAGTAAGAAATGTTAGTAGTGTTCAACTAAAATTTAAAATTTACATAGCACTGCTTGATTTATCATCAGCTTATCACAATCTAAATGTCATTTTTTTTTATATGGATAATTTGTCACTTTTTGTCGTAAATTCGTCAGGGGAAAAAATTTGGCACTCATTTCTTTTTTGCAATAACCCCAGTTAATTATAAAATAACCTCTAGTAGTGCTCGTGGCAAGCAAGTCATACTTTTTGCAACTATGATGTTTGCAGGCAATGAAATGAATAAAATGTATAGAAATGAAAGATTTCAACACCATACTTTCTCTACGGCTCTATTATCTACAATTAATTAGTATTAAAGGTTAGATACAGTTGATTAATTTTCTCCCCGCAAACAAGACTATAAAGATCTTTTCAGATAGCCAGGCAGCTCTTAAGGCCCTGAGCTTCAATCGAGTTGACTCAAAGCTGGTTTGGAACTGTTATAAATAACCTAGAGTGCCTCGGTGCCCGGAACAAAGTTACTTTGATCTGGGTTCCGGGACACAGGGGTGTGGAGGGCAACGAAAAAGCCGACACACTTGCTAAAAGAGGAACCGAATCTGTGTTTATAGGACCAGAACCATTCCTAGGCATTGCAAAAAGCACTGCCAAAGGAATTATCTCATAATGGACGGAGGGTGCAATACTCACGAACTGGAGAGATACCCCAGGGCTAACCCATTCGAAGGCATTTATAACCAACCCTTCTATGAACTCCTCTGCTCAGATCCGAGAATGGAGTAGGAAAGATCTACGCATTTTCACTGGACTGATGACAGGACACTACCGTCTGGGCAACTATATGAAAAGGATAGATCAGCAACAAACATCGGCAGCGTGGAGGACGAGTCTATAGAGCACATTTTATGTACCTGCTCCGCTCTGGAAAGAACCAGGTTCCAGATATTCGGATTTACCCGACTGGAGCCTACTGACTTTAAAGAAGTCTCACCCAATTCAACCATGACCTTTTTCAAAAGGTGTGGCTTGTACGGTGAACTATAAGTTAGTCATGAGCCACAATAGACCCATCTGGGTCGCAGTGGAAGGCGATGAGATCATCCCACTCATTTTCAACCTAACCTAACCTAGATACAGTTACCAGTTAGTAAAATAATATTTGATTTCCGTAGTCATTTATACTACGTTATACAGGGTGTTGCGCATAAGTACCGACACGGAACAGGCATGAAATTAATAAAATTACCCCCAGAAAACATACCCCACAAAACTTTTTACAAGAATTTCAACGTCTATTTTAACCATACAAATACGCCACCGAATTTACAGTATGGCGTTGACTATGACGACACATTCACGCAAACCGATGTAAGGTAGCTGTAGGTACTTTTCTCTAATCGACTCTACCTATTCCTTAAAAAAATTAATTAAGTTATTGAATAGTATTTACTTATTTACAAATACAAAATTATGATTTCAAACTTTAAAAACTGTTAAAAGTTCGCGACAAAAACTAAACATTGTTTTGATACGTGTCTGTGGTTAAAATTAGTTTAAAAATAAAATAATGGTAGATTTTCTTATTGCTAGTAATTAGTGACCGGTGTGAAGTTAGTAGCCAAAAACTGGTAGCCCGTTTACCGAGTACTCCCGAACAATACAGTGGCCCGTTAAAAAGGGCAATACATACGTTTATTTCAATTTTATGTGTTAATTGAAAATTGAAGTCGTTTGTATTTTAAATGTTATTTTCCTTATATTAATAAATAAAAAAAATAAATACATGAAAAACAATACATTCATAATGAAATTTCTTAATATTCATATTATTAAAAATAAAATATAAAAGCAGAATTAATACCACGTATAAGTTTTAATACAAATAGTAACTGACCAAAAGCAGATTCGCTTAGAACCCTCGGAAGGGGTAGCAATCACACCCCCATATCAAAAAATAAATATTTGACGCACTTAAAAATGAGATATCAAGTTGGGATTAATACCAAGTACACCTTTTAATGCAAGCTGTTACTGGCCAAAAGCAAAATTGCTTAGGACCCTCGGAAGGGGTAGCAATCCCACCCCTATTTTAAAAAATAAATATTTGACGTACTTAAAAATTAGATACCAATTTGGGATAAATACCAAGTATACCTTTTATTGCAAGCAGTTACTGGCCAAAAAAAGAATCGCTTAGGACCCTCGGAAGGGGTAGCAATCCCACCCCCATTTCAAAAAATAAATATTTGACGCACTAAAAAATGAGACATCAAGTTGGAATTAATACCAACTATACCTTTTAATGCAAGCAGTTACTGGCCAAAAGAAGAATCGCTTAGGACCCTCGTAAGGGGTAGCAATCCAACCCCCATTTCAAAAAATAAATATTTGACGCACTTAAAAATGAGATATCAAGTTGGGATTAATACCAAGTACACCTTTTAATGCAAGCAAATACTGGCCAAAAGCAAAATCACTTAGGACCCTCGGAAGGGGTAGCAATCCCACCCCTATTTTAAAAAAATAAATATTTGACGCACTTAAAAATGAGGTATCAAGTTGGGATTAATACCAAGTATACCTTTTAATGCGAGCAGTTACTGACCAGAAGGATAAATGCTTAGGGCCCTCGGAAGGGGTAGCAATCCCACCCCCATTTCAAAAAATTAATGTTTGACGCACTTAAAAATGAGATATCAAGTTGGGATTAATACCAAGTATACCTTTTATTGCAAGAAGTTACTGGCCAAAAGAACAATCGCTTAGGACCCTCGTAAGGGGTAGCAATAACACCCCCACTTCAAAAAATAAATTTTTGACGCACTTAAAAATGAGATATCAAGTTGGGATTAATACCAAGTATACCTTTTATTGCAAGCAGTTACTAGCCAAAAGAAGAATCGCTTAATACCCTCGGAAGGGGTAGCAATCCCACCCCCATTTCAAAAAATAAATATTTGACGCACTAAAAAATGAGACATCAAGTTGGAATTAATACCAACTATACCTTTTAATGCAAGCAGTTACTGGCCAAAAGAAGAATTGCTTAGGACCCTCGTAAGGGGTAGCAATCCAACCCCCATTTCAAAAAATAAATATTTGACGCACTTAAAAATGAGATATCAAGTTGGGATTAATACCAAGTACACCTTTTAATGCAAGCAGTTACTGGCCAAAAGCAAAATCACTTAGGACCCTCGGAAGGGGTAGCAATCCCACCCCTATTTGAAAAAAATAAATATTTGACGCACTTAAAAATGAGATATCAAGTTGGGATTAATACCAAGTATACCTTTTAATGCGAGCAGTTACTGGCCAAAAGCAAAATCGCTTAGGACCCTCGGAAGGGGTAGCAATCCCACCCCTATTATAAAAAATAAATATGTGACGTACTTAAAAATTAGATATCAATTTGGGATTAATACCAAGTATACCTTTTATTGCAAGCAGTTACTAGCCAAAAGAAGAATCGCTTAGGACCCTCGGAAGGGGTAGCAATCCCACGCCCATTTCAAAAAATAAATATTTGACGCACTAAAAAATGAGATATCAAGTTGGAATTAATAACAACTATACCTTTTAATGCAAGCAGTTACTGGCCAAAAGAAAAATCGCTTAGGACCCTCGTAAGGGGTAGCAATCCAACCCCCATTTCAAAAAATAAATATTTGACGCACTTAAAAATGAGATATCAAGTTGGGATTAATACCAAGTACATCTTTTAATGCAAGCAGTTACTGGCCAAAAGCAAAATCACTTAGGAACCTCGGAAGGGGTAGCAATCCCACCCCTATTTTAAAAAAATAAATATTTGACGCACTTAAAAATGAGATATCAAGTTGGGATTAATACCAAGTATACCTTTTAATGCAAGCAGTTACTGACCAGAAGGATAAATGCTTAGGGCCCTCGGAAGGGGTAGCAATCCCACCCCAATTTCAAAAAATAAATATTTGACGCACTTAAAAATGAGATATCAAGTTGGGATTAATACCAAGTATACCTTTTATTGCAAGAAGTTACTGGCCAAAAGAACAATCGCTTAGGACCCTCGTAAGGGGTAGCAATAACACCCCCACTTCAAAAAATAAATTTTTGACGCACTTAAAAATGAGATATCAAGTTGGGATTAATACCAAGTATACCTTTTAATGCAAGCAGTTACTGGCCAAAAGAAGAATCGCTTAGGACCCTCGTAAGGGGTAGCAATTCCACCCCCCATTTCAAAAAATAAATATTTGACGCACTTAAAAATAAGACATCAAGTTGGAATTAATACCAACTATACCTTTTAATGCAAGCAGTTACTGGCCAAAAGAAGAATCGCTTAGGACCCTCGTAAGGGGTAGCAATCCCACCCCCATTTCAAAAAATAAATATTTGACGCACTTAAAAATGAGATATCAAGTTGGGATTAATACCAAGTACACCTTTTAATGCAAGCAGTTACTGGCCAAAAGAAGAATTGCTTAGGACCCTCGTAAGGGGTAGCAATCCAACCCCCATTTCAAAAAATAAATATTTGACGCACTTAAAAATGAGATATCAAGTTGGGATTAATACCAAGTACACCTTTTAATGCAAGCAGTTACTGGCCAAAAGCAAAATCACTTAGGACCCTCGGAAGGGGTAGCAATCCCACCCCTATTTTAAAAAAATAAATATTTGACGCACTTAAAAATGAGATATCAAGTTGGGATTAATACCAAGTATACCTTTTAATGCGAGCAGTTACTGGCCAAAAGCAAAATCGCTTAGGTCCCTCGGAAGGGGTAGCAATCCCACCCCTATTTTAAAAAATAAATATTTGACGTACTTAAAAATTAGATATCAATTTGGGATTAATACCAAGTATACCTTTTATTGCAAGCAGTTACTAGCCAAAAGAAGAATCGCTTAGGACCCTCGGAAGGGGTAGCAATCCCACCCCCATTTCAAAAAATAAATATTTGACGCACTAAAAAATGAGATATCAAGTTGGAATTAATAACAACTATACCTTTTAATGCAAGCAGTTACTGGCCAAAAGAAAAATCGCTTAGGACCCTCGTAAAAGGTAGCAATCCAACCCCCATTTCAAAAAATAAATATTTGACGCACTTAAAAATGAGATATCAAGTTGGGATTAATACCAAGTACATCTTTTAATGCAAGCAGTTACTGGCCAAAAGCAAAATCACTTAGGAACCTCGGAAGGGGTAGCAATCCCACCCCTATTTTAAAAAAATTAAATATTTGACGCACTTAAAAATGAGATATCAAGTTGGGATTAATACCAAGTATACCTTTTAATGCAAGCAGTTACTGGCCAAAAGCAAAATCGCTTAGGACCCTCGGAAGGGGTAGCAATCCCACCCCTATTTTAAAAAATAAATATTTGGCGTACTTAAAAATTAGATACCAATTTGGGATTAATACCAAGTATACCTTTTATTGCAAGCAGTTACTGGCCAAAAGAAGAATCGCTTAGGACCCTCGGAAGGGGTAGCAATCCCACCCCCATTTCAAAAAATAAATATTTGACGCACTAAAAAATGAGACATCAAGTTGGAATTAATACCAACTATACCTTTTAATGCAAGCAGTTACTGGCCAAAAGAAGAATCGCTTAGGACACTCGTAAGGGGTAGCAATCCAACCCCCATTTCAAAAAATAAATATTTGACGCACTTAAAAATGAGATATCAAGTTGGGATTAATACCAAGTACACCTTTTAATGCAAGCAGTTACTGGCCAAAAGCAAAATCACTTAGGACCCTCGGAAGGGGTAGCAATCCCACCCCTATTTTAAAAAAATAAATATTTGACGCACTTAAAAATGAGATATCAAGTTGGGATTAATACCAAGTATACCTTTTAATGCGAGCAGTTACTGACCAGAAGGATAAATGCTTAGGGCCCTCGGAAGGGGTAGCAATCCCACCCCCATTTCAAAAAATTAATGTTTGACGCACTTAAAAATGAGATATCAAGTTGGGATTAATACCAAGTATACCTTTTAATGCAAGCAGTTACTGGCCAAAAGCAAAATCGCTTAGGACCCTCGGAAGGGGTAGCAATCCCACCCCTATTTTAAAAAATAAATATTTGACGTACTTAAAAATTAGATATCAATTTTTGATTAATACCAAGTATACCTTTTATTGCAAGAAGTTACTGGCCAAAAGAAGAATCGCTTAGGACCCTCGGAAGGGGTAGCAATCCCACCCCCATTTCAAAAAATAAATATTTGACGCACTAAAAAATGAGATATCAAGTTGGAATTAATACCAACTATACCTTTTAATGCAAGCAGTTACTGGCCAAAAGAAGAATCGCTTAGGACCCTCGTAAGGGGTAGCAATCCAACCCCCATTTCAAAAAATAAATATTTGACGCACTTAAAAATGAGATATCAAGTTGGGATTAATACCAAGTACATCTTTTAATGCAAGCAGTTACTGGCCAAAAGCAAAATCACTTAGGAACCTCGGAAGGGGTAGCAATCCCACCCCTATTTTAAAAAAATAAATATTTGACGCACTTAAAAATTAGATATCAAGTTGGGATTAATACCAAGTATACCTTTTAATGCAAGCAGTTACTGACCAGAAGGATAAATGCTTAGGGCCCTCGGAAGGGGTAACAATCCCACCCCAATTTCAAAAAATAAATATTTGACGCACTTAAAAATGAGATATCAAGTTGGGATTAATACTAAGTATACCTTTTATTGCAAGAAGTTACTGGCCAAAAGAACAATCGCTTAGGACCCTCGTAAGGGGTAGCAATAACACCCCCACTTCAAAAAATAAATTTTTGACGCACTTAAAAATGAGATATCAAGTTGGGATTAATACCAAGTATACCTTTTAATGCAAGCAGTTACTGGCCAAAAGAAGAATCGCTTAGGACCCTCGTAAGGGGTAGCAATTCCACCCCATATTTCAAAAAATAAATATTTGACGCACTTAAAAATAAGACATCAAGTTGGAATTAATACCAACTATACCTTTTAATGCAAGCAGTTACTGACCAAAAGAAGAATCGCTTAGGACCCTCGTAAGGGGTAGCAATCCCACCCCCATTTCAAAAAATAAATATTTGACGCACTTAAAAATGAGATATCAAGTTGGGATTAATACCAAGTACACCTTTTAATGCAAACAGTTACTGGCCAAAAGCAAAATCGCTTAGGACCCTCGGAAGGGGTAGCAATCCCACCCCTATTTTAAAAAAATAAATATTTGACGGACTTAAAATTTAGATATCAAGTTGGGATTAATACCAAGTATGCCTTTCATTGCAAGCAGTTACTGGTCAAAAGAACAATCGCTTAGGACCCTCGTAAGGGGTAGCAATCCCACCCCCCACTTCAAAAAATAAATATTTGACGCACTTATAAATGAGATATCAAGTTGGGATTAATACCAAGTATACCTTTTATTGTAAGCAGTTACTGGCCAAAAGAAGAATCGCTTAGGACCCTCGGAAGGGGTAGCAATCCCACCCCCATTTCAAAAAATAAATATTTGACGCACTTAAAAATGAGATATCAAGTTGGGATTAATACCAACTATACCTTTTAATGCAAGCAGTTACTGGCCAAAAGAAGAATTGCTTAGGACCCTCGTAAGGGGTAGCAATCCAACCCCCATTTCAAAAAATAAATATTTGACGCACTTAAAAATGAGATATCAAGTTGGGATTAATACCAAGTACACCTTTTAATGCAAGCAGTTACTGGCCAAAAGCAAAATCACTTAGGACCCTCGGAAGGGGTAGCAATCCCACCCCTATTTTAAAAAAATAAATATTTGACGCACTTAAAAATGAGATATCAAGTTGGGATTAATACCAAGTATACCTTTTAATGCGAGCAGTTACTGGCCAAAAGCAAAATCGCTTAGGACCCTTGGAAGGGGTAGCAATCCCACCCCTATTTTAAAAAATAAATATTTGACGTACTTAAAAATTAGATATCAATTTGGGATTAATACCAAGTATACCTTTTATTGCAAGCAGTTACTAGCCAAAAGAAGAATCGCTTAGGACCCTCGGAAGGGGTAGCAATCCCACCCCCATTTCAAAAAATAAATATTTGACGCACTAAAAAATGAGATATCAAGTTGGAATTAATACCAACTATACCTTTTAATGCAAGCAGTTACTGGCCAAAAGAAGAATCGCTTAGGACCCTCGTAAGGGGTAGCAATCCAACCCCCATTTCAAAAAATAAATATTTGACGCACTTAAAAATGAGATATCAAGTTGGGATTAATACCAAGTACATCTTTTAATGCAAGCAGTTACTGGCCAAAAGCAAAATCACTTAGGAACCTCGGAAGGGGTAGCAATCCCACCCCTATTTTAAAAAAATAAATATTTGACGCACTTAAAAATGAGATATCAAGTTGGGATTAATACCAAGTATACCTTTTAATGCAAGCAGTTACTGACCAGAAGGATAAATGCTTAGGGCCCTCGGAAGGGGTAGCAATCCCACCCCAATTTCAAAAAATAAATATTTGACGCACTTAAAAATGAGATATCAAGTTGGGATTAATACTAAGTATACCTTTTATTGCAAGAAGTTACTGGCCAAAAGAACAATCGCTTAGGACCCTCGTAAGGGGTAGCAATAACACCCCCACTTCAAAAAATAAATTTTTGACGCACTTAAAAATGAGATATCAAGTTGGGATTAATACCAAGTATACCTTTTAATGCAAGCAGTTACTGGCCAAAAGAAGAATCGCTTAGGACCCTCGTAAGGGGTAGCAATTCCACCCCCCATTTCAAAAAATAAATATTTGACGCACTTAAAAATAAGACATCAAGTTGGAATTAATACCAACTATACCTTTTAATGCAAGCAGTTACTGGCCAAAAGAAGAATCGCTTAGGACCCTCGTAAGGGGTAGCAATCCCACCCCTATTTTAAAAAAATAAATATTTGACGCACTTAAAAATGAGATATCAAGTTGGGATTAATACCAAGTATACCTTTTAATGCGAGCAGTTACTGGCCAAAAGCAAAATCACTTAGGTCCCTCGGAAGGGGTAGCAATCCCACCCCTATTTTAAAAAATAAATATTTGACGTACTTAAAAATTAGATATCAATTTGGGATTAATACCAAGTATACCTTTTATTGCAAGCAGTTACTAGCCAAAAGAAGAATCGCTTAGGACCCTCGGAAGGGGTAGCAATCCCACCCCCATTTCAAAAAATAAATATTTGACGCACTAAAAAATGAGATATCAAGTTGGAATTAATAACAACTATACCTTTTAATGCAAGCAGTTACTGGCCAAAAGAAAAATCGCTTAGGACCCTCGTAAGGGGTAGCAATCCAACCCCCATTTCAAAAAATAAATATTTGACGCACTTAAAAATGAGATATCAAGTTGGGATTAATACCAAGTACATCTTTTAATGCAAGCAGTTACTGGCCAAAAGCAAAATCACTTAGGAACCTCGGAAGGGGTAGCAATCCCACCCCTATTTTAAAAAAATTAAATATTTGACGCACTTAAAAATGAGATATCAAGTTGGGATTAATACCAAGTATACCTTTTAATGCAAGCAGTTACTGGCCAAAAGAAGAATCGCTTAGGACCCTCGGAAGGGGTAGCAATCCCACCCCCATTTCAAAAAATAAATATTTGACGCACTAAAAAATGAGACATCAAGTTGGAATTAATACCAACTATACCTTTTAATGCAAGCAGTTACTGGCCAAAAGAAGAATCGCTTAGGACCCTCGTAAGGGGTAGCAATCCAACCCCCATTTCAAAAAATAAATATTTGACGCACTTAAAAATGAGATATCAAGTTGGGATTAATACCAAGTACACCTTTTAATGCAAGCAGTTACTGGCCAAAAGCAAAATCACTTAGGACCCTCGGAAGGGGTAGCAATCCCACCCCTATTTTAAAAAAATAAATATTTGACGCACTTAAAAATGAGATATCAAGTTGGGATTAATACCAAGTATACCTTTTAATGCGAGCAGTTACTGACCAGAAGGATAAGTGCTTAGGGCCCTCGGAAGGGGTAGCAATCCCACCCCCATTTCAAAAAATTAATGTTTGACGCACTTAAAAATGAGATATCAAGTTGGGATTAATACCAAGTATACCTTTTAATGCAAGCAGTTACTGGCCAAAAGCAAAATCGCTTAGGACCCTCGGAAGGGGTAGCAATCCCACCCCTATTTTAAAAAATAAATATTTGACGTACTTAAAAATTAGATATCAATTTGGGATTAATACCAAGTATACCTTTTATTGCAAGCAGTTACTAGCCAAAAGAAGAATCGCTTAATACCCTCGGAAGGGGTAGCAATCCCACCCCCATTTCAAAAAATAAATATTTGACGCACTAAAAAATGAGACATCAAGTTGGAATTAATACCAACTATACCTTTTAATGCAAGCAGTTACTGGCCAAAAGAAGAATTGCTTAGGACCCTCGTAAGGGGTAGCAATCCAACCCCCATTTCAAAAAATAAATATTTGACGCACTTAAAAATGAGATATCAAGTTGGGATTAATACCAAGTACACCTTTTAATGCAAGCAGTTACTGGCCAAAAGAAGAATCGCTTAGGACCCTCGTAAGGGGTAGCAATTCCACCCCCCATTTCAAAAAATAAATATTTGACGCACTTAAAAATAAGACATCAAGTTGGAATTAATACCAACTATACCTTTTAATGCAAGCAGTTACTGGCCAAAAGAAGAATCGCTTAGGACCCTCGTAAGGGGTAGCAATCCCACCCCTATTTTAAAAAAATAAATATTTGACGCACTTAAAAATGAGATATCAAGTTGGGATTAATACCAAGTATACCTTTTAATGCGAGCAGTTACTGGCCAAAAGCAAAATCACTTAGGTCCCTCGGAAGGGGTAGCAATCCCACCCCTATTTTAAAAAATAAATATTTGACGTACTTAAAAATTAGATATCAATTTGGGATTAATACCAAGTATACCTTTTATTGCAAGCAGTTACTAGCCAAAAGAAGAATCGCTTAGGACCCTCGGAAGGGGTAGCAATCCCACCCCCATTTCAAAAAATAAATATTTGACGCACTAAAAAATGAGATATCAAGTTGGAATTAATAACAACTATACCTTTTAATGCAAGCAGTTACTGGCCAAAAGAAAAATCGCTTAGGACCCTCGTAAGGGGTAGCAATCCAACCCCCATTTCAAAAAATAAATATTTGACGCACTTAAAAATGAGATATCAAGTTGGGATTAATACCAAGTACATCTTTTAATGCAAGCAGTTACTGGCCAAAAGCAAAATCACTTAGGAACCTCGGAAGGGGTAGCAATCCCACCCCTATTTTAAAAAAATTAAATATTTGACGCACTTAAAAATGAGATATCAAGTTGGGATTAATACCAAGTATACCTTTTAATGCAAGCAGTTACTGGCCAAAAGAAGAATCGCTTAGGACCCTCGGAAGGGGTAGCAATCCCACCCCCATTTCAAAAAATAAATATTTGACGCACTAAAAAATGAGACATCAAGTTGGAATTAATACCAACTATACCTTTTAATGCAAGCAGTTACTGGCCAAAAGAAGAATCGCTTAGGACCCTCGTAAGGGGTAGCAATCCAACCCCCATTTCAAAAAATAAATATTTGACGCACTTAAAAATGAGATATCAAGTTGGGATTAATACCAAGTACACCTTTTAATGCAAGCAGTTACTGGCCAAAAGCAAAATCACTTAGGACCCTCGGAAGGGGTAGCAATCCCACCCCTATTTTAAAAAAATAAATATTTGACGCACTTAAAAATGAGATATCAAGTTGGGATTAATACCAAGTATACCTTTTAATGCGAGCAGTTACTGACCAGAAGGATAAGTGCTTAGGGCCCTCGGAAGGGGTAGCAATCCCACCCCCATTTCAAAAAATTAATGTTTGACGCACTTAAAAATGAGATATCAAGTTGGGATTAATACCAAGTATACCTTTTAATGCAAGCAGTTACTGGCCAAAAGCAAAATCGCTTAGGACCCTCGGAAGGGGTAGCAATCCCACCCCTATTTTAAAAAATAAATATTTGACGTACTTAAAAATTAGATATCAATTTGGGATTAATACCAAGTATACCTTTTATTGCAAGCAGTTACTAGCCAAAAGAAGAATCGCTTAATACCCTCGGAAGGGGTAGCAATCCCACCCCCATTTCAAAAAATAAATATTTGACGCACTAAAAAATGAGACATCAAGTTGGAATTAATACCAACTATACCTTTTAATGCAAGCAGTTACTGGCCAAAAGAAGAATTGCTTAGGACCCTCGTAAGGGGTAGCAATCCAACCCCCATTTCAAAAAATAAATATTTGACGCACTTAAAAATGAGATATCAAGTTGGGATTAATACCAAGTACACCTTTTAATGCAAGCAGTTACTGGCCAAAAGCAAAATCACTTAGGACCCTCGGAAGGGGTAGCAATCCCACCCCTATTTTAAAAAAATAAATATTTGACGCACTTAAAAATGAGATATCAAGTTGGGATTAATACCAACTATACCTTTTAATGCAAGCAGTTACTGGCCAAAAGAAGAATCGCTTAGGACCCTCGTAAGGGGTAGCAATCCAACCCCCATTTCAAAAAATAAATATTTGACGCACTTAAAAATGAGATATCAAGTTGGGATTAATACCAAGTACATCTTTTAATGCAAGCAGTTACTGGCCAAAAGCAAAATCACTTAGGAACCTCGGAAGGGGTAGCAATCCCACCCCTATTTTAAAAAAATAAATATTTGACGCACTTAAAAATGAGATATCAAGTTGGGATTAATACCAAGTATACCTTTTAATGCAAGCAGTTACTGACCAGAAGGATAAATGCTTAGGGCCCTCGGAAGGGGTAGCAATCCCACCCCAATTTCAAAAAATAAATATTTGACGCACTTAAAAATGAGATATCAAGTTGGGATTAATACTAAGTATACCTTTTATTGCAAGAAGTTACTGGCCAAAAGAACAATCGCTTAGGACCCTCGTAAGGGGTAGCAATAACACCCCCACTTCAAAAAATAAATTTTTGACGCACTTAAAAATGAGATATCAAGTTGGGATTAATACCAAGTATACCTTTTAATGCAAGCAGTTACTGGCCAAAAGAAGAATCGCTTAGGACCCTCGTAAGGGGTAGCAATTCCACCCCCCATTTCAAAAAATAAATATTTGACGCACTTAAAAATAAGACATCAAGTTGGAATTAATACCAACTATACCTTTTAATGCAAGCAGTTACTGGCCAAAAGAAGAATCGCTTAGGACCCTCGTAAGGGGTAGCAATCCCACCCCTATTTTAAAAAAATAAATATTTGACGCACTTAAAAATGAGATATCAAGTTGGGATTAATACCAAGTATACCTTTTAATGCGAGCAGTTACTGGCCAAAAGCAAAATCACTTAGGTCCCTCGGAAGGGGTAGCAATCCCACCCCTATTTTAAAAAATAAATATTTGACGTACTTAAAAATTAGATATCAATTTGGGATTAATACCAAGTATACCTTTTATTGCAAGCAGTTACTAGCCAAAAGAAGAATCGCTTAGGACCCTCGGAAGGGGTAGCAATCCCACCCCCATTTCAAAAAATAAATATTTGACGCACTAAAAAATGAGATATCAAGTTGGAATTAATAACAACTATACCTTTTAATGCAAGCAGTTACTGGCCAAAAGAAAAATCGCTTAGGACCCTCGTAAGGGGTAGCAATCCAACCCCCATTTCAAAAAATAAATATTTGACGCACTTAAAAATGAGATATCAAGTTGGGATTAATACCAAGTACATCTTTTAATGCAAGCAGTTACTGGCCAAAAGCAAAATCACTTAGGAACCTCGGAAGGGGTAGCAATCCCACCCCTATTTTAAAAAAATTAAATATTTGACGCACTTAAAAATGAGATATCAAGTTGGGATTAATACCAAGTATACCTTTTAATGCAAGCAGTTACTGGCCAAAAGAAGAATCGCTTAGGACCCTCGGAAGGGGTAGCAATCCCACCCCCATTTCAAAAAATAAATATTTGACGCACTAAAAAATGAGACATCAAGTTGGAATTAATACCAACTATACCTTTAATGCAAGCAGTTACTGGCCAAAAGAAGAATCGCTTAGGACCCTCGTAAGGGGTAGCAATCCAACCCCCATTTCAAAAAATAAATATTTGACGCACTTAAAAATGAGATATCAAGTTGGGATTAATACCAAGTACACCTTTTAATGCAAGCAGTTACTGGCCAAAAGCAAAATCACTTAGGACCCTCGGAAGGGGTAGCAATCCCACCCCTATTTTAAAAAAATAAATATTTGACGCACTTAAAAATGAGATATCAAGTTGGGATTAATACCAAGTATACCTTTTAATGCGAGCAGTTACTGAACAGAAGGATAAGTGCTTAGGGCCCTCGGAAGGGGTAGCAATCCCACCCCCATTTCAAAAAATTAATGTTTGACGCACTTAAAAATGAGATATCAAGTTGGGATTAATACCAAGTATACCTTTTAATGCAAGCAGTTACTGGCCAAAAGCAAAATCGCTTAGGACCCTCGGAAGGGGTAGCAATCCCACCCCTATTTTAAAAAATAAATATTTGACGTACTTAAAAATTAGATATCAATTTGGGATTAATACCAAGTATACCTTTTATTGCAAGCAGTTACTAGCCAAAAGAAGAATCGCTTAATACCCTCGGAAGGGGTAGCAATCCCACCCCCATTTCAAAAAATAAATATTTGACGCACTAAAAAATGAGACATCAAGTTGGAATTAATACCAACTATACCTTTTAATGCAAGCAGTTACTGGCCAAAAGAAGAATTGCTTAGGACCCTCGTAAGGGGTAGCAATCCAACCCCCATTTCAAAAAATAAATATTTGACGCACTTAAAAATGAGATATCAAGTTGGGATTAATACCAAGTACACCTTTTAATGCAAGCAGTTACTGGCCAAAAGCAAAATCACTTAGGACCCTCGGAAGGGGTAGCAATCCCACCCCTATTTTAAAAAAATAAATATTTGACGCACTTAAAAATGAGATATCAAGTTGGGATTAATACCAAGTATACCTTTTAATGCAAGCAGTTACTGGCCAGAAGCAAAATCGCTTAGGACCCTCGGAAGGGGTAGCAATCCCACCCCCATTTCAAAAAATAAATATTTGACGTACTTAAATTTTAGATATTAAGTTGGGATTAATACCAAGTATGCCTTTTATTGCAAGCAGTTACTGGCCAAAAGAAGAATCGCTTAGGACCCTGGCAAAGGGGTAGCAACCGCACTCATATTTAGAAAACGAAATATTTGACCCAGTTAGAAATAGAAAATCAATTTAGGAATAATACCAAGTATCCCTTTTAATGCAAATAGTTCCTGGCCAGAAGCAGAATCGCTTAGCACCCTTGGAAGGGGTAGCAATTACACCCCTATTTCGGAAAAACTATATTTGACGCAGTTAGAAAAGTTGGGTTTAATACCAAGTATTACCTTCTAAACCAGATAGTTTCTGGCCAAAAGCAGAATCGCGTAACACCTTTATAAGGGGAGAAGTCACACTCCAATTTCAGAAAAAATAATTTAACTAGTTTAAAATAAAATATCAAGTTTAGATTAATACTAATTATTCTGTTTAATGTAGTCAATTACTGGTAGAAGCAGAATCGGCATATTAAGAGGTAGCAATCACACCTTAATTTAAGGCAAAAATATATTTGATAAGAATTTGACAAGTTTAAAAAATATACAGAGTGGCCCAAAAGTCTGGAAATGGCCAATTATCTCGTAAGTTGCTAGTCTTAATTTTACAAAATTTTGGGTACACCTATTTTGGAATACAGAGATTCCAGATTTGATATTTGCAATGTTGCCAGATTTGCCGTTTCTCTTATATTATTAGTCACTTTGGTTTTTCAAATTCACTACCCTGTATATTCAGTCATTATTGGAATTTCCTATTCAATACGAGTTCAACCATATGTAACACTTATGATTTTATGTAGTCTGGAAGGTCTTAAATAAATAAAACAGAAGTCTGGCAACGCCTAATTTTCTCAATAATTTTTTAATACAAACTATTTTCAACTACATTAGAGGTAACAATTGAAAGATTACAACATTTTTAACACAATGGTTACTTTATCAAGTGTTCAAAATGTGCTCCATTTTTGAGTTGACAGTACCTTAATCGATGGTAGAATGCGTCTACCACATTTCTCCATTATTGTTTTATTTATTTGAGACCTTCCAGACTACATAAAATCATAAGTGTTACTTATGGTTGAACTCGTATTGAATAGGAGATTCCAATAATGACTGAATATACAGGATATGGAATTTGAAAAACCAAAGTGACTAATAATATAAGAGAAACGGTAAATCTGGCAACATTGCAAATATGACATCTGAAATCTCCGTATCCCAAAATAGGGGTACCCCAAATTTTGTACAATTGGGTCTAGCAATTTACGAGATAATTGGCCGTTTCCAGACTTTTGGGCCACTCCGTATATGAAGTTAGGATTAATACCGGTTATTTATTTTTATTATAAATAACTACCTGTCAAAACCAAATTTTATTAGCTCATTCTAAAGGGTAGCCAGGTTTAAAATGTGATATCAAGTTAGCATTTAACTAAATAAACAAATACCGGTCAAAAACAGAATTGTTTACCAGCCTCCTAACCAGTCGTGACTTCAGAAAACAATTAATTTAACGTGGTTTAAAATGATATATCAAGTTAAATTTAAGACAAATTATTCTATGTAGTGTTAATAATTACTTGTCAAAATTACAATCATGTAGAGGCTTCCTAAGGGATAGTAGCTGCCCTCCAATCTTAGAAATTCACCTCAGATTCATTCAAATGTTTACTTTATAAGCTCTGCACTCGGCACGCTTCATGGGTTCAAGCTGTTTGTTACCGCCTAATATACGTTTTGAAGTGTACCAATATATTATCAATACGGCTACTGACTCGCTTGCGTTTACGGTGTATCTTCTGTTTTTAACTTAGGTACCCTATATTTCAATTAGAATTGGATATTTTGCAGTTTGATGGAACATTATTGTCTTATTTTGTTTTTCATATATTTATTTGGATTTGAATTTCGTTTCCACTTTAGTTTTTACGTTTTTATCTTATTATTTGTTTTGTTTTTTATTTTAAATATCTAGTTATTTTGCAGTTTGATTTGTTTTGTTTTCCAAATAATAATTTGGATTGTTTCGTTTTAAGCTGTATTTCCTTTTATATATTTTGTGTTCTTACCTTTTTTGTTTTTAGTAATTTATCCGTTCTTCTTTATTTGACAAACTTATTACTTACCTAATGGTTTTTCATATAATAATTTGGATTATTACATTTTCCTTAAATTTTTAAGGTCTTTTAATTAGTTGGTTTGTGTTCTTAGTTTATAAGTTTTTAGTTATTTATCAGTTCTACTTGTTGTCATTTTCGATTTTTGGTTTTATTTTGTTTAGTTGGAACCATTTAATCGTTTACGTATATTAAACTGTTGTTTCCATGTTCTCTTCTATGCGGACTTGTTAAACCTACTGAGCTTAAATTTTTATTAACTTTCATAAAATAAATATATCAAGATGGGAAAAAAATTTATTTCCAAACAAAAGGCTTTCTCCATTATTGCTAGAAATATTCGAAAACATTGTTTAAAATTCAATTTTGAGGACCAATTACAAAAAAATATATTAGATCTTATAGCTTTAGAGCTCTTTGGCACAAAGTATGGATATCCTAGTGTTGTAGCAAATATAGTATGTTTTAATAAATGCTTTAAAGAATATTTTAATAGAACACGATTAGGTCCGAAAACCAATCGAGATTATAATGAAAAGTTGGCAAATGCTTTAGAAGAGTTAAACGTAAACATTGTTGACATTTGCAAACATTACAGGACGGATAATACAGTTTACTGTAGGATATGTAAAAAACTAGGCATGCAAGATTCTTACAAAAATAGACTTAAGATTTATACCAGTTGGAAAAAAATGGTAAACGGTAAAAAAGACCATTTGATAATAATTAAAAACCCTGAATATTCGTCTACCCCAAATGAAAGAGAAAATTCTTCAGTTACTACTTGCGTTGGTAATGTTAACGGTAGTTTAGATGAAGAATACTACGGTGATAATGAAAATGTAAGTAGTTCACAGAGTTATTTGAAACATGAAGACGAAATTTCACAGAGTTCTTTAAAACATGAAGATGAAATTTCGAATGAAACTCTAAAATTCACCTCAGTTATCGATATAACTCCTACAGATTCTAAGATATCTAAAGAAATAATTAATTTGTCAACTAGTTGGAGTGAAAATAAAATTTTACCAGAAAATTCGAATAATAATTCTACAGTTATTAACATTAAAGAGTACAATACCATTGAAGGTACATTTGTAATCGATTCCGCTCAATGGAAGTTATTATATAATAAAGAAAAACTTAATCCTCAAATTTATCCATTTTATCTGCGCAACAGGATAAATAAATATGTAAATAATACTTGCTTAATAGTGTTTAAGGGGATAAAATATCTTAAGAAAACAGACTCAATTAATATAATGGGTGTGTGTAAGCATAACGGGTGTAAAAAATTTAAAATCAATATAAAAAAGAGGGTTGTGACGGTCTACAGTACTTCACTTGATTTTAATCACACGAGTTATTTAACTCTTCCAGTAAGAGGAGTTGAGAGAAATCTTGTAAAGGCTAAGCTTAGCACTTCTTCGGCATATCAGTACAAAAAAATGTCTCTGCTAAAATCAAAGAAGTCAAATATTCTACAAACTAAAAATTTAAATAATATTAAATCTGATTCGACCCTTAGAAAAATAAAGTCGGAAGCTGCTCAACAATTGGATCGCAGCAAAGATGATCTCTATGATTTAATACTTATGCAACGTGATCATCATAATTATATTAAAGAAGTTTCAGTCCCCTTCAATGTGAAAATATTTAGTATCGAGCAATTAAATGTTTTAAAATCCCAACGAAGTATTAAGGGCTTGCCATTTATTTATTTTGACGCTACAGGAGGAGTAGTGCGCAATCCGATACCTTCCATAAAAAAGAGAATTTACTTATATTCTGGAGTAATTCAAATTCAAAAACCACAAAGAATTTTTCCAGTATTTTCCATGGTATCAGCAAATCATGATTCGAATGTAATTTTTAAATTACTTAATGATTTTCGTTATTTCTGCGAAGAAAACTCCTACTGGCCTGCTTTTTCCGGAATTGTTTCAGACTTTTCGTTTGCTAATTTACATGCAATGGTTAAGGCATTCAATAGGTGTACTCTATTAGAATATTTAGAAAAATGCTATGTAGCTATTGAAGCAGATAGCACTTTGAATTCTACGAACATTATAGGCATTTATTTATGTTGCGCCCATTTCATGAAAATGGTTAGCAAAGATGTTGAAACACTCTCAAAAAATAATGATCAGAGTAGTTATTTCAAAAGTTTGATTGCCGTTGGAATTTTATGCACGGATATCAATTTGTTTGATGAATTTGTTTTAAACTGCTTTGTTTTATTGAATTCACCCTTTGAGAACATCCAAGTCAAAAATGCAAGAGAAACATTTAGTTGCTCTATTTTTAAAACTAAGCATATAGTTGCTCAGGAAATTTTGGAAAGTGTATTTGACCAAGAACTTAATCAAGAATCATCTCTTTATAAGGCCAGTCCTTTCTTTAAAAGATTTAATTCTCTTTGCAATAATATTATCTTGGATACAACTGGAGTAACAAATAATGTTTATTACAATGAAGATATGTTTAAACTTATTTTAAAGAAATATCTTCCGTTCTGCCCTTTGTGGAGTATGATTCTTTTGGAAAAAAATAGAGTTAGCAATGCTATCGTAGAAAATTATTTTGGACAGCTGAAAAAATTTTCCTTGGAAGGTAAAAAAAATTTAAAGTGTTCACAGTTTTTGAGAAAAATAAGGCAAGATGTTCTGGCGCTTTCAATGGAATGTGATTTAAATATAACAAAATCAAAATTAACGAAAGGAAACGTAGATCCTAGTGATGAAAAACTGTCACAAGAATATTGGGTGAAAAGAAAACGGGGAAGCAGTACACATTTTACTGGGAAATATTTAAAAATTCTTCCTACAGAAAACGAAAATATAAGTAATTGTACTTTTGCTGAAGACGACCCAGATTTAGCAATATGTATTTATTGTGGTCACGGAACTTACGACGTAACTACTGCCTGGGTACAATGTGATACATGTAAAAGTTGGATTCATCAAAATTGTGATAATGAAATCGAGAGTAATTACGAAAATGACTTTCATTGCAAATTATGTACAATGGATATTAATATCAACTATGATAGTATGAAACATATGAACATATATGATTCGTGCATTACCTATTTAAATAAATTACAATTAAGTCATATTCAAAGAAGTAATATTGAACAAAACACTCGTTTGCAGAGAAAGAGTGAAATGTGGAAAACAGAAAGAAAAATTAGAGTCACAGCTTCTAATTTTGGCAGAGTCTGTAAAGTTAGGGACCCGTCATCATTTAAAAATATAGTAAAAACAATTGCGAATGAAGTTGATCTGAATACTCCTGCTATTTTACATGGTATTAAATATGAAGCAATTGCATTTGAAGAATACAAAAAAAGTAAAAATTTGATTTGTGTAAAAACTGGGTTGCATATACACCCCAAATACCCTTATCTGGCGGGGTCTCCAGATGGTTTGGTATCAACGGACGGTATATTAGAAATAAAATGCCCATTTATTGCTCGCAATGATCATCCAGATTCTTATAAATTTGAATTTCTTACAAAAGATGGTAAATCTGTGAAGCCCAGGCACAATTATTACTATCAAATACAAGGTTTGTTAGAAATTACTAACAGGGCTTGGTGTGACTTGATAATATATACCTTCAAAGGGATAAAAGTTATGCGAGTTTTTCGATCTAATAATTTTTGGCAGGGAATAATTCACAATTTAAAAAACTTCTATTTGTTTCACATGCTGCCACATTTAATTCATCCTAAAAAGATGTTATCCATAGATACACAAAAATGGACAACACTTAATAATTTTGAAATTTTAGATAATGGTTTAATTTCAGATATTCATTATTATAAAGAATTGCCAAACAAAAGGGGATATTTAGTTACGGCAAATGATGATCTAGATTTTAGCTTTGGTTCCATACTTATTAGTGACTTTTTAACTCTTAATAATGAGCAGTATGTATCTAGTTTTGCAATAGATCATATCATGCACATAATTAATAAAATGCACGGATCAAATTATCAGATCATTTCCGTAGCAAAATCGTCTGTAATTTTTGATGAAGAAAAATTATCACAAGAGTTTGTGGATAGTATAAATTTTACGAAAGATTTAGTAGTATTGCCGATATTAAAAAACAATCATTATGTCTTAATGATTATTTCATTTTCTAAAACAAACATAACATTTATAGACCCTTTAGGAAATGAATCGTTATTAAAAAATAGTTACGCCAGAACTTTATCAAAATTCTTTACTCTAAAACACATACGTTCCACTTTTTCTCTGACTGTTGTTGACCATATTAGGCAAAAAGATGGTTTTAACTGTGGACCTTACATCATTTATTTCTTCCAGCAAATTGTAAAAGGCCACAATTTACTTGAATATGTTGATATGCTTGAATATAGAATTAATATGAAATGGATGCTGTTACACAACAGTTCAAATTTAAAACAAACATGTTTATTTTGCCAGCGCTTACTTAACGAATCATCAGATGTATTTTATTGTAGATTATGTAAAAGAGGAATTCATCACAAATGTTTATTAACTGCTGAAGAATTGGATAAAAAATTTAAAATTTATAATAAAATGATAAATGACATGTGTGATCTCTGTCGATTAAACTGACAAAATCAAGATAAAACTGGTTGTTGCCCACAATAAAAAAAAACAACTGAAAATTGGCTATCTTTAAACCTTAAAATAATTTCGTACATAATGTACATTTTTATTCCTTTTAAAAGCAATACTTTAAACTGGAGATAGGGCTATTGGCGAGGCCTCCATTAAGTGCCAACGAGTTTCATTATGGAGTACCTCTCGGGTAATTTGGAAAGCTTCATATACAATTATCTTTTTAAACGAAGAAGAGAATACAACTTCTCAAATGTTGTGACCTTTAATGATACATTAAACGCGAAATCAGTAACACATAGATTTATCTAATTAAGGTTAATTAGCCATCCTTAAGCAAATAAAGGTTTTATAATAAATAGTTGTGATATTTTGACAGTACATAAACCTTGGGTCCTATGTTTTACAAAAAAAAATTAAATTAAATAACTACAACAATTAGTTTTTAAAGAAACATTTTTGCATCATTATATGCTTGAGGATGGCTAATTAGCCGAAACCCCACCTAAGTTAAATAAATATGCGTTTTACTGATTTTGCGATTTATTGCTTTATTTATTTGTAAAAGGGTCAGAAATATTTGTATTATTATTCTAATTTATCATCTCAATTGCGAAAATCTAACAGACGGAGAGAAGGTGATCTTGTCGAAAATACGTATTTCGAAAATTCAAAATAAGGGGACAGTAAAATAATCTCAATAAGGAAAAGGATCAAATTATATACGTTAATAAAAATAAACTGTAACAATTCTGACTTGTATTTTCATTGTTAACCGGGCAAAATAATGTTTTTTCTGGAATCGCGATGTGATTGCTTCCACTTAGAAGAGCTCTAAGCGATTCTGCTTTTGACCAGTAACTGTTTGTAATAAAAAGTACACTTGGTATCAATCCTAACTTGATATTATATTCTTTTCCAAATAGAGATGTAGTTGTTACCCCTTGCGAAGAAACTAAGTGATTCTCCTTTTGTCTAGTAACTGTTTGTGTTAAAAAGCATACTTGGTATTAATGCCAACTCGATATCTCATTTTTAACTGCGTCAAATATTGTTTTTCCCAAATAGAGGTGTGATTGTTACCCCATACGAAAGTGATAAGCGATTCTGCTTTTGGCCAGTCACTGTTTATGTAAAAAAGCATACTTGGTATTAATTCGATCTTGATATCTCATTTGTAACTGCGTCAAATATTGTTTTTTCCAAATAGGGGTGTGATTGCCACCCCTTACAAAGGTGCTTATCGATTCTGCTTTTAACCAGTAACTGCTTGCATAAAAAAGTATAATTGGTATTAATCCCAACTTGATATCTCATTTTTAAGTGCGTCAAATATTTATTTTTTGAAATGGGAGTGGGATTGCTACCCCATACGAGGGTCCTAAGCGATTCTTCTTTTGGCCAGTAACTGCTTGCATTAAAAGGTATACCTGGTATTAATCCCAACTTGATATCTCATTTTTAAGTGCGTCAAATATTTATTTTTTGAAGTGTGGGTGGTATTGCTACCCCTTACGAGGGTCCTAAGCGATTGTTCTTTTGGCCAGTAACTTCGTGCAATAAAAGGTATACTTGGTATTAATCCCAACTTGATATCTCATTTTTAAGTGCGTCAAATATTTATTTTTTGAAATGGGGGTGGGATTGCTACCCCTTCCGAGGGCCCTAAGCATTTATCCTTCTGGTCAGTAACTACTTGCATTAAAAGGTATATAAAATACACATTTGTCGGATAGAGTCCACACAAAGGCGTTTCCTCAAATACTTAAGTTTTCGGGCAGACCAAATTTATCCACCGATTGGTATTACTCAAAATGCTTTACTGACTAGACACAGATTGACAAGTCTCGACGTAAGACGAAAGTACTTCTCCATAATTACCCTCTACAAAGTTGTTAATTTTAAAATCAATTGTGAAGCTCTTTTACATATGCTTAATTTTAGAATCCCACGCGCAACCTCTCGAAACACTGAATCATTTTACATAGCGACTCCTCGGACAAACGTTCTGAAGTTTTCACCTGTATATAACATGTGTAATAATTATAATAATATTAGTGAACAGTTGGATATATTTAATTGCAGTATTAAAAACATAAAAACACATTGTTTAAAATAATTTTGAATTTATTTACTGTAATTTTAGATTAATTATCTATATGCCTTTTGTTAAACTGTTTTCTTTCAAATGTACTCCTGTTCTGTAATTGGGTTTAACCTGTTGAACAATGTATAAATAAATAAACAAATAAATAAATAAATTAATCCCAACTTGATATCTCATTTTTAAGTGCGTCAAATATTTATTTTTTGAAAAGGGGGTGGGATTGCTAGCCCTTACGAGGGTCCTAAGCGATTCTTCTTTTGGCCAGTAACTGCTTGCATTAAAAGGTATAGTTGGTATTAATTCCAACTTGATGTCTTATTTGTAAGTGCGTCAAATATTTATTTTTTGAAGTGGGGGTGGTATTGCTACCTTTTACGAGGGTCCTAAGCGATTGTTCTTTTGGCCAGTAACTTCTTGCAATAAAAGGTATACCTGTTATTAATCCCAACTTGATATCTCATTTTTAAGTGCGTCAAATATTTATTTTTTAAAGTGGGGGTGGTATTACTACCCCTTACGAGGGTCCTAAGCGATTGTTCTTTTGGCCAGTAACTTCTTGCAATAAAAGGTATACCTGTTATTAATCCCAACTTGATATCTCATTTTTAAGTGCGTCAAATACTTATTTTTTGAAGTTGGGGAGGGATTGCTACCCCTTACGAGGGTCCTAAGCGATTCTTCTTTTGGCCAGTAACTGTTTGCATTAAAAGGTATAGTTGGTATTAATCCCAACTTGATATCTCATTTTTAAGTGCGTCAAATATTTATTTTTTGAAGTGGGGGTGGTATTGCTACCCCTTACGAGGGTCCTAAGCGATTGTTCTTTTAGCCAGTAACTTCTTGCAATAAAAGGTATACCTGTTATTAATCCCAACTTGATATCTCATTTTTAAGTGCGTCAAATATTTATTTTTTGAAATGGGAGTGGGATTGCTACCCCTTACGAGGGTCCTAAGCGATTCTTCTTTTGGCCAGTAACTGCTTGCATTAAAAGGTATACCTGGTATTAATCCCAACTTGATATCTCATTTTTAAGTGCGTCAAATATTTATTTTTTGAAGTGTGGGTGGTATTGCTACCCCTTACGAGGGTCCTAAGCGATTGTTCTTTTGGCCAGTAACTTCGTGCAATAAAAGGTATACTTGGTATTAATCCCATTTTGATATCTCATTTTTAAGTGCGTCAAATATTTATTTTTTGAAATGGGGGTGGGATTGCTACCCCTTCCGAGGGCCCTAAGCATTTATCCTTCTGGTCAGTAACTACTTGCATTAAAAGGTATACTTGGTATTAATCCCAACTTGATATCTCATTTTTAAGTGCGTCAAATATTTATTTTTTGAAATGGGGGTGGGATTGCTAGCCCTTACGAGGGTCCTAAGCGATTCTTCTTTTGGCCAGTAACTGTTTGCATTAAAAGGTATAGTTGGTATTAATCCCAACTTGATATCTCATTTTTAAGTGCGTCAAATATTTATTTTTTGAAGTGGGGGTGGTATTGCTACCCCTTACGAGGGTCCTAAGCGATTGTTCTTTTAGCCAGTAACTTCTTGCAATAAAAGGTATACCTGTTATTAATCCCAACTTGATATCTCATTTTTAAGTGCGTCAAATATTTATTTTTTGAAATGGGAGTGGGATTGCTACCCCTTACGAGGGTCCTAAGCGATTCTTCTTTTGGCCAGTAACTGCTTGCATTAAAAGGTATACCTGGTATTAATCCCAACTTGATATCTCATTTTTAAGTGCGTCAAATATTTATTTTTTGAAGTGTGGGTGGTATTGCTACCCCTTACGAGGGCCCTAAGCGATTGTTCTTTTGGCCAGTAACTTCGTGCAATAAAAGGTATACTTGGTATTAATCCCAACTTGATATCTCATTTTTAAGTGCGTCAAATATTTATTTTTTGAAATGGGGGTGGGATTGCTACCCCTTCCGAGGGCCCTAAGCATTTATCCTTCTGGTCAGTAACTACTTGCATTAAAAGGTATACTTGGTATTAATCCCAACTTGATATCTCATTTTTAAGTGCGTCAAATATTTATTTTTTGAAATGGGGGTGGGATTGCTAGCCCTTACGAGGGTCCTAAGCGATTCTTCTTTTGGCCAGTAACTGCTTGCATTAAAAGGTATATTTGGTATTAATTCCAACTTGATGTCTCATTTTTTAGTGCGTCAAATATTTATTTTTTAAAATGGGGGTGGGATTGCTACCCCTTCCGAGGTCCTAAGCGATTCTTCTTTTGGCCAGTAACTGCTTGCAATAAAAGGTATACTTGGTATTAATCCCAACTTGATATCTCATTTTTAAGTGCGTCAAATATTTATTTTTTGAAGTGGGGGGTGGGATTGCTACCCCTTACGAGGGTCCTAAGCGATTGTTCTTTTGGCCAGTAACTGCTTGCAATGAAAGGCATACTTAGTATTAATTCCAACTTGATATCTAAATTTTAAGTGCGTCAAATATTTATTTTTTGAAATGGGGGTGGGATTGCTACCCCTTACGAGGGTCCTAAGCGATTCTTCTTTTGGCCAGTAACTGCTTGCATTAAAATGTATAGTTGGTATTAATTCCAACTTGATGTCTTATTTTTAAGTGCGTCAAATATTTATTTTTTGAAATGGGGGGTGGAATTGCTACCCCTTACGAGGGTCCTAAGCGATTTTTCTTTTGGCCAGTAACTTCGTGCAATAAAAGGTATACTTGGTATTAATCCCAACTTGATATCTCATTTTTAAGTGCGTCAAATATTTATTTTTTTAAAATAGGGGTGGGATTGCTACCCCTTCCGAGGGACCTAAGTGATTTTGCTTTTGGCCAGTAACTGCTTGCATTAAAAGGTGTACTTGGTATCAATCCCAACTTGATATCTCATTTTTAAGTGCGTCAAATATTTATTTCTTGAAGTGGGGGTGGGATTGCTACCCCTTACGAGGGTCCTAAGCGATTGTTCTTCTGGCCAGTAACTGCTTGCAATGAAAGGCATACTTGGTATTAATCCCAACTTGATATCTAAATTTTAAGTCCGTCAAATATTTATTTTTTTAAAATAGGGGTGGGATTGCTACCCCTTCCGAGGGTCCTAAGCGATTTTGCTTTTGGCCAGTAACTACTTGCATTAAAAGGTATACTTGGTATTAATCCCAACTTGATATATCATTTTTAAGTGCGTCAAATATTTATTTTTTGAAATGGGAGTGGGATTGCTACCCCTTACGAGGGTCTTAAGCGATTTTTCTTTTGGCCAGTAACTGCTTGCATTAAAAGGTATAGTTGGTATTAATTCCAACTTGATGTCTTATTTTTAAGTGCGTCAAATATTTATTTTTTGAAATGGGGGGTGGAATTGCTACCCCTTACGAGGGTCCTAAGCGATTCTTCTTTTCGCCAGAAACTGCTTGCATTAAAAGGTATACTTGGTATTTTTCCCAACTTGATATCTCATTTTTAAGTACGTCAAATATTTATTTCTTGAAGTGGGGGTGGGATTGCTACCCCTTACGAGGGTCCTAAGCGATTGTTCTTCTGGCCAGTTACTGCTTGCAATGAAAGGCATACTTGGTATTAATCCCAACTTGATATCTAAATTTTAAGTCCGTCAAATATTTATTTTTTTAAAATAGGGGTAGGATTGCTACCCCTTCCGAGGGTTTTAAGCGATTTTGCTTTTGGCCAGTAACTGTTTGCATTAAAAGATGTACTTGGTATTAATCCCAACTTGATATCTCATTTTTAAGTGCGTCAAATATTTATTTTTTGAAATGGGGGTGGGATTGCTACCCCTTACGAGGGTCCTAAGCGATTCTTCTTTTGGCCAGCAACTGCTTGCATTAAAATGTATAGTTGGTATTAATTCCAACTTGATGTCTTATTTTTAAGTGCGTCAAATATTTATTTTTTGAAATGGGGGGTGGAATTGCTACCCCTTACGAGGGTCCTAAGCAATTTTTCTTTTGGCCAGTAACTTCGTGCAATAAAAGGTATACTTGGTATTAATCCCAACTTGATATCTCATTTTTAAGTGCGTCAAATATTTATTTTTTTAAAATAGGGGTGGGATTGCTACCCCTTCCGAGGGACCTAAGTGATTTTACTTTTGGCCAGTAACTGCTTGCATTAAAAGGTGTACTTGGTATTAATCCCAACTTGATATCTCATTTTTAAGTGCGTCAAATATTTATTTTTTGAAATGGGGGTTGGATTGCTACCCCTTACGAGGGTCCTAAGCGATTCTTCTTTTGGCCAGTAACTGCTTGCATTAAAAGGTATAGTTGGTATTAATTCCAACTTGATGTCTCATTTTTTAGTGCGTCAAATATTTATTTTTTGAAATGGGGGTGGGATTGCTACCCTTTCCGAGGGTCCTAAGCGATTCTTCTTTTGGCTAGTAACTGCTTGCAATAAAAGGTATACTTGGTATTAATCCCAAATTGATATCTAATTTTTAAGTACGTCAAATATTTATTTTTTAAAATAGGGGTGGGATTGCTACCCCTTCCGAGGGTCCTAAGCGATTTTGCTTTTGGCCAGTAACTGCTTGCATTAAAAGGTATACTTGGTATTAATCCCAACTTGATATCTCATTTTTAAGTGCGTCAAATATTTATTTTTTGAAGTGGGGTGGTATTGCTACCCCTTACGAGGGTCCTAAGCGATTTTTCTTTTGGCCAGTAACTTCGTGCAATAAAAGGTATACTTGGTATTAATCCCAACTTGATATCTCATTTTTAAGTGCGTCAAATATTAATTTTTTGAAATGGGGGTGGGATTGCTACCCCTTTCGAGGGCCCTAAGCATTTATCCTTCTGGGCAGTAACTGCTTGCATTAAAAGGTATACTTGGTATTAATCCCAACTTGATATCTCATTTTTAAGTGCGTCAAATATTTATTTTTTTAAAATAGGGGTGGAATTGCTACCCCTTCCGAGGGTCCTAAGTGATTTTGCTTTTGGCCAATAACTGCTTGCATTAAAAGGTGTACTTGGTATTAATCCCAACTTGATATCTCATTTTTAAGTGCGTCAAATATTTATTTTTTGAAATGGGGGTTGGATTGCTACCCCTTACGAGGGTCCTAAGCGATTCTTCTTTTGGCCAGTAACTGCTTGCATTAAAAGGTATAGTTGGTATTAATTCCAACTTGATGTCTCATTTTTTAGTGCGTCAAATATTTATTTTTTGAAATGGGGATGGGATTGCTACCCCTTCCGAGGGTCCTAAGCGATTCTTCTTTTGGCCAGTAACTGCTTGCAATAAAAGGTATACTTGGTATTAATCCCAAATTGATATCTAATTTTTAAGTACGTCAAATATTTATTTTTTAAAATAGGGGTGGGATTGCTACCTTTTCCGAGGGTCCTAAGCGATTTTGCTTTTGGCCAGTAACTGCTTGCATTAAAAGGTATACTTGGTATTAATCCCAACTTGATATCTCATTTTTAAGTGCGTCAAATATTTATTTTTTGAAATGGGGGTGTGATTGCTACCCCTTCCGAGGGTTCTAAGCGAATCTGCTTTTGGTCTGTAACTATTTGTATTAAAACTTATACGTGGTATTAATTCTGCTTTGATATTTTATTTTTAATAATATGAATATTAAGAAATTTCATTATGAATGTATTATTTTTCATGTATTTATTTATATAAGGAAAATAACATTTAAAATACAAACGACTTCAATTTTCAATTAACACATAAAATTGAAATAAACGTACGTATTGTCCTTTTCAACGGGCCACTGTATTGTTCGGGAGTACTCGGTAAACGGGCTACCAGTTTTTGGCTACTAACTTCACACCGGTTAATTAGTGCACAGGCATTCGTATTTAGATGACAAAATTGGGATCAAGTGCTGTGACCTTCTTACGGGAATAATACTGATTATGTACCTTAACGTTTTTTATCCGATACATAAAAGTATATCTGATACATCGCTATCGAATACTCTTGATTGGTATTGTTAAATACTGATTAGGGCTAAAAATATATTTTGTTTATATTAACAATTTTAAATTAGTAGATATTACATTAATGATATTGGTTGAAACACTAGCATAAGAGTAGGTATTAAAAAATGCATTACATTCTAGAATAAAATATTGAGTTTAATAAAACAAAAGAAAGAGTTACCAACCGCCAAAATTATAAATTTACATATACAAATTGGATAGATTTTTAAATTATCTAAATTGAGATTTTGGTTTTAAATAAATAAGGTGAAAGAACATTTATGTACTCAACCAATCAACACTCAATATTATAATATACAGGGTATCCCAAAATTCCATGTATAAAGAGCTACTGTATGTTGGTGAGGTCAAAATAAGTCGATTAAGCCAAAATTACCTATATTACAAAGTGCTTCGTTTGCCTGTGAGAAAGCTTCAAAGTTAAAAGAAAATTTTAAATTTTTTTTAATAACTCGAAAACGCTTTGTTCGATTTTTACAAAATTTGGTATGTAGCTATTTTAATTCAAGAGCTATTGTCCGAAGTAAAAATTACACCAATTAAAATTATGGAATTATGGAAGAGTAAAAACCACCCTAATCCTACCATGAATGATATCGTTTTTTTTTTTTGAGGACCGTTCCTGTTCCCTCAATGTTGTTTTATTTATTTGTAGCATTTTTTGTTTCTTGCAAAAATATGGTATTTGAGTAAAACATTTTTTATGGACTGATATGAGTCTCGTTTGTATTTTGTACAAGTCATTCAAGAGCGCAGAGCGGCCCGTCCAGTTTTTCACAGAAAAATTTTGCTTTACACGACGTGGTTATAACAAATGCATATATTAATAATTTTCAGTATATACCTATACCTATTGATAAGAGACACAAATAAGGCAGGACACCATCTATATCTGCATAACCAGAGGATGTCCATAAGGAGGAGTTCTATCCCCACTAATGTGGAGCCTAATCGTAGACGAACTCTATGCAGATTGACTGACCTCGGCATAGTCATATTTGCTAGAGGCAAGTTTAGAAATATCCTGTGTGATATAGTCCAACGAGGACTAGAACATACCAAAAGTTGGTGCCGAGAAGTGGGACTTAGTATGAACCCTACAAAAACAACACTAGTAGCCTTTTCAAGGAAAAGAAAACTTATTCTCAAAACCGTTTAATTAGACGGGATAGATATGGAATGGAAAAATGAAGTCAAATATCTAGGCCTAACCCTGGACAACAAACTTCTCTGGAACACACATGAAAAGAAAGTAGTAAATAAGGCCACAAAAGCCCTAATGGTATGCAGAAACATTGCGGATAAACGATGGGGATGTAACCCAAACATACTGCGATGGATGTATACTGCAATAGTGAGACCAATCATCACTTACGGGGCTATAGCCTGGAGTAACAGAACTAGTTTAGCTATTACGAGAGCTAATATCTTAAAAGTACAAAGACTAGCCTATGTTTGCATTACTGGTGCAATGAGAACCTGCCCTACGGCCTCAATGGAGGTGATCTTAAACCTCACCCCTCTACATTTGATGATAGAGAATGTGGCAAAAAGGACACGATATAGAATGATCAGGAACGGAGTAATCAGAGGAAAGTCTACTTGCTTTAGGACTAAAGATACCTGGGACATGTCCCAGGATGAAATGCTAAAGAAGTACAATTTTGTGAAAAACTTCAAAACCACATAGCTGGGCTGCAAGAAAGAATGGAGCCAAAAATCCATCGCGCTTGCAACCGAAAGACATGCTATTCAGTGGTATACGGACGGTTCCAAAACCATAGAAGGAACTGGAATAGGAGTGTATGGGCCGAGAACCAAGCACTCCGAAAGCTTGGGAAAATACCCAAGCATCTTCCAAGTGGAAATTCGCGCCAGAGAGAAGTGTATCCAGTTTAACATCGAGAGAAACTATCATAGACAAGAGATTATCATCATGTCTGATAGTCAAGCAGCCATCAAAGCGCTGAGCTCTTACGTAATCAGCTCAAAAATGGTTTGGAGTGGCCTAGAACAATTGAATGAGCTAGGCGAGAAAAATAGAGTTACTCTTACTAGGATCCCGGGACATAACGGGGTACAGGGTAACGAGCTTGGAGATAGTCTTGCAAGGAAAGGGACTTAAACATCCTTTGTAGGACCTAAGACGTTCTGCGGTATCAGCAGTAACATAAAATTAGGAGAGATTAAAAAAGAATTGGGCAGTAGAAGAACCGATAATTGGAACAATCTCTTGGAGCTAAGACGGGCTAAGATACTTCTGGGTGAAAATAATCAGAAAAGATCGAAAGCCTGCATCTGCCTGAGCAAGAACAGGCTACGTATTGTAACAGGTATCCTTACCGGGCATTTCTGACTAAAAGGGCACCTTAATAAACTGAGAGTAGTAGAGGATAGTGAGTGGAGATTCTCTGAGGAGGAGGACGAAATCTCCACTCACATTCTTACTGAATGTGTAGCACTTCAAAATCCAAGGGCACTATATCTAGGATGATCTCAAATAGAAGAGACCTAACTTGAAGCCACTCCAAATCCTACACTTCCTTGAGAAAATAGGATTGGAAGAGTCGTTATAGGCATTGAGACATTTCCTTGGTGCATAAGTGACAGAAGGGGACACAATAGATCTTTTAGGTCGCAGTGTATTAACACCCCATTCCCAACATAACATAACATACCTATTGATGATGTTTTTATTGAAATAACTTTAAAATCGACCGTGTTCGGGTTGCGGTAGTTATATCCGCCAACTTAAGTTTCTTGAAAATTTTAAGTTACTAACCATCAGTCCATAAAACATTTTTTACTCAAATACCATGAAAGATACATATGTTTTTTGCAGGATACAAAAAAATGCGACAAATGAATACAGCTGCCCATGATTTCAGTTGGTGTAATTTTCGCTTTGAACAATGGCTCTTCAATTAAAATTGCTATATTAAATATATTAAAAAGCGTTTTTGTTAATAAAAAAATTGAAAATTCTTTTTCAACTTTGAATATTCCTTCACTAGCAAATGAAGAGCTTTGTGATATAGGTAATTTTCGCGCAATTAATTTATTTTGATCTCACCAACATACAATACCTCTATGTACACAGAATTTTTGGACATTCTGTATAACAGATTCTCTAAGAACCAACAAAGTTAAAAAATAGATTCTCTAAGAACCAACAAACAAAGTTAAAAAAAAAATATATGTAATTTTGGCTTCCAGGAGTTGGCCATTGCAATTGTATTAACAAAGGACATAACAGATCACAGAACTGTTCAACTGTCAACCATAGATCATTAAAAATTTTCTGTATTTGTTATTTTCTATCCTATCACAAAACTAAAATCTAAACACTCTAGAAAAGGCACCTACTCGTTATTTCTCGTGCGCATATAAATGTAGACTAAAATAATAAAAGTAAATGAAGAATAGTGAAACATTTCACAGAAAATTTCATTTTAAGGAGCTATTTTCGTTCATAATTTTTTAAATTCTCCGTCTTCGCCCCCTCTGTAACCCATTATTTAAATGCGCTACTTATTTTACAGAATTGCCAATAATAATCTATTAACAAATCTATTCAGATGTTCCTAAACTTCTGATCTGTAGCATATTGTTTTTTTATAATTAATTGCAAACAGAATCACTCGTTTCTAATATGTATGTATTGCATGTTATTTTTAAGATACCTTGTTTTTAAAATTACTACTTTTTCCGATTGTTTAGTAATTTCAACAGGAGGACATTACTAGCCTAGAGCAGAGGTGAGTAAGAAACAAATTAAGAAATTATATATATATATATATATAAATAAATATTAAGAAGGTGATGTAATGATAATCATTCACAAATTGACAAAAGATCTCTTAGTTATTGTTTATTATTAGTAAAAAAATAATTTTAAAGTCTAACCAAAAGATCTAGAGCTTTCGCCATTTTTGTTTTTATATATCGCACCTCCGGAAGAACAATGACTTAAGTGCAGAAAAGGTTATTCCTCAGAAATGATGTTTTAAGTTTTTTTTATTTCTAATAACTGGTTAACTTTTCAACAGTAATCGTGCAAATAGAGCAGAAAGCTATAATATTCATAAAATTGGTTCTAGTTTTAAACAGTGTTATGAGTTACCTACCAACATTTTCCGAAAAATAAGTAGCTACAATCTATGCAAGTCAAACACCTTCCATTTGCGTCATTGTTCTTATGTGACATATTATACTCTTAATATGTATGCCACAATTTAATACAAAAATACTTTATTATTAAAACCTATATTTACCAACTAATTGCATCGGGAAGGGAACTTATTGAGTAAATAAGTATGTTAGAAAAATAAATGTACTAATTAATTACAATTTTTACAGCTTACATAATGCTATTGAAAAACGGAACATAGAACTTAGAAATGATATTACCGTATATTAAACTTAGTATACTTTCCTTTTTGTTTGCACTTATTGGCAATTTGGAATTGTATGCGGGCTTTAAAGAAATATTTGGTGCGGTAGACGAACGCCTGTTAATGGTTCTAATCTGGACACGTTGCCAACTTGAATCATTATATTATTTATTGTTTCGGCCTTTACTTGATGAAAATCCATTTAATTTTGAAAGAGTAAAACCAAATTTGGTAGATTTTCACACTTTTATTTTAAAAATAAAAATTTTTAAACAAACACTAACATGACATATGTTTCGAAGTACAACTTCTTTTTCAAATGTGACTAAGTCACATTTGAAAAAGAAGTTGTACTTCGAAACATATGTCATGTTAGTGTTTGTTTAAAAAAAAAAAAAAAAAATTTTTATTTTTAAAATAAAAGTGTGAAAATCTACCAAATTTGGTTTTACTCTTTCTGAATCATTATAGCTTGTTTGGTAGAAGTAGGAATCGCTACCTTTTTTAAAACGTAGCATTTTGATATCTGCTTGATATTTGCGATTCACTATTAATGCAGAGCCCCATCAAATTCGATGATGCACGGCAAATTATTTTCGAAAAATTTGGCACTACTTCCGCAGTCACATTGTCATTATTGTCGGCAGTTTTTTTGCAATTTCAGAATCCTCAAGTGCCATTGTAACCAGCATTTTCCTCGGGAGGTCATTTTGCAGGTTGGAATACCACATAACTTATAAATAGAGCCGGAAATCAAAAAAATTAAGTTAATAATGACATAGAAGTTACAGATTAACATTGTCACAATAAACACTTACGTCGTTATTTCACTGAAACTCGAACGAAAATCATTTGAATAATAATTCAACAATGCCACACTTATGTCGTTGTGCCACTAGGATTAAGCGAAAAAATTTCAAACAGGTTAGAACTAACAATTGCGTCGTTATAGTAACGGAACACGTGCAACTTTGTCTGAGTTCAAAACACAAGTGACGATTACGTCGTAGTATCTCTGAACCATGGCCGCATGTTTGGGTAAATGGAAGAACGACGCATCTATCCCCTGTCGACACACATGCTAATTACAATTAGATCGTTGTATCATTAGAAAGAATAATTGTTTTTAACACATTTGACATGTTCAACGGGAAAAATTTAAATTTTGCACTTGCGTCATTGTTCTTCCGGAGGAGCGATATTTTTTTGTCGTTTTCAATTTTCTACCATCCGGAAAAATAGATTCCACATTCATTATTTCCTTATTTGAAAATTTGAAACTGTAATCAATACGTACATTGCTTTAACTAGTTATTCTCGAATTAAGACGAATGCATAATATTTATGAGGTGAGACACGGGTGAAGATTGGTTGCTTCAACTGTATCTACCTAGTATTATTATTATTATAATCAAACAAGACGTCGATAATAAAGAATTACATCAACATCAACAATCGTAAACAAGATTTCAAATATAACATTTATTTTAAGAAGTACTTAAATAACGAGATATTAAATTATATCAGTCTACAATATTCTTTAACGTCTGGTAATAGAAACTTAAGTCAAAAATTTCGGTTTTCCAGAAAATGTATTTTAAAACGTCGGACTTTTGTATAAATCTATTTATTACTTTTAAATTCCAAGATTTCGATATGTTAAACAAATTTTAAGTCCCACTACAATTTATTAGTTTTATTACAAATAAAGCCGTATTTATTTGAATTTTATTGACTTAAGTCTTCATGATCAGTTAATTAGTAACTACCTGTGTTGATGTGGTTTTAAAAACAGGACTTATGTGAAAAAGAAACAATTTTGAATCATTATTATTTTTTTAATATCGTTTATTGACGCCCAAGCTAGTAATTTAAAGTAAGAATTCATAAATAAAAGAAACCTGAAATGGCAACAAAATATAATCATTTCTTATTATTTAATTTTCTTCTTCCTCTTTCTCTAGTAGATTTGGGTCATTATCAATAACATTTGAGGCCGTAGGTATCTGTATCGTCTGGTAAGTGGTTTACTTACGGCATTTAGGCTTCACTAGACCCACTGTGTAACCTTCCAAAGTGTTCTCTTAATTCGTTAGCCAGCCTACAAATTACTTGTAGTTGACAACGTCGCCGAGAAATACTTCTCTTGTATTGGCTGGTGTTAGCCAAAACTCGACGAACATAAATCTTTTAATGAGATCGTCGGGCAATCGTAGAGGATATGCTCGATGGTCCCATCTTCTTGTTCGCACCCCCTATAGAGTGCGAATTCTGACAGCCCTATGATATGGAGATGCTTCCTTACTTGGAAACTCGCTTGGCAAAGACCAGTTAAAATGCCTGTGCCAAGTAGTTGTTTGCTGCAACGTTGTAGGGATAACTTAAAAGCTCTCTGGCAACTCTGCGGCTTCTTGTTTCATCCCATATTTTCTTGAATTTCACAAGGGAATGTTCTTCAATTAGAATTGTGGCAATGTGGCGTGACCTTTGATCCACCTTAAGAAGACCACATTGTTGATAGATATTTCGGTCAAAGGTTCATGACATTCTAGAACTAACCCTGAGTAAATTCTTTGTCTGTTCAGGATCAGTAGTGCTAGGGAACTTCTTTTCTATTATCATAATGCCCGTGAAATCGATTTAAACTACACTGGCACTATCACAGCCTATTTGATGTTTAGGTTTAAGAATCTGGAGTACATTCCACATTCTGAGCATTGTTTTGTTTTAGAACCGTCGGTGTAGATATGAATCATACCTGTCACTTCCGACTCTTCTATTTGTACTAAAAATAAAGGCTCAGAATGAATTATACATTTTCGAGGTGTCTTTAACATATATTTTTGGGGAACAAATATTTTGGCCCGAAAAACTTATGTAAACTTGAGACGTTAGTACCTGGCACTATATAAAAAATTTCTGATACAGCCTTTATACCAATTCATTGCATTTTAACTAAAGGTCTACCAATTGAGAGAGCGTAAAAGTGTTTTATCTAAATTTTGCAAACTTGTACTAAAATAATAAAATAAAAAATTATTATTATGTTTTTTTTGAAAGTCAATTTAAATTTGTTCAATATGGTTTAGTAATTCCTTTTGTGTTGCTGGAATTACGCATTATTTGTATTAATTAATTTTAAAAAGTAGTTGTTTAAAAGTTTAATTTATATCTCATACAAGAGCCTCGTGAAAAACAGAATTTATTTTTTGTTTAGGAAGCAGCTTCTTTCCTTCAAAGGAAGCGAATACAAGCAGTTTCTTTCTTTCCTTTAATTTAATTTAATTTAATCGTTTCCATGTTTCATATTGGAAAGTAGAAAATAGACAAGCAGAGCTGAGTCGATTTTCCAGAAAATTGAGGTTGGTGTTGGGATCAGTGGAGTTACAAATTTATGGAGACTGCTGTTGTTACATCAGATAAAAGGTTCTATCTTTCCGTTATTGTGGTAACCAAAGTTCACGAGGCTAAATTATTTAACATTATAGTACAATTGAGATTCAAATCTTGTGTTGGTACCAGCCAAATAAAATCATATATATTATTGGAAATTTCACAATAGTTAATTCTTGTCAAAATTGCATTTACAACAATTGCTTAAATAAACAAATTCATTTATTCATCTTATTTTAAAAGTTACAACTTTCTCTTTTTACTTAAATTATATATACGTTTGAATTAATTTCCTTTTTTCTGAAAAAAAAAAAAAAAAAAAAAAAAAAAGAGAATTTTGACACCCCTTTCTTTCCTGAAAACTATTTCCCCACAAGTGTCCATTAGAAAAGCCGAATTCACGATTGAGCAACCATTAAATAAGTCATTGTTTAAGTAATTTTTCACATCAGCTGTCCTGTAAATATTCCAGTTTAAGTTTAGAACACTTAGCCAAGACACATTTTAGAACAGTTCAAAATGAAAAATGGTCGTAAATAATAATAAACCTAATGCTAACAATAAAATGTTTAACAAAATATAAATGTGTATAACTACCTAACCAGAATAATTTAAATATAGCGATGAAATATCTAATAAAAATGCTTCACTACCAATAATAGACTTTTACGCCTTGGAATAGTAGCCTAATAAATATAAATAATTCAGAAACAAAAAACGATCGAACTCGAACTCAAATGGAAGGCAATAATGTAAATGAAGTACAGGGTGATATTGTCATCTAACCTTCACACCCGATTTTTAGTAGGGCTTGTACGGCCGCCTTATAACACAAAGCAACTATAACACATGTCATTCAATTTCCTGTTGAGCATATAGCCCTGGAAGTAGTTGTTTTGTGTTGTAAGGCGTAACTCCTACATCTCTAATTAAAAATCGGGAGTGTAGGTTAGGTGACCGTATAATTCTGTATTTCATTTCAATACAAATAATAACAAATACAATAAACATGCTTCATACATTTGAGATCAAGATCATTGAAGGCGGTTTCTGTCGTTAAATTTAAACAATCTGTCAATTAGTTTTACTGAAACTATAAATCAAGAAAAAGAGGTGGATGGCGAATTTAAATTATATCTCTACTTTGTTATCTAGAATAAATTTATCAAAAACATATTTGTTATTACCGGCAATGGGGAAGTTTTGTAGCCATAAAGAATTATATAATTTCGAAAATTGTGTAGGAAAAACGGTGAGCATTGGAAAAGTTCAGAGCTACTATTATAAATTACTATATACCCTGGACTCGTCTTCGCAATTGTCGACTTGGGGGACGGGCATTATCTTGGTGGTACAAGACTTTTTATTTGCCAAATGAGTTCTTTAAGTTTTAATTTATTCGTTCGGAGTGTAGTGATGTATCCACGTTTTATTTACAGATATAGAACGTGGCAAAAATATATTTCATTGCGTTTGTACATGTCTAGATATTTCGAGGAATGGTCAAGAGATGCGGCACCCATCTAGCACTAAGCTTTCTCATGTCTAAATGCTGATATAAGTGTCGTATGAAATGGATACTTTCTCTCTCTAAACTATACTTGGCGAGCATTCATCTCGATTTCATAGACTAAACTTCGTTTAGCATTTAAGCCTCTTAAAATATTATATCACTACAAGAAACTCGATTTTATTCATGCACGTATTGTTTACTTATATAGATAGTAACTTGCGTATGTTTATGGATAATCTGTTAAATTTGACAGCAATTGTAGGATTAATTACTCTAAATAAGTGATCTGTATACGCGCGTAGCATCCATCTGGAAGATAATGGAAGAAAAACAGAAACAATCTATTTAATATTGAAAATTTTTAACAATTTGATAACTTCATACCTATTGTAATTACTGAGGCCCTTCCTATGAGGCCTCAGTATTGCATTCGTGCAGACGAAAAAATTTTCTTAGTCTCATTTTTTAATTTCATGTTTACATGTTCCGAAAATGAGAAAAAATTTTTTCGTCTGGTCGTTTGTGTATGTATGCCGGCACGATAACTCTAGAATGAAAGTTTTGATTTTCTTGAATAATTACTTCTAACTTAGAATTTTCTGTTCATCCTAATTACTTTATTATCAATTTTCTTAAAATCCGCCTATGCATGTCTTATGTGACTAATTTTAGGAATTCCAATCGTTCCTAACGTCTAACATTCCTAACATTTTTAACATTCCAACGACCTGTTAAACAACAGCTGTTGATTGTAAAGATAAGATTTCCAAAGCGGGTTGCGACATAGCCATTTTGGAGGCTATTTTTATTCTAAATTATTCGCCAAGCCTGCCAGTTTATGAAAAATATATAAGCATTTTCTTAAAAATGACTTTTATGGTGGTGCTAACTTAAACTTACTACTATTTCGCCCCTAGCCACAAAAACACCTTCATCAAATTTACTGGCTCCCTGTTGCTTGTATGTGCCTGTCAAGTATCAAGATGTCAACTGTGATGTGTGAATGGCTTTTAAATGTCAAATTATTTAAAAATGTTTGTATGCTTCTTTTGATATTTATTGCAAATAATTTAAGCTTTCCATAAATAAAGGTACAGCAAGACAGAAAATATAATGTTCTTATACAACCCCTTTTTTATTATATAATAGAGAGGTAGGATATAATGCTGGTTTTTTGTAGATAATTTTAATTATTCGATTTTGGATTACATTAAGGGGTTGAAGTGCAATATAGTCCACATTATAACATATCGTAAAATAGATTCAATCAGCGAATTGTAAATAATAATTAGTAAACTCCTAGTTATAAATTTCCTCAATTTATAAAATCTAAAAATGAATCTTCTAACTTTGGTTGTTAATGACGTAATGTGATCAAGCCATTTCAAATTTTGATCAATTATGATACCGAGGTATTTTGTTGTTTTTCATTTTAATTATAAAATTGTCATTTATTTGTAGGTTGAAAAAAGATCTTTGTAAATTATATTGCTCTCTATGAATGTACTTTAACACAAAAATAGTTTTGTGGCTATAAGTTGCTATAACCTACAGTCGCAAAACTATTAATAATTTAAACATAGTAGGTATTATTAATATAACATCAAGTAATTTTTTAAAATAAAGTACATCATCTCAAAACAGATATAATTTATAATAAATGCGAATAAAACGAGGGGTAAAATAACCATAAATTAAGGGAAATACTTAAAAAGTGTATGTCCGTTCTGTTTATTTATCAAGTATTGTTTGAGGTTACTTTTAAAAACATTTATTGTTGTTTTTTTTTTAAATTTCTGTAGGCAGTCTATTAAATTTTTGCAAACCTTTTTGGGAACTTTTAGTGAGGCTTGCCGTACATGAAAGTCAGATTGGCTTCTTGTATTATAGTGATATTGCGAATTATATTGAATTTTTTCTAATAGATCTGATGCGATGGTACTATGTCATTTTTATTTTATAAATAAATATCAGTCATGTACTGAACATAATTCTGAACTGAAAGCCAATTTATTTCTTTTAACATAGTTGCAATACTCATCCTTCTGTCCTTTATTAATATTATATAAATAGGCGAAGTGAGGCGCTCAAATATTTTACATGAGCAGACTTAAGAGGTAAAGGGGCCAATAATTATTGGATAAATTGCTCGAACAAGTTTCTAAACCCTAATCAAAAGGCGATATAAAATGGTTTTAAAAATCAAGGCTTGTGAAAATTATCACATGGTTTAACCTAAGTGATGCCAATGCGTCACAAACCAAAAAAATTAACGTCCTAATACTACTATCGGCTTTCGGTCTTTCGTTCCACGTTAAATCATTTCTCGTTTTTTTAACGCTACGAGTCTACCCTTGTGGGCCTGTCTCGATAAGGTGGGAACCGATATTTATCGTCTCTCGAATTTATGTATTGTAAATGGCCATTCATTATTTACGTAAAAAATTGTTTTTCTGAACAAACTATCAAATGACATTTCATTTGAAATAGCCTACTGTGTGTTACAGCGCATGTAAAAATAGTTGCGCATAGTAATGTATTGTCTATTATCTGATGTTCACAATAATTATAGTGTTTATTTTGTTAATTTTGCTAAAGATCTACGGATATTGTGAAAATATGGTAGACATCATTTTTCATTTACTAAATAGCATTTATAATTTTATTGAGTTTCAATGTGAATATTATATAGGACAAGAAATTCAAAGTTAGCATGTAGAATTCACATTAAACTGATGTGCTACTGCTTGTTTAAAATTCTGTATTTTATATAATATAACTAATTAAAATTATGATAGTCTTTTTAATAATTTGGCGCTTTAAATGCATATACAAAGTGTTAAAAAAAGAGTGTAAAATATTTAAAGAGTTAACAGTATGGACCAAAATAAAGAAAAAAAGTCTGCAAAATTTTTTTGAAACATTTATTATTTATTTATTATGTGCAAATAAACATAAGAAAAACAAAAAACAAATTCACATAGGATGTTTAAAGCTCGTAGTTGCAGCTTCTCCAGGCTATTTCACAAAACATCAGCCAACTATGATTAGAAAATTCAAGTTTTTTTAAAATAAAAAGGCGGTAAAAAAAAGAATAACCTTCCATATATCCGAAACCGTTACTTTGCTGATCCATGTTTATTAAGAGTGTTATTTATGTACTTAAATTGATTTAAAACTAATTCAAAGTTTTCAGGCCTATTTTTTATTATTTTTTTTTTTATAAAATTTGGCATGCATATTTATGGAGTCGTGCATAATGGGGCTACAGAGTCCAAAGTTTGATATATATAAAAAAGCATTTTTAATATATCAACAAAGCAAAATTAAAAAAAAAACGAGTGGGTAATCGTATTATTCAAAAAATATAGTGCTTATTTCAACTATTTTTGTTTCTACAAAGCCTATTTTTTTTGTAAACCTGGGATTACTAAAAATCAAAAAATGTATTTAGATTTACCCAAGATAATAACTACTTAGCAACGTCGCACTGATATTGACCATGTCTCCAGGATCGGCTTGCCGTTTAATTAACCTCTAACCAGACAGGTTAAATTTTCGTAACGCTGCTGCAGATTTGACGTTTCTGAGACGCTTACTTGCATATTATGTAAAAACTACAAAAAATTATTTGTTTAGTTCTTTATTGTAAACGCTTTTATTGATCAATTGACCTTAATAATTAAGTATAAATATTTATTAAATTGAAACATAATGTCATAAAATATTTTATTAAAAATTTATACAAAAAATATATCTACAGGAAAAATTCAAAAACATTTACTTTAAACACATATAAGTCTAAAAAATATTTTGGTAAAAGGCATTTCACAAGGATGATAACCTGTTGAACAATGTAAAAACTAGTTGTGTATACAAAGAGATAGTATTTTCATTTACAAAAGAGTGACAGTCTAAAAAAATTGTGTTATCGTTGTTGGTGATAGTGTGTTTGATAATATAATATGGGAAATAAAAAATACGGTTTTCCTTCAAAACAAAAATCTGTAAAAACTTATTTAGAAGATTTAGAAGACTATCATCCGATAATTTAAAAAAGTGTAGGTATCCTTATTGTGACATTTACCGAATTAGACAAGTTACTCTAAACAACGATTAAAGGATATCTACAACAGATCCACATTGCCCACAGTCCACAGAATTAAATTTAATCTAATATAGCACTCATTAAATCATAAAAATATAATTATCAATTGCGCAGCTATCATGACATGTGATAGTAAAAAATGCTAAATTATGTAATGGAAAAATCACACATGTCGGTAAATAACATGTTTATTTATTGTTAAATGACGGTTTTGCTTTTATTCAGAGGCTTGTAGTTATCACGATATGATATAACTCGTCGGTCCAAAAAATGCCTTGTCAGATAAAGAATATGGTCTTCTTGACCATGAGAATATAATACCCGATTTAAATGATGACAAGCATCAAAATAAAGAAGAAATATTTTTAAAAGAATAACAAAAAACTTATCTGGTAATAGAATTGATAATTGAAAAAGAGACTAGAAGCCAAGGAGAAAATCCTACATGGAAACAAGCTAGAAGTGTACGCATAACTGTTTTTAATTTTGGCACTACGAGTATTTGTAAAATGAGGCCAAAAACAAATTGTAAAAAATTTATAAACATTTGCTTTATATCACGAACATGAGAAATAAACATACAAGATATGGCTTAAAAAAAACCAGAAAAATTATCCATGTCGAAAATTGTGGTTTTGTTTGTCGATCCGAATGTATGTTATTTAGGAGCTAGTCCTGATGGCCTGGTTCTGGTAGGAACTGATTGTATAATTGAAATATTAAATGCCCTGCTTCTGCTTCAAAGTTAACATCACAAGATGCAATGAGGCAAAAAATTATAAAGTATGTAATAATTGACGACAATAATAATATACATTTGAAACAAAATCAAAACTATTTCTACCAGGTCCAGGGCCAACTTCACATAACAAAAAGACAATGTTGTTTTTTCGTGGTGTGGACCCCTCTGGGTTTTCTAATGGACTGAATTGAACGAGATGATAATTTCTGCAAACTCCAGTGTTTTTATATGAATTTTGTTCTGCCAGAAATAATATAAGGGTGTTAGAAATACGAAAGCCTCCTCGAAATAGTGCTCAATAATAAGTAATATGGATTGTAATAAATGTTTTTTATAAAGATTGTTTTTTTTTATGTAGCAACAGATTGTGAGCGAGTATGGTTAAAAAAAAATGTGTTCACTAAATATTTTTTGTCTGACGACAATATCGTATATACCTTCTATTCTCTACATATAATCTACAATTATTGATTTTGTTTGCAATTAAATCAAAATATTTTTGTATTATTTTTGAAATAAATCTATATAGGTATTTCATGTTTTTAGTGTATGCTATTATTTTATATTTTCTGAAACTTGCGGTCGTTTTTACTTTATCATAAAAAAAATCAAGCCGATAGCTCAATTAGTTTTCAATCTACGGTTATGTAAATAATAGTAAACTTTAATAATTGCTTATTTTTTGTTTTTTTCTTGTAAAAAATGTCTGACCTACATAGGTACTGAAAAATGTCGTATGAGTGGCCGTTTCATATACTACTTATTTATTATCCATAATACCTATGGGGTCTGATTTGGTTCTGCGCCAATTTTTAACATCTCTAGTAATAAGCGACTTGTGTATCAAATTTTGCTCTACTAAAAACTAAAACGCGCACCCGAACCCAACTTGAATAATATCTCTCAGAGAAACAATCCTTCAAACATCGAGTGCGCGTTGTTGCCAAATTGGGCTGAAAGGTACTGCGTCGCATATTATAAATCTGAGTTAGGAGCTCTTATTGTTTATTTTGGTCCATATTGTTACACTTTTTTTTTAACATTCCGTATATATTCCAAAAGAAACTTTATTTGCAGGCTCAGACGCAGTTCCGCGCTCCGCTCTGTGAGTTGCAAGGTATTCTTTTTGTTCAAGCAGCAATGTACCATTTTCGACTCTTGACAGGCGCGGATCCAGGGAGGGGGAAGGAGGGATGTCGCCTTCCAGAGGCAATGAACTTGACCAGGTAATTTTTATATTAAAAATTAATATGCTATATTTTCTTCGATATCTGCCACCTGGCATCATTAACACTAATAACGGCTACTATCCAGCACTTCGCGTCTATTGTTTTGTTTGATTTGATATATTGCAAATGTTTTCCGAAGAAAGATTTTTTTATAATTCATTAGTTCCAAGAAACAAACTTAGTTTTACGGAAACAGCCATAGATACACTTTCATATAAAACGGGAATTATCCCAATACTATGAATTTAAAAAAAAAAAAAATTAAATAAAATTAATATCTTAGTAGCAAAATCAATTGTTTTAAAGTGTATCGCAGCCCCATAAAATTGCGGATCCGCCATTGGCTCTTGATACACAAATACATAATTTTTCTCGACATAATTCTATTAATTTTATAAAATGTACTTGCTAAATTTTAATTAATTTTTTATTAATCATGTCAAAATTTAAAATTGGAGTTAATTTTAAAATTATTGGTGTTTGTTAAAATGTTTAAACTCTGTTAGGAACATTATTATTAAGAACATTAATATTGGGAACAATATTATTAAGAACATTATTATTTAGAACATATAATTTAAATCAGAAATTGCTAAATTAAAGAGTGGTCAAATTAAAAAAAAATATATAGGATAAATTTAGTGTACAAAAAAAAATAGACAAACTAACCTTAACACCGACACATTAAACAACATCGACAACAAACAATTTACCATTTGGTTTATTCCACAACTGTCACGAATCGAATAAAAAAATCTCGCCACTACCAACTTCACTATAAAACTTCAAAACATATTTGAACTTTTGAGGTTATGTTCAAAGCGTCCGCGCCTTAAACCCATGTTCACGGAACTCCGGCGTCAAGGTACAAAAACGATAACGTTAAACTATCCTCAAGCACATTTTTCGCACTCGCGAAGAAAACGAAGATTCAAAATTGAAACAGCTGACCTCCCGAAGAGAGTTTGAGGCATGAACGACGGCGTTTTGTAACGAGTACGAAACATGAATGAATTCCACTCGTCGGACATACATGTGAGTCGGTTCGAGGATTTTCTTGGGCCCACGTTTTTGCCGCCCTCGCGATTTTCGACGTCATGGCGTCGTCATGGTTAGAAACTCACAAAGTACGTGTGAGTGTTAGATTTTGATGTAACAGGTCGACTTGCCTGATAGTCGAGTGACTAATTGCGTAATTTTTTAAATAGATTTTTGAGTAATCCGTTTATAAAAGAGGTAGGTTTTGGCATATTATTTGCTTCTATTTCAGTCTTTCTGTTAATTTATAGTTTCATGGCAACTGTATCACGGCGCCAGCTTTAATGTTGCGTTATTTATTTTGTGTAAGTGAAGTATTTCAAAATAAGAAAAAAAATCAAGATACAGGTGTAAAATGATGTTATTTTGCTTATGACAACTTTAAATAAAGGTTTGATCAACAAAGAGTCTGTTTTATTTACAATGTTTTTACTGAAGAATTAAACGTTAGATTAAATGAATTTTCTGTGTGTATCTTTAAAAATACATTTAATAAACGAGGGTACTGCAAGGCAGTGTTCTGGGACCCCTAATTTACGTAATATAATATGCAAACGATATACTTGTAACAACCCAGATAACAATTATACATTCTTAGCATATTCTTAGTATTTGCATTTAGTACATTCTCAGAATATACTAAGCATATATTACGTGACGTTGTTTATACGTGCTATGCTGATACTGAGAATGTACTACAAGTATGTGTACAGTATGCAATTAGTATCTACGTTAATTTGATAGTATTTAAATATAGCATATGCTAGACATATACTAGACACCCTAATACAGGATATTTCATTAATATTGAATATTAAATAATAAGTGTATATAATAAAAGTCGTGACCATTTTTTAAATCTTTATTTTAAAAAATTCATATTTATTTTTATTTTTGTTACAAATTCTTTCTTTGGTCTTAACTAACCAATATTTTATTGTATCAATGGCTTGAGTTTCATTTTCTTGATTCCATTGGATTTTCATTGAGCCTAAAAAAATAAAAAATCAACAAACTTGGTACATATACAAATTAAGTGTACATAGCTAATGGAATATTTTAAACAATTTTGTCGAACCCAAAACATTAAAATTATACATGGCATTCCACTAACAAAACCAAGAGTTAAATAAATGATTGTTATGTTTAGTGAAAGTTTAAATATATTTTTGTTAATTACTTATCACCATTTTGTAGTTTTCGTCCTCCTTTAGCTAATTTTCTAGTTCTTTCAGGTCAATTTCTGGCCTTACAAGATTTTTTTTTCATAGAAAGTGTATATGTAATTCTGGTAACATTATATTACAGTAATATAGTAATATAATGAGTCCGAAAATGCAAAAAAAAAATTTCGTCTGGTCGTCTGTGTGTATGTATGCCAGCACGATAACTATAGAACGAAAGTTCTGATTAACTTGCGGTTTTGAGTTTCTTGAATAATTACTTCTAACTTAGAACCCTATTGATTTTTAGAATTTTCGGTTCATCCTAACTACTTTAATATCAATTTTCTTAAAAACCGCCTATGCATTTCTTATGTGACAAATTTAGGAATTCCAATTATTTTTAACATTCTTAACATTCCATAAATTGCAAACATTCTCTAACGACCTGTTAAACAACAGCTGTTGATAGTAAAGGTGAGATTTCTAAAGCGGGTTGCGACCTTCATACTTGCAACCATAGCCATTTTGGAGGCTATTTTTATTCGAAATTAGTCACCAAGCTTGCCAATTTATGAAAAATATAGAAGCAGTTTCTTAAAAATGACTTTTTGAGGGTGGTGCTAACTTAAGCGTATTTCGCCCCTAGCCACAAAAATACCTTCATCAAATTTATTGGCTCTTTGTCGCAACCCCATAGAATAATTACGGCCATTTTATTTGGCAAAAATCAGAATAATGCTTGGCTGCGCCTGTCAAGTATCAAGATGTCAACTGTGATGTGTAAATTCCTTTTAAATGTCAAATTATTTAAAAATGTATGCTTCTTTTGATATTTATTGCAAATAATTTGTAGTGTCAATTCAGGCTTTCCATAAATAAAGGTACAGCAAGACAGATAATATAATGTTCTTATACAAAGCACTTTTTTATTATATAAAAGAGAGGTAGGATATAATGCTGGTTTTTTGTAGATGATTTTAATTATACGATTTTGGATTGCATTAAGGGATTGAAGTGCAATATCATATAGTCCATATTATACCATATCGCAAAATAGATTCAACCAGGGAATTGTAAATAATATTTAGTAAACTCCTAGTCATAAATTTCCTCAATTCATAAAATTTAAAAATGAATCTTCTTACCTTGGGATTTTAATGGCGTAATGTGATCAACCCATTTCAAAGTTTGATCAATTATGGTAACCGAGGTATTTTGTTGTGTTTTCATTTTAATTATAAATTTGTCATTTATTTGTATGTTGAAAGAAGGCCATTGTAAATTACATTGCTCTCTATGGATCTACTTTAACACATAAATAGTTTTGTGGCTATAAGTTGCTATAACCTATCGTCGCAAAACTATTAATAATTTAAACATAGTAAGTAATGAAAGGAGGTAAAACGAGGGGTAAAATAACAATAAATTAAGGGAAATACTTAAAAAGGGCAGGTTTAAAGAGTATTATCACAAGAAAGTATATCCGTTCTGTTTATTTATCAAGTATTGTTTGAGGTTACTTTTGAATACATTTATTATTTTTTTTTTCTGTAGACAGTCAGTCTATTAAATTTTTTAAACCTTTAATAAAAATTGTATTTTGGGAATTTTTAGTGGTGGCTTGCCGTACATGAAAGTCAGATTGGCTTCTTGAATGTCATTTTTATTTTATATATAAATATTAGTTATGAAACTGAATATAATTCTGAACTGAAAGCCATCTTATTTCTTTTAACATAGTTGCCATACTCATCCTTTATTAATAGAATATAAATAGGCGAAATAAGGAGCTCAAATATTTTACATGGGCAGACTTAAGAGGTAAAGGGGCCAATTATTATTGGATAAATTGCTCGAACAAGTTTTTAAACCCTAATCAAATGGCAATATAGAATGGTAATGGTTTTAAAAATGAAGGCTTGTGAAAATCCTCACATAGTTTAACCTAAGTAATACTAATGCTTCACAAACCAAAAATTCAACATCCTAATACTACTATCGACTTTTGGTTATATAGATATGTATATAAACGTGTTTTTACATGTATTTGGTATTAATTTTTACCTGCAATCATTTAGAAAATTCTCAGAATATGAGGTACATGCTGGGTATATGACTTCTAAGAATGTCCTGTTATAGCACGTGCTCAGTATATACTTTTTAGAATATGCTTTCATAGTACGCACTCAGTATATACTTTCTAGAATATACTTTCAAAGTATATACTAGGTATGTTCTAAGAACATTCTAGAAAGGACAATAAAAAAACATAAACAGAACGTTCTTAGTATATTCATAGAACATTGATGTTATGTAGGAAATTACACTCTCATGGCAACGTTCATGAACGATACAATTCAATTTCAATTCTTTATTGATCTCGGATATCTAAACGCAAGTCTAGTGTACAGGTGGTACTTAAAATATTACAAATTTCAATAAATAAATAAGACAAACAGTATAAAAACAATTGTTGTATATATATTTTTACTTCCATCTATAAAAGTATTTTATTCGTGAAAAGTCACATTCCGAGATTATTTCAGATTTTCACGTGTTAGGGTCCCTAGATTACGAAAAATATGTTTTCCCATTCCATCGGGCTGTCTGTCGTCTGTGTCTGTCTGTCTGTTGACGCAATAGCTCTAAAACGGCTGTTTTTACAATTTCTATATCAACGGAAGTTCTGGGTAAAATTCTTTACCGATTTTTTATTATTATTTAGTATCTTTTTGGTTCCAATGATATTACAATCCAATTAATGAGCAATTTTTGCCTAACCAAAACTACTGCAAATGAAAATTAACTAAGTTTCTTGCACTAATAAAATTAATAGTTTCTAACAATTTAACTACATCACGGTTACTTGAACACTTCCTTACTTTGCTGTGCGTTTAAGTATTTGTTACACAAACTCAAATGACTTTGTCCTCTTCACTCTTCTCCACTATCTCTGCGGTATCAAGGAGATGAATAGCCTCGACATTTGGATGGTGGAGTCAATTTTCATGACTCTTGAAAAATTTTGTGACAGCCAGTCTAACAGTATCCATCTCCAGGCCCCGATGATGGTCCTTAATAATGTCCAATAATAATGTCGAGTCATCAGCATGTAGAGATGTAAACGACTCTTGTAAGACAAGTGGTAATTCATTGATATACATGATAAATAATAAAGGACCCAATATTGATCCTTGTAAGATTCCATTTCTATTCCTTACATACGTAGATGTAAATTGCAGTCAATTATTTAAATAAGAGGAGAACTACTCATAGGCTGCTCCTTGCACTCCATATTTACCTTTCAAAATGTCATGTTAAACAAATTTAAAAGTCCGATTAAGGTTACATAACATACCAATCAGGATTTCACACCTATCAATTGAATTTCCCCACAGTAAAATGATTTTATGACAGTCGAAGTCGAAAATCAAGAACAAAAACCAAGATGATGCCTTGTAATAACTTGGTTAATATCTAAACAATTTAGATTAGGCATTGAATTTGGTCGATAATTTGATATTATTTGCAAGTTTCCTGTTTTTATAGCAAGCCTTTCAAGAGAACTCGTCCCATTATAACTGAAAAGTTGCAGCACCACCATCTTAACTTACTTCAAAATTGGCTGACCCAGTAGAAAAATAAATCCAACAAAGTCTGCACATATAACCTTACCAATGAGACGAACTGTATGCCCACAAGTAAATATAAATAATAATCCTATACTTGTCAAAAATCCGGTGAAAAATCTCGGTATTTACATAGATAAAAAGTTAACAAAGAAATCACATTCATACAGGTTAGGAAAATGCCACATGGTATAGGCAATGCGAGGGCCAGGACCAATCTCTATATTTTGTGTATAAGAATATTATCATACCCACATCGAATTGTTGGATGGGATAGAAGGGAAAAAGGAAGTCAAATATCTAGGCCTAATCCTGGAGAACAAACTTTTCTTGAACATACATGAGAAGGTTACTACTACCACTACTACTACCACCACCACCACCACCACCACCACTACCACCACCACCACCACCACCACCACAAAACCCCCAAAACCCCCAATAAAACGAGGAAGTATTGCGGGTAATAGATGGGAATATAACCCGAGCATACTGCAATGGATGTTTACAGAAATAGTGAGACCAATCATCATTTACACTTACACCTCACCCCTCTATATTTAATGACAGACAACGTGGCAAAAAAGGCTAGATATAGAATGATCGGGAACGCAGTAATTAGACGAAATTCCATTAGCTTTAGAACCGAAGATACTTGGAAAATGTTCTAGGATGAAATGAAAAAGAAGTACAGTTTTGTGAAAAACAGAAAGAATTGAGCCACAAATCCATCATGCTTGCAACTGAAATACATGCTATTCAGTGGTTTACGGATGATTCCAAAACAATAGAAGGAACTGGAATAGGAATGTATGGGCCTAAAAATTTGGGTAAATATCCTAGCATTTTCCAACATCGAAAGAAACTATCGCATAAAAGATATTATCATCATGTTCAATAGCCAAGCAGCCATCCCAGCTCAAAATTGGTCTGGAGATGCTTAGAAAAACTGAATGAGCTATATGAGAAAAATACAGTTACGTCCAGGGATATAACAGGGTAAAGGGTAACGAGATTGCAGATAGTCTAGTAAGGAAAGGGGCCCAAGGAGCAGTTGTGGGACCTGAGCCGTTCTGCGGTATTAGCAGTAACACAATATTAGGTGATATTAAAAAAGAATTCGGCAGTAGAAGAACTCATAATAATTGGAACAATCTTCTGGGGGCTAAGATATGCTTAGATACTTCTTGGTGAATATAACCAGAAAATGTCGAAAATTTATAACTGCCTGAGCCGACTCGATGGACACATTAATAAAATGAGTATAGTAGAAGTAATTGCAGTAAATATCAACAAATACATAAATCGCAGCATTGAACATAGCAACCAAATGATAAAAGATATTTTAAGCCAACAAATCAAAAACAGACTAAAAAAGATCTATTCTAACATTATTCAAATTGATAAATTGGAAAATAAATTTAACATTTTGTTCCCCGACTAATACTACCAGCTAGGACTTGGACTTTACACGATATCGTTTGTAGAGATGGGCAATTGTTCTCTTAGCGACTGTTAATAGATCCGATGCTTGGCAGCGCGAGGAATAGTATGGTCATGTCCTTTAAAGGACATTAACAGTGACCGGCGACATTTTTTTATTTATAAATGTGTTTAACAAAATTATTGTTAGCGTTTTTATATACAAATGGAAATAATGGGAAGGTATCTACACCAATAAATGATATAGAGTGTCATAGCTTATGAGGTACCTTATTTTTTTTGGAAAGATAATAAATTAGAAGTTGGTTGTATCATCAATAATATCTGTGTTTTACGTGTTCTGTCAAATATGTTATTTGCGTTTTTTAGAGGTTAGTTACTATCCCAAATAAATACGCTGAACTCACTGTACGTACAGAGATTAGGGACATAAAGATTGGAAACGCAACGACCGCAGCAACGATGGCGTCATCTAAGGTCTCAGATGTTAACTACAGGTCTGCGTGGACAGTGGACAGTTTGTAAATATAAATGTCAGTTAGTTTTATTTACGTATATCGAAAAATCCTGAATTTAAATTTTAAATTTTGAGTTCATGATTGTGTTATCTTCTAGATGAACTAAGCGAAATAGTTGTGGCTGTTTTTGTGTGAAATTTGAGGACAATAATTATATTTTGTAATATTACAATAAGTCGAAGAACGTATTGCACTAGTAACACGTGCCACATGAACAAATTTACCAACCCCAATGTGGCGTTCTTTAATTAACCAAAGTAGGTAAGATCTATTCATGTAAATAACACAAAAATAGTAATCAACTCTTGTCACAAAGTAGATATTTATGTATTAATAATTGTTTTAGAACAAGAAAATGGCTTCAAAACGTTAGAAAGAAGATTTGATATAGGAAGAAAAATATCTGAATTCCCATTATTGAATTTACACTCAACATTTTTAAATAAGATACCATTGGCCATTCGTTTGGAAAATAAAAACAAAAATGAGGGAGGTGGGTAGGCTCAGTGGTAAGAGTCATGTCTTTGAGATCGGAAGGTCTCAGGATCGAATCCCACCGGTGTCAGGGATTTTTATTTAATTTAAAAAAAATAAATATTAATTCTAATGCATAGGTAGGATTCCCTACTCGACCATTCACTGTTGGGTTCTAATTAACAGTGCTGTTTCTGAAGTGGCGCTGGGAAACAGTAACAAAGCCTACACAGAACACGAGGCTAATGACCGTAGTAGTCGACGCCGATAACACCAAATTAAAAAAAAATGCAATGTTACAAATAACAATCAAAAATTAAAAAATATTTGTCATGAATATAGATTTTCAATAATTAATCGATAATAGACTGTAAGTGTAGTATTCTTTTTAATAAATACCTAATTTAGCGCAATTACGTTGTTTAAGTTTATTTGCAAGAACATGAGAGTGCAATCGATATTTATACCACCTTTATTACTAGGTTTTTAAATTTCCCGCTGCGTTAATATCGATGAAAGCGCCACACAGTGGGTCAGATGTTAACTGCGATAAAGCTGGTCGTTGTTAAGCATTGGCTTCTTATGGGCGTTTCCTATCTTTATCTCCCTTATCTCTGTGTGGCCTCATCTGGTTGAAAGGGTCGAGGGTGTGACGTTACAGAACGAAAAATCGGGGCGACAAAAATATTCTGTTGTGGTTCGTGTATTAGTTTTTTTTTTAAATTTTATTATTATGTAGTGGTAATTATATTTTTATTTTTGGACTAATTTCCAGAGTTAGAGTTTTTGTAATAGTTTGATTTTTTGAAAGACAAGCTACAAACAGCAAGTAAAACTGAAGTAATGAATTGCTTATTTGAATTATAAAAGGAAATATTAGTATGGTAATGGTTTATTTTTAAACATTTTGGATTAAGGTACGGCCTTACTAACGGGACATTGCTTGCTAAAACACCTTTATGTATTGGATTAAACAATGATCCCACCATATGTAGACTGTGCATGGTAGAGGAAGAAACCTCATACCACGTAATCTTCCAAAGCGATGCCCTTGCTAGACGGCGCCTCACCCTTTTTTGGCCAAGAACCTGGAAGAACGCCACAGGAACACTTGGTAGGGAACTTAGTAACACTAACCAAAGGCACAGGACTATTTCAAAGATAGTTCCTGAATACGGGGAAAGTAGGGGAATACAATAGACCCAAGAAGCCGTAGTATTCTAGGCCAAAATAACCCTACCTGCTTATAATCGACAAAGATAAATCTAAAAAAGGGTACGGCTTCCATGCCTAACTTGGACCACATTCTGTTTGTAACAACCAACTAGCCTTAAGGGCCACCGCTTGTCACCAAATGTAAGAACCAACTAGCCTAAAGACCATTTGTGACTACTGAGAGTTCTTTAGCTACTGTTGTTAATATACTATTAAGGGCTTAAGGCAGAACTGTCACCAGCCAAAGCATCATGGAGTCCAGAAGGAACATCCAGTCACCAGTGGCAAATAAAAATATTAAATTAAAAGAACAAAAATTATCCCTTAATAGCATAGTTGAGCGGTTCTTGGCAAACTAGTTTTAGATTCTTCTAGTCCTAAGGGAGTAGAACCGCTGAGGTTTCTCAAATGCTTGGAATATTTTAGAACCGGTTTTGAAAAGGGGAGGAGAAATTAATAATAATTATTAAAACAGTAACAAATATTTATTTACAGTAAGTATATAATGACTGATAGTCTTAACAATGGATGAATAAAATTATATTTAGGGAATTAAGCACTATGTGATAATGTATCCAAACTTTAAATAAAGATTTAGGACAACTAGATAAAAATTTTATTGAATTATATAGTTTGAAATTAACAATTAAAAATAGTACTGGAAACTTTAACTCTATAATAATATAAAATATGTATAAGATAAATACTCCGGACGAAAATGTAAAATTGGCATTTACATGTAACTCAATTCATTATCTCAAACAAACCACTTCACAAATCGTTGCACAAAACTTTACACATTACTTTGTTTCGAAACTTAGGGTCTCGAAAATGGGAATTCCCGCCTTCGGCGAGAGTTCTGGACCTTAGTCCTCACTCGAGTATTTTTCTTTTTGTCTAGTCTCTCTATATAAACCCAAAATTTACGTGACAGTTTTACTTTTAAAAATGTCAACGTTCTACCTTGAATTCTCTAGTTCAGTGTAAGTCATTGACTAGAATAATAACCTAATTGTTGATTTTTTGCAATACCTACGTGTGTTTTCTTTTGAATGTTGTTTTAAAATATTAAAAATTCTTTTTTAGAATTTTTAATAAATTCTTTATATTTTCCAATAATAATGCCAATTATTACATGTTCATACCCTGAAATAATTTGTTGCTGTTTGCAAATAAAATTATTACAAACAAAAATTATCAAAAGAAAGCATATCATTTTCCCTTTCCCAAAAAGCGTCCATTTACAACATATATGGGAAATATCAGATCAATGTTAAAATTGTGAAAATATACAGAGTATATTTTAAGGAATAGGATTTTATAAATGACATTCGAATGCGGATCATATAATAAAACTAGGTTGTTTTATTCGTTTTTATTCGTATTTATTTGTACATTAATCTGTTCATACATAAAATAGTGGATATGATGGCCATATCGCACGAAGACCCAATTTGAGCACGACGCCGAAGGTGAAGTGCTTAATCATTTGAGTGCGATACGGACAATTCACTCGAGTTGTATATTTATTCTACGACACACTAAAGTGAACCTTAAAAAAATTAAAAATTATTTTAGGTTATTAAGATAAAATATCTAATTTAAAAATAATTTATGACTTTTAGTAATTTATATAATAAAATAAACTAAAAAAGAAAAAACAATAATTTAATTATTAGTCTCCAATCCTAAAATTGAAGTGGGGACCTTTGCATGAAAGCCAGATGCCTTAGCCTCTGCTTCAACGCCACACATAACAATTTAGTTTTAATACTCCTAATTAAATAGATTATATACAGTTTTATTAAAATGTATATTTTTTTATTATACAATAAATGTAGAAGTCGAGGGCCACAAGACAGGACCTCTTAAGTCACAAAATCGACATTTTTCAGGAGATTTACAAGCGCATAGAACAGTTCATTTTACTCTAAATTTTGTGTAACCCATGTTTTGTTCAAAAATTGTAATTCTTCCCCTATACACATAGTACATGGAGAGAAATGTTTTAAACGAGACTATCATAAAATACAATTTTCAGTGAAAATGTTGGTTACGAGGTTCTGTGTTGGCCCTCGAAATGCTATTATTTATCGATTCTACACAAGAATAACTCTGTTTAATGTATATTTAATTTCACTCACTTAAAACTATATTGACAGTTTGACAGAATTGTCATTTATTTAAAATAATAAAAATGGTAGACCGGTGACCAAAATATGAACTGTAATTGGTAGATTTAATTTTTTTTTGCAGTGTCGTTACGGATATGAAATATATATTCGTTCAGTTGAACGTAATGGCATACTTTTTCGTTTTGCAGTCTATGTATAAATTAGCTAATATCCATATGGGTGTCGAAAACATATTTTTTTTATTTCCGATATAAATATACATTGTGTTTCTTTTAAAGTTCAACAGGCCCTTGTTTTCTGCATAAAAATGATTTGTGAATAATTTGTACTAAAAACTTTCTGTAGCAGATCCTTTTTCAATAATATATGTTCATTTAGTAAAGCCCTTTGACGTTTCTTGTCCTTGGTTGTATTTAATGCTTCTAAGAAATCATCTGATCTGCTTTTAAACGTAGGGTGGACAAATCTTCAATTAATTTAATAATTATTGTAAATGATAGTTGCAGAATAATATTCCAAAATTATAACATTAGCACTTCATTTCAGTTTAGGTTTAGTCAAAAACACTACAGCTCGCTCCAAGCATGCTAAACTTTTAAATTATTCCAGGATATAAACACAAGCTGGTCTGAATTCGGCTCGGATATCGTACCCTAACCCAAAATGTTTGCCCTTGCTATTTTGTAGCTCGTCATTCAAAAATTCAAATACACTAGAAACTAACTTTCATCTTACTGATAGGTTACCTTAAATTTTACGTCATTTGCGGATACATTAATACCCAAAAATAAGTCAATTTATTACTAAATATTTATGAATAGCACATTGTGCTAACCTCTTGCGGTGCCCCAGTACCGGACACTACTACTATTTTTAGTACCGGACATTAAATAATAGACAAATCGAGGTAGGTGGTTTTGCTTATTGCCATTATTTATAAAAGGGAATGTGGAACGAAGCAGACATGAAAAAAACAGTTAATAGTATGAAGCCTTATTAGTTTAGTGTAACAGGTACCCAAATGCTCTTTGGAAGATTGGAATACGGCTCTATAACGACCTAATAATTGTTTTCGTTTAATAAATATAAATACAAACTTGTCTATAATTATTATTATTATTTACCAATTTTTTAAGTCAGAATATACGATCCGATATTGGGAATATATTGGTTTCCGATACAAGGAACAGTTTTTAAAGATATCATTTGTAAGATTTTGTAAAATTTACTGGAAAGGGCGTCCTAAGAACAGAAGGTAGATTACCTAGTAAAAATAACCAAAGACATAGTAACTAAATAAGGAAAGCAGAGGAATGCAACAGACTCAAGAAGCCACAGTATTCTGGGCTAAATCTAACCCTACCTTCCTATAACCGACCATGAAAATATAAAAACAGGAAAGTTATAGTTTTTTAGTTAGGAAAAACCTTCTAACGAACTATAATAATTTAAAATTCTTCTTCCATCTCTAGTAAAGAATTTCTAAAGTTGAAAATCAAAGGGTAATAGTACACCCACATTTATAGATTATTATTTCTTGTCTGTTTTGATACATTTCTTGCGTTATTATTTTGTTTTTTTTTTTATGTTTTATCTGAGAAGGTATATGAAATATACTTTGTTTTCGTCGACATTCAATAGTAACATAGATATACACATAATAGAGAGAAAAAACTAAGCGAAGCTTAAAATGACATTATCAATGGAAAAATGTCATTTTAAGCTTGGCTTATTTCTTAACTACTAGCGGTGCGAATGGGGAGAGAGGGAAGTAAAAAGTAGAACTAAGGTAGAACTGTTAAAAGAAAAATTTACTTAAGACATTTTTTATTGAAAAAATATTGAGTATGTACAGGTTGTTTTATAAGAATTTTTTAATGGAGTAAATATTTAAAATAAACACTTTTTTCTACGTACCGAAGTGAGGATCTTGTACGCTACATTCAATAAGGTTATTCCTCTATAGTTCTTGAACTCCTTCTGATTTCCTTTTTTATGTGCGACTATAATATAATTAATTTCCTATTCTTTAGGCATTACTTCCTGTCGTCTATTTTTTGTGAATTAATAAAAAAAATTGTTTTTTTATTGTTTCCCACTATATTTTATTAGCTTCATATTTATGCCATCTTTTTTTGGAACTCTTGCGTTGCGACTGCTGTTTGTAATTTTCAGGGCTGCCGAGAGCCAGGCCGGGCCCCAGGACAATTCCCTAGATCGGGCCCCGTGATTAAAAATGTTTAACCAAAAAAAGCTCCTCACATCAAAAAACTATTCTCCCTACTTCAGTTATTTCTTCTTCTAAAAAAAAATAAAAATAAAAAGGTGCTCAGTCGAAAACAACTTCTCCAGTCTGAAACTTTTCAACTTCTATTTTTGTATTTAATAATTTCAATTTAAACTTAATAAACTTAACTACCCTCTCTCATCTTGTGTCGAATTTCTCATGCAGAACAAAAAAAGCTGTTGTCGGGCCCCCCTTACAGCGCTGCCGGGCCCCCATTTAAGCCCGGGCCCCGGGAATTAGTCCTGGCTACCCCCCCCCTCTAGTCGGCCCTGGTAATTTCATTTACTTCTTTAAATGTTAGGTATCGTACCCATGCACATCAACGACTTATGATTGACTCTCTTTTAGTATATCCTTGAAATATTCTTCTAATTCAATGTTATATTCTCTTCTTACTTCTATAATATTTGGCTATCCTTATTTTCGATTTATAATTACTGCTTTGTTATTTTTTTATATATAAAATCTCGTTGCATTGTTATTTTTATTATTACTTTCAAATTCGTTCAATTTATGCTTTATCCAATTTTCCTTTCTCATTTTATTACACTCGTATTTTTCTCTTGGTTTGTTTTTCTCCGTTTTAATCCATTCTTCTCTAGCTTTTAGTTTTCTTCATTGAATTGTTTACACGTCTCATCATACCACTCATTAATTTTATATTTTCTGGTTCTTTTAATTACTACTTTCGTGCATTAAATTTTTCTGTTTTTATTTTTAATATAAAGGTATTTTTAGCGAGTGTCTGGTTTAAAATATTTTTGACTTTTTTAAACGGTTTAAATTTTAGCCATGCAACTATAAATGATATCACGTATAAATCTAAAATGTTTAATCCATCAGAGGCACATGGTTCAATAACGGTTGACATATGAGAGATTTGAATGTTGCCTGTTGCATGTTTTGTTCTCCTCCATCTTCAAAAACAAAATTTTTTATACATTTAAGATTTTGTTGATTTTTGATTTATATTCACAGATTATTCATTATATACTTATAAGTACAACAAGTAAAATATAAAAACTAAAACTGTATGTAACGTTTCAGATTGCAATGTATTAAAAACACTCCAATTTTAATTAAAGTAGCTGTCAAACACTCTTCCTTCATCTGATTAAATCATTTTTAAAAAAAATCGATTAATTTTTTTAAATCACCTTCAATTCCCATTTCTACAACTTTCTACAACCGTTAATTCATCAAACTACGATCAAAGCACGGTGAATTGACATTTTACAGGTGTTTCAACTCTTTTTAAAATATGGCCCCAAACAGTGCATAGTACTAAAGTCTACCAGAGGTCGGTAGAAGGTGAAGTACTGCAAATGAAAACAAATAATAACTGCGAACTGTAAGAAAAATTCAGTTAATTTTATCTTTATTAAGTAAAATAATAATAAATAATGGTATTTTATTAATGTCTACTAATCATACTCTATGTAACAAACGAAATGAAAAGTGAAAACAACGAGAAGAAAAATACTGCCGCATTTCTATATTAACCATCCATATATATTTCATCAAAACATAGTGAGAACCTTACTATTTTATTTATTCCATACAAAAAATTCTGCTTGTTGAAGAAAATTACAAGAAAAAGTTTCCTTTTAAAGTTATGAAGGAAAACCGAAAGGAAAACTGTGACTTTTCATCGTAAAATCAATAAGGTAATAAAGATTTTTTTCGTTTTGTCAATTTTAAGTTTCTTCATTTATTAAGACCATGTACACCTGACCTAACATATTAATATAGTAAACCTATTTTTTCGTCAAACAGAATTTTTTTTTAAAGACTTTTTCCTTAAAATAAAAATAAAGATTTTTCCATTTTGTCAACTCCATACGGGAGATGTTTAAAATATAACATTTTACTTTAAATCTTAATAATATACCTACATAAGTAAATATAAATTGACGCTAAACTTTACGTGACGTTAACTAGGCACCTACCTACATCTTACTAATAGCTTTATAACTGACAAACTGACTCATAAACTAGGATTTTTTTAAAAGTATACCATACATACCTAATAAGATCTTTAAGAAACCGAAAAAATCTTTTAATACAGTTTATTCATATAGTTTTTTGCTGCACAACTTTGCCCAGACATAGTAAAACACTTAAAAGTTAACAAATTAACACTGGAAAACTACTACTATATAAAAAGTGTCAAAAAATATCTATAATTCTAAAAATATAACAACTACATAATAAAAACATCACAAACAAAATAAATTTAAGATACACGCTACTGATTCCGTGCTACTGCAACTTGTTTGTTTTTGTCGATATAAACGACGACAGTGACGCCACTGGCTTGATTGGGAGGTTGGACCCCAAAATGGCGGTACGCGCGTAGATGTGCGCTTAGCGTTGCCGCCAAGACTAGTTAGCCTGCCGATTGTTTATTATGCCGTGGTATAGACATCCATTTTAACTTTTCTTCTCTGCCATTAATTTAACAAAATATACCTGGACTGAGTTAATAAAACAAAAATAATTATTTGGCTCATTAATGCGCCATATTTAAAAATATTTTACTGCTGATAAGAGATAACCTTTCGAACGAGTTACCGTACAACCCCTTATTCATTTAATACTTTTGTGAAGCTGTTCTAATTCAGAGGCGGTGTAAGTGAGGGGCAATATTTGTGTGCCAAAAAATGTAAGTTTTAAATTAAAAATCATCTTGTTTTTGAGAATGTTTTCGACAAGTTCATAATCATACTTAAAATAAATGTATACCAAATATTTGGGGCGCACTGTATAAGACTACAAAACCACAAATAAATAAAAATTATAGTGTTTGATAATAAAATTAAAAAAAAAATAACAGGTGGTAAATCCGTACCGCAAGCCGCTCATTTAAATTGGCTACAAAATTACTTACCGTAGAGTTCCGAACCGAAATTTGATTGACGCGTTATTGAAACGTTACTTAAACACACTTTGTTTATTAATCAAATCACAAAACATATCAAAACACTTAACCACCTTGAATCTTGAATCGGTTGTCAGTTTTATTTTTTGTTGTGTATGTGTGTGCCCCCGCGTTTCGTACACTGACTCGTCCCACTCAGGAGGTTTGGTTTTATTTTTGCGCCGATAACAGAGAGTGAAATTGTTCTTCCGAGATATTAGTGAGTTAGTTAAAATTGTGTTTTGTTTCCTTCCTATAGTAGGGATACGTGGGAGAAGTTGGGGAAGCCTGCGATCGTTTTTTGGCAGCGATCGACGATTTCTACGTCATCATGATGATCAGCGAGTCCTAGAATGGTATTATTTAGGTTAGAGTATCACAACTTTATACAGAGACGTATTATAAATATTGTTTTGGAACAGAATGTTATCAGTTATTATAAATTAATCTGCAGTTCCATTATCAATTTTATTTAATACTAGCCTAGGCCCGCTAATATGATGAAGTATTATAAATACTGATTTTTATTGGAAGACGTTGATGTTGCTGTATTTTTTTCTTTTTATAGAAGGGCAACTCGATTGGTTGGAAACATCATACCTAAATGATGTTTCGTCGGGTTTTATATGTGTATCGAGTCTTTCGTCTTTCGTTCTTCTTTGTTAGATTTGAAGCCATCTGTTCTAAGCTTTGGTATGATGAAGATGAAGGCTTCAGGTCCATCTTCAGTTGCTATTTTTACATAAGGCGTACCAGTTCGACAGATTTTAAAAACGAATGGGAAGATTCGCTCAACAGCTTCCAACTCATATAAACTACCGAACCTTTATCATAACAGTATTATGTTCGGATGTTGTGACGCAGTTACAACTATTTCCGTCACACTACATAATAGAAAATTATATTATTATCCAGTTATCTACAACATATCTAATGATCTGCTCTCGAACAGCATTATGCATTTTGTGGTTTCCATTGATAAACAAAAAGAAAGCTCGAAATAAGCAGGCTCAGAATGTGGAATAATGCTACAGATCCATAAACCTAAACATAAAATGGGCTGCAAGCGCTACTCACCTTAAAATTTACCCAGAGATAGTAATTAGAAGCTGTAGATCTGCAAAGCAGCTTTTAAGTTACCCTGACAACGCCACAGCAAACAAATGCTTGACTTATCACTAGACATAATCTGCGCCTGATCATAGATATTCTGACTTTACCAAGTACTCAAGAATTGTTGCCAGAATATTTTTTGTTACATACTAGACTCCATAAAAATGTACTAGATTCCAAAAAAATATACTACATTCCATGATAATGTACTAGATTACATAAAAATGTACTAGATTCCATAAATATGTACCAGATTTTTTACGAAAGAATTTTATTAGCTTTATAGCAGTAACGGTCTGATTCGTTAAAGAGCAAAGGAAAGTTATTCTGTTATAGACAAGCTTGTGTATGAAGAAGATAATCGTACCCTGTAAATAATATACACGTCAACTGGAAGCACACGCTGCACGTCGAGGTAAAAGTACTAGATTTAGCTTTAAGTGTACTTTTTCCTTATCTTTTTCGCTTATAGACAGGTAAGGTTAAATTGGGCCCAGAACACTGCCTCTTGGGTCTATTGTATTCCCCTGCTTTCTCGTATTCAGGTACTATCTTTGGAATAGTCCTGTATCTTTGGTCAGTTTTACTATGTATTCTTGGAGCATCCTATCCGGTTCTAGGCCGAAAAGAGGGAAACGGTGTCTAGTAAGAGCTTTGTATTTACATGCTATGAGGTTTCTTCCTCTTTTATGAAGCGTCTACACATTTACAAAGTGATTATTGTGTGATCTCATCACATGAATGTTTTAGTAAGCAGTGTCCCGTTAGTAATCCTATATCTGTGAATATCTGAGGCCTTGCGAGCTACAGTACCTCAGCAGACATGCCTATGTTTGGTCCTTTTTGCATGAGTTAACTTATTCTGTGCCAGTAAATTTGGTATTTTGTAGTTATCCACCTGTTCACTGCCTGTGGAGCAGAGGTTTTGCTTATTCTAAATACAGGTTTGGGTCCTGTGAATGGTAGTTCTGATCCTTCTCAGGCGAGTTCATCAGCCTTCTCATGTACTTGGATACCTTTATGCCATGGTACCTGCGCTAGTTTGATCTTATTGTGGGTTGCCAGATCATTTAGTATTCCAAAGCCTTTAATACTGCTTGACTATGGGAGAGAATTAAGATTGTTTTTGTACTTCCTTCTTAAATTCTCTCGTAAACACAATTCGATTACATTTATTTCAGCCTAAAATACAGTGGTATTTTTTCCCAGTAAGACAATTATGTCGAATTTGGGTTTAACTCCATGAACGTCAGAGTCTGTTCCTTTGTTAGTTTTAGATCCATCCGTATACCATACGAGACCGCTAAGTAAGGATTTCTCTACTTCATTATGTACTGTTCCCCTTTATGACTAGGGTGGAAGATTTAGAATAATTTGCATAGTAGGCTGTCGATATACTTATCAGAATTCCTGTTATATAAAGGCGCACCAGTCTCTGTACTCCTGATAGAGTATTGAGGGCTGTATTCTGGTTTACTTTTGTCCACCAAACAATCGCTACATAAGTTACCATGGGTCTTGTTAATGCCGAATATGGCCAGTAGACCATTTACGGTTTTAATCCAAATGTTTTCACAAATACCTCTCTTCCCACAATGAGAGATATTTTACATTTCTTGGTCACTTTTTGTAAGTGTTGGTTTCAAGTAAGTTTGTTATCTAGGATTAGATTCAAGTATAGTAAATTACTAGATCCTTTAATTAGTACAATTATTATACTAGATTAGCAACCGTGCACGGGAGCATCTCCATAGCATGGGGCTGCCAGTATCCGCAATCTGCAGAGGACGAGAACAAGAAGCTGAGACCATCGAGCATATTCTCTATGATTTGTATTCGGTGAGTCTTGGCTAACACCGGATGATATAAGAGAATCATATCCTGGCGACGTTGTCAACTACATCAAATTTGTAGGCTGGCTAACGAGCTAAGAGATGCCTATCAATTTAGGAGGATGTACAATGGACCCAGTGAGAGAGAGTATACTCATTCAATAAGAACCATAGTCTGATGGAGAACCTGCCTCTCAATCAATAAAATTTCCACAAGTATTTTAAATAAATGCAATTAGCACGAAAAAATACCTAAGTTGAAAATAACTATCCATATTTACAAAACAAATAATAACCCAAAAAACTGTAAGTAGTAGTAGTAGTGACGGGTCGTGCCTTAGAACTTAGGTGGAGCTACGGATTAACATTTTCGGGTGCCCAGATTTTGACTCGAAGTCGTTAAAAAGCATATCTTGGGTAATATTTTAAAGTATATTAACGTGCTCAATTATCATTTTTACAAAATAATAAATAACATAAAAATCTTACCAGAATTTAGCTTTGAATAGTAATTTATTGCATTCCAAACCTATACAGTAAAATAAAGAATATTTTACATTGAACGATATTTGAAGTCTAGTCTTCGTTCTGTTTTATTAGCGAAAAGGTCAATCACTCGTCTATTAAAGTCGTCAATGTTATTTAGAAACACTTTTTCAGCTGATAACATTCCTAGTGCATTTAGTCTTTCTTCTTTCTATGAGTTGCGTAAAAAAAATGTTATCCTCTTTAACTTAGAAAAACATCTTTCAGCTTCGGATGTTGACACTAAATTTTTCCAGTAATTTAATAGTTTCTTGAAAAGTGTACTACATATCTTCCTTCGAAACTAATGATAACAGACGAAGGGCCCCAGAAATGGTTTGCAACTCTTCTCTTTCGTAAAGTACTTGCAGTTCTGTTTTAGACGATTTTTTTCTAAAAATTGATATGCGTTAACTGTATCAGAGAGCAATTGATCAGGAAAGTTTTTTTGGTATTCGATAAAATGTTCTTTTATGAATAATGCGGTAGCTATCAGATGTCCTGTGAAAGTGAATCGTGTCCTAATCTGTTGTATAATACAATCGAAAACTTCCAAGGCTTCTATTTTTCTATTTGTTGAAACAGATAGATCGGAACGAGGGTAACGCCACCTTTTCTGAGGAACAAGTTCATCTTAGGTTTCTAAAAGCTCCGAGTCTGTTTTGTCAATAATTTTATCATTTCATTACGAATTTTTTGCATTGCATTTTCAAAGTTTTTTAGAAATTGTTTAGCCTTAATAGGGTCGGTATTAATCGTCTGCAGTTGCTTAAAAATTATTTTGACATGTGGCATGACTTTTTGAAAAACTGTTAACCAAAATATGAAATCTCTGTCCTGTAATCTAAGTTTACAAGCACCAGCTTGCTCAATCGTAGAATTTAATTTAATATCTTTGTCGTTCTCTAAAATATCCATAACGTGTATTAGTTTATTTCAGTATTCATAAACTGTATTAACTCCCCGTGGTTGGAAATTCCATCTCGTTTGTGATGAGCGTGGTAATCGTCTATGAACCTGCACTGCTCATTATAAGGTTAATCCGATGTGCATAGCAATGAACATAATTTGCTAAATAATATTTATCTTTAATTATTTTTTGTACCCTATTCATACCTCCGCTCATGACTGAAGCTCCGTCGTAACTCTGCGCGATAAACTTATTTGGTGTGTCATTATTTAATGGATTAATTTCATTTAAAATGCAATTTGCTATTGAAATGGCATTGGGTCCGGGAGGATTTACAAATTTCCAAAATCATTCTACTGGTTTACTTGAGTCAATGTATCGTAGAATAATGAGCAATTGAAATTCGTTAGCAACATCGGTAGTTTCGTCAGCAATTATAGCTACATAATTCGTTTTTCTTATTTCTTTAGCCACTTCTTCATGGTAAACGCCAAGCATGCAGTCCAATAGTTCGTTCTGTATGGTCTTAGTGGTCTCTTTAACTACTGTTGCTTTGTTGAAATGTTCCTTTAAATCTGCATCTAATTCAGAACTAAAATCTATCAATTCTCGGAACACTCCTTTATTTTTGGATTCTTCGGTTTCATCATGTCCGCGCAATGCTAATTCTAATGCATCACAAAATCTAATATAGTTGATAATGATGTTTAAAATATATCTGTTTATATCAACGTGTTTATTGTGAGTAATAATATTTTGTCTATAAGCCGAATTTAATTAGGTCAGTATATTTGATTTTCCAAGCAAAGAATAACTAAAAATATTATTTACATGGGTCTTACTGTTTTCATGTGTTTTAATTTTCTCATAAATGTGTACCAAATTAGTTACACCATGCTTCGTCCATGAAGAATGGCACCCGAACAAAACACACACGAAACAAAAAAATGCGTTTTTTCATCACAAGTATAAATTCCGGTTAAACTTTCTTATCCGGCCTTTGAAGTTTGACGAACTTGAGGCGGAAGAGTTTTTGTTATTTGCAAATCGGGAAGAGGTCTCCCAAGTTCCTTTATTTGGATTTTTTCCTCGAGCGAGTGCGTAAAAAAGGTTTCAGTAACTGATTGCTTATTTTATTTATTTTGTTTCGGACTCTAGGACGATTTTTAATTTATTATACTTTAAAAACTCAATTATTCTAACTAACTACCTAGCAAACAAAAATTCAGTATTCATAAAATGTCAAAAGCAATACGCCAAACTCGCCGAACACACGATTGAAACAGTACTTTTCTAACTATTCATTCCGAGCCGCTTGAAACGTGGCCCCGTTTGAATGTATAAGAAGCGCTTTCTACAGGCGAATGGCGTGATCTTTAGTAAACTTTTACAATTGATTGATATGTAAGCAGCCGGGCCACTGGTCGATATGCTCGGATAGACGGCGGACAGTCAGTTGCTTGAGTTATTAAATTTGTTGTGTTTAGGAATAATATGACGCAAGCTTTTTCAACGGAATCAAATTAAATAATCATAAACAATTTATCTAATGTATCTTTTGACTTTAATTTGATCCCACAAATGTAATAATTATTGTAATTAATATGAAAAGAAATATTTTTAGCGACCGAAATATTTACAAATTTTGCGCCAATGCCAAGGCCCTTTGACCCCTTAGCACAAGTCGCCACTGAGTAGTAGTAGTAGGTACCTACTGAGAATTAATATCAAAAATAGCAAATACAAGTATGAAATTATACAACTAAAACTATGAAATTCTATTTAAATGTATAAGTTAAGCTCTTTGCGATGGAGGGTTTTTACGTTTTACCTCTGGTCATACAAAATCGAGATCCAAATTTTGTCACTTCAGGGAAGTGACATTATAATAAATATGAAAATCGTGACAAATTATTTTTATTTAATAATTTATAACAAGGTAATAATTTATAAAAAATACTGTGGAAATTTAATAAAATACCAATAAAAATATTTTTGAAAAGCCACTTGTCTGAACCGCCATAAATAAAAATACGTAATCAAAACATAATTTTTTTTCAAATATATTTTCCTTAAATTAGAAGAAAAACCATGACAAAACTTCCCAAAAGTATTTATTCTTCACTATTGGGTTTATCCATTAGTGCCATAAAAGGCACCCCTAGATTACTCCAAATTTAAAATCTCTAGGTCCACCGGTTTAGACAATGCGTTGTCTGTCAGTCATGATACTGTTTTATAGTGGATAAAAAAAAAAATCAAAATATAGTCACATAATATGACAAGCGTTTAAAAAAAAACTAGTATCTATCTTAGCAAAGTCTAAATTTATCGATTTCTCCACTGGTTACGAATTCTTGGCTACCAGCACTGTTTTCACAATCATCTAATTTTGGTCCAAAACATCTGACTGGAATAGTCATCGGCACAATCATATACATAAACGAATCGCAAAAACAGTGACATCACACCTGTGACTTACAGAGCCGAATTTAGAATTTTTCGTTTTAGTTTTAGTTGAAAAACAAATGGCTGCACCTGTTCACCTCACTTTGAACGAGGAATTTGATATTAAGCACTGGACGTTTGTAAACGTTGAGTGTGATCAATCTCTGGGCTAAATGTTTCAAAATAAAATAAATCACTCCATACCTAAATTTATATTTAGCTATGATCATTTGAATTTAGTTAGGCCTTTCAGAAATGTGCTGCTAATTAACGAATAAATTCATTTTTGATGTTGTTATTCAATTTTAAGAAAAATTCTGAAACACAAATTATAGACATTATTAATTTTTATTGTGTTTTTCAAAATATATATTTAAACGTATAAATCAATAAGTTTATTACCCCGTTTTAAATTATTAACCATATCTAAAATTAGTGCATGGTGACGTTATTTTTTTTTTGAGAATTACTCAAGTTCAAAACCTATTTTTAAAATTAGGTACGGAAATAAGTACAATTTTCTATAAATAGACCGAACCATTAGTGTTAGCTAAATTTAAACTAATGGAAACCTGTCTAAAATTAGATATTGATTTAAAACCAATTTGACGATGTAGATTCGTCAAATGTAATATTTATTTACTTAGCGTAAGTTTAATTGAATGTGGTTGGAGTTGAATTTTCTGGTGAAAATTCACAGCGTAGGTATACGAAATTAGCAGTCACATTTTAGAGTTTGTAATAGTTTAGTACAGAAATTAGTTGCTTTTTGATGTAAGACTTGTGTTTAACACGTCTTTATTTACATATGCATTAAGCACAGCGTAGAGCGTAGGTTTGAAAACTTTGTGTTATTGTGAATGCTGGGATTACTAAAATTACTTCTATTACAAGAAGGAAATTATAATTTGTAAGCGAATATTATTTAAGTCAAAAAGTAAAATTGTGTTTTATTCAATAACAGTATATTATGTACATTATGTGATAGAGATATAATAGACAAGTTTTCTAGGTTAGGCTTTTCAGAACAATTTCCATTATTATTCACTTTCCACAATGCCCACATGTAAGCCGTGTGATTTCTAGCTAAATTTCGCCGCGACGACAACTTAAAAATTTTGGGGTACTTCTGTGTCTTCTTCTACTAAGACCTTTATCTTGAGTCTTTTTTCCGAATTTAGGACTATTTCCTCGTTTTCAATTACCAAGATCTTGTTTTGAAGGTCGAAGATAAACTTATTTTGCATAGGTGACACTAATATCGGCCACCAGAAATAAAGTGTTCTACCAGAGTGTTACCAATCTATATGGTTGCTGATATCTCGCCTAGAACACGAGTAGTGTTCCCTGTAGCTGTTTCCAGAACTGAACTTCTTCGAGTTGGTCGTGGTTTTCGATGCAGGATCCCGGTTTGAATAAAAGACTTGGTTGCACCAGTATCAAGGACGAAGGTGCCTTCTTGGTTATCGATATACCCCTTGACCAATAGATTTTGTTCATTTTTATTTAAGGTTTGTGTGCAAATTTTGGGTCCCTCTGTTACAGCCGACGCCTGCCCCGTAATGTCGACCTTTATTCGTTTCCCTGGTTATTGCTAGAAAGCCGGCTGGTGTGGGTAACCGGCTTATCCGGGAGGCATATCCGCTGTAATTATTTCTTGTTGGACTTAGTAACGGGCTTCAGGAGGTTGATTTATGTGAATTTCTGGCATCATTCTCCGATGCTCGATTAATAGAACGAGCCTGCTTCGACAGGTTCTTTGAAAAGTGTCCGATTCTTCCGCAATTGAAGCATCTTCTGCTCTCATTTTGGCTATTTTGTTGCATATGGATATGAAATATATTCGTTCAGTTAAAGGCAATAGCATACTTTTTCGTTTTGTAATCTGTGCGTAGATAAGCTAATAATCCATGTGGGTGTAGAAAAAAGTATTTTTTGGTAAATTTCTTTCTTGATGGCCTTTTCTCATATACTAGCTCCATAAAGCATTACGGATTGCACAACTGTACATGACAAATGATTATCTTACTGTCCTCTCGTGGTCCACCTATATTTGGCATTATTCTACTGATATTTTCTAATGTTTTGCTAGCCTTTTTGGCCGTTTTCCTTATGTGCTGCCCCATTCTCAAGTTTCTGTCCAAGTAAAAGGCATTTGACACTCTATTGGCTTTCAATCACTTCGTCTTGTACTTTGATTTTAATCGATTTTATTGTTTTACCACCATAACTACCTCCGTCTTTTTAGGTGAAACACGTAGTTTATTTTCTCTCAGCCTGTCTACAATTGTTTGGATCACTTGGTGAGCCTTATCTTTTAACTCATCTTCGTTTTTAGCCACTACAACTATTCCTAAGTCGTCTGCATAGCCTCGCGGAACAGGTAATTTCAGAATATCGTCGTAATACGTGTGCCATAGGATGGGTCCTATAACAGATCCTTATGGGACTCCACACTTTACGTCTATTTTGCTGTTTACTCCTACCATTAGGCTTCTGCCTTCTAAGTAAGTGGCTATCATGTTGTATAGATATCCCGCGATTCCTCTACGCCTGAGGTCATCGAGGATTCCTTTCCAGGTCGCCGAGTTTAAGGCATTCTGGACATCTAGTATTATTAAGATGCATATTTTCCTTCCTACTCTCTCATTTGCTTCATTATCGATTTTTTGTACTCTTTTTAGGTTTCTAGGGCATCGGTGGTTGATCTTCCTTCGCGAAAGGCGTATTGTTCGTCGCATAAGTCTCCCGTTCATTCTATATCTTTTGTAAGTCTCTTGGCAATGAGTTGTTCTAAAATTTCTCCATAACATTTTGTAGGTATATTGGTCTGTATATATGTTCTTGTTGTCCAGGCTTATTTTTCTCGATTAGTTTTAACCTTGCCAGTTTCTATTCTTTAGGAAATACACCTTCCACGAGAATGTTATTCAAAAGGACGAGACATTTTTGGACTTGGTCTCCCAGAACAACTTTCGTTCTTTGACTCTCTCTTTCGCCTCTATTAGTTCCGCTATTGTGAATAAGGGTTTGTCATTTCTGTTCACTCGTAACTTTTCCCGTTCCACGATTGTATGGGTCGGAAATAGTTCCTTAGCTATTACTAGTTTTTGTTCGTCCGATAGACCTATAGTTGAGAAAGGTTTCAGTTTTCCGCTAAGGATTTGATAACCGTTACCCCAAATATAATTGTCCACTGTTTCAATTACCTTTTGCCATGCTGCCTTCTTTGCTTCTAATATTGCCGTTTTTAGGAGTGATCTACTTTACTTGTACGATTTCCGACATTGCCTTATTTGCAGTAAAGTGTTTCTTTTATTGGCTCTAAAAAATGCTCATTTAGCTTGTATACATTGTTTCCGCTTAACTGCAACCTCATTGTTCCACCAGTAGATAGGTTTTCTATTTGCTATATATTTTTTATTTGGTAGGTTTTTTGACACACCGTTTGAATTATTTTGCTTATATCTTTTGCATCCATTTGGTCTGTCCTCTCGTCTAGTAGTCTGCCCACTTCTTCTGAACAGTTTTTGTCATCCGGTGATATTTTTCAGCCTTTATTTGCTTTGTGTTGATTTTATCCATTCTCTGTATTGTTAATTTTGTATGTTATGTGCAGGTGCAGACTCAAATTTTCTTCTTCTAGAACTTTCCAGTCTCTAACGTATCTCGCAATTCTCTTGGTAGAAAAAATTATATCGATGTACGATTTACTATCTATCCTTACGAAGGTAGGTACATCGCACACGGTGTGTATCATTAGGTCTTCCACGCTTAGCAACTCTGCTAGAATCTATCCCTATTGTCTTCTACTTTGGATATACAGAGATATAACTTAGCGTTGAAATCTCTACCAATTGGGATTTTTTTTTGTGTTTGTATGTCTATTCGTAGTCTATGGAGGTACTCAGTAAATAAGGCCATATCTATATTTGGTGAGATGTAGCAAGAGTATATAATGACCCTGTTTGTTTTGATCCACACGCACCCTTGTCCCCCACTCTTCCTAGTTACTTTAATGCTTCTATTAAAGAAATTTATTGCTATCTACAGATTAGTATCAGTGATCTATTGACTTCGTATCACTTTTTTTTATTTGTAGTTCGGCCATGATGATTATGTCTGCCATTTCTTCTTATGCAAACTTATATATTAAGTCTGTAGCTTGTGACCCCTGTTTACATTTGCTTGTAGTATCTTCATTGTGGTGAGATGTTCTAAACTACGCTGTTTGTTCTAGCCTTCTTCTTCTCATTATGTGTCTTAATTAGATTTCTATTTTCTGGACATCTCATTGTTTGCGCTGTGTGTTAATTTGTGTTACACAGGTAAAAGTGCTCTTCGTTAGTGTATTCTCTTTTTTTGTGTTCGCCCTTTCCACACTTGCGGCAGTTATTTCTGTCCTTGTTATGTAACTAGCCGCATCCGGCTGCATTGTTACAAAGACATATTTCTACTCATTTTTTTAAGGTTCTTCAGCCATAATGTTCATGTCCAGCTTATTTTTTATTTGTGTTGTAGTTGTTGTAAGCTTTTTTGGCGTTGGCTCCTTATTGGTTTGCTTCTATTTGTGATTTTTTGTGCTTTTATTGCGATTTAGTATTAACTTACACCTGTTAATTATTTTTCGATGCACTATTTTATAATTATTGCACAAATGTTCTTATACCATCACTGAATCATGTTTACTAAATGTGCAAAACGAAATTGTGCATAGTGCCTATACTTTTCCCTCTCCAATTCATTGTTTAAACCTAACTATATTTTAAAACGGTTTCTTGTCTCAAGAGTCATGAGGCTTATCGGCAACTGGCCTCATTGGCACAAGCGTAGTGAGATCTTCGTACGAGATCTAACAAATACATCACACATGTGGTGGTAGTCTTTTAAGCGTACTAAGGTCGGTTACCAATTATGTGGACTCAATCCTGACGCCTGTCGCAAAAGTATTGCGTATGTTCCATTATTATTCATTGACAAAATAGAATATGGAAAGAAAGGTGAAGATAATGAGGTTAGTTTCAACTTGGAATATCGGCCCGGTAGCCCAATGATAAATAAATATTAAATTACACAGCAGATATTGTGAATTTTTAGTTAATTTAAATTGATTTTAAATAATTAGATTTTAAATAATAAGTGTGAACAAGTAATTACAAATACCTATTTAGTATATTTATGTTAGATTTTGCAGAGGTTAATCTCTTGTATGCGATATCCGGTACTGTCTCATAACGACTAATATGCCTTTCGAGATATTGTTTTTGTTTTTTGTGTAAATATTTATTCGCCGGTTACCTATTTGTTTCTTTGTGAATTTTAAATTTCATCTAGGTAGTTCCACCAGGTACGAAACCATCTGACGACTTTGTTACGCTCTGAAACCCAGTAGATGACAATTAGGTAGCTTCTTGCAGAATTGACACCAAAGACACGCAGTTTATCCTTCATCAGCCTCACACCCTCTCTCCGTCTCTCTCGCTCGCCACGTACTCGAGAGAGATCGAGTCGGAGTAAAGTGAATTGATAGAATGTGATAAGGTGACGTAAGGTATGCAGTGTGTCCAGTATACGTTATAGTTAATTAACCGGTGATCCGAAAGAAGAATCAAGTAGTCGTGGACGGTATATTATGCATCTTGTCTGCTGTCCTTGTCGCTACGGTAGTACCTACACCGAGAGGAAACAATTGAATAAATTCGAGCAGAGGATTCTTCGATAAAGACTAAATAATTGAGGAGGCTGCGAGGATCAGGTGGCTACGGATGGCTCGCTTCTTTTGTTTTCACGTGCAGATCTCCTTACATAGATTAGGGAAGTGTAACTGCTATTGTCATTTCTATCATTTACACAGAGATCTTCCTATTGTTTTTACAATTTACAATTAGAGTATGACTCATATTTTTTAATTACAAAGACATGTATAATAAGGTATACCATTTATATTCCGAAAATCAACTGATAAAGTAGTCAAATGCAAAAACAATTAATTTATCACACTGGTTATTGCAGCCTAATTTAAATTATCTTTATTAATTTTTAATATTTAATATAAATATTTTTTGCAATAAAAAAAATTGTTAAAAATTAAATTAGTTTTTTATAATAACACTATTGTCTTGAAATAGTCCTGAAAACTAAATTTGCACATCCATAAAAGTAGGTATACCAGTGACGGCTGCACCTTTTTGTGCAAATTGCTCCAAAAACCACTAAATCACTCTGCAATCTAATCTCATATTCAAATTTATTCACATTTGTGGTCACAAAACAAGCACATTTTATTTATTTTAAGCCATTATTCCGTCCAAGACAATAAACACAATTGATTCGGGACAAACCTGAAACGTCGACCAAATGGCAAATGGCAGATCTCATGTGCAAAGTGGAACAAATAAGTCACAAATCTGGTCAATTAATTAATCTAATTATTTATAAATAGTCAAATTTACAGGGTGGTAATCATTAGACGTGAAAAAATGTGACTAAAAAAATTTTACGAGAATGTTATTTTGTGGAAATATACTTAAATTTTTATAGTAAAATTTACTATAAATAATAGTTCAAAAATATTCATAATTGGAGCAATTAAATTGTCCAATAAAAAATTATAAAAAGAGGAAGGAAAACCTCAATGTTTAGTATATTTTACTATTGCTTGCAGAAGTCGAACTTTTTTACAATAATTACCATAATTACTACTACTAACTTCGGTTTTCATTAAAAAAACTGATAATTTTTACCCTAAAAAAAAAAATAGTAATACTTTACATCACTTCTTATGATATAAATATTTTGTTAATACCTAATATTCTAGATTCTAGAAATTGTACTTATGTCATGTAAATAAATCAGAAATTTTCTATTAGTCAACATTTTGTGATGTCGACAATCAATCGTCAGTCTTACAAAACAAAGCGTGGTCTCTAGTTTATTATAACATTAAGCCATGATAAGTCAAAAAAATTGTAATAAAATTTTGTTAATGTACATAATATATCTCTGAATAATTATTTAGGTTTAGATAACTAATTTTAAATAACTAGATTGTTTTTATATAAATATGGCCACCGATTAAATGTTGTACCAAGTTCGAAGAGGTTTTCATTTTAATTGTGACATACTAACACATTTAATGTACTAAAATGTGGTCCCATGAAGAAAGTTCTGCAAAGAGGTCTCAGAGACCACCGCAAGAGTTAGAATCCACAGATTTGTAGCCGAAAACAGTATATCTAGTCAAGTCGGATTCCTCAAATAAGAGAATGATACCTACACTACGACACTAGAAGAAAGATTAGAGATACTACCCTAGGTGCACTTTCTTGTCTCAACTATTCTAACAGGTTTAGATTCAAGAGACTTAGAGAGCTACAGTTGAAAGGGGATTAGACCAACTCCAATAGACTGGAAGCTGGTCAATTCTGCTCCAGAAGGGTGAGGATGCAAAATATTTAAAGCATGTACTACCTGGAGACATATCTTAACAATACAGCAAAAAGAGAAAATAGTTTACCTTGCCAAAGTAGGTAGGGTCGCAGACCAAACGTAAATGTCATATCGCCCTATAAGTCTGTCCTCTTTCTTAATAATAACTCTAGAAAGATTGATAGACAGGTAAAAATAAATCTGCTTCATCCCAACCAATATGCACACCAGCCAGTAAAGTCAACTGACCTAGCGCTGGATGATCTAAGCAGACTACTTTCAAAGTCAATAGATAACAAAGAAATCGTAATCGCTTTCTTATATATCGCAGGAGCTTTAAATAATGCCTCAACCAGGTCAATAACGAAGACTTTAGAACACAGAAATGTCCCAGTCACAATATGCCAATGGATCACTGCCAGCCTAGATGACAGGATCATTTTATCTACTCTGGGAAAGTCAACCATACAGGCAAAAAATACACGAGGCTGTCTACCAGGACGAATATTATCTCCATGCCCATGGTCAGTTCTAGTGGACGACTTACTCAAAAAATTGTCCAAAGAAAGCTATCAGTGTCCAGGATACGCAGGCGACCTAGCAACAACTATCGTCAGGGGACGATTTGCAGGCACAGTCTCGGTGCGATCCCAAACAGCTCTAAACATAGTAAACAACCGGTACAAAAAGGAGCAATTAATGCACAAAAAACAAAGGTTGTACCAATCACAAAAAAACGTGTACCTACTTACAAAAATTTAAATTTTAATTTACCGACAAGAAAATAGATTTTGAATTATACAAAGAAAAAAAGAAATAGAGTGACTTAATTACTTAGAAAAAAGAACGGCAATATTATGAGGAAAAAATAGACAATAGTCGATATGACAGTAAAAAAAAGTGGCTAACTTTAAAGGAGCTAATCAGCAAAGAGAAAAGCAACTGAACTACTCTAATTTAGAAACTACTATCACTATTAATAACAATGATAATAAAAATCAAACAATACAAGATACATTAAACAAATTTTTTGCTGACATTATTCGTGATATTGTTTCTTCGATTGAACCACCAGATAATGGTTTTAAAGAAATAAACATAAAATGTTATTCAACAATCAGTAAATTTACTGAAATCTCTCTGAATAAGTTATAACGAATCGTTTGTAAATTAAAAAACAAATCATCGACAGAGGAAGTGCTTTCTGCAAAATTGTGTTTTCTGTGGGGAGTATGCCAAATGAATTCAAATGTACTGTAGTAGTTCCGGTACCAAAAGTAAATAATCCTAAAATAGGCAGAGGAGCTCAGATCTATAAATCTGTTGCCAGTGATTAGTGATAAAAAAATTTTTGGAAATTGTGGTACAGTGCATACTTAGAAGAAAATGATATGAAGGCTAATCAGGCTTCAGAAGCAAACACTCGTGTGAAAGTGCTAATCAGTATGTGATATGAAAGTGCAAAAAAAAGTAGAAGAGGGAAACACTATCGTGAGTGTTTTTATAGACCTTAAAAGAGCTTCCGACAGTAAAGATCGCGAAAAATTGCTTAAAACATGTTAATCATATGGATTAACAAGGACAGTTCTCCAGTGGTTGAAAGATTATTTAGATCCAAAGTTGATAAACATATATACAGACTCAGTATGTGTACCATATAGAATGCCACAGGGTAGTGTACTGGAACCGTTACTCTTTTTTTTGGTTTATGTAAATGACAAATGAATATCTTAAACACTGTTTCGTAAATCTACATGCAAATAATACTCGTTTATCTGTTTCGGATGCAAATCATGAGAGGATAGTTGATATAATAGCCCAAGAGCCAACTGCAAATTTTTACCGTCATCTGATAACGAAATGAAATATACCCCAAAAGCATGTAAAAATATTGTACTTTACCAAATGATACCTGTGCCAATCCCAATCCTGAGCAAAGTAGCTTAAAAAAATTATTTTATTTTAAAAAAATCACATAAAGCATGACAGCGCTAATTTAGTTTGCCCTTAAAGTTTTCCCGGAAATAACATTCAAATATATCTTGATATATATCGTTGAAGGGAAACATTTTTTTCCTCTTAACATCGCACAAAAACATATATCCACGATTAGTAGGTAAAAATCATTAAAAATATGAATAAATTTTTGCTGATTTAAAAATTTATTTGTATGCCTATTGTTGTGATTCATTTTTACAGGTTGCCATAGAAACGACAAAAAAACTACTATGATTATCGTTTAAAAGAATTGTCTAACAAGAGTTTATAATTATTATTGACTATCTCTGCAAATTATCTATACAATGCCATCCTTATTCCTTTCACACATAAACATGGTTCAAAAGGTATTTCAGGTTTAAAAGCTAGGTTCACAATGAATTAGGGTTGTAATTTTCAGGGAAAACACAATTGTCGCTGTCATGTCTTATGTGATTTTTTAAATATAAAATAATTTTTTTTAATCACTTTGCTCAGGATAGGGATTGGCACAGGTGCAATTTGGTAAAGTACAATGTTGTTATATGCCTTTGGAGCATATTTCATTTCGTTATCAGATGACGGTCGAAATTTGCAATGGGCTCTCCTACTATAATGTCCGATGAACTAAAGGTGTTAAGTAACTGGCTGAAGTTTAGAAAATTAAAATTAAATGCAACAATAACAAAATGTATGATTTTAGGCAGTCCAAACAACTGTACAATATTTAGTAACAAAAACTTAAACATAATGATTGAGTAATGAAAAACATAAAGTACCTTTAGACAGCATGTAGGTGTAAAAAAATAGGTAAGAGAATTGGTTATATTTACAAAATAACAACTAAACTGAATTATCTATCCGATATTCATATATTGTGCATCATTCTATTTTCATGTAATAAAGAAGATATTCTGTATCTGTAACGTGTGAAGGTTGGGTTACCCCACGGCACTTAAGCCTCACCAGGCCCATTGTGTATCCTCCTAAGATAATAGACACCTTTTAGCTCGTAAGTCAGCCTACAGGTTTAATGTAACTGACAACGTCGCCAAGAGGTGCTTCTCTTATATCGGCTGGTGTTAGCTGATACTCGCTGAACATAAATCTTCTAATAAATTAGAGCATCGAGCAATCGTAGAGGATTTTCTGGATGGTCTCATCTTGTTCGCATTCTGACAACGCCATGACATGGAGATGCTTCTGTACTTGGCAGTGACCAGTCAGAATGCCCGTGACCAAGCGCAGATTTCGTCTAGTCATAGTCAAGTATTTGTTTGCTGCAGTGTTGCCAGGATAACTTAAAAGCTCCCTGACAACCCTGCAAGATATTAATTGGTTACTACAGATTTTACAAAATAAGGTTATGCGTATTCTATTGGGTTACAACCGGTACACGAGTGAAGAATATATGCTGAAAACTTTAAAATTCTTAACTATCCAACAAATATTTGAAGAAGCTGGTACGTTATTTATTAACAAAGTAATCAATAAACAACTACTTGCATATTTGTCAGGTTTTTTAAAAAAGGTCAGGCATGCTTGATTATGATCTGAGAACAAATCAGAACTATTATGTAGATAGGTATCATGCCAGCACAATAAAAAAATCATCATTTGTTGAAGGAGCGAAAAAATATTAACAGTTTGTCTCTTGTTGTAAAAACACCCCTTAATGTGAAAGTTTTCAAAAAAAAAGATTACGCACTATTTATTTCTAAACCTACATTTTGCCTGCTTTATAATTTATAATTACTTTACGTTATGCATTTTTAAATGTAAAATATAATATCTTATTGTACCTAATAGCATATATTTTGTTAAACAATAGTAGTTTATGTTATAAGGACGAAAAGTTAAGTGTTTCGGGCGAGTACGAGAAGTTTGCCAGGTGAGACGTAGTCGAGAAAATATACAAATTTGAAAGAAACTTTCAAATTCAAATCCCAACTCGAGAATCCTGGAAAAGGGACCTCCCGTACAGGCTGAAGTCGCTTGATATACAGTCGGTTCAAAAACCAAGGAAATAGCTGGTGCTGGAATCTATAGACCGAAGTCAAAAACAAAGATTTTGCTAAGTCTAGGAGAATATACAAGAGTGTTCTAGGCTAAACTAATAGTCATACAACACTGTGCAATATTAGCAAGCAAAACTATTGTCATTTACTCTAAAGACTAAAGGCAATTCTTTCACCAGAAATCAAATCACGACTGGTGAAAGACTGCCTAGAAGAACTGTCAGAGTTAAGTAGTTAAAACAAGGTGATCCTAGCCTAGCCTGGACCACGACGGATATCATAGCAACGAAAAAGGCGACAAACTAGCCCGAGAAGGCTTAGATAAAGCCATGACAGGTCCTAAACCCTTATGTGGAATTGCTAAGAGTCTCCAAGACAGAGAGGACAACAGGTTCTATGAAGAAAAAGAGGAAATATCAATCCACGTTCTGTGCCAGTGTGAAGGCCTGGCTAGATTGAGGTTTCTAACATGAGGCGAAGAAAAGACAAATGCATGCAACTAGATGCAGAAGCTACTGTAAAAGCTATTAAGTCTAATAAAAAAGACCAAGCTAGATGATATACTATTAAAAAACGGAGTCCTACAATAGATCTGAAAAGTCTAATCTAATTATAGTCGAGTCAAAGTAAGTTTTCACTTCGAACTTTGGTCGGAAAGGTCCAATGGGGCTAATTTTTTTGCAAAATGTTAATTCACCCCAATTGTGGGGAATTCTTGGCATTTTTCAACAAAAGGCGCACATTTCATAAAACTGCAGTGCCAAGCGGAGTTTAATGTTCCACTCGGGGGTTTTAAAGTACCCTGAATCCATTATTTGGGTCAGATCGCCTTTGCGACCTTCCCAGGGTTGAGTGACAGGGCCACTGGGGGTCCAATATACTAGATGTCCGTGGAAATGTATTTGGGGGGGGGGGGGGATATCTCAATGTCATCGAGAATTAAGCTTTTTCAAGCCCTCAGGGTCGTATAAAAAGGGGCCCATGGGGTCTCAAATATCATGATCACGCGGGATTGAATTTCAGGACACAGAATTGGTACGCGCTAGTGTTATAAAACAAACAAATCTAAATTTGGGCAGCCTGTCATCTTGTGAGCCAACCAGGGGTGTCCGAACAGGGTGCTGGGCCCAAAATATGAGATTTGATTTTATTTGATATTAAAATGTAAAATTGATATAATTTCTCCATCGAGTATACTTTTTGGTCTTTTTGAGTCTCTGACGAACCTAGATATGGCTGATAAGGGGGCCCAAATTTAAATTCTCGTAAAATTCAATTTTCTCATATAAAGTTGATGACGGCATAATGAGGGTTTTTAAGGGTGTAATTTTATGTAGCAAGCATGTAGCCCCAGGGCTACACGAACAAGCGTCCTGAGGGGCCGAAACTATCATGTTCACCTGGGACGATTCGATTTGATTTCATTACATAAAATTGATATAACTCACCTGGCCGGGGAGCTAACCTTTTGAGGCTGGTAAAACGGTTGCGGTGGATATGGAATTAAAAAAGAAATACTTCAACGTGAAATGGAATTAGATTTTTTCATGAATATTTAATGTAGCCTGGTGTGATAGAAAAATTTGACATTTCAACAAAACAATTCTTACAGAATAATATATTTTTTTTCTTTTTTCTACAACAAATTCATATTCCATCGTGTTGTGTTCTTCCATCTTCTTATTCAGCTTCTTTCAACAAATCATCTGTTTCAGTGCCCTTGAAAATCGTCCCCAATAAATTGTCCATATAAGGTTTGTCTCTTTTTATTAAGAGGTTTAAATCCAATATTAAATCAAGGTTGTCAACAGACTGAATTTTTGTTACCGCCAATTTTAAATTATCACACTATTTCCCAAAAAAATTTTTACAAGCCATCGTGCACTTCATACCTGAACATTTGCACTTATATTTCTTACTACAAGCCTTCTTACAATAACAAAAAATTGTCCGCAATAAATTATCTGGAGCTGGGGATCCAAGAATCCGAATGGGTTCTAAAGAATCATTTTCTTTTTCTTCCCATCCCCAATCTGTTGGCTGCAATTCATAGCCCATCCAAAACTGAACTTGAAAATACAGATGTTCCAATGCTGCATCTGAAGTCGGTGGTAAACTACAAAGTAGGACTTCAGTTTGAGACCCCATGGGCCCCTGTGTATACGGCTCTTAAGGCTTGAAAAGGCTTAATTCTCGATGAAATTGAGATCTCCGCCCTTCTAAACCCCCCTGACGCAACTTGGCAGCCCAAACACATTTCCACGGACATCTCATATTTTGGACCCCCTGTCACCTGTCACACACCCCTGAGAAGGTCGCAAAGGCGACCTAACTCAAATAATGGATTTAGGGGACTTCAAACCCCTCTAGTGGAATATTTGCCCCGCTTGGGACTGCAGTTTTAGAAAGTATGTGGCTTGTTGAAAAAAGCCGAGAATTCCCCCAATTGGGGTGAATTTGGGGCGGGAGGGAGGCCGAGCGGCATCTAGATTTTGGTGAACTTTGAATCTCATGTCTCAATGAACATTTTGCAGAAAAAAATAGCCCAATTGGACCTTTCCGACCAAAGTTCGAAGTTTCTGCGTTTTTAGTCCTAATTTGACGCGACTATTACCAATCTTTGCAAAATTGATACCACTGTTTTATGCATATATATTGAGCAGTTTAATATTAATTTTGTTTCATATTTTTCAGTTGCAGAGGAGTCAACTGAAACTGAGGTACGTTTAGCTCTTATTACTGTTATTTATTACATATTAGTTGCAATTAAGATTGTATGTTTTCGTTAAAAAAATAATATAATTGATTGATTTTTATTAAGTATGCCATCACCAACAAAAACAGAGATATGAGTCCTGTCAGTAACTATGAGCTGCTCTGAAGTAAATCTAAACTGACACTTAAAAAGAAGAAGAATTGTAACCTCGGCATATGTAAATTTTTTTAATGCCCATTTTAATTAAAAATATTCCTTATAATTGTAAAATATTGGTATAACTGTAAATGTTATTAAACGTTACTAAAATTAGTTTGAATTTGTACTATTCATTTAAGTACAAAACATTATCCTACTTATTGTATAATATTTTCGTATTAATTTTTATGAAAGGAAACATATTTTTAATAAAAAATCAATAGCGAAAATTAACAATTTGTAAATTATTTCTTATGACCCATAGGCATATTTTTATTATACAGTGTCGGCTTTTCAACGCTTTCGAATACGCTTTGCTATTGTTAAAGTGAGAGTTGCAATGTTGCCAGTTGACGTGAATATTTACACAACGAGAGATATCTCTACGCGGCCGGCAATTTAAGCTTGCAACGTTGATATTATTCGTTTTATGCTCCCATTACAGCTAACTCTCTGTAGTTTTTACTTTGACATTAACAAAGCGTATTCGAAAGCGTTTCAACGGCACTGTTTATTTTAGAGAATAACTCTAGAATAGATTTTCTACAAATTATTAAAACTTTTTACTACAAATGGGGCATGTTCAAAAATTTTAAAATTTTTTTTTATGAATAAAAGAGTTGAAAATAAAGATACAATTTTTTTAATTTTTTGTTATCTATTTATTTGCGAGAGTTATGAATTTTTTAAAATGTATGACGTCACCGGTAATAGACCAATAGGAGCTAGCGCCACAACGTTGCCGGTTAGAAGGTTTACGAGAAGTGATGTACGTTAGTTTGTGTACTCCTTCTTACTTTTAGACTTCTAAAACATCGTTAAAAAAATATCTTTTAAATATATAATATCAAATATGTTTTGAAAGTATTATTTCTGATTAAACTTTTACCATATTTAAAGTTTCATTGTTTTAAAATTCACTTATTAATTCAGAAAATGGCAAAACGGCAGCACTGTATGTCATCTGTCATAGTGTCTCAATCAAGAATTTATTTCGAATTTGAGTGTTTAATTTTGTACTTTTTATAAATATTATGACTACGAAAAAGTGTTTTGTTCCAGAATGTGATAATGATTCACATTCATCTTCACAAATATTTATTAGTGATCCTAGAAATTTGGAAAGAAGAAAATCAACCTTCTACTAGCGATGTTTCTCGTCAACTTTTTAATAAAAATGCACCGGATATTCAAGATGTAGGATTGGAAGGGTCGTTAAAGGTATTGAGACATTTTCTTTGTGCATTGACGATAGAAGGATGCACAATAGATCTTTTAGGTCGCAGTGTATTAACACCCCATTTTCAACATAACATAACATAAGATGTAGCAGCAATTTCGGCTAATTGTCCCCTTCAGGAAACTCAAAATGAGGCTACTATAAATTCTTAGGTGTCTAACCTAAAAACCCTTCTGGAAGAAAATCCAGAATCTCGTGAAAGTTTTGAAGATAGCGAATTTATTCATCATTTTCTGGAAGAATTAGTGATAAAGAAATAATAGAAAAATGTGGGTATTTAAACAAACTAGTTCCTGGATCCCATATAATGGCAGATAGAGGGTTTAAGAATATTCAGCCATTACTTAAAAACATGGGATGCACTTTAGTAAAGCCACCAAGTGTATCACAGAATGAAAAAAGTTCTCCAGAAGTTGTACATGTGAAAAGAGTTATAAGAAGGGTTAGGGAATTTCACATGTTAAAACCATATTCCTGTGTGAATTTTAAGCAAGTACATTTACTTAGTAATATCTGCATAATTGCTTGTGGTGTTGTTAACTTACAAGAACCTATTTTGTAAGAGTAAATATTAATTTAATAACCTTTTTTTGTTTTTTAATTTAATTTACCTAATTATCACATTTCACAGATTATAATGAAGGGTTTTTAAACAGCCAATGTAATTTTTTATAAAATTCTACCTTTTCGAGCAAATCAAAGCGGAATGAGTACCTGTATATGCATAGATTTTTTTGAAACTAAAACTACCAAACCAAAGGCACCTATTTACAGCAGTTTAAAATGAAACATTTTAACAAAAACCAAACCAAATTCAGTTGAATGTGGTATCAAAGTCTATATATTCCAATAAGTCGGGTAACTACATGTGGTATCACTGGTGATAAATTTAAAAATATTACAATTCTTGCCACCTTTTTCAAATAAACCAGCAAGTGTGCCTTCTTATCATTCCTTGACGAAAATGACAACAGTGATAAATGTGAAAAAAAATTTAATGTTGTTATTCGTTATTACGATAGTAAAACATGTTTGCAGTTCCGTTTATTTTTTTATGAAAATCTAAGTAAAACAACCAATGTCAAAGGGTTATAATTGTTTTCTCTGTCAAACCAAATATAGCACAAAATTAAAAATTGATCGTAGATCAAGCTAAAGTAATACCTTTATTGATAGTAGCTTTAAAAAAGGAAAAAGAATAATGTTGACTTAAGTTACTATTATTATTAACATTGGTGATTTTTAATAAAAACTCTTCAATTATTGTTTCCAAACAAAAATGTAAAATCTGTGAAAATTTTATTTATTAATAAATAAAAAATGAGAAAAATGAAGTAAAAAACAATTTATTTACAAATAAAAAATATATATACAAATCCTAAGAATATAAAAGTACTGATTTATTTTCCTGTAGTGGATGAAGAGGTTTCTTTAACAATCTAGCCAAGTCTACATCAATATTTACGCATTTTGATAAATTAGAGCCTTTTCAATAACACTGAGTAGATGTTACAGATGGTTCCTCACTTCTTCTATGAAGCCACAGCAAAAAAGCTACATGTTTACAACCACCTGAAAAAAATAAAAGGGTTAGATATGCAGTTACAAAATAACTGTATAACCAGCTACAAAATGCATTATTTTATGTAACAAGACGAGCAGAGCTTTATTAGCTCTGAACGAATCCAATAAAGAACCTCGGATTTTTAAATCTTAAAAAAAAAACAATCTCACCACATTTTCACATTTTTGAAATATTATAGAGCTTTTCGAAAAAAACTGCTATTTTTAAAAGTACAATTTTTTTTTAAACAGCTTTGTCTCATTTTAGGCTATTCTTAGGCTATTGAGTATTTTTTTTTTAATTTGGTGTCATCGGCGTCGACTACTACGGCCATTAGCCTCGTGTTCTAGGTAGGCTTTGTTACTGTTTCCCAGCGCCACTTTAGGAACAGCACTGTTAATTAGAACCCAACCTAAAATAAAAAAATAACGGGATGCTTTGCTAGCTTCAAACGAATCCAGCAGAGCACTCCAGTTTTTTTTTAAACCACACCACGTTTTTTGGCTCCTAAAATATTTATAAAATATGGCATTTTTAAAAAAATTCGCAATTCCTTGCTGACTTCAAAGTTTTTTTTTTTTTGAAAACAAATATACCTACCACATTTTTAGGATTTTAAAATAGCCTAAACATGTGTCATAAGTAGATATTTTTTTATATATATATAAAAAAAAAACAAATTAAAAAACTGAAGTGTCCTGCTGACTTTGTTCCAACAAAGTATCCTGTATTATTTAAAAATAGTCTAAAAATATCCTAAAAATGGGGTGTGGTTTTTAGAAAAAAAGCTTTAAAAAACCGAATTGCTCTGCTGGCTTCTTTCGAAGGTTAGCAAGCACCATATATTTTTTAAAAATATGGTGTTGCTGTTTTTACAGAAAAAACTTTATAAAATAGAGGTGCTCTGCTGACTTCGTTCGAAGCTATCAGAGCATTTTGAGTTTTGCAGAAAACGAGGAGCATAAAGTTTTTGAAAAGGGTATAAAAATATGGCATATGTTTTAACTATTTCATAGGTACCCTGCAGCATTCTTTAGTATCATAATTATTACTATATTCACTAACAAAATCTATTTCTAGATCATTTTAACACTTGCTGCAATTACAAAAAATGTCTCTTTATATGTCAAAATTAGAAAAAAATATTTATTATATGTGATATAAAAACAAAAAAGCATAATAAATATTACCAACCTTGAGATGCAGCATATCCTAAGCATTATGCACTAAAAATTTCATTTTTGTTAATTACAACAACCACATCACAAGGTTTTTGCCGTACTTTATGTTTAGGTGTAATTTGTCTCTTTACTGTGCAAGTATCTCCTTCTCTCTTAAGTTGTACATGGAAAAAGGCATTATCTCCATATTCTTGCTTGGCAGATCTAAAAATAAAACATTATTTAATAAAGTGATTAATTTTTTAGTATTTTCAAGAGTCCTACACTAAAAATTTGGCCTAATTATAAGATATTTTTACTAATTTTTATTATTTTTCTGTGTTCCAAATTATTTCATAAAACATAAACATATTTGTGTTCTTATTATCTCAATTTAGAAATATTATCATAGATTTATCCATGTAAACAATAGATATGTGTACAATAAATATAAAAGGGTGTATGTACCATTACAAAAAGTAGTTATGCATATACAAAAGGTAATTCTCCACCAAATAAAAACAGTATTGAAGTAAATACTTGCACCCTATTCTTCTATATACATTTTTAGATGTTATTTAGTTTTAATTTTTGAGGTAAACATGATAAATTTTAATGTTTAACAATTTATAAGAGTCCTGTTTTTGATGATCTAAATTTAAGCAAAAACAACCAAGGGCCAAAATGTATAAACTCGCTTTATACAATAACAAATTTGCTATTTCTCAGGTACTTATAATTACTGAAATAATTTAATATCTACCGGTAGCAAAACTTTAAACATGTACACTAATATTTTATGGGAAAAATATTTTTTTCCTATACATATAAATGAGGATATTCCAAAATATAACAGGGTGGTAAAAGGTATATTTTTGAAAAAAAAAAAAACTGTTAAATCCTAATGGCCTGAGATAAATATTTTTTTTACTATAAGGTGCATTACCCCATATAAACTGTAACTACTATTATAACAAATTATAAATAAAGTTTGACATACCTTTCTTTATGTCTTAACAGGCTTTAACTTTGACAATGGGTAAAACACTTGATTCAGCTTTTATAAATCCAGCTGACAAACTCATATTAATAATAAAGTTAAGACAAAAGAAATAACAACAACGAATGTTAGGTTAGGTAATCTAGGTGGTGTCAGTATTAAGTGTCACTAAGATGTGTGTTCACTTCGACATTCTATGTGTCAGTTTGGTCGTTGGCTTGGTTTTGTATAACAAAAAAACTTCGACACAAGCTGATTGGTCTATTCCCGATAACGTATACATTTTAAATTTTAAATCTCAATTGGGCTTAATTTAAAAACTTTTGGCTTTTTTAACGAACTGATTATTTAGAATAACTTGTATAGCGATTAACTATTACAATATAATTTATAAAACATCTTATCTCACATGTGAACATGGCCCATTGTCTCGGCCCTTGTATGTAGGTACGATTGTATAACTTTCTTTTTCCGTGTAACCTGTACACAGACACTAGCCACTAAAATTGATTCATCAGGATATTTTTGATCCGTAATTTTGGTTTAAAATTTAGAATGTGACTAACCTGTTCGGATATCTACTTGGCTAGAAGAATCCTATCATAATAAGAACACCGCTACGCCATCATAACCGTATTTCAATTTTAAAATACATATCTACAACTATCAATAAATAAATAAATAATATGTTGTAAGGTATAAAAAATATTTGCTATATTTCTAGAATATTAACACGCCACTAAACCCCCAGTAGGCACCTGTGTTCTTATAATTGAGCCCTACAACGTATTTATAAAAATCATGATTCCTATGCTTTCCTTACTGAAAAAAGAGTCTTCGAAATTAGCACTTTGGACCACAGTGCCAATGGCAGATCACCCATGAGAAGAAAACAAATCAATTTCCACAATAAATCGTCTAAAACAAATAAGACTGTCAAGGTGCGCGTCTTGAATGAGTGTTGCTTGCAAAAAGTCGAACACCAACCGCAGACAATGCAGCGTTCTTCCATTCTTTTTTCTTCTTTTTAACACTTTAATTGACTTATCTCGTTTGACACGTTTCAACTCGAGACGGGTGCAACTTTAATGGATTTGGTTCTGATAAACAGAAAATTCGATGTGGCCATAATGCATAGAAAATTAATAAATAACGATATTAATACAGCATTGGAGAAGAATTTATTGAAATATTAATGCACTGTACCCGGGCTATTCGATGGAATTCGTACAAAAATTAAGAAAATACTGGTTTATAGTTTTCCGTTGCTGAAATAATTAAATTAATATACGCCTGATAAAGAATGTCACTATAATAAAATTAATAATCGCAGAAAACTAGTACAAAAAAATCACATCACCTACATTGGCAAATAGGAAAGAACATTGACGAAAAACTACTATACTCTGTTTTTAAACTAAGAGGAGCGATTTGAATTTTAGTTATCAAATCTGTAGTCTCCTGATTGGTCACGTTGCAGTCAGTTTCACACATTACTTTTAAGCTGATAATTGTTATTGTTGACAGTTCTGACATGTTATATTTTGAGTTTTGTTATTGCTTTTATATTTCATCACTATTAGTTTTTTTTTTAATTTTATTTCGTTATTAACATAACTTAAGTAAGCAATTGTATCCAATATCTACCATTATGTATCCTTATACATCGAATACTATTATAGCAGTTCCTCGCAGAGTTCACCAAAACAACGAGAACGAACGAGTTTAGGCCATTTAAGCCTCTCAGAAAAGCAGGACATAATAAATATGTACAAATAGGCATTGGATAATAAACCAAAATTGTTGATGTATATCTGAAATTTCTCAAGCCACCGATAAGTTTTACTCATTAGTTTTAAATTAAAAATATTAAATAGGTATTGCAAAATCAACAATTTACCGAGTATTGAAATAGTATCGCAATAATTGAACAATATCTAGTCCAAAAAATATTGATGAAAGACCAGAACTTCTTAAAAAATTTGATGACAGGTTCTAAATGCTATTCGAAGATTAATACATGATTTTTTTTTCAAAAACGATTTATCCAGATTGCATAAAATTTTGCAAGAATTGAAACATTTAGATTTGCCACATATATTAGTCATCTTCATATAATATCTTGAACCATAATAACTTTAGGTAACTTTGAACAGTCAAATGTACTGTTTATTTATTATGTATATTTTTTTTTAGATAATTGGAAAGAAATTGACAAAGCGTATTAATAGAACCCTATATCTGTAGATTTAAAATCCATCAAACAATATGGCAAGAAAACATGCCAACCTTTTACTTAGATTAAGGTCATAGTAAGGTTTATCCACAGGCCTAAAAAACCTTACAATAAAAATATTTAATATTTTACATGCTAATTCTGAAGAAGGTTTTGTAGAAAATGCATTTACCATGAAGAGACGAAATCCAAAGTATTTTAGAATTGGGTTTTCTAATCATGCTGCGATTGTAATGGAAAATGCAAAATTCCTTTGTCATCAAAAAAAGCTGAAATGCAGGAATGGTTACAAAGTAAAAATGGTAAATTTATTTAAATATGAAGCGATATTAACTTTTACACCTAATTCGGTAACATAAAGATGCACATAATTTGTATGTTGATGAAGTGGCTAAAGAAACCAATAAAGTTTAGTGGCTGCCCCGTATCACTGCGAGTTAAATCGCATAGAATTGATATGATCACAAATAAATAATAAGGTGGCAGCTAAAAACACAACGAATCTTCTGATGTAGATTAACATATTGAGTACTTGGTGTTTTTTGTTTCTGTTTCAATGTAAATGTCAAGATGTACTTTGTATTTTCACTTATTATGTTGTACAGACACCTCTTAAGTATATTTTTTTTTCATATTTTATGATTAATAAATAAGATATAGCAAAATTACAAAATAAAGATACTATTATTCATATGTTGTTTTTCTAACCTGTATTAAAAAAAACAAAAACTACAAAACTGTACAGCTTAGTACACAAAAATTAAAAGCTGCTCTCAATTTTATTGTAAAATGTACCTTTGGTACCTTACACACATTTAAAACGAAATAAGTTTTTTAAGCCACTCTGTATTTAAATTTTAAATGAAATTTCTTGACCGTCTTTTGCCTAAAAAAGGTATAAGTGGTAAGATGAGATTTGAACAGCCGTTTATTGAGATATCTGGATAAAATAAAAAATAAATTTTACAATAAAAATGAGAACAGCTTTAAATTTTTATATCCAAAAAACCTCCTCGTAAAATATTTTGAAAATACACCAATTATTAAAAAAAATATTTATGAAAAACTAAAACCAAATTAAACTCTGTATTTCCGAAATCATCCACTTTTGGACTGACAGACCAGGTGCATTTCTAGACCCTTCAACTACAAGATTATCCAAAATTTATATAGTGATGAACCTTGTCCATTTTGATTTCAAAGCACTTGTCTGCAAAAATATCCACACAATATACTTCAGAACTTTGCTACATTTTACCTGAAGAAAGAAAATTTATTTATTTAGAAAATCCATACAAACAACTAATGGTAATCTTGTAGTCTAATTGAGAAAAAATATTACAAATAAAACAAGGAACGTTTAACTTTTTTGTGCCTGCCAAAATTCTGAATATTTAATAAGCTCTAGGTGTTTTTCAGTTCCTCCTAAATATGTTTTTTAGGTAGGTAATAATAGGTATATGCTTAATTGCATTTCTAACAAATAGAACTCTTTCTTTTCTGTTAATATAATAGATATATAATTTCCTAATCACAGTTTCTTATAAAACAATAAATAAAAAAATACGTGTTGCACTCGGGGACTGCCGCGGTAAAGCATGGCATTTTTTATCAACTTATGCAATTATAATTATTTATTTATTTTATTTATGCAGTATTTTTTTCTTTGATATTAATTCAACTTTTTCCTTTGATATTAATTCAAGTTACAATTTTTGAGCATGGTGACCGATAAGAAAACAATTTTTTTTCTTTTATTGAATAAATGAGAAGTTAATATTGTTGTACTTATTGAAAAAAATATATTTTCTATTTGTTTATTTTTTTGAATTTAAATAAACGAAGTCTCCACTGGTAGCTTGCATTTTAAAAATTAGCTAAACTTGAATGAACCTCGTTATGCGCCATTATGCATTGAATAAGTATATACTTTTTAAAAATTAAACTTTTTAAATTACCAAGACTGTGAAATAATAAAACAATAATATTTTTCCTTTTTTTTTTAAGAAAAAAAAAAACTAAAAGTTTCGGGACTCGAACCACCAACTTTGCTATCCACACTATCCAAATTTTGACCACTGTACGCTCTGCGCCACCGAGCACATGTTGATATAAGTTTGGAATCGTTTATACTAATATATAACATTTGATTACAAATATTTACGAATTATTACTTTTTAATTAAACAAAAATAAATTGGAAACAAAATTTTATCATGTCAAATGATACCTACATTGTAATTTAATGGAATCACATAAATATATTATTTAAAAACTATAAAAGTATCATTATTATTTAACTTCTATATATTGTATTGCATAAACGTTCCAGTCCGCAGACGTATATTTAACTCCGCTTCATACTAATACGAATAGGGTCAGATAAAACCTTCCATGGCTATAACGCCGTACCGCTGTGCCGGTCGGAGTGGGGTTTTTTTTCGTTACGGTGTTACGAAATTTCTTAGTTCGGTCGCCACTCAAAGCCCGCAATAAAAGCTATGTAATAGCTTAATATCGAATTAAAACTCTAAACTCGAAATGTAAGCAAATATTTTGTATTTTGTTTCGTTTGACATTTAGTCGCTGCTCTGGTGGTTTCTTCCCATCATACTGAAGCGAGCTTTGATATGAGATGAAGTAGCGAAAAATATAATTACAGCTAAAGTCCATTATTAATACAGAACTGAATAAGCACAACTTAGTGTCATCTTTATTCGTTGGTTATCTAAAACTTTGACTTTAATGCATTCATAACAAAATTGTGACATGTTTTTCTTGAAATGATACAAGACAAATTCAAATTTATCGCTAAAATGATATCTAGTTACTTTTTTAATTATTTTTCTATGTGTAAATAGGACTTTTCAATTCGCTCCTCCTAGTTTAAAAACAGAGTATAGACTAATCCATTCATTCATAATTCAGCCCTTTTTTATTGTAATCATTCAGATTGTGTTTATTATTAGGCTGAGAGCTGTCGCATCCACTGTCGCATTAGGAAGAAGACAGCTTAATTTGACTGGAGATGGTTTGTGGGAGTTTATTTATCTAAGGAAATAGCATGCGTTTTATGAATGAATCAGTATCTACGTCTACTACGCTTGCTTTACCGGGGCCTGTTTTTCTTCCGCAAAAATTAAAAATTTTATAAACTGCATTTTTAATGTTACGTTATATCACATCTATTACGTTATATGATATATGGACCCTTAATTGTTGCCAGTTTTAAAAAACCTTGTGAAAAGGAGTCTTAAAACCCTCCTGCCTAGCTCAGACAGTGTTATAGGTTTTATATTTATGGAACGATGTGATGCGGCTTAGAATTTAACTGAAAAGTTAATGGCACCACTATCTTTACTTAAAATGACAAAGGAAAAGATGTATTAATGCTCATTTAGGTTTTAATAAATACAAATTATGCCTGTTGAAAGTAAGGAAAATTAAAATAATTAAATTAAAAATAATGAACTTTGAATGTATAGAATTGAAACAGAAACTTGTCTCTACTTGATTATCACAGCATAATAAAAGTTTTTACATTAAGTATTAAAAAACAAGAAATTAATGAAATTACATTTAGACTGGAAAGTGACTTTATGGACAGATATGTAAATTTATAATGAAACGTAACTCAATATATATAGGTAAAAATGCTCAGGTGTCAGGCGACACTTATCTGATTCGGTTAGACAGTCAAGGATTTTCAGCACTTCACTGGGACGTTGTTGAAAGAGTGGCGGCACCTCCTGGGGGTTGCCAATTTATTTCAGAGCCACAAAAGAATGTTACTTCTGGTTGACTCTAGTAGCGGTGTTCTCCAGGTCTACTGGTCCATTTTACTACTATATGTGGTGTTCTTCCGATCTACTGGTCTAGTTAACTACCATGTGTAGTGTTCTGAATCCGAACTGGTATCTTTAAATGAATCCAGAGCTTCGTTGTACACTATACATGATTCTGATTCTATTTGTTGACAAAACAAATTCCAATTAGCTCTGCTGATGTTCCATTTTGGTATGGGTGGTATATCTGATTTATGTTGTTTAATCTCTAAAATAATTTGGTATTGATCGCTGTTGTATGTGTATTGCAGTCCATGTCATGAAATTAACGGATATAAATCGCTATCGCATATAGGTAGATCTACACGGAAAAAAATGTGACTAGAAAATTTTACTACAATGTTGTAGTAGTAGACTTGTAGAAAAATACTTAACAATTTGTAGAAAATTTTACTACAATTTATAGTTAAAAACTATTCATTATTGTAGCAATTGAATTGTCGAATAAAATGCTACAACAATAGGAAAGAATTCCACAATGTTTAGTATATTTTACTATTGTTTGTAGAAGTAGAAATTTATTACAATTATCGTAATTACTACTACTAACTTCTGAAAAAATTTGTACAAATATTAATAATTATCTCTACAAAAAATAGTAATTTTCTCTACAAAAAATAGTAATTTTCTCTACAAAAAATAGTAATACTTTACATTCCTTCTTCAAAAATATTCTATAATATTGTAGAAATTCTAAGTCATGTGAACAAAACAGAATTCTGCTATTGGCCAACGTTTTCTTACGTCGATCATAAACGGCCAGACAGCAGTAGCCGTTCGCCATGTTCACATAACAAAGCATGGTACATATACGAGTACCTATAACACATTATTATATTATAAGCACCGATGCGTTTTATTTTAATAATAAATTTTAATAATAAATTCTATTGGTGGTAAGTACATTTATTATTGTTTCTGAATAATTTAATTTAAATAACCTTAGTAGATTATTTTAAAAAAATAGTTGTGGCCAACGATCGAATGTTGTGCCCAACGATCGAATTTTGTGCCAAGTTCAATGATGTTTTTTTGTCTTAATTGTGACATATCTACTTTCTCATTTTTGTTAGTTATCTGACTTGGTCATTTAATATCCAAATCAGTGTAAAGGTGATAAATATCCCCGTTTTAAGGGTATGAACAATTCAATTGGTATTAATTTTTATTTCATATTTTTCAGGTGCAGAAAAGCCAACTGAGACTGAGGGCGCTATTATTACTGTTATTTATTACATAATGTAATTAAGAATTTGTATCTTTTATATTAAAACAATAAATTGAATATTTTATTAAGGAACATTTTTTTCTAGGTTATAATTATAATAATTATGGAATACTACTACAAATTTTATTAAAAATTACTACAATTTGTATGAATTTTTACTATTTATTGTGTGAAATTTTCGTATTTATTTTCATAAAACGCAATACATTTTTAATATAAATTCATACAATGAATAGCAAAAATTATAACAATTTGTAGAACAATTCTTATGATGCATTTGGATCTTTTTACTAAATATTGTAGATAATAACTCTACAATACATTCTCCACAAATATTTGGAAATTTTTACTACAAATTGTCCCTGTCCCTATATGTACTATTTATTGTAGAGAAAAAATCTACAATTGTAGAAATTTGTTCTACAATTTTTTTTCCGTGTAGGGGTGTTGACTCACCTTTTCTTATATTATATCTTGTCAGGGTTCCATCATTTTGTAAAGACAAGTTTAATGTATCTATTATTTCTTATATGATATCTTCCCTTTGATCATTATATTAGAGCCCCATATTTGGTTATATGCATTCAAATCTCCTAGAATGATCCTCGAAGATTGAATTTGTTTTATTAGGTTGAGGTCAATTTTATCTATTGCTTCTCTGGGTTGTAAATATGGATTACATATATTTCAATTGGTTTTTCCAATTATTGTAACAGCAAGGTTGCCTTGTAATTGGATTATTTTTGAAATTTATTATTTATTACTAATTAGAATTATTGATAGATTGCAATATTTTGATTTTAACGTATGTGTTATGGTAGTGATAACTTTTAAAGGTTCGGTTTGTATTATTTTTAAAATTGTTTTCTTATAAATATAATATATCTAGTTTTTGTTTAGATAAGATAATTTGAATTATGATAGAAACCATTTATATTCCACTTAAGAAGATTTACATCCATTTTGAATAAAAATTTTAATAGCTGTCTTGTCGGAAACTTAAGTCTTTTTATACTTTTTAGCTTAAAACGTAGAATTTTTGTACTGTAGCTAAAAGTTTGCTTTAAATTTTAATATTTGGAAGCTCTTATAGCGCATGATATTTGTCTAAGATTTGGTTTGTAAGGTAACTTGATGATGTTGAAAACATTCACCTTACAAAAAAGTATTGTTGACCCAAATTTCAAATTTATCGCTTTAATAATAACCCAGTTATTATATGGGAGTCATGAAAAGTGGGACACACTGTATTTCTTTCATTTTACATTAAACACAGGGTAGTTCAAATTCTCCAATTGTTCTACTATTTATTTAATTTAATTATTTCTCTCTAAGTTTTTTTAATAATGATAATTTTGCTATGTAAGTTTAGTTTATATACCCTATAGTTAAGTAACAATACCATCAGCAATTTCAAATTTTTAATTAATCAAACTTAATTAACCAATCATTCGTCCTTCCTTGCACTTCTAAGATCTTATTTGACTTTTGAAGTTATAATCATCTGAATAAACTTGCTAATAATGAAGAGAAACAATATCAGAAACAAAATTAATTTTGACTTAATTCATTACTTCTAAATCTGTATAGTATTTTTTAAATTTACTTTAAATTTACTCCATCCTTATGCGAAGAATGGTTGTCTTGTATTAAACAAAATTTGTAGAACATAAACAGATTTCGAACAAATATCTACCTTTGCTGAATAACGGTTTTCAGAGTAGCATAACAGTTTTAATGTTTTATCAAATTCCCATCTTTTTCTTTACTAAAAGCACAAAAAAAAATTATATTTACGTTTTTGTCTACGCTAATGGTGGACAAGATATGTGGTAGAGCTCGGACAAGCAGAAGAATCAAATGAAAGACACATTGTTTGGTCACACCATCTGGGACACAATAGTACAAGAATAGTACCCTATTAAGGCTAAAGGAATATCTCCGCTGGTACCACGGCAGTACCATTGTTCACCTTAGCCACAAACAGTAATAAATTAGTTAAATTTTTATAAAACGTTGCTTTTACTTTATAAGATCTAACTCCTAGTTCTCTATACAATATGGTAATAAAGCAGTGCAGTAACTAAATACGCTTAAGATGAATATCAACAACGATTTTTAATATGTTTGCCTATTGTATTGTTGTGTGCAGGTTGTTTTCTATTACACTGACTCTATGTGGTGCTTGCTCAGTGGATGTTGCGGAGAGGTTTTGTTTTAATGATTGTAATGGTATCAGCATCAAAAGATAAAAAAAAAGAAACAACAGCGATGAATAGAACACAATCGATTCAAAGAAGAGAAAAAAAATTGTTAAAATGTTCAATTATAATTATTCTAATAAATACCTTATAGTTTTTTTTTATGAATTTTAAACATGTCATTAAAAAAGTTTGAATTTCTTGATACATTTAAACTATTACATCAGTGTGATGGTTTAAGAGAGAAAAAGTACTCAAAATGAATGAAGGAATAAAACCTAAAAATATTTAAAGCAAATTCATTATTTAAAAGCTAGACAAATAACTAGAATAGACAGTCAGTCCACGAAACGAAATAGTAAGTGTACCACAAGATACAGTGCTGGGGCTCGTATTATTCATAATTTAATTAAATAACATTTTTCTTGTGGGATTGGAAGGATTAATATTAATATGTGGTTAAATAATAATTGTTCTACAAATGGTTTTTAATGCTATTAGTTAATTGCATTAATATGTAGGAGTAAAAGGCGTATTTTATTATTGGGTTTTAGGATGTGCAGACTTTTTAATTTTATAAAAGTAATAGGTTATTTAATTCTTTTGATTCTCTTTTCTTATATTATCACAACCTTGTGTTTATGACTTATTCAGTTTAATTCATATAATGTAGACACTTAGTAATCAGTGTGTTTACATGTTGTATTATAATTATTATTAATATTACTAGTATCTTAAACAAAAGTTTTATTTCTGCAAGTAAATTAAGTTTCAATCTTTATTTGTAACAGGTTAAATAAAAATTTGTTTTGCAATATAAAATTAATTAATATTTTAATATTTTCCTCAGGATGTAAAATCATTAGGTGAAACTTTTAAAATATCTTGATCTTTTCTTTGACGGTCGCAATCTTCAAATATCTGTGAAGGTGATCATTTCTATAATACCATGGAGCGTCTTCAATACCTCGAAGTACCTTGTTCAGGAATATTTGAATTTTGTCTATATTGCACTCTGCTGCATTCCAAGAACCAGACTGGTTTTAAAAACTATTTGTAAAACAATAACTTATTATAAACAGAAGGTTTTGATTTTCATCTCAATAGCCAATGCAATTTTTATATTTTAAGTCAAGCATCTTCCTTTTTTTCTTTGTGCTTTCCATTTTAATAAAACTGCCAGACCCTAAGATATTTTACTGTATCTTAGTGTGGTATTTCCTTATTATTATTAATTGTTCCCTTCCTTTATAATTAAAGCTAATGAATGATAATTTATTCTTACTGTTAAGGTTATGTTTCTTTCAGTCACACTGTTGCATACCTGGTAAAGTTTGTCTATAGTTTCTTCGCTGTCATGTCCCATCACTAGGATAGCTGTATCGTCAGCATAAGTAGTAGTCATCACATGGTTGGTTTGTGGGATATCACAAGTTTAAAACAGGTAAAAAACTGGTCTTAGCACGCTACCTTGTGGTACACCTGTCTTAATAAATTTTCTTGTAGAAAATGCTTCTTTTTGTTTGACATAGAATACTCGATCAGTATTATAAGATTTTAAAATCTCAGTATATATTGTTTTGGTTACATTTTTCCAGTTTATTAATTTATTCCTCAAGCCAAATCCGGTCGATTCCTGGGCTACATCCAAAAATTCTACTAAACATATTTGATTTTCCTTATAGGATTTTTCAGTTATGTCTGTAATTTGCTAAATTTGGTCAATTGTTAAATGCTTGTTTCTAAATTCAAACTGATGCGAACAATTAGTGGTTTATTTATAACAATAGGTGTCGCTTCAACAGTAGTTTCTCGAACAGTATGGACACAATTTGTAATAAACAGGCATGTGTGATGTTTTTTATTTTTTCATGTTTGGCAATCATTATTTTTCATACGTGTGGTACATGTTTCTACCGAAATGCTGCATTTATTAGATAAGTGCGAGTTTAACCAGTGCTTTTCTAGGTTGTTTATATTAAGGATTTTTCCAGTTATAGGGTTGTAGCCGAAAACCTCTTTGGATTTATGTTCTTAATTTCATCTGCTAATTCTTCCGGTATTAATGAATTGATGTCCAAATATTCATTTTCATACGACAGTTATTCCTGTATGCTATTATTTTCGTTAGGCTGAAAAGTGTGTTCTAAATTATCTAAGAAACTTCCTGCTTTTTCTTGATTTGGATCAGTGGCCTTTTTAGTTTTTTGGTTATTTTCCAGAGAGAATAGTTTTTTTTCACTATTATCTGTTACTTCTTATAATTATTTATGGATGGCCTCATTTTTTAACAGTACAATTTCTTTTCGTAATATTTGGGAGGCCCTGTTTAGTCTTGTTTTATCATCTGGTGTTCTTGTTTTTGCCATATTTTTTATTTTTTTTTTTTGCTACTATTTGTCTTATTTAAAGAGGATAATAATTGCTTCTTATTGTCAATCTTTTGATTTCAGGTTTATTTTGCCAAACAGGCTGTTAAATCTCAATTACAAACGTTTATACTTCTGGTTTAATTGTTCTTTAATCTTTAATACATTATTTTTAGTTGTATTCTGTTTGACTATTCTTCTTGAAATTCTTCCCAACTAGATGTTTTGTTTACTAGGTTGGATAATAATCTCTTTTAATAATAGTTTCGATTAATGTTAGAGTTACTGTGAAATGATCTGAATTCAGATCGATGTTTTTTCCAGCTGATATGTAGTTTCAAGAAAATTTTTATAGTCACAAGGAAATCTAACAAGTCAGGGATTTTCATTGGGGAAATATTTATAAGCATAGAAAAGGTCATATCAGACACCGTCAATGTACTCGATGAAGAAATCAAGACTCCCACGTCGGAGAAAATGAAGAGACAAAGAGACAACGAGACAAAGATTCAATCGTGTATAGACAGAGAAAAATAAAAAGAACGAGCCTACCAGACGTTAGCGCACATCTGGAAAATTGGTTAAAATTCCCTCCTAAGGAAATAGATCAAAATATAGCGGTAGACAACAATGGCTTCGAAGAAGAACTTACAAAAATAAAACTCCTTAGAATATGCGTTAAAGCCAGTACCAAGACAAAAATGGAAATTAAAAATATGAGTAAAGATCTGTGGTTACTTGCAAATCGTTATCAAAACAGACAAAGAAAAGTTTAACCTAAGCAGGAAGCGAATAAACCAGAGACACTAGTAAGAACCAGGTCAATAGGCATACAGACGGACCCAATAGCAGACTGAGAATATGAAAGAGAGAAACAGGAAGAGGAAGAAGCAACCGACATAAAAAATGAGGCCAGACAGAGAAAAAGGCGGTTGCATTATAAAAGAAAAAGTATTCTTTAAAATTATACATGATTCAAAAAACGAAAACATTGACGACGTATAAGTATTCTTAAAAACATACGAGAGATAGCACAAAAAGAAGGGCAAATAAATATTGCAATATTACAATGCCAGTACCAGAGATACTGGAGCCAGTAGTAATACGAAATATTATTGAATTCGTATTCCTATATTCGGAAATTGAGATACAGCTGTATACGACCAAACAAAACTATGTAGAAGCCTTATTGGAAAATACAAAGGAGACACAAAGAACAAAACAAACAGGAAAACAATATAGACAACACAGGTGTGGCTATAATTAAATCACGCAGGAAGTAATACGTCGACCTTCTCAAAACAGTCAAAGAAGAGGTACAGAAGACAAACTCAGACCATGGAATAAAGTCAATGAGACAAACAAAGGACGGTAATCTTATATTAAGAACAGATGGACGACATATGGCAGCAAACATGCTAAAAGAGACACTAGCAAAAGGACTTCACGAGAATGAAATTGTGGTCAAGAAAGATACTACCACGAGAATCATACATATTATGGGAATGTATGGTATAACAACGAAAGAAGAAGTCATCGAAGCACTTAAAACAGTACTAAATGGCAAGGACAATTTTATCGTCAGATCACTAAGATCGGCATATGCCAAAACACAAAACACTACTCTAGAAGTAGGACAGGAGGAGGTATTAACTCTTCTATCGGAAAAATAAAAATCGGATGGGTAAATTGCAGGATCCAAGAAAAAATTAATCCTAGAAGATGCTTTAAATGTCAAGAACTCGGCCATAACACGAGGGATTGTAAAGAACCAGATAGAGCGGAAAACTACCTTAGATGTGGAGAAACTGGACATATTGCCAAAGATTGTAAACGCGAGGAATATTGCCACTCCTGCAAAAAGAACGGACATCGAACGGACGGAATGAAATGTCCAGCCTATAGAAAATTGGTAAAGATTGCTAGATCCAAGCTAAGGATAGGCAGCACCCAATAAATAAGTTAATGGACAATACAAACAGAAACAGCAACAAAAACACCTGCAGAGGATAAACCTAAAAATCTAATGAGAAAGAGAGCGGCATACGACGTAACCTATGCAACAGTATCCGAAATGAATGTTATTTCTAGTGAACTAAAAAGAATCTGATAAAAGGAAGAGAATGGCTAAACGATGAGAGGGTAGATGTAGGTGTCTATATGAAAAACAATAATATTGGTGTCCAAAAGGTGGAAGTAAAAACTGGATTTTTAATTATCTATCTAAAGGATATATTGCTGTTACATATCTAAACTAGAGGTCTATAAAACTAAGGTAGATGATATTATACGAGACTGCAGAAGATCAGCTGAAAGCATTGTATTGGGGTATATAAATGCCAAATCTGTCGCATGGGGATCTCCAACAAGTGACAAGAGGAGAGAGTACTAGATGGAGTGGATGAATCTTATAGTTCATAACACAGCAGAAAAACCTACATTTGTTAGAGGCGACACCAAATCCTTCATCGACGTAAGGTGTTTAACCCAACAAATTGTAAAAACCATAGCAGACTGGAAAGTTTTAGATGTTGAAAGCCTAAATGACCATGCTTTTATATATTTTAAAGTAAAAGATAAATATATCATAAAAGAAAATAAAAAAAAAAACAATAAAGATAAATTGGGAAGCCTTAGGAACACTGCTAAAATAAAAAATAGATAGGGAGAATGCCGAAAAAATACCAGATAGTTTTAAATCTATCATGTAAGAAATTTACGTAAGCAGTCAAGTCAACAGAGGGTGTATGGAAGTAAATAGGATGCCCTATTGGTGGGACAGACAAATCGAGGAAAAAAGAGAAGACTGCAAGAAGTTGCGCAAGAAATCCACACGGATGTCAAAAAGAAAGGAAATACCGGAAAACATAAGAGCACATGCAAGGAAAGTATACAAAATATCAAGGAAAGAACTGCAAAGATCGATAGTAAATTCAACGAAGAAACTTTGCGAAGAATTACTAAAGGACCTGGAAGAAGACATCTGGGGACAAGGCTACAAAATTATTAACAAAACGCTAAAAAGTGTAGTTCCATATCAACTCTCACTAGAGAACAAGAAAAAAATCGCTGGCATCCTCTTTCCTACAAGAGACGATAAATGGGAAGTCGAACAAACAGTCTCAAACGTAAAACTTTTTACGAAAGAAGAACTGCACCGAGGACTGGAAAAAATAAAGAAAAAAAAGGCGCCAGGCCTAGACAACATTCCTCCGAAAGCAATAAGAGAGGCCAGAAAAATTGCACCCCAGTGGATTTTCGGAATAATGAACGAGCTGTTAAAGGAACAAATATTCCCAGAAAGAATTACTGGGAAATTATCTAAATTCAGATCGATGTTTTTTCCAAATGATATGTAGTTCCAAGAAAATTTTTATAGTTACAAGGAAATCTAACAAGGTTTTAATTGGTACACTGGGCCAATATATAAGTTTTCCAGTAGATTGAAAGAAGCAACCGCATTGAGTTGTTGCCTTACGTAATTCTTCCCTTAGTTGTGGATAGTCCGGATCCGCACATTATAGTATTTTTAACGTTGCATACCTTGCCAATTACAAATTGGTTAAGAATGTTAAGGTAATATTATCTAGATATGCATATATTTTAAAGTTTTAAACCCTTTCAGTTACCGAGAAAAAAAATCGAAAGGCTTTAAATTTTGAAATATAATAAAAATAAATGCATTCCTTTTTAAAAAATTACTGTTTGAGATATCCTTGTTCGAAAATTATAAGGGGTGTTGTAATCACCTTAAAGTAATCTTATCTTTGCTTATTTTAGATAGCCTAGCTAGATAAGTACTGTAGTTTTTCTTTCTTTGAGCAAATTGCTATTGTCATTACCTGGTTTTCTTCTAGTTTTATTTTTACTTCTTCAAAATGAGAAATGTTGTTTTTACGAATTGTATTTAATTAAATTTTGGTTCATTATTTAATATGTATAATGTAATTATCCAAACTGTATTAATATAATTGTCGTACAAGAAATATAAAAAAATATAATTAATACAACTTACCGATGTAAGTTTTTAACTTTATGGTATCATAAACTAAATGTATGTACATTTTTTAAAGTATTCAACAAAGTTCTCATTAAAAAGCAAACCATTAGAAGAATTATTTATTGCTACACATACACTTAACGTTAATTATATCAACACTTGTTCCTATTTACACAAACTCATCTATTCGTCACCTTGACAGTTCTTTTCAATAACATGCTACGTACTCGAGTCTACTCTAGCCATTATCTCTAGTTTTAAATTAAGAACAGGATGATTTTCTCTAATACCACGTTTGGCATAAATAATATCGTGCCGCGGGCGAACATATCTCAACGCGCTCTCATGGAACCATTAAGATGGTTGCCCATTTATCCATGTTTGGTACTATTCTATACTGAAGTTATGCTACGATTTTTTTTGTGTAAGTATGTAATTGATGCGGTACGAAATGCAAATTCCCACTGATCATCAGTAAAATTTTGATTTTTAAAATGGACAGCTACACTATACTAAATTGGAATATTTACATAATTCAGTTATGATCTAACTTAAATAATATGCTTCTTTATCTTTAACCTTTTAAATTTTATGGACAAAAAATCACCTTTCTCATTTCTCATTTCATGTTTTTTATTTTGATAGTTGAATCGGGAGTTACTGGATTCGACCACCAACTCAGGTAGGTTTCGACCACGACGTTCGGATCATAAGATTAGTGGATTATCTCCACTTCTAAGAATACCTACCTAGATATTTAGGGTTTTTAATAATTTATTGCTAGCAATTATTTTACATATTAAGATTTTACAATTTTTGTAAAATTTTGTCAATACGAAAACCAATACAAAAAAACAAATTTCAGATCAATAATATTTATTAGATATCAATTAGAATCCAACATAATAAAAAATGTTAAAGTTTTTTATATATCTACATACAGCATGGCTCCAAATTAAGGTAAGTATTTAAGACTTACAGATTTAACCACATCCCCAACTAGCCATTGATAAAAGTGTATTTGTTGTGAAGTCCTCACCATCATCTACTAACTGTATAGTCCAGGAGACAGTGACGATTTTCGCTATTTATTTTCCCAGTCAGCAAACACGGATAGAGAATTGTAGGGTTAGCAATTTTAAGCATAATTTATATATTTAGAGGGGGTGGGGGGTCCGATGGGTTAAAGCCGAAAATGCGTCAGAATATACGAAAACAAGGCTCCTGTTTTCCAGTGATAAAAATAGTTCTAGTAGTAAGAGATATACTGAAGTTAAGTAAAATAATAGTCTGGTTAGTCTGTATGGATAATATATTTGGCAAGTGCATAAAATACACTTTCAAACGAGTTATGTACACAATTTTTCCTACGACCACAATTATTCAAATAATGTTCCAGGTGTTTTGTATATTAAAGTGTACGCATAGGCCACATAAATAAAATCATATATCACAATGTTTCACCTCACCAGTTGGTATATTTATAGAAATAAAACATAATAATTGAAGATACTCGTATTACAGAAGAAAATAGGGAAATAAATTACATTTCTTTTTACATTTTTATATAATAATTATTTTATTTAGAATTCACGAAACACTTATTAGTGTTTAGTTTTGGATTTTTTTTACAATTTTGACACAAGCCTACTCTACATTAATTATAATTATTGTTAGTTTCGTTATGTCAAATCATTTATACTCGTTGGGTGCGCGTGATAGAAATGGTCCTCTAATGCTGCTAAAAACATAGCTAAATTTTCATTAAAACACTGTACTTTTGACATTTGCGATACTCCGACGCATACGCATTATTGATGTAATCTCATGATTTTACAGTACTAGTTTTTGCAATTTTATTGTGATTTTAAGGTTATTGCGGTTATTCGTTTTGTTTGGTTCTGATCTTTTGCGCTTTTAGAGTATTTGTCTTTCATAGTTATAGTTTTTAATTAGAATTTTAATTGTGTGGTCTTTTTATATTTGATAGCTGCTTTTCGACTAGTGCATTATTCTTTTTGTGTTACAAGTATTAGAAATTAAAAATTAGAAAAAACCGACTTCAAAAACGTGCAGATGCCATCACCACATCTTAACAAAATTTATATGGGACCAACCCTAAGGTACCCCCTTACTAACAAAAAAAGACTCATAAATCGGACAAGGTGGTTAAGAATTATCGCTAAACATACATAAAAAATGAAGAGTTTGAGGATTTTCTCATGGACCCAATTATTTGGTTTTGACCAAATTTATATGGGACCACCCCTGAAGTACCCCCTTTCTAACAAAAATCATTGAAATCGGACACCGTGTTAAAGAATTATCGCGACGAATTGAGAATCTCCTCCTTTTTTAAAGTCTGTTAAAAATAAGCTCCATAACCATTAAGTACATGCTTCTAGTTAATATCTACCTAATCGTCATCGGATGCTTGCAACAAGGGGAAAAAAGTATGTTTTTTTTTTAGTTATTTTTTACTTAAAAGGATGTGGCTGTTGGGTTTTAGCTATCTGAGCCAAATTGTCGGCTAAGTGTCCTCTTTTGGGGCACCCAGAACCGAAAATAATTTAGTTATATATCATGTTTTTTTGACTGACTTCAAAAAAGGAGGAGGTTCTCAATTCGTCGCAATATTTTTTAATTATTTTTTAATATGTATGCAGCTTGGATGAGGGCTTTAGGAAGAGATCCTAAGACTGAAACGCTGACTGCTATAAATGCCGTTTTTAGAGCACATTTTATAAAAAATAACTTCATTCTAGCAGGAACTAGGAAACGTTTAAAAATCATGCTGTACCAGTATTACTTTAAGACCTCGTCTCTTTAATAAGTTAATATTACTTCATTCTATAGCATATATTAAAATGGTTTTTAACTTGTGTCCTTATGATTAAAAGATGTAGGTATTTTAGTTATGTTATAATAGAAATATATGAAACATTGTATTGACCTGCTGGTCACTGGTCATTCCACTTTTACTCCCTTTTTTCATAAATTGTCAAATTATTTAAAAACAAATACATTAAATTGTTATTAACGATAAAGAATACTTTTAATTTATTAAAACAAAAATAAAACCTAAATCAGTGAAAATAAGTTGCTTGAGATGGGGTCGTTTTTATGGAAAATTTTAGTGTTAATACTTTACTAATAAAACTACAGTTAATTTATCTTATATATAAATACAACGGAAGAGTTAATTGGATTTTCTTCTTGTTGAGCTTCAAAAATAGTAATTTATCATGATTTAAAAACAAATACATGAAATGGGCAAAATAGGCCTACTAAGGCACTTTGTGCACAATCTCACCTGTATCGATGTTACGTAATGCGCGAATTCAATTTGACTTACTTTTGTTAATAGATTGGCATTCCATTTTAAATACAGTTCACTGGGAAAAGATTATTTAAATATACACGGACCGGGAAAACAAGTACGAAAAAAATTCACTGGCTCCTGGACTAGTACTGTATCGAAGGAATTTTATGAATGAAACAAATTACGACCATACTACAATAACGATCCACTCTAGTTACGCTGTTGTCAGACGTTATTTTTTTTTTGGATAATTTAAAGACAACAGTATTACAAGCAAAAGTAATTACATTACTATAGTTAAAAACATCGCAAACTTGGTATCAATATTTTATCCAAATATTGTATTTCTGCCGAGGATCATCCGCGTTGACTTCAGAAATTTTGTAAATAATATCTGTCTTGGTTATATATCTATGGTTAAAAGAACGTAAACTTGGCATCAATGTTCAATCAGATTATTGTGTTTCTACCGCGGACGCTAACGTTGATTGTTCAAAAATTTTGTAAATAATTCTATCTATCTTGGTTCACGCTCACGCTCAACGGGACGGAGCTTTATGGGAAAACGACCAAAGATATAAAAAATTCGTTTGGGAGGAATACGTAGGTTACAGACGGCTACAATTTAAAATTTGTTAGATGTATACAGGATGTCCCACATAAGAAAAAAAAATTAGTTTATTAAAAATTATTCAAACAAGAGTAAACAATTAATTTCTTTCCTTAAAAATTCAAATAAATCGAAAACTAATAATAATAGTAATAGGGAACCTTTAGTTAACTGACATTATTTTTGATGTAGTTTTTAATTCTAAAATAAAAAACAGGGTGTTCCATTAAAAATAATATAACTTTGTATATTTTCTCTTATGTGGGACATCCTGTATACATCTATTCATTTTCATACGTACCTAACCTACGTATTCCTCCCAAACGAATTTTTTATATCTTTGGTCGTTTTCCCATAAAGCTGCGTCCCGTTGAGCGTGAGCCACCCTGTATATCTATGGATTTAACAAATAAAAATCTGGATATTACATTTGATTTATAAGCCTCTAATTTTTCGTTAATAAAATCAGTTTTTTTATTGAAGAATTTGGACTTCTAATCTTAACATTTGTTTTAATTTGTACTTTCATTAACACATTTGTAAAAAGAAAAATGTTTGGATGATGCTTATAAAATTCAGAGTTAAAAAAATTTCAGAACTACACCAAACGTGTGGTGGAAACATGGCCAAGTCAGCAATGTAATTTTTCTTAATATATTCATAAAATTCTTTCACCCAAATCATCAGGCATTAAATAAAATAGTTCTGTTTTAAAAAAAAGTTTTGGCTTCAGAGGGATCAAGAATGTGCAAACCAAAATACAACTTCAGATATTTTCCGATAATTGATTCTGCGTTTTTATAATCTGAAACCAGACCTAGACTTTGATTTTTTTTTAAACCAGTTTTGTGTTAAATGAAATCTACATTACAACATTTTTAAATAATCCCATATTTCCATAGAAGCCTGATCAATTGCGATTTCAAAATTAACAACAATTTCTTTGGGATAAAACTTTAATTTAGGTTCTGTACATTTTTCAAAAATAGTTTTATATAACAGTTTATATGTTTCCTACTTTTTGTCTGGTAATAGAGCGAACACTGCAGGTACAAATTATCCATTCTTAAAACCCGTGTAGGGTAAAAAACTAATAAAAAAAAGGTTGACAAAATTACAATATATTTATCATCATCTAGATTCAATAGAAATGGCTCACCTTTATTTGGAATTAAATTGAGTTTTTTAATCGCACTTTTGCTTTTTGGAAGGGTTAGTAGAATTGGTTTCTTATAAATTTCGCCGGTTCCCTGTAAATCATCCGAGTTGGTTTCTCAGCAAAGCCATCATCAACGGCCTTCCGCTTTAGTGTATTACTTAATTTTTCTGATGGTAGCATCACTTCCATGTCAATGTTTGCCGACTTTTCTTAAAATTTTCTTGTGTTGCCATTGTATACACTTTAGCAGGACATTTGCGTTTTAAACACCGCCTCTAATCTCACCGATTTTGTGCTTTAGAAATTATTTGTAAAGTTTGTCTTTGTTCATTCACAATTAAAGAAGCACTTTCCATGGCGTTTTGGAAATACATAGATCGTCAAAATTATTGGACCCCCTTATGTTTGTCAAAATGAGACATTATTATTAAAAGTCAAGAAGTGTGTTACATAGTACATTTATTTTGGTTATGTGTCCAATGCAAATTGGCTGAATTAAATTTTAACTGAACAAGAAAGAAATACAAAGAAAAATTGTGCATAATAACAATGATTTTCTATTGGTGGGTTACTTTGGGTTAAAATAGACAACATGCGCAGTGTGCAATGTTACATCTTCGGTCTCTTTAATCTAAGATTAGTAGGTACGTTTAAAAATTTTTTTAAAATTTTTATTGAAATGTGTTTTTATGAATTTGAATGGCTTTTCTTTTATGAAAATAATGAGCTTCTAAATGCTTATCGCCTACTGGATTTGATTTTGCTTGTACCTTCTCTAATACTAAAAGAAATGAATAAAAAATTGAAGAAATTATGCTTACCCACATATTATCTACAAAAGAAATATAAAAGAATATTAGGCTAGTTACTTAATGCCATCTTATTTATCGTTTGTCGGTATTTTTTTCTAAAGCACTAATGACAGCATAACTTTCACACTAACCTTCAATTCAATCTAAATAATGTGTTATACCAACAAAAAACAGGCCATTAAGCCACAAACTATGTTTAATGGTACATCTGAGCATGTACTTAACACCTGAAACAAACTAGATTGAAGGTACTTTGTTAGTTAATTTAGACCGCAAGATTGAAATACGAATTTACACATGTCAGTTGGTTATATCTAGATATGGTTAGAATGATTACTTAATGGATTTATCAGAATGTTCAAGAATTTAAGAATTATATATTATTTTGAAGTCAAAGTATGCCAATTTTTCTCTATTTTATTATACAAAAAAATATTGTATGCTTGTTAAAAATCATATTATGTTACTTTTAACACACTTGTATCATAAATTTCTTTTGTATATCTTGTGCATATATATTTTTCAAAATTTGAAGTAAAATTCAAAAGTTTAAATATTAGATAATATTAAATATTGATAGATAATATTAAGGGGTTGTCAAAAAGTAATCTGAAAAGCACGTGCATATTGTTTAGTTTTGAATTTCAATGTCCTCTATAAACAAAAGATATGTAACAGACGCGGATTTGCACTTTATCACTGGCCAACATCCATTCATTAAGCAGATTAAATTTTATCTTAAACTATCACAGAGAACGGACTTAGTGGAAGTTTAGTTCCGGGAAGTGAGGTTCTGTTTTTTTAAAACAGTTTAGATAAAAGCGGATAAGTACACAGAATCAAGATCACTTGAAAACTTTATAAATATTTACTGATTTTTATATTCTAGGTAATTTTTATGAGCCCATAGTTATAACTTAGCTTAACTTAGTCTCTTGTCAATTACAAAAAAATGTATAATGATTTCATGCAAAAATATAATATACAGGGTGTGGTTAATTGTTCACAATATAACTATTCTTTATATAGAATCACTATTATGATGTCATTTCACCTATATCATTTTTTAGATATACAACTGAGCATCAGTTGTTGTGATATTGAATTTAATTTATGTGACTTCTTATTAATTACTGCAAGGATCCTCGGTTCATTGTACAATTTAAATTTTTTTATTATTAGATCATTGTTATGACAAATAGGTATTTTTCCACCTGATAAATTAATAGAAAAGTATATAAATTGAATATGAAATTAGTGGTAATCACCAAGGCATAAAGCAAAATAAATATGAGTGGCTTAATTATATTTGGTCGTAATACATCTTAATGCATTGAACCGACAATTGTTAGCATAGAGAGGTTCGTTCTTAACCCCTCTGCACCTTTGTGCAGGCATAAAAATGTCGCCTTTATATTTTAAAAAAGCTAATTTTTTAAACAAACATATTTTATAAAATACTAATATAATATTGTGTATTTATTATCAAGAAATTGGAAATCGAAATCCGGAGAATCAGTATAATTAAAAAATAAAAGGCTGAAATAATTTAAAAATTCGAAAACATCTCAACAATCCCCCTACGAATTATTAAGACCACCCCCGGACCCCAAAAGTGAAAACACCCATATGACATAGGCTGTACCTTGTACTACAAAATTTGCAGGAGAAATTCATAAATGCTATAGGGGCATTTTTGGGATAAATTGCTTTTTAATTTGCATTTAAATGAGCTCAGACTATTAATTTGTTTTAGAGAGGTAGGTAGATGATTGAATAATCTTATTCCACAGTAGTATGAACTTTTTTCAAACATGGTTGAAACATGAGGGGGTATGCGTAGTAAATGTGAATATGCCATCGCGTAGTAAACTTGAAGAAGCTGCTTGGTGTCCAAAATATTTTTTAACTGGAGAATTGCATAGTACTCACTATTTAATTTTTTGCAAACGGAGTCAGTATTGGAACTCCAGCTCATATCTGCATCTATAAAAACTCCTAGGAATTTTGTTTTTATAGACAGTGGGACAAAATCATTATTTATTTGTATTTAAAAAATCTGTTAATATTCTTGATCTAGAATGGAACTGAACGAGTACTGTTTTGTTGCATTTGTTTTACATCATTCTCTAGAAACAAGAGACGATCTGGAATGAAGTTCCTCAGGTGATTCTGCATCGACAGCAACATTGGTATAGTTTGCATATATTGAAATGTGACCGGATGAAATGAAGTAAGGCAAGTCGTTTATGTAAAGGAGAAATATGAGTGGACCCAATACTAATCCCTGAGGAACACTGCGATCCATGTCCTTTACTTCTGATAAGCAACCATTGATTCTAACAGATATTTTACGATAATCTATATAGGAATTAATCCATTGCAAAAAGTTACTCCTAAAAACCTAAAACACTTAATTTTCCAATAATAATTGAGATATCGATAATGTCAAAAGCTTTAGATAGATCGAAAAAGAGCGCACCTACTAATCTTTTTCCATCCAGCTGATTGTGGACATAATTAAAAAAAGCAGTAGTGGCACTTTCTGTTGACCTATCAGGCAGAAACCCATGTTGTTGATAATAATTTTAAATGATAACATTTTTTTATATATACATTTTTCAAATATTTTACAGAGAACAGTAGGCACTGTGATAAGTCTATAATTTTCAAGAGACGTTGATTCACCTTTTTTAACGATAAGCAATTGGTTCTGATATATAATGACCAGTTGTAATGCAATCTACACCCATTGCATTAGTATTTTTTAAAGAACTAATGACTGCAGTTACTTCTTGGGAATCTGTTCCATCATAGAAGAATGTATTTTTTACATGCATGGTTGTGTAGTTATGAAAATTTGTATTGTCAAAATTAACAGTGTTACTAGCTACGGTTGAAAAATAGTCAGCAAAACAATTAGCTACAGTTTTTTTGTCAGATATTAATGTGTCGTCAACATTGATCTGCCATGGCAGTTATCCCAAACACTTGTTTAAAATTAATGTAAAAGAAGATGAAAATTGCGAGTTTTGTGAAACAACCGGAGACCTTAATCACGTTTTCTTCGAATGCAAGAAATACTCAGTACATTCAAACACTCTTTATATGAATCTTATAAAAAATAACATTCCATCCCCCTTAAATATTGAAATAACTTTAACACATTTTTCTGACGATATTATCAACTGCCTCTTACAATTTCTGAAAGACACTAAGATTCGTCTATAATTGGAATCTTAATCTTGTTTCCTCTGTATTTTACCTATTTGTTTACCCTCTTACCGAGGCCTAATTTTGTTTGTCTATTAAAAAAACGTCCTGATGGGTCCCTGGACGAGAAGCGAGTGTCCCCGTTCTATATTGTTTATTTTTTTTCTTCTTCTTACACCTTTTGCTGTTAGGAAATATTCTTGGGTAGTTCTAATTATGGACGAATCTGTGTCTGGCTGAATGGCAATGTGCCTATGCCAAAAAAAAAAAAAAAAAAACATTGATCTGTTAATTTTTGTTTTTGTTCACGATTTTTGTTTTCTAACAATTTTTGATAATGATCCTTTTTAGTTACATTTATTAATTAAACATAATCTTTTTGTTAGAATTGTAATTTCTTAACAAATCTGAGCTGTCACAAGTTTTAGTAAGCCAATACAAATTTTTAAGATCATTACCTGTATGTATAATGTTTTTCCTACACCCACATGTATATTAGCTTATCTACGCACATATTACAAAACGAAAATGTATGCTATTGCCTTCAACTGAACGAATATATTTCATATCCATTCTAAAGAATGTATCAAAAGCATCATCAGTAGTGTCTAATTCATACTTGGGCGAAAAATCTTCTTCTAAAGTCTATTCAAAACAATCTCTCCCATCCAGCAACAGCTGGTATTTTTTTTGCGCTTCTATTGGTTAATCGGTCATTAGTCATTTAGACAAATATTTTTTTGTCAGAGTCGAATTCAGTTCAATTTGGATAATTATAAACGGCGTATTGGTAGCATTCACAATGTTGGTTAGTTTGAACATTTTGTATGTTTGATTGATTATAATTCATTATATTATAGTTTAGATATACACATATTGTGTTATTTATTTTTGTTTTGTTTTTGTGGTTGTTAGTTTGAACATTTTTTACTCTATTTTATGGACATTTAATTGACTATATTTTGTATCTGCTGCGTGATACTATGTCCTCCACAGATACAGCAGATGAAGTCCAGCAAAATGTTTTTACTCTTTCTAAAAAGCGACCGAAAAAGGGACATTTGGTCATCCGTACTAAAGAAATGGTTCTTAATATTTATAAGCATTAAATTTTATAGAACCATGATATGTTGGTACATGATGTTGAAAGGAGAGTTGCTGATAAAACAGGGATGTGCGCTAAAACCGTTTTTAATGTTATGAAGGAGTATAGGCAGATTCATAAATTTTCTGAACCAAAAAGAAAGCTACATTATAAACAAATTAGTGGCTCTGTGGATGATTTTGATAAAAATGCCATAAGGCGCAAAGTACATCAATTCTTCTTTAGAAATTAACTTCCAACAATCGATAAGGTTTTATAAGAAGTCAATGATGATCCATATTTGTCTACTTTTAAGCGAGCTACATTTTACAAGCTTTTCAAAACACTTACAGTTCATCAAATTTCTAGAGGTCTTCGACGCCCAGACAGAGAACGCGCTACGTGTGACTAAGATAGCTATTGTACAGTCTGCTAAACAAGTTATTTTAAATAGTTTTTAATATTTTTAGGTAATTAAATTTTAAAAGTGTGGAATAGTTTAGGGATTAAATTGGTCTGATTGGACTTTCTTAGAACGTTTTTAAAAGCAGCTAAAGATAGTATGTAGAATTGAAAATAATTATTATGCCATAAAAGGTGTTTTGGAATTCCTTCAACCTTTTGAAATTGAGTCAGAAAATATAAATTTTATAGGATAGCGGAAAATACCTATAATTTTTTTGTAGGCCTTTGTAAATCGTGGAAATAGTTTATATTTTATTTCTACCTCATTAAGGAAAATGGTACCTATTATTAATAACGGTTGTTTCTGAAACATTACTAAAATTTTCGAAATTTTGTTTTTCTACAAATTAATAAACTATACTATTGCGAAAAAAATTTATTTCTCTTATAATTTTATAAAAAATAACAGGGGAATATTTACATTTCTTGATCTATTAAACAAAACGATAAATTATCTCGACGAATGACACCATGTTCTAGTACGGAAGCTAGCTTTACATTTTTGTTGGTGGTTTCATGGGTTTCATATCAATTTTTTGTAATTGTAGTTTACACGTACATATACCTCTTAACACTTGTTTGCTTTATTAAAAAAGTGTGTTGTTGTGATTTACGTCGAAATAAGTCAAAAACAACTTGAAATCCCATATAAAATCAAAAAGGAGAAACGGAAAAAAATTGAGCCTGTAAATGAACACAACTCAGAAACAAAAATAGCTATCTAATAATAAAAAAATAAAATTTGATTCTTGTGCAGCTTCATCTATATCATTAACTGTTTTTGGTTTTTTAATGGTTTTTCTTGGTGATGAAAATTCCGATATCTCACGGTTATCGATTCTTTTTTTCTCTCCAGAAATGCGGACGACAGTGTTTTTAGATACTCCTGTGACTGCAGCAACACGATCATTTACATTTTTAAATGGTATTGAAGGTGAATTAAAGTTTCCTTCTCTTCTCATAAACTCTATAACATTGGCTATTATTTCGCGAGATTGACTGTTAATCACGCGGCCTCTTAATTTGCTATTAAACTCCATACTTAGGTTCTATTAAACTGTAATGAGCAAAAAACACAAACGAAAATAAAAGAAATGTTTTAGCGAAATTTACATCTGACATTTACGTCTGAATGAAATAGTGAAATACTTGATGCGCAGAGTGTACTTTCATTGCGTAAATCCGTCAGGATGCCTGTCAGTAGTGCTTTCTCTGTCTAGCCGTCGAAAGCCTCTAGAAATTTGATGAACTGTAATTTTAAATTTAAAACTCGAGGAAAAAATAGTTTGCTTTTAGACAAAATGAAATTGTTTCGTTCTACGCCACAAAAAATAAAACGGTACAGAGAAGAAAAGCAAAAAATATATTATCTTGATGAGACTTGGATTAACGCAGGCCACACCAAATCAAAAGTATGTTTTGATATGTCGGTTTTATCATCCAGACAAGCCTTTTTGGATGAACTTTTAACTGGTTTTAAAAACCCATCAGGTATGTGCGTAAAAACAACTCATTATATGCCATATTGGAAGTGAAGAAGGCTTTGTCTCTAATGCACTTTATGTATTTAAGTTGAAAAATCCGGTGACTATCATGAAGAAATGTGTGGAGAATCGTTCAAAGAGTGGTTTTCAAACACCCTACCAAAATTAGAAGATAACTGCATTATTATTCGAGAAAGCTGGAAAAAATACCTACAACGACGTCTAAAAAAGGTGATTTTTAAAAATGGCTATAAGGGAAAAAATTAAATTCGACTAACAAATGCTTGAGATCCAACTTCTAAATCTTGGTAAGCAACATAAACATTATGAAAGGTATGTAATGGATAAAATGGTTAAGCAGCAAAACAACGTAATATTGAATTAATCTAGATTGACGTTAAACAATACGTAGCAGATAAAAACTCAACATTTAAATCTGGAGACATTAAAATTCTTTTTGAAGAAGTAATATTATTAATTTCTCCAGAAAAATGGAAAGAGTGTATCGACCATGTTCGCCAAAAAGTTGAAGTAAAAATGTGGGAGTTGGATAATATTATAGAGGTTCAGGTAGAACCACTTGTAATTTTGATTATTGAAGATAGCCCTTCAAGTCTAACTAATTTATCCGATTCAGAATAGTGCTAAGTCAAGTAAGGAAGATTGCTATATTACAGGGTACAAGGTGTCTAATTTAAATACTAGTAGAACAAGAACAATAAAGAACAAAAGTTGTCAAAAATACAAAAGGTTTCTTTTTAAAATGCACAATTTTAAATCAAATACCAAATTCAAATACCAAATTCAAATACCAAATTCAAATACCAAATTCAAATACTAAATTCAAATACCAAATTCAAATACCAAATACCTCTTATATTTAAAGTTTTTTTAATGCTTTTAGTAAATATATTAGCTATTAAAGAATTTGCAATTATTTGGACACCATGTATAATATAATTTTATAATATGATTGTTTTAATGCTCTGTATCACAGTAGACATATATAATGAACTAAATATGATGCAAACATCTCTTTTAAAGTTAAATACATTTATTAATTTGTATTGCAGGTTATGTCGCTCACCTATCTTCGTCCAGAAATGTCACTAAAGTCTGGGAGACCGTGTATGACATTTATTTTATAGTTTTGGTTTACAAAATATGTTTTTATCGTAATAAAAAAATAATTTCACAATTACACTCTTTTATTTTACATTTTTGCAAGACGGAAAAGTAAAATACGGCCCTGCTCAATTTTAGCGTCCACCTGCTTCTGTTTACATCAGGCGTAAATTAAATTTGAATAGACTTTAGTTTTGCATTAAGATTTGTAAAAGAAAGATCTCTAAAAGTTACTATTTCATTGTTAATTTTGTTTTGTGCACATGGGATGTCTCCAAGCATAACATCCAAGCCAAAATGATCACCTAGATTAAAATCAATCACAGTTTCAGTATATATAGGACATTTGTTAAAAAATAGTCTATTTTAGATTCAGTAATGCGGTTGTTTTTATCTATACATACCCGCGTGGGGTCGTGATTCTGACAAGTCAGTATAAAACTCTGAATAAGATCAGTAAGGAGATGTTTATTATAAGAATCTGTTAGAAAGTCAATGTTAAAATCTCCACATAAAAATACAGCATCATAAAACACAACGAAATGATTTAACATATATGACCATTTTTTAATAAAAAGTTCAATATTTCCAGAGGGAGATCTGTAGACGTTTATAATAATAGAGATTATATTCTTTACAGTAAATGATATAGCACAGCTTTCGAAATGTATTTCTTCTGATAGGCTATTTATAAAATTTACTGTCTTATATGTAATTGTTTCTTTTATTAAAATAAGTGATCCACCATGAGTCGGCGATAATGTAATCTCTAAAGTTAATAAAAGGCAACAAGATATTATTACACCAACATTCAGTTATACAAAGAATGCCTGTAGATTTACAAAAAAAAACCTGTCGTTGATGGGGTCGAACCCAGACTTCCATCTATACTAGACATGTATCCTTACCGTTAGACTATCAACGACATTGACTGCTGAGATTCCCAAACGGAAATTTGAAGTACTATTCTAGCCAGACGATGTTCAGGTTCTTTCTCAAATCTACAATTACATCCAATACAGCATCGGTGTGTATTAAAAATTCATTTATGCTTAAGGGCTCAATATGCATAAATGCAAGTTGCAGGTTGCAGTACGGAAAAATGGGCTTTTACTGCATACATATTTTTCTGGTGTTTAGTTGTGTCAAATATATTGGTTTTAATTACCTATGTGTGAGTAGTTTCTGTGATTATGGTAAATTATTTTTAATTATTTTATGCACGACCAGGTGATAAAGTCTAGATTATAAATACGTTTAGGGGGCGTAAAGTGCCCCTTTATCGCCCGCAGACTACTTTATCGCCCGCCAGGCGTTAAAGTAATAGTATATTATTCAACGAGCGTGTAATGATGGCTTTTAGATACGAGGATAAAGTTTGCACTACGAGCCGCAGGCGATTAGTGTAATCATCATCCATTACCCACGAGTAGAATACTATCCTTTTTCTATGATTATGTTTTACTTTAAAAATATATAGGTTTGGTTAGCTCCTCGTTTATGTACACCCCTGTATATTTAAGTATAATTGTTAAATGTGGTCATACTTTCATATTATTTTCTTTTTTGTATTTGCATTAATAAAACAACTATCGATTAATTGAGCACTTATGCGTTAGTGGTTAACATGTTGGTATCATTAAATAGGTAAATTTATAAGGAATTTTATTTTAAAGTAATATACATGTTGTTGCTTAAACTTAAAATTAGCCATATTTAAGACATGTATAAAATAAAGCACTTCTATTACCACTATTATTTAGCTCAGTATCTTATCAATCTGTATTTTAAACAAATTTAAAATCATTATTAACCTCTCTAAATAATTATAATAATTTAATTTGGGGTCTGCACCATTCTCTGATTTAAAAAAAAATAATTACTTGACAACCATGCAATATTTAAAAAAAAATTGTAGACTTATATACAGTATTACGAAACCATTTTAAAACTGAAATAAAATACAGAGTGTTCTATTTTAAAAATATACATTTTTATTTGCCAGGCAATAACGAAACACCCTGTATGTTCAAAAATAATTATAGAATATTATTTATTTTTTAAATCCATATAACTTTTATTTAAAACTTATTTGCGTGTCTATAACTAATGGAACACCCTGTATAATAAAGTCTTAAACAATAATTATCTATATTACATTACGGAGAATTTCTAGAGTTACCCAATTACTGTAAATTATATTTTTAAAGCTACTATGCACCAGTCTCCCCTAAAAGATAGTAATCACATTATACAAGTTACCCTGTATAAGAAGCTTATTTTCCTGACGGTAATTGTTACACGTCAACAGATAGGCAGTCGATCTCTCCTCAAGATACCAAACAAAATTGATTATTGCTGTCAAAAAGTACCATCAATGGTAGTTGGCTACCCGGTGGACCCTATACTATGATAACTATTAACTTGACCGAGTTGAACCGCTGCAATTCGAGATATCTGGCAATTAAACGCCAATGACGAATATGATTTAGATTGGAGCTATCGATGAGAGACTACCTTTTTAATTTAATTGGTTAAATTGGGGTTAGGTTTAACATCTGGTTGAGGGTGTGTTAAACATCTTCATTTTTTTTTAATTGGAAGAGAAATCAATAATAGCTTATTTAAATATAAATATACAGTGTGTTTGCAAGTAAAATGTACTGGTATGGAAAATCTAGGTATTGAATTTGTTTAATAAAGTGTTATTTATCACTGTCAAAATGTAGAAACTTATTTATTAAAGCTGGGTCATAAAATAGATGAAAAATCAACATATTTTGTGGCTGTACATATTTACTCAGGTTATGCCCTAGATTGATGAGGAGAGTGGTGTGATAACTGGTACCTAGGACCTACCTAATTATTTTTTTTTGCTTTTAGTACATTATCTACATCATCATTATCTTTCTTTTCAATAAAATCGTTCAACTTGAAATTTTTTTACCTATTTTAGTTTTTAGTTTTTATTTCGTTACATAATATTTTTCATTATATTAGTTCATCTAGTGCCTCATTATTACAAAGTTTCTTTTCCGTCAATTTGTTGCAGTCTAACTCCGCAATACGTAATCCTTCCAAACACTTTACTCGACTAAGTGCCACGTAAGCTTGTCCTTCTTTAAATATTTTGAGCTTAAATACACAACTCTGTGGTCTTTAGTGTTGCCTTGCATTTTGTGGACAGTTGAAGCCCATGATAAAATTAAGGACAACATCCTTCTTTCAGCCGTCCCATAACTGAACTCTGCTGGAAATTGTATGGCTCTAAGGTGAATAAGGTGTATGCCGTTTCTTCCAAAGTCGATTCAACTGACGGTACAGCTGTTTGGTACATTTGAGTTCGACGAAACTGAGGCCAAATAATTTCAGTAATGTAGCCGATAGTGCTGTTTACCAATCCCTTCGACGTCAATATTGGATCATAACTTAACTTTTGCTTCTCAAATATTTCAAATTCTGTTGGCAAGCCTCCAGTCTTGTTTATATATGTTGGTATTATATAAGCTAAATTCAAATTATCTGTATTACGTGTGGCGTCAACTGGCAGGTCCTTTTTAATTTGGATGATGTACCGCTAACGAAGTATAATTTTCAGATGCTTTAAACCTGGTACTGGTAGTGAAGGTTCTACTGAAAATCAGTGTTCAAGTGCTTTCGACAGTGATACTGCTACAAGTAGTTCTGGTACTTCTGCTGACGTTCCTGGGAATATTGTGTATTATTTGCCAGAGATTGCGCAGGTAAAGGCTATCATCAGCAGTTGAAATCCTTAGTTACTCAACCGCTTACTAAATGGAAAGATGCTGTACATGATTTCAAACATCACAGTGAAAGCCAGTACCACAAATCTTCTGTATTATTGGCTGATATTGGCTCAAGATTGATAGCGGATACCTAGCGCAAATAGCTGAAAATTGGAAACGGCTCATTCCGATTATTGAAACAATTAAATTATGTGGACGTCAAGAATTGGTACTGAGAGGTACGTGCGACTCAGGTCAAATAAAAATTAATGATGCTGAGCCAGAAACAAATGATGGAAACTTTCGTGCTATCTTACGGATGAGAAGCAAATGTGGAGACTCAAATCTAATAAAGCACACAGAAAATATGACGTTGAACGCTATCTACCTAAGCTCGACCATACAAAATGAACTTATTGCAGTTTGTTGTGAAATAATCCAGAAACAAATTGGGCAAGGATTAAATTCTGCGAAATTTTTTTCAATCCTTGTTGACGAAACTACTGATGTTTCACGACAAGAACAAATGTACATTTGTCTAAGATATGCCGAGCCAAAAGATAATGGGTTTTACTTGCGTGAAGATTTTTTTAACTTTTGTAACAGTTGAGAATACAAAAGGAAGATATTTAGCTAATTCAATTTTATCTGAATTAAAATCTTTGGGAGTAGATTGCGAATATTTAGTTGGACAAGGATATGATGGAGCTTCTTTGATGAAAGAAAGTTTTAAAGGCGTGCAGGCAGTAATTTTTTAGTCACATCCTTATACGTTCATTGCAGCTCACATTCATTAAATTTAGCGCTGGGTCATTCTTGCCAGGTTCAGCCTATTCGAAATACTATTGGAATTACAAAATCGGTTGGAAATGTTATCAAGTCCTCGGCAAAACGAACTAAGTGTTTAAAAGATAATATCGAAAAAAACTTCCCTGAAACACAATGAAAAAACCTTACGGCAATGTGCGAGACCCGCTGGGTAGAAAATCATGATGGGTTGTTAAGATTTAAAGAAATTTATAAAGCTATTGTTGATACACTAGACGACTTAAGCACTGACATGGATTCTGAAACATCATCAAAGGCTAATTCTTTTCTGAGATCAGTCATTTCAAGTGATTTTGTTATAAACTTATGTTGCTTAGGAATGTTGTTCCCGTACACACTGACACTATGCAAAATAGTTTAAAGATATTGAAGATGTTCGCCAAAATATTGATTCAAAATTTGTTGAACTTTTCAAGAATGCACAGAATTTGCTCAGTACTGTAAACGAGGAAATGAAAATACGGCAAATAACGTCACGCCAAGAGCATAGGGCAAACTACAACACAAAAGATCCTGAAACTTATTTTAGAATTACTATAATGATTCCACTTTTGGATGATTTCATTGATCAGCTTTAGTCGAGATTCCAAAATCATAGAGCCACATTATCATCTCTCAACATTTTAATTCCGTCTGTGTGTTACAAAGAACAACTTAATCAAAATTATCAAGAAAACTACTTTGAGCTTTATAAAAAAAATTTGGAATGGGACTTTGTAAAAGCTGAGTTAGACATGTGGCGGATAAAATTGGTGAAAGAATCTGAACTAGATCGACCAACATGGGGTATTAAAGTTCTCAGAGAATGCAACCAGGCCTTATTTCCAAACATTCACAAACTTTTAAAGATCTTGGCGACACTGCCTGTATTTACATGTATTTCTGAGAGGACTTTCTCTTCTATGAAACGCCTCAAAACTTATTTAAGAAACTCCACAGGCCAGGAAAGACTAAATGGTTTGGCGTTAATGTCAATCCACCGCAGAATTGACATCCACACCGAGGAGGTAATTGATTTGTTCGCTGCAAAGAAAGCTAGAAGACTAAATTTAATTTTGTAATGTGTTAATATTTTTGTAATGGTTTTCTAATAAATATATATGATAAGTAACACCATTTTATTTCTTTTATTAAAACGATTTTATGTTTTTCTACTGTTTCACCAAATCAAACCCCCCCGAAATCATTTTCTGGCTACGGCCTTGTGTACAAATGATTAGAAATTAATAATATTTTGTTAAAAGAAAACTACCTTTTTGAAAATCTTGTGGACACTAACAAATATAAAGAATTTATATAACATTTAATTCAAAGAAAACTACACACTATTTAGTAATGTTAATTAAGGTTTATTGAAAGTGTTTTGAATTTGAAAAGAGCCTTTCATCTAGTTATTATGAACTCTCTTGTTAAATTCATATATAAATATTGAAGCTTAAAATCTCTTAGTCAGTCTTGCAAAAGAGTGAACGCAATACAAGATATAGGTATAACTGTCTAGAGAAAATTGTCATATAAAAACTATCCGCCTATACTCGTAGTTATCTTTTGACTACCATAAAATCGGTTATAAGTAGGTAGCAACTTCTTTAATACGCCATTGTCTTTGCGTTCTAGATTCAGCAAGCGATAGAAATATTTTATTATGAGGTTAGTACGTTATTATCCTCAAATTGAGGATAATAAATAATCCTTATAGACATAAACAATGATAAATATTATGTTACCGCTGGTATTTTATTCATTCTCGGGATATTGTTTCTTAAAATTAATTGTTCGATTGCGAAATTGTATTGTCAATGTTGTTGCAGAAATAAACATATTTATTACTTATTAATATATTGCTATAGGGGCAATAAGGGTGTAAGTGTATATTACATTTACTGTATATTAGTTTTGGATCAATATTAATAATAAAATAAAAAAATTATTTAGATAAATAATCACTTCCATTTATTGTCAATAATCTAAAGTTAATTAAATGACTAAAGTCTTCTTCAATAATGTTTCGTAAATAATTCCAGTAAACACATGTAAAAAATATAGCTGTACCGCAAATAGACCGCAAATCTTATTTCACCTTTACATCTCTGCTTAAATAAGTCATTAACATTAAAGAGCAGTGGATCCCATACAGTGTCCTGAAGAATTTCATTTATATAAGTTTCATGTTTTTGCTTATAGTGGTGTTTACTGTTACACACTCTTTTATTTTACTTAGACAATTTAGCATTAACTTATAAGTAGTTCCTCTAAAAATGAAAAGTTCTTATGATTCACAGTATTAAAAACCTTTGCCAGGTCAAAAAAAGGAATTTGCAAATTTAGTTTAAATAATTTATCCAATTATAGTTAAACTAGCAATGCTATCTGATGTAGATTTATTAACTTGGAAGTCAATTTATTTAGCAGACAATATATTGTTTTTAGATAAATAATTTTTTTGTAAATTTTAGAAAAGGTTGAGGTATTTGATATATTTCTAAATTGTTTATGTTATATTTTTTAGACTTACCCTTTTGTGACATTTTATTGGCTATATAAATTGATATTGATGCATTATTATTCGTTTTATTATTTTTACTTGAATGCCAACCATACCTGGAGTTTTTTTAGTTTCTTTTATAGCCCATTATTCTATTTAAGATTTAAAATAAAACAAACCGATAGATTCAATATCTTTTATAAGTTCGAGTTACTACCCGTGTCTCATCCAAATTTCTAGTAACGCAGCTATTCTATCATGGTTCTCTTGAATATTTTCCCATTGATGCATCTGAGGATTGTCATTTCGTGGTATCCATCATCCTTTATACATAGCATTCAACAATATCCATATCCCACGTGATTAGCTTGACGTCATCAGTTGGCTAAAAGTAACATTAATAACTTGACTGTCCTATTTGGTAAAACTGATACTTAGGTTGCTATAAAAGTCACTAAGAGCGGCAATTTTCATTAAATTTATTGTTTTATCAGATAGATCACGTGGGATACCGGTATTGTTAAAGACTCGTTATTTTTGTTTGGCATGGTTATGTTGAGAGTTTTATTGGTTTAAGATTTCATATGTTTTGTTTCTTCAAATTGTGTCGTTTAAGCATCCTGCACTCTGCCATGATGCCATGAAAATCTGTTTTTTACTTCTGTCTGCAGATCTACATATCTGCCAGTATTTATTAGTATTGATAACTTTTTCGATTATAATTCCTTCTATTTCCAAGTGGTATCTTATTAGTTCATTAGATTTTGTTGTTACGTTCATATAATCCTATTAATTGTCTTCCTTGTTATGTTTAATTGATTGTATTTTATGATAATCAATCTGATTTTGTAATTTTAACACCCCATTCGTTACCAATTTTTCATCTTTACTTTCTTTATAATATCGCCTATTGTGAGGTTCAACAATAGAGGTGTCTCTTTGGCAAAACTTGGTTGATTACATTATTTAGAAAAATTAGGTGATCAGGTAAGTAATACAGAATATCTTTATGTAGGTTTAGATAAAACGAAACCCAAGAATGCATTTTGGGATACCTTGAAAAATTAATCAATCATAGGGCATAACCCGAGGGACAAACCACCTGAGAAAAATTGTACACCATAATTTCACTTCCTTAAATAATTCCACCAGAATTGCATGTACTTCCAATTACTTCCACTGGAATTCCATGAATTTCCACTGGAATTCCACGTACTTCCACTGAAATTCCACGTACCTCCACTGGAATCCCACGTACTTCCACTGGAATTCCAAGTACTTCCACTGGAATTTCACGTACTTTCACTGGAATTCCATATACTTTATTTACCACTTTAAAAAATGAAATAAAAGTAGGTATGTTACTTATAAGAGTTATAAGGTTGTAAATTTTAGGGATTTTGTGTACATATCAATATTACTATTTCATTAGAAGATTCTGCGCATGTGCTGACTCATTAAACATTTATGTTATAGTTTAGGGTTTGAAATCTTTTGATGTAAATATGTCCTGGTTACCAATAAATAATATAGTCTATACCTATTCAATACCTACTCAAAGTTATTAGTGATAATTCAGAGAATTTAAATTTTTTGGGGGCTTACCATGATATTAAATGTTGACAGAGTTTAATAATCTATATAGGCGGTGCAGATTAAAAAAAATCGCAAATAATCAAATTATGAAAAAATAAAACAAACACAAACAAACTATAATAAAGAAAACAAAAACAACAAGAAAACTCGAAAAAGCAATGAAACAGAAACAGAACTAACTAACTATATAATTTTAATGAAAAGTCATTTTATATTTCTTTTAAATTTCTTGTATGTTTTCTCGATTTCTTGCTCATCAAATCTTCTAATTGTGAATGGATGAGAACCAATCAATTCGATTGGTCCATATATGATGTGCATATCATATATGATGATATTAACATCTTCATTTTTTGGCCACTCGAAATAAACAAGATTTTCTAATTAAAAATTTATTTTGAATTTTCCGTCTTCAGTTCTTTCAATGATTCTTCCTATAAACCATTTGTAATCATAATTGGTCGCGTAATATTTTTCCGCTTTTATCTTTATGTCATCTTCGGAGACATCTTCGTTACAAGTGACATTTCTGCATAATTTGAATCTTCCTCTGATGAGGTTCCTGAAAGTTCAAAAGTAAAATTTCTTTCAGAAATATCCTGAACTTCATGAATCTCGGAATGGTTTAAGGATTTAAAGTCTTTCAAATACAATTTATTAATGAAAATTTGGTTTCCATTTTCCCCTATTTTGAGACTGATAACTTCGGAGCTTATTGTAGACTCGTAATGAATAATGTTATAAAAAACAGACTTTTCAGATTTAATTTTTCCAGAATGCCACCTTTATGTAAAATATAACAGGAACATAAACATTCGATTCCACGATTTTTCGTATTGATAGCTGTAGTTGGAGTATTTTCTAGGGAATACTGTTTATTTTTATTTGTTCCTGATAGATAACTGAACGACAAAATTCTTCCAATCAGGTTTATTGCCATTATTTAAAAAAAATACACCAATCGCCAATAGATACATTGTCAGTTTTCTCAAAAGTTTTTGTATGTTTCTTCTCAATGAAGCTGACTGGTCATATTGCATTTTTGTCACAAATCTTCGCAGTCTGTTACTGCTAATTTTTTCCTTATTCTCTTCAAGCAGCCAACATAGAGTGGATTTTTTAATAATCAATATTTTAGACCCCAAGGTCACTTCTACGAATGGACTGTTTTCAGATAAATTTTTGTTCTGAACATGTTTTTCTGAAAACTCCTTTACATTAAGATTTTCCCGTGTGTTGACGATTTCTGACAAATCTAAAATTCTATCTAAATTTTCGGTTCTGTATTCAGAGTCATCATTTATTTGATTTTCTACTACATTTCTGATAACATTTGTACCGGTATCATGTATATTTACTATATCATCGAAATCTTCATTTTCATTATCCGTTGCTACATTTAGGTTCAGTATATTCCACGATTTATCCTCTTCACATTTTAAAGTTTTTTAGTATCTTCTTTAGCGTCGTTTAAGGCTTTTAATACGTTTTTTTCAATTAAGTCATCATCGAGATTCTTAATATTTTGTTCTTGTATTGTTTTTTTTTTGGTATTTTTTCTCTAGGAAATATGAATTCTTGGTTTACAACGCGAATAGCATCATTTATACCGGATATCCTATTAATATGACAACTACGGCAAGTAGTAAGTGCCGTCGAAACAGTTAAATATTTAAATTTCTTGCAGCATCGATCATTTTAGATCAGTCCAAGTGCCGTTACCGCCAGTTTATAGTCGTTAGGTGGAAGAGTCATAACATAAAGACGAGACGCATGCGCTATGTGATGAAATTTCCACGGACTTCCACGGGAATTTCAAGGACTTCCACGGACTTCCAAGGACTTCCACGGACTTCCAAGGACTTCCACTGGAATTCCACGGACTTTCTCTGGAATTTCACGAACTTTCACATAATTCCACTGGAATTCCATCAATGTGTACACCATAATTCCAAGGTGGTTTACCCCTCGGCATAACCTTATTGTTTGCTTAATGATAATATCGAGCTTCTTTAAAATAATTTTAATTTGTCTTCAAGCAACGAGATTGCTGGAAAATATTGGTTTGGTGGCCTTAAGACTTCTATACAAAAATTGACGCCTTGTGCAAACCTAGTAACTGAGACGTCTAAGAAAAACTTTTTATATAATAGGAATACTCTTGGGACCAAGTCAGTTACTTCTCATTTACATATTTTATATATTTTTATAGAATAGAGATTTTGTAGACAGGCTTTTAATTACTTAAGGGTAATATAGAAACGTGCTACATAAAGTTGAATTTACATAAAATGAAGCTATAAAATTATATTCATCTTGGAACATTGATGAAATTATACAAAAACATGAAAGTCTTTAGTGACGAAGAATAAATTTATATTACAGCTTTGATAATGAAAGAAAGCACAAAGGCTCTGTAGTTCTAAGGTTTGCTGTCTTGATTCGTTTTTTGGTACTGTAGCGTTAGATCTTTTCGTTAACTTTGTGGGCTTGTTTTTGGTTTTCTTTTGTAAATAAATAAGTATCTGGTTTGTTCATAACTGAGAGCAAAGGTAGTTTACGAGTCTTTGCACATCTTGTAACACTTTTATAGTTTAATTATCCACCTCAACGTATACAATAGAAGTAAATTTTTCGGCTGGTATCTTGATATCTGTATTTTTCTCATGTTATTTTAATACACATCGTACGCCATTTAGGAAGTACTTGGAACAAAGCACGTGGTTCAATGAAGAGAGTTTTCAAGTTATTTGGAAAAAACTACTGCCGTACCAGAACTGGATACATCACAATACTTTTCGTTAGAAGTTTCCTTGATAAATGGGAAATGAAAATCGAAAAACTCAATAAGTAATAACCCCTAATACCCCGCTTGCTCCTCTTTATTATTAGTTAGTTAAGGTACGTCTATAGATAAAATACGGTACAGTAAATTTTGTATGTAAAAATGTTTACTGTCTTATTTCTAGTACTGTGCTCTAAATATATCGGCGTATCTGATTTATGAAGTAACAAATGTAAAACTCCTGCTATAATGAGAAATGTTACGGTTAGGTTAATAATGCAGATATTGCAAAACGTAGGTATAGGTACATTATTGTCTTATTAGTAATTCATTAGCGGAACGGTGTTTCTTTTATCAGATTTGCCTTTCAGAGGTATTTAAATAAGCTCGAACGTCAATATCATTAATTATTCTGTTGAATTTTGAAAATAATAAAGAACACTGGAAAAAATTATAATAAATGTTTTAAATGGAACACTTTTAATTAGTACATTCGGAATAGGAATAAGAAAAGGTGTAAGTTATATCTAATTAGTTTATCAAAGAGCTTGGCAATTAAAGAAAATAATCTCGTGAAATATACACCTAATTAAAATCACTCAATCGTGATTATGCACTCGAGTGCTCACTTTAAGTTGACCGTGAACAATTTGTCTCTCTATTCTCTTGTGGTTTCAGTATTGACGGATCGTATGACAAATGCGGATATGTCACGACGAAGGAAATAAAAAAATAAATAAAACTGATTTTAAATATGCATTAGAAAGGGAAAAATAAATAATTAAGTGGAAAGAATAAACATATTTTCGACCTGAGAATAATATTTCAATCAGCTCCTGAAAAGCTTTTTTAATACAATAGACATAATTTTATTATATTTCTTAAAAATATTACTAATAATGCTTTGTATTTTGTGAAACCATTTGTGTAGTGGCAGTTACAAGAAGAATACATTTGGCTAATACGGTTTGAAAGAAAAGACACGCGAATTGTATTATTATTATTTATAAAACTGTATTATCGAATAAAAATTTATAACAAACAATATATTATTGTAATTGTTAAAAAAATTTTGATTTGGAAACAAAGTTTGTTTGTGCTTACCAAAAAAGGCAAAATAAATAATCGTCAAAGAGACAAACAAGTATTGAAAAATATACATTAGTATTGCCTCAGTGTCCTAATAAAAGGTTACTATGACACTTTTTAAATAATGACTTAAATAAATATAGGTAACACTTGTATCAAGAAGGCAAAAATTAGTAGAAGCTCCTCTTTAATTTTTAACTTTCATATCGTCAGTAAATATATTGACCTACGTAAAAATGAATGAATCGAAACTTTGCAAATTTTGTAACTTTTTCAACTCGATACAGGGTCGACAACTTTTTCTATTATATTACAGATTTAGCGATACGTATCCACTATTATTAATGTTGTGTATCTGACTAGGTTACACATTGAGACAAGACTTTTACAATTAACTTTATTCACTTGAAAATATAGCGGTACAAACATTACACATTACCAAAAAGACAATCTGCGTCGCGTCGACACATGACAAGGGACATGTGTTTGACAAATGATTCAGTGGTGGCAAACTCTCAGTAATGCCAACCCTTAAAGTATAAAATAAGAATTAATCTAAAACACTGCATGGAAGTTTACAGTACGTCCAGTTCAGCTTACTAGAGCTGCAGGAGTTATAGAATCACGTACAAAGGGTATTGGTTCTATCAGTAGTTCTTCTTAATTAACAGGTGTATTATCAACTTGGGTTTTAGGTGTTTCTATATCTCCTGATGTGCACATTTCAACATTAGACTTATTACTAGAAATAATTATATCTGGTACTACTTGAGTATTAGCAGTCTCGTATGTAGGTTTTCTTACATTACTGTCACTTAACACATTATTACAGTCTTTAAAACAAATATCATTAGCATGTATCAATCCTACACTATTATTAGAAGTTAGAACTAAATATGTTACTTGACTCATAATTTTTACAATTTTAGCCTTTTCCCATAACTTGGTTTGAGTGTTTTAATGTACACAGGATCGTTTAAGTGTTATAGTGTCTTATTTTTTAATACGTTATCATTTAATTTAGGGGATTGCATATTACTATTAAATGCCGGTTTCAATAGGTCAAATCTAGTACGAGATTTGATTTTAAATACACGTTCTGCAAGTGAATAAAAAGTTAAATAATCTACTTGTAATTAAATTTTTACTTATTTTCGTTCATTTTTCAAATTTTATGGACTTGTCTAGTCCTTTTTTTTTATTGTCTGTACCCCCCTTTCCGAGGCATCGTTAGACTGGGAGTGGTAAGGTGGTGCTTTTATGGGTTTAATGCCATGCAAAACATATTAAATTCAGAGGAATTAAAAGGTGGACCATTGTCGGATACTAACTCTACAGGTAATCCAAAAATTGGAAAAATTTCTTTAAGTTTAGAAATAGTTTCGTTAGCGGTAGAACCTTTATCCATCAGCTTAACATCAATCCATTTTGTTTTACTATCGACGACAATTAAAGAGTTATACCCATATTTATAAAAAAATCTATATGTACTCTATTAAAGTTATTAGGTGCATTTGGCCAAAATAACGACGAACTACTATTTGAAAATTTTGACAAGTTTGACGAATATCACAATAATTTATAAAAAGGTTCAACATCGCCATCAATTTCTGGCTACCAACAGTATGAGAGTAATAGCATTTTGATTCAAAAAACTCCTAGATGTTGTTCATGAATTAGTACAAGTATTTCTTCTTGTAATAGTTTTAGAATTACAACTCTGCTTCCAACTAATAGGCAATTATTTTGAACTGATAACTCAAATCTTCTTTTAAAATAAGGTTTTAATGTTTCATCTGACATATGATTTGGGAATCCACAAATTGTTAAATCAATAACCTTACATAAAACTAAATTCTTTTTAGTTGTATGTGCTATATCTTCTGCACTTAACGGTACATTATCTACTAAATTAAAAGAATACAGGGAGTTAGGGATTTGTGTTGACGATTGCATTGGTAATCTAAAGTCCATCAGCATTATTTAGAAATTTACCTTTTTTATACTCAATTTGGTAGTCATAACCTGAAAGCAGGAATACTTTTATGTTTACCAAATATAAACTGTAGTGGCTGATGACCTGTTTGTAAGATACATTTTCTATAATATATAAATTTATGAAATTTTTTGAGACCAAAAATTAATGCTAGTGCTTCTCATTTAATATTTGAATATGTTCGACAGTTGACAAGGTACTAGAAGCAAACATTACTAATTTTTCTTTACCCTCTATGACATGACTCATAACTGCACCTACCCCATAACCACTAGCATCACATGAGATTATAATAGGATGATTTGGATTATAATATATAAGAACACTATCTGACGGCATCAACTCTTTGCTTCATTTAAAAACTTCTTCATGTTCAGCTGTCCATTGACTGAGTCTGATTTACATAACTCATATAAGGGTTTTAGCTTTGCTGACAAAATCTCTATAAATTTACCATAATAGTTTACAAGACCTAAGTATGGCTTTAATTGTGTAATATTCTTTGGCAAAGGAGCATTTTTTATACATTAAATTTTTTTATTTAATGGATGCACACCCTCCGCATTGATCACATGACCCAGAAACTCGACACGTATTTAATAAAATATACATTTATTTTCATTTAAAGTGACATTGTACTTTTCTAATTGTGACAATACTTTAATAACATTGATATGACATTCTTTTAAGGTAGCACCATGTACTAGAATGTCATCCAAATAACATTTAGTTTTAGGCATACCTGATAATATGCTTTCCATAAATGATTGAAATATCCCAGGAGCTGGACTTACTCCATAAGTTAATATAGTAAACCTAAACAAACCTAGGTGCGTGTTGATAGTGAATAGATCTTTAGACTGTTCATCAATTTGTAATTGTTGGTATGCTCCTTTGAGATCAAGTACTGTAAAAAATTTACAACCATTTACTACCAATCAATCACTCTATTTACTGTCTTTTTAAAGTCACACATATTCTGATGTCACTTGAATTCTTTTTTGGAACTACTATTATGGGACTAGCCGACTGACTATAAGTAATTTTTTTTTAATATCCGATTTAACCATTTTTCACTACTGGTTTTAGAGCATATACGGCATATCATAAGCTCGATCAAAGATTGGTTTAGCATTATCCTTAAGCCTAACTTCAACTTTGAAATCTTTTATACAAACATTTGGGCTTTCTTTAAAAACTACTGCAAACATGCTCTTAACTTCACTAGTTACTTTTTTATTTTATTATCTAATTCTAGACTAACTTGACTTACTTTGTCTGACTTAATGATCTCATTAGATGAGACAAAACAAAAACCTCATTTGTAGGTATTTCGACTTTACTTGTACTCACTAAAATGTTTCTCCATTGTAGATTAAAAACACTTAACCAATTCCTACCTGAAAGGGGTATAAATTTATTTCTACTGTTTACTATTACAAGGGGTTATTTATAATAACTATTTTTATACTTTATATTAACTAAAACTTGACCCAAAATAGAAACTTCATCCCCTGTAACTACCTTCAATTTAAAACTTAAATTACAAAACATATCTTTAAAATCTTAAACGTGTATAACAGATTTACAAGCTCCTGAATCTACTTCCATTAGGATATTTTTGTTTTCAATGTTTTTAATGTTAAACGCAAACTTTCTGAGTTTCTAGTTTTAGTTACAAAATTTAAAAATTCGTAATTATCACTCGCATCATATTCTAAAGCTCCCAATTATACTGAATCATCATCTAGGACCTCTTCATCTAGAATCTCTTCATCTAGTATCTCTTCATCTAGTATCTCTTCATCTAGTATCTCTTCATCTAGTATCTCTTCATCTAGTATCTCTTCATCAAATTGTTGATCATCTAAATTATGAACACGATTTTTACAATACACTGACCGTGCAGTATGGCCCATCTCATTGCAGGCAAAACATTTCCAGTTTAAAGCAGGACATTTTTTACAATCTTGATGTACAAGCAAGCATCTTTTACAACAGAATTTATTATATGGCTTACCCCGGTTTGTCTAAACTCTTTACCTCTTTCTGGACCACTTCTAAATTTATTGGACATTGACTTTTGAAATTTATTTATGACAAGACTTTCAGGAACCATTATTTTAGCTTTACCTTCAGCTAGTTCCATTGAATAAGCAAATTTGGAATGCTTTTTCAAAAGCTAGATTATCTTCTGTTAACAGTCTTCGTTTAATATTCTCTGACCTAAAACCACATACAAACTTATCATTTAATACATCATTCAAAAATGTTCCGAAGTCACCTAATCCTTTTAATTTCTGAATGTACATCTTAATATTTTCATCACTATCTTGGTTACAACTATAGAAATTATATCTTTCATCTATTAATAAACGTTTTGGACAATAGTGGTCAACCAGTGCCTTTTAAACTCGTTATATGACTTTGAACTTAAGGTTGTGGGTGCTAATACATTTTTTAATATTTTTTATGCTTCTCCTCCTATTAAAGTTAGAAACATAGGTACTTTCTTGGGTTCCTCTACCACATTACAAACAAATAGTTGTTCTAACCTTTCTATATAGCTTTTTACGTCCGTTTCATTAGGGCTGAAGGGTTCTATTGTACCAATTAAAGCCATTTCTGTTCACTTTCCTTCGGCTCGACACGTGGTTGGTATAGGTTAGGACAGGACTCTTACTAATGTTAACTGACAAGATAAAGATAAAAATGTTAACAAGACATTCAGACACGCAGGAATGATCTACTTTCGTCGCCAATATTGTTGTGTATTTGACTAGGTTACGCTACGCATTAATTGAGATAAGACTTTTACAATTAACTTTATTCACTTGAAAGTATAGCGGTACAGACATTACATAATAATATTACCAAAAAGACAATCTACGTCGTGTCGACACATGACAAGGGACATGTGTTTGACAAATGATTCAGTGGTGGCAAACTCTCAGTAATGCCAACCCGTAAAGTATAAAATAACAATTAATCTAAAATACTACAATTAATGTTTTATTTTATAAACGTACATTATATAATTAACAACTTTGTGCAAATATAGAGGAAAAGTTAGCATCCAAAATTGTACCTGTTAATTAAAAGAAAAAAACTGCAGAATTATACAAAGGTCAATATTTTTAAGAGACACGAAACCTACTGAAGTAAAAGAGAAAATTTTAAAACTAAAGAAAAAATTTTCAGGCAGAGATAACATTAAAAATCTGATGTGTCCAACACATGACTTTGTCTAGTTATTACAGACTTTTTCCGGTTATTTTGTACAATCTGTTATATCAACCCTGTTAATGTTTAGAGGATGAACGAAATATATACATTTTCCAAACACATCTTACTCGAAATACTTTTTTATTTATATTCATTTCCAACGAAAATACTGAAAATTTAAAAATTTACACTTTTTCTAAAATTTTTCCATTACTGTCCGTTTTAGAGAAATCATGTATTAAATAAAAATTATAGAGAATGATATTATAAACAACTTTTATTTGAACAATTCTCTTAAAAATTCGAATTTTGCCACTTTTTTCAAATTTCTTGAATACAGCCCATTTTATGAAAATTATTTATATATTAAAAACGATATAGAATAACATTACAAGCAACATTTATTTAATGAATTTTCTTGTCCAAGCGTAAATAACAAATATATTTTATAAAGTAGAAAAACTACCCCTTATAAAGTACCCCAGATATTCCGATTATGCCCAATATTTAATTATTTCACCGCAGGATAAACTAAAGCTTGAATTTAAAATTTGCTGTTTTTCTCTTTATTCATTTTTAAATTATCTTCAAAACTTGAAATTTGCACTTTTCTCAAATGTCTTAACTACGATCGGTCCAGTTTATAGAAATTATATATAGGACAAGAATGATAGAAAATAACGTAACAAACAACTTGTATTGGAACAATATTCTTAAAATTTCCAATATTATACTTTTTGTCAAATTTCTCGAATACGGACCATTTTAGGAAAATTATGTAAGTATAGGACAAAACTTATAAAGAATAATATTACAAAAAAACTTGTATTTGAACAATTTTCTTTAAAATTCGATTTCGGATAACCAAAAACACAAAAATATACAAATAAATTCAAAAAAACAAAAACAGATTAATTAGTCAATTAAAAAAATGTATTCAAGAAAAAATGTAGACATTCTCTAGTAATCTCTAGCGTCCCTAAACTACAAATTAATTAAGTAATATGATTGTTTGTGTTTATATTTAAATTTTATTGTATTTATTTTTATTACTATTAGCTACAAAAAAATTAAGAATAATTATATGAATAATGGATGTTAAGATTAAAGTCATATAACTAGTGTACTATCGCCATTTTTTTTATAGAAGTCACTTAATGGAAGGAGGATATGATTATATGATTTTGCTTGGAGGACCCTTTTTAAGAAATGTGTTTAGGGCTCCGTCAAATATTTTGCTTTTCAAAAAGGTTCCGTTACCTAAAAAGTTTGAAAAACACTGCCATAACTATTCATCTCTCTCTTTTTTTTTTAATGTTTTTTGTCAACTTTCGCATCTTACTATGCAATTTAAATGAATAAAATATTTTGTTGTTATTCTTAAAGCCTTTCTGTCCTTCTGTTGGTTCTCTTACATATCTAATTTTCATTAAAAAATTATCGTAGGTACACCATTAAAAATGTCTGTACCACCGCGATGACTAGCCGATATAATGCCGTGCTCACCATGCAACAACCATAACCATTCCAATGGGCAAATGGGTAAATGACGACATTAGCAACGATCTGTACAATAATGGCCGACATAAATTCCAGAGTTATTCCTTCACGCATACGAAATCACGAGCGATAGCGATCAACGGCGGCCGTGGATGGCCCTTCGGGCCATCTACTGCAATTTGCTTCATCTCTAAGCAAAAAAATGTCACTAAATTTTCTGTTAGCAAGTGCTTTTCTGTCGCAGTCCATCGGGAAATTTTTTAAACACTTTGCAATATTGCGAATGTAATATTCTTTTATTTTATTTAGGTAGCACTGAATGAAGATAAATTAAACAGTTGGAAGATTATTTGTTTATTAAAACAATACGTATGTATTAAGAAGTAAAAATAATATACGGCCTTTTTGTAAGAAATATTTTAATTAAGATACAGCTTTAAAATATAAAGGGTGGTTCTAAAATACACTTTTACTCGAGATGATACTTATCAAAATAAGGAAAACAAGATAAGCTGTCCTACCGATATAAATGGGTGCATGTTTTACACGCTTTTTACTTTCCTATCTGTATACAGATATAAGGAAAGTATAGGAATCATGATTTTTTCGACCTCGAGTTTTCGACGGATTTTTACGTTTTGAGGTCCCCTGAATCCGTTTTGACTATTTTCGCGATGATGTCTGTGTGTGTGTGTCTGTATCCACCATAACTCATGAACCGATACACAGAAAAACACCAAATTTTAAACTTATGCTTTATTCCAGCGTCCCATGAATTGATTAGATTTTGGGCAGAGTCGAAACATCTGGGGGGGTACTTTATAGGGGGTCATTTTTCTACTTTATGGAATATATCTGTTATGTTCGCTTGGAGAAGAAAATTCTTCAAATAAAAGTTACTTCTAATATTATTATCTATAATTTTTGTTTTATACAAAATTTTCCTAAAATAGTCCATATTCGAGAAATTTAACAAAATGTAAAAAACATATTCTCTTATAAAAATTGTTTAAGAAAAGTTGTTTGTTATATAATTTTCTATAATTTTTATTTTATACATAATTTCTCTAAAATGAAACATATTCGAGACATTTGAGAAAATGTGTAAATTTCGAATTTTGAAGAAAACTCAAAAACGGATGAAGAAAAAAACATTAAATTTTAAACTTAAGTTTTATTTTGGCCTGACGTGAAATGATTAGATTTTGGACAGAGTCGGAACATCTGGGGGGTACTTTATGGGAGGCCGTTTTTATATTTTATGGAATATATCTGTTATTTATGTTTGGAGAAGAAAATTGTTTAAATAAAAGTTACTTCTTCTATTATTATCCATTTTGCTTTATGTCAAAATTTCCTGAAATGGTCCGTATTTGAGAAATTTGACAAAATGTGCAAAATTCTGATTTTTATGAAAATTGTTGAAGTAAAAGTTGTTTGAGATATCGATCTCTATAATTTTTGTTTTTACATGATTTTTCTAAAATGGACCGTAATAAAAAAATTGTAGGAAAAGTACTAAATTTAAATTTTTCAGTATTTTCGTTTTCAATATCTATAGAAAAATGTATGTGGAAAATGTATATATTTAGTTTATCTTCTAAACATTTATAGAGGTGCTGCAATAGGTTGTACAAAATAACCGGAAAAAGCCTATAATAACTAGATAGGAAGAGAATAAATTCAAAGTAGTATCCCATCAATGGATTTTTGCCTTTTTTATTAGCTATTAAATATACGCAGCTAAAAGGCAAAGGATGTGTATTTTATTTTCCCAGTTAGAAGCAGGCAGCTATAGGCATTCTTAGCCTTTTCAGCCTCACTAGAGGGATCATGGATCGGGTCTGAGGGGATGGGGTTGAAGGAATGGTGGTAAGTATCTGAGAGGATGTCTGGCCCAGCATTTGCCTATTGCTATATAAGAAAACCTTTGAAAAAACTCATAACAGGCCAGTTGGTAGTGTGAATCGAACCCACGACCTCCCGAATTCGAGGCAGATGCGTTACTGCTGAGCCACATCGCTCGGTGAAATATATAATGCTTCTAGATGTTGAAAACAATAAAAAATGCCTTTGAGTGTAATTTCTATTATCCGGTTTAGCTATTTCCTGTGAAGGAATTGCTTTCACGTAATCTAATATTCACTTTTTTTGCAACGAAATTCGGGACCAAGTTTAAACGCGGTTTTTCTAAACAAAAAATGATATGGCCATAGGCGCCGAATCCCCGGGGGTTCTGGGTGTGCAACGTGAGTAAAAAGTGCCAATAAGTGAAATGTAGAACTTTCGTGGCCCAAGTTGCTAGACCGACAGGATGCCTCGATGCGGCATCAGTGTTTGATTAGCTGTGAGAGTTGTGAACTGTGACATTGCACGTTCCAATAATCCTAATACTAATGCAAAATAATAAAACTTTCTTCTTAACTCAACTTTTTTTTTTAAGTTAAAAAACGATTTTTTTTCGAAGACGTCACTTTAAATTTCTATCTCTTAATGTCAACAAATACAAAACACGATGAGTTTAATAAAATGTATGTCTCGAATTAGCACGGTTGCAAATTGGTGCCATTTCATTGACAGTACATTATTAAATCTTAACACGAGTTTCCTGAAATAATTAGGGCAAAAATAAAAGAGTAAACCTTTTAAATACTATAAAATATGGTGGAAAGTCCATAACTTTTAATTATTTGTTAAATATCACTTATTAAAAAAATGTTTTAAAAGTAAAACACACTATAGTCTTTCCACCATTATTTACCGTACTCTGAACCCATTTTTAAAAACAATTTCTGAAAATATTATCGTTCGGAACTGCATTTTTGGTGATAAAAAAGTCGCCGTCACTTGTCATTGACAACGCATTGAACTTGGACTTAAGGGTTTATTATTCTTAGTGTATAAAATCTTATGACGTCAAAAAAGAACGACTAATAACGGTCTACAATTATCAAGATAAGATACATGTGCTGTCGAGCAAATGCTTGAGGGGAGAAGAGAGAAGATTTGGAAGTTGCTGCAGATCATCAAGCACCATTAAAATATTTAAAAATAGTTTCTATATTAAAAACAGTTTATTTATAATTTATTTATAACGTAATAATTAATACTTAGACACTATTATAACTCACAATTTTAATTTAATTATTACAATTTATCTTTTCTATACAGCACTTAAATTGAAACTTAGCTTCTATCGACAAACTCGCGCTATTTATATAAAGCCAGCTCTGTACTAGAACATTCTCGATCGTCTAGAAACTCTGGAATTTCGTCATCTATGACTCAGCCACCGCGTAACGCTTTCTCTGGCACCTTCTCGAAGGAACGCGTTTGTCTCTATATGGCCAACGCTCGACTTCATATCACGGGTAAGGTAGTAAATAAAGAACAGTCGGCTTTGGGTGATAGTTCATTAAGAGTCAGAAATAACTCTCTAGTAGGAAGCCCCTTACGGGGGTTGAGACTCACCCCTAAAATCTTAAATGGAAAGAGGGGCCAAATGATATTTTATTTTGAAGGTATTTTTAGCAAGATTATAACCCCCGTGTTTTACATCGCTACTATCTACGTAGTCCATACAGTGGCTCATCAAAAGAACAAAACCAGTTTTGCATTGTTATAAAAAAAGTATTTTTTGTAACAATTCTAGTTTTATTCTTGTGGCCTTTAATTATTGTTCTCAGATGACATGCTTTGGTCGCAGTAAAGTCGTTGTAGAGTCGATATAAAAGTGGCATATCAGTGAAGATGCTTTACTCAATTGCTGAGAGGGTGCAAATAATTTAACTTTTTTTTTGCCAACAATGAATATGCTAATATAACTGCCCAACTGTTTAAAAATCAACATCAAAATCGACAAGTCCATCGAAAGTATATTTTGCAGTTAGTCCAAAAATTTTGGGAAACGGGGTCAGTACCTAACAAAAAACGTGAAATAGGAAATGCTGTAGTAAATGAAGCTACAGAGGTGACGATTTTAGGGTATGTTGTTCAAAAACCCATATTAAGTACAAGACAGTTGGCGGTAACATCTGGTATTAAGAGAAGTAGCATTCAGAAAATATTGAAAAAAAAAAAACAAGTTTCATCCCTACAAATTACATCTGGTACAAGAAGTTAACGAAGACGATTTTGATATGCGATTACAATTTTGTGAAATTATGACTAAACGGGCAATAAATCATCAGCTTTTTTTTTCAAGGTGTGTTTTTCTAACGTATACATTTTTTTCCTAAAAATCCCAGAAGATTTCATGAAGTGCATACGCAACATCCAGAAAAACTGAATGCTTGGGCTGGCATTTTTGGTAACCGTATGATGGGACCCTTTTTTTACCTGGAAATTTAACCGCAGAATTGTATCTGAAATTATTAGAAAACGCCATTCATCCAGCATCACTAGAGTTGACTGAGAATGACGATTAGTACATAGCAAACAACTTAATATTCCAGCAAGACGATGCGTCACCCCATTTTGCACTGACTATTCGTCAGTATTTGGATCAAACGTTTCCAGGTCAATGGATCGAAAAAAGAGGAAGTATTAAGTGGCCACTACGGTCTTCGGATCTAACCCCGTTAGATTTTTATATGGGACCACTTAAAAACTAAAATGTATGCCACCCAGCCAACATTACTGGAAAATATTCCACAAAATGTCCGACAGCCTTTTAAACAAAACCTCTATTATTGCATGGAGGCCCAGGGTCAGCATTTACTCGAGAAAATGGTAAGCATTTAAAAAAAAATAAAAATCGTTAAAAGATCATGGCTAAAAAGACAGTAGCGATTTAAACTCTAGGGTTATAATCTAGGTAAAAATACTTTCAAAATAATATATCATTTGACCCCTCTTTCCATCGAAGTTTTTAGGGGTAAGTTTCACCTCTGCTAGGGGGTTTTAGTTCAGGAGGTAAAACTGGCAATCAAATGTTTACCACTATAATCAAAAATTAACGGGTCCGAACGTTTTTTCGTAATTGATCTGGATTGCCCCAAAATTGCCTGTTTTGTTTTCAAATGGCCACGCTCTATATACAGTGTCGAAAAGCCAAATGGAATAAATTCATTATTTCAATTACTGTACATATTTATAGAAAATCCCGAAACACGTCAAATTTAAATTATAAATTGACATTCTTTAAAGTAAAAATGTGATCCGTACCTTCAACCCCCTTTGAATAACAGTTACAACCCCTAATTTTTTAAATGGGAAGTATAAGCTTGTAATATATCGTTTGAAAGGTCTCTTCATTCTCTATCCAAAAATGTTATTGTTTTTAAATTTATTGCAAAAATTAACATAAAAAAAATAAAATAATCTTATTACCGAAATTCTCTATAGAGTACCTACACTACTATTTCCCGTTTCAGTCTTTATAATAGGACAGTACCTAAGCAAAAACCATATCAGTGTTCTTTTTTAATATCAATTCAAAAAAATCTTTTAAAAAACTATCATAGCAATGTTAGTTTGTTTAAAACGCCTTAGCAAATTGGTTTGTAATAATTATAACTGCAGGATATTTTCAAGATTATAATTGTCGTTTGAATTTCATAAAAATGTTTAGATTAACAGAAATGCATAAAATAACAGTTTTACAGATGATTGGTTACGGAGATAACACCCGAACACAAATGGAAGTTGCTCGCCTATTTCATGAAAAATTTCCGAATTTGCCGCCTATATCCCAAGGTACAATTAGTAAAATAGAGAAGCAATTTCGCGAATTTGGACATGTAAAGCAGATGAAAAATACAGCTGCCAATGCACTGAGTGATGATATCAAATTAGATATGATGCTTGAGTTTGAGGAAAACCCACATACATCGAGTAGACAAGCATCTGTAACATTTAATGTCAGCCATACATCGATACTAAACATATTAAATGAAAATAAAATGCATCCCTATAAAATGATACCGACTCAGGAACTCATGGAAGACGATTTTGATAGAACAAATTTTTGCGAACAAATGATGGAAATGTTGAATAACAATACCATCCAATTAGAAAACGTTATGTTTTCTGATGAGTGCACTTTTTCCGTTAACGGTCATGCTAATCGTCAAAATTGCCGCTACTGGTCAACGGAAAATCCTCACTGGATGAGAGAGGTCCATACACAATACCCTCAAAAGGTTAATGTTTGGGCAGGGATTGTTGAAAATCATATTATTGGTCCCTTTTTCATTGAGGGGAATTTGAATGGCGATAATTATTTAGCACTACTACAAAATGGTGTGGTGTCAAGTTTGGCAAATTTATTTCCTGATCCAGCAAATACTATATGGTTCCAGCAAGATGGAGCACCTCCACATTACCAAATCAATGTTTGCCAGTACCTCAACTTAACATTTCCAAATCGCTGGATAGGGAGCCGAGGATCAATAGAATGGCCAGCAAGATCACCTGATCTTACCCCATTAGACTTTTTTTATGGGGCTATGTGAAAAATATTGTTTACAAAACTAAACCACGTGATTTAGATGACTTAAGAGAACGAATAATGCTTGCGATTAGATCGGTTACGCCTGATATGTTAATTAACGTTAGAAGACATTTTTATTCAAGATAAGGATGTTGCCAAGACGTTCGCGGTGAGCATTTTGAACATCTACTTCATTGACATTTCTATTTTTTATGTTATAAACAATTAAATATTACATATTGAGTGTATTGTAACAAATTTCGGTTATCAGTTATTTTTATTTTTTTTATGTTAATTTTTGCAATAAATTTAAAAACAATAACATTTTTGGATAGAGAATGAAGAGACCTTTCAAACGATATATCACAAGCCTATACTTCCCATTTAAAAAATTAGGGGTTGTAACTGTTACTCAGAGGGGGTTGAAGGTAGTGATCATATTTTTACTTTAAAGAATGTCAATTTATAATTTAAATTTGACATGTTTTGGGATTTTCTATAAATATGTACAGTAATCGAAATAATGAATTTATTCCATTTGGCTTTTCCACACTGTATACAATACTCCATTTTATGCGTATTAATAAATCATCAAAAATCTCCTTCTAAATTCATGATAGTTAATTATTGTTTAAATTGTGTTTCTAATTATTTCATTGGTACTCTACTAACCCAAGTGAATACTAGTGGTGGCTGCACCGAGCCTACCATTTGTTCATATATCCGTCTGCCGCTTCAATCCTCAAAACTCCAGCAATTCGACATTTGACAATATCTTTTTTTTTTAAGAAAATTTTCATAAAATTAACGCTTTAAAATAAATTCTATAGTGCTTTTAAAAAACCGGTGGTGACCCTAAGTGGGGTGTGAAGGGGGGAGGGAGCCCCTGTTTCCCGCATAAAGGCCGGGCATCCAAAGCAATTTTTGAGTTCCGGCGCCTATGCATATGGCGGGCATTTTTTGTGTCAGCGAAAGAGTTGATGTTCAAAAAATGATTTTTCAAACTGGCGCCATATGAACGGTACTACTCCAACAAAATCAAAAGTATATTCTTCTGCTACAACCAGAAAGAGGTAGGTCCAAGAATGGATCCGGGTACTTCCCGATGGAAACAGATGTTTCCTTTTAATACTACTGGACACCCAACTTACACAAGAGCGCACCAAAACACGTCTTCCTTGCTCAAACGCTCGAGCTAGAGAGAGAGAGAGAGAGAGAGAGAGAGAGAGAGAGAGAGAGAGAGAGAGAGAGAGAGAGAGAGAGAGAGAGAGAGAGAGAGAGAGAGAGAGAGAGAGAGAGAGAGAGAGAGAGAGAGAGAGAGAGAGAGAGAGAAAGAGAGAGAGAGTTCTACCTCTTCTTCTATACCTCGCTGCCGAAGTCCTAACATTATTTTGGTCTTGACTACATTAGATATCAAGCCAGCATAGCTAAATAATTTGCTTAAAACCCTATACATTACCCATATTCCCATATTAAATACACGGTTTACCCAGCTCATAAGATCCAAAGTATTAAACCAAAAATATTACAACATTCCTAACTAAATGAAAATAGACTATTACAAAATGATAGCTGAACTAGAACTCAGTAAGATATTGCTTCAGCCTACTAAGTTAAAGGCCATCCAATACCGAACCGATTTACAGATTAACCTAAGAGTCCACATACACTAAACCATTAAGGCCTGCTTACAGTGACATTAAAATAAAAATATGTTTATTAATTTAAAAAGGAACCGCAACAAATTATTAAACGTGTTGGTTTCATCAATCCTAAAGAACTGTTATCCTCCATCCTTTTTGATGAGTATAACTGGAATGAATATAAGTTTCGTCCATGTATACTATGGGCCTCTTTATTTCTCTGAAGCTTTTTGTTTTTGTTACTGACCAGTTCCCTGCTTTGACCACAGTATTAAAAAAAAAAAAAAGGTTTATAATAACTTTATTTAACAAACGACAGATTTTCGACGCCACTGAAATATTTACGAATTGATCAGCTCAGAGCATAGACACCGAATGGACTCCCATCATCTGCGGACGCTTGGACCAATGCCCACCCAAATTTCAAGTCTGTTGCTACATTTTTCGACCTGTACATAAAACTTTGAAACAATTTAAAATTTATTACAGAACATAATACCTACATTATCTGTGTTTTTAATAAAAAAAAATAGTGCTAATACTGAAATTTTGGTTTTAATTTTCCTTACTAAACCAATCAATTTTCCCTGAACAATTCAATTTTTATTTTTAGTAATATAGTTTTATAGTATTATATTATTATATATGTAAAACTGAAAGATTGTTTTATATCTGATTTACAAAAACTTTAAATTATTTAGTCTTAATCTTTGTCAAAGTTTATCAGGCAACTAAATTTTAATGAACGTTCCTGCAACCGGAATAGTAAAGTATTTTTTTCTGTCTCATTCATCCATTAATGTTCTTAAGCCATATTGAGTGTTCGGTGCCAGAGTTGATTAAGACAAGGGACACAGCTTATAAGCTGTGGTAGGGATGTGGGTAAACGTTTCTTAATTTTGTAGGGAGAATGGGTGATTGTGATTATATTTACAAAATTCCAAAAATTGTTATATTTCAGTTTTTGCTTCAAACCGATTTCCTCATCTTTCTTTAATGTTAATTACTCATTGCTGATCTTTATTAACTAATGAATATTGTATGAATATTTCAATATAAGCAACTCGGTTCCTTAATGGAGATTTGTTTCTACTGGATGTCCATTTTAAATTAATCCAGTGGTATTTTGTAGACATTGAAAATTGAGGATACTTGTAAAAAACTAGAACATATACGTATGTATTTAGAAAGCTCGCCTACCGCAAATACGTATAGAAATACCTGTAAGGGACAATTTAAGGAAACCGTACAATTCACGTATATTCACATCAGTTATTCTAATTGGGGAATTACAGGAAAATTACTATTTTCTAAAAGAAAATGCACCTGAAATATGATTGAACTGATTGGAACTCAAGCCTATGGGAATATTATGATGAAGAGAGTAATTTATGAAGATTGGTTGCTTAAAGAACATAAATTATGTGTTTGCATTTGATATTTGTAGCACGCTATGTATTTTTACGTTCAATTTTATGACTTAAGTTCGTAAGTAAGAAATTATTAATATGATAACGATGTAAATAACCACTATTTAATCAAGCAAAATCACTGTAATTTTTTTTAAAGTTTATCTAAAGTTGGTTCTGCGATAATAACTAAAAATTTTAATAGGTAACATTATACCCAATTATACATGAATATAATAAAAAAGGAGTGTATGTTGTTCAAAAACGCGTGGCTCAAATTTTAGCATTAGATCATTATTCTACGGTTGTTTCACTAATAAAATTATAAGTTTGCGTTGTAACTGGTTCGTTTGTAGTGTCTACTGTCGTACTATATACTCCTTTAAACACTTGTCACATTTTGCATAAAAACTATGACCTTTATTTTTGTGGACGCCTTGGCGGAAGATAAAGATTAAGCTATTATAACTTATATGTATCTGCCAATAATAAGAAGGAAATATCGATATTCTCAAATGTGATTAGTATTCCTGAAGAATGAACGAACCTTGAAATTATTACCACAATATTTAAAATCAAAATTACGATGCAACTAGTTTCGGCCTTAATGGGCCATCTTCAGGCCCATAGGTAATACAAAAAATTCCTTGATCAACAAGAATAATTAGAGCAATCTCGGTCGTCTATTTTATAGTTTTGGTTTTAAGAAGAATAATTCTTATAATCACAGTTTATAGCTAAAGAATCAGTTCGCTCATTCTGCCTCGGCACTTTTGATCTCAATGTTCCAGTTTATACATTGCGCAACTCGGATTTGTATCTCTGGCTCAGACATAATCAAATCATAATAGCCCAAGAGCCCACTGCAAATTTTTACCGTCATCTGATAACGAAATAAAATATACCCCAAAAGCATGTAAAAACATTCTACTTTACCAAATGGCACCTGTGCCAATCCCAATCCTGAGTGAAGAGGTTAAAATAAATATTTTATATTGAAATCACATAATTTTGTTTGCCCTTAAAGTTTTCCAGAAAACATATTTAAATATATATTGATATATATCGTTAAAGGAAAACATTTTCTTTCTCTTAACATCGCACAATAACCATCTAGCCACGATTAGTAGGTAAAAATCATTTAAAATATGAATCAATTTTTGCTGATTTAAAATGTATTTGTATGCCTATTGTTGTGATTCATCTTTACACGTTGCCATAGAAACGACAAAAAACATTACCACAGTTTATAGCTTAAAAGAATCAGTTCGCTCACTCGGACCAATTGTATGTTCTAAAATAACATCCACTCCAGGGATACAAATTCAGGAAGACTACTGCTGTTTGAATATAGGCGGTTGTCATATATTGTATTAGGCATTCCAAACAAATGAATTGCCAGTGGGAAGGTTTGGTATATCTAAGGGTGGCGACATACGGTGTATTCTATCTACTTTACGTAAAATCATGAATAATGGATTACATTTAAATATTTTATGTCAAACACAATAAAAATAATATTTAAAAAACCTACCTATACATTTCTTCATAAATTAGCAGACTTGGCGACTACTACTTCGAATAAAAATAGCGTCCAAGTTGCAAGACTATGTCGCTACCCCATTAGATATACAAGAATTTCCAACTGGCACATATTGTTTGACAGGTCGTTGGAATGCCTAATTAGGCAATCCAAACAAATTAACTGTCAGTGGGAAGATTTGATATATCCAAGGGTTGCGACATACAATGTTTTCTCTTTACAATACGTAAAATCATGAATAATGGATTACATTTAAATATTTTATGACAAACACAATAAAAATAAAATACATTTTTTCATAAATTGGCAGGCTTTGTGACTATTATTTCGAATAAAAAAAAAACGTTCAAGATGTAAGACTATGTCTCTACCCCCTTAGATATACCAGACCTTCTCACTGACAGCTATTGTTTGACAGGTCGTTGGAATGCTTAATGTTTAATAGTAAGAGAGCCCACTGCAAATTACGACCGCCATCTGATAACAAAATGAAATATGCTCCAAAGACATGTAACAACATTGTACTTTACCAAATTGCTCCTGTGCCAATCTGTAATCCAGAGCAAAGTGGTTAAAAAAAATATTTTATATTCAAAAAATTACATAAGACGTGACAGCGATAATTGTGTTTTCTCTGAAAATTACAATCCTAATTTATTGTGAACCTAGCTTTTAAACCTGAATTTTAATACTTTTACCTAACTTTGGCAGAGATAGTCAATAATAATAATTATAAACTCTTGTTAGACAATTCTTTTAAACTATAATCATAGTAGTTTTTTTGTCGTTTCTATGACAACCTGTAAAAAGGAATCACAACAATAGGCATACAAATAAATTCTTAAATCAGCAAAAATTGATTCATATTTTTAATGATTTTTACCTACTAATCGTGTGTAGATGTTTTTGTGCGATGCTAAGAGGAAGAAAATGTTTCCCGTTAACGATATATATCAAGATATATTTGAATATGTTATAATCTGGAAAACTTTAAGGGCAAACAAAATTAGCGCTGTCATGCAATCCTTTTCCCTTTCATACATATACATGGTTTAAAAGGTAGGTAAACGTATTAACAATTCAGGTTTAAAAGCTAGTTTCACAATGAATTAGGATTGTAATTTTCAGGGAAAACACAATTGTCGCTGTCATGTCTTATGTGACTTTTTAATAATAAAATATTTTTTTACCCACTTTGCTCAAGATAGGGATTGGCACAGGTGCCATTTGGTAAAGTACAATGTTGTTACATGCCTTTGGAGCATATTTCATTTCGTTATCAGATGATGGTCGAAATTTGAAGTGGGCTCTCTTACTATAACCAATACATATTTAAACAGCAGTCTCCTGCGCATCCTGAATTTGTATCCCTGGAGTTATTTTGGAACATCCAATTGTTCCGAGTGAGCTAACTGATTTTTTAGCTATACACTGTGCTATAATGATGTCTGAGATTTGGAGTAGTTCCTTTATCTCGTTTTGTAAAGTTAGAAGTTAACGTGTTCTATAATTATGGTATTCTATTATTTTTTGTTTGCGATATTATATATGCAGTTTTAAAATTAATACACAGATTTTTTGAATTTCTTGAATACCGCAATGTAAGTTTTGGATAGTTCTCAAATTGAATATCGAGATATAAATTGCAGTCATTTATTGTGACTCAACTTTCCGTGGTTAATGACCTTAGGTGACCTAGATTTTGTAGACCTATGTTAATTTCAGTGGCGTTTGTCTGATTTAACATACATTTTTAAAATTTGATTACTTCGCCAATTATTGGTATTTTTAAAAATAATATTGTTGCAAATTCTAGGAGAGCAAATGTTGATCTGTTTTATTATCTAGCAGTATTTTAATAACATACTGTATATCCAACTTATTTTTAAACCCTGAATCTATTATACCCAACTCGATTTTCAATTTTTTACTAAAATTGCCAGCTGATATCAGAAATAGATGAACTACTTTTACTCCTTCCTATAATTTGACTGTTCCTTCTTTCATAATGCATTAGTTTTACTCTATAACTACAGTAGTTACTTACTTATAATTATTATTATTTCAGTGTTTTGAAACATATCTTAAATATGGCTAAGTTCAATTTACTCAATTTTTTCAAATGCAACTCCCTCTATATTATTTTTGCATAAAATTCCTTATAAATTTGCCTATACAACGATGTCAATATGTTAGCCAATAACATATATACAGGGTGTCCCATCAGTGCGTTATTGATCGATAGCTCTTTTATTATTAAAAATATGAAGAAATTTTTAATATTAAAGTTGTATGACCATATTTAATAATTATTCTTAAATATAAAGGGTGGTCCATAAACGAAGTGCTGACCAAATCTACACTTTTTTAAAGCAAAACATCTTGCATACATATTTGATTGTTTTCACATTGTCAGACAATTTATAATTGACTTTACTCATTTGCTATGTTGTATATAGGGTGTGTCAAAATTTGAGGTTATGATTTTCTTAATTTTCTAAATGAAATACCCGTATTAATTAATTGGTGGTATAACATTTAAAAAATTGGGAAAATCGTTATCCCGCATTTTGACACACCCTATATACAAGATAGCAAATAAATGAAGTCTATTAAAATTGTTTTACGATCAAATAATCAAATATGTATAATGACTTAAAAATGTATAAGCCCTCGTTTATGGACCACCCTGTTCATTTAAGAATATCTATTAAACATGGTCATACAACTTTTATATTATTTTTTTTTGTATTTGAAATAATAAAACAGCTATCGATGAATAACGCACTGATGGGTATATTTGTTGATATCGTTGGATAGGTAAATTTATAAGGACTTTTATGCTAAAATAATATATAGGGTGTTTAAAAAAGATCTCTGTACTTTCTTATTCTTTATTTCGAACTTATGAAAAATATAAAACACGTTGACAAAATCCCGTCTGTCATAGTGACGTGACAATAACAAAATAAATATAAAGGGTGAAACCAAACTACTAAAATAAATAACATACCGTGTTATTAGGAACTAAGAAACATAACAATTCTCCCCCCTTAATTATAACTAAATCGGCTAACTGATTTTCTAATTCGTGTGCTTCTTGGTCCTGGTTCTCTATCGTTACCACTGCTTCGTACATATTCGTCTGTTCTGCTTTCTGTATTAGGAGTGGATGAACACTCGTCTCTTTCAGGATGAGTTTCCTCATCAGCGTCGTTTTTATTATCTTGGATTAGTAAAGATGTCTCACCTACCGGTTTTCTACTTATTTTCCGAAATAACAGTAGATCCGCTATCTTGGATATTATCTTCGTCATCAAAATTATCAGTCAAGGAGACTTCTTGGTCATAATCACAAACAAATTGTGATACCTCAGTTTTGGCTATTTGATCCACGAGAGGTCTGTTTCAGTTTAAGCGGATGCCATTCGGTCTCCACAATGCACCAGCTACGTGGCAACGTTTCGTTGAGCGAGTATTAGGATAAAACTTTGAAAACTTCGTTTTCGTGTACCTGGACAATATTATTGTGTGTACACCTACTTTCTCTCAACATCTGCATGTGCTTAAGAGTGCCCTAGAACGTATTACTGCTGCTGGACTAACTTTGAACAAGGATAAGTGCAATTTTTGCAAGTCTGAGCTTAAGTACCTTGGGTACGTTCTTAATGGATCCGGACTGTTGGTCAATCCCGAAAAAATCAAAGAACCATTGGTATGCATACCTCTGTTTACAGAGTCTAAAGTTTTTGATGATTGAACCACTTATTACCGGTAGGTACGATTTAACTAAATATCTTAATATTTACAAAATTATAATAAATATATTTCAAAAGAATATATATCGTAGGATCACAATATAATTACTCCCAGTTATATTTGTCAATTTCGTTTAAGGCGTCCAATGTCGAATGCATACGGTTCGGCAGCACAAATTAAATAAAAACTAGGTTACCTTATTGTCCGGGAAAGTACTAGGAACAACTAAATACCCTTACTCGGTCTCAAGGCTGGAGTTTGTGCAAAACGATACATGAGAAGGTGGTAGAACTTGTGAGGAACGATCCAGGAAAAGGTAGTTGTCTTCAAAATGATATGAATCTTCACTTATACTTTTTTCTTACAGATGGGCCGAGTACCAAGCACTCCGAAAGCTTGGGAAAATACCCAAGCATCTTCCAGGCGGAAATTCACGCCATCGAGAAGTGTATCCAGTTTAACATGGAGAGAAACTATCATAGACAAGAGATTATCATCATGTCCGATCAGCCATCAAAGCGCTGAGTTCTTACGTAATCAGCTTAAAAATGGTATGGAGATGCCTAGAACAATTGAATGAGCTAGGCGAGAAAAATAGAGTTACTCTCACTTGGGTCCCGGGACATAACGGGATACAGGGTAATGAGATTGCAGATAGTCTTGCAAGGAAAGGGGCTCAAACACCCTTTGTAGGACCTGAGCCGTTCTGCGGTATCAGCATTAACATAATATTAGAAGAGATTAAAAAAGAATTGGGTAGTAGAAGAACCGATAATTGGAACAATCTCTTGGGGCTGAGACAGGCCAAGATACTTCTGGGTGAATATAACCAAAAAAGATCGGAAGCCTGCATCTGCCTGAGCAAGAACAGGCTACGTATTGTAACAGGGATCCTTACCGGGCACTGCCGACTAAAAGGACACCTAAGTAAACTGAGAGTAGTAGAGGATAGTGAGTGCAGATTCTGTGAGGAGGAGGACGAAACCTCCATTCACATCCTAACTGAATGTGTAGCACTCCAGAATCCAAGGGCACTATATCTAGGAGGATATCAAATAGAAGAGGGAGACTTACCTAACTTGAAGCCACTTCAAATCCTACACTTCCTTGAGAAAATAGGATTGGAAGGGTCGCTATAGGCATTGAGACATTTCCTTATTGCAGTGGCGACAGAAGGGGGCACAATAGATCTTTTAGGTCGCAGTGTATTAACACCCCATTATCAACATAACATAACATACAGATAACACCGTTTATATACAAGGTATACAGAGAAATCCCAACTGCTAACGAGGGTAAATCGAGGAAATTCTAGCTATTCAAGTAAAGCTATAGGTCCAAATAAAAAAAGGGCCTAAAAATAAGTATGTCTTCATGATTAAGTATTTTCACTACTAGAATATAATGATTTGTGTTAAATATAACCTATAGAAGTCTTACCGTAGTTGTAATGGGGCCTTCGATGAATATGCCTGTTCCAAGACAGTACTTGAGTAAGTTCTATAGCAAGTTCGTGTTATTATCACTTTAAACCCAATGACTGGAAGAGTTTCAGTCCTGAACAACCCTTATTAGTGATAATAATATAACTTGCTGAGAAAAAAAAAACTGTAAAGAAATTTACAAATCTACATGTGCATGCTATGAACTCTCAAGAAGAAATTGCAGATATAACCCTATTCATATACTTCCTGTTCTATAGATCAGTTCATTTATTCACTCCTTAGTTTCATGTTAATTGTTATTTAAGACATGAGATAAATATTTCGTTAACTGAGAGAAGGAGAGAGATAGTAGGTCTCATTACATCTTTTGTAATACACTTCTGGGTTATTCCATTATTTATTTCATGAACTTAAATTGCACAAGAATGATTGTCACATTTCAGTTGTCATCTTAATAAAAAAAAAAGTAAACAATACAAATTTTACTACTACTAATTAAAGAAGTTAATTTCTAATGTATCTAGGTGATTAAAATACCTATATCATGAAAGTTTACGTTTACTTCTGTATTCCTTTCTTAATTTTAGGATAATCGTCTCAGATGCAGAGAAAATCAACATACTACTACCAGAATTAAAAAGAGCGAAGTAGAAAGGATAATAAAAATTCATCTGATACCAAAGTTTAAGTAAGATAAATCTACCTACATGAACATTCTCTTCTCCTATATCTATTTATGGATATTAAACTATATTATTTTCACTATTAAAAGTTTAAAAACGGTCCTGGTACATTTTTCTTATAATTATAATATAGAATATGATATAGATTGATTGATTGATTGATTTGCACTTTAATCCTGTAACAACGTGTCTTCGAAAAATGATGACATTTGCGTTAATTAAATAATGCAAAATACCATCTTTTTTAATGATCTTCCCAAATTTCCACATATTCGAACTATTATAGTTTCTAAATCGTACTGATTCTCCTATCGAAAATGTTTTGTGCGTAATTGCATCTTGTAAATTTCTTTCTAGTTTTGGAATTGGTTTGATTAAATCTAATTTAGTTCTAATTACTCTCTTTAAATGTAATAACGCTGGTGATACTCCTGTGGTTGAATGTTCCATTTTACGGTATTGCCATCTTTCTTATGTGTCTTTCTCATTGATTGAACGTATCGTTCTACTTGCCCATTGGTTGATGGATGATACGGTGATGAAAATTTATGCTTAATCCCATTAGTTTTAACGAAAATTGCGAATTCTTGAGATTTTAAGTAGGAGCATTATCAGTCATCATTACAACTGGAATACCAAAACGTGCAAATGTACTTCTGAGTATCGGAATTGTTCCTGCCGAAGTCATAGATTTAGTAATAAAAATTTCTGGCCATTTTGAGTAAGCATCCACAATTATTAGGACATATTTTCCCATGAAAGGTCCAGCAAAATCTAAGTGTATACGTTGCCAAGGTTCACTCGTATAATCCCAACAATGCGCATTGTTTTTGGGCTAATTATTTTGTACCATCTGACAGGGTAAACACTTCTAACTAGATGTTCGATATCTTGATCAATTTTTGACCACCAAACATATGACCTGGCTAAATTTTTCATTTTTACTATACCAATGTGGGCATCATGTAATTCATTTAAAACTTTTTTTCGGGAAACTGGTATAACAATTCTGTTTCCTTTTAAAATCACCCCTTCTGACAAAGAAAATTCCGAATCTTTATTTTCAAATCCGGATTGAGTAACTTTATTTTCTTTTTCTAAATGATTGTATACTTCTTGCAGAATTGGGTCTTTGCTAGTTTCGTCTACTATATGCCTATGAGTAACGGGTAAGATTAAAATTTGTTGTAACTGAAATATAGTAACATCATCTATATTTGAAGAGTTGTCCTTGTCTGAAATAAACCTAAAAAGTGAGTCAGGATTCCCATGATTTTCCGTACTTCCATAAACAATTTTATAATCTAGTCCTTGTAAAAACTGTGCGTAATGTAGTAACTAATAAGTATCTCTGTACTTTCTAATTCTTTATTTCGAACTATGAAAAATATATAACACGTTGACAAAATCCCCAGTCTGTCATAGTGACATGATAATAGCAAAATAAATATAAAGGGTGAAACCAAACTACTAAAATAAATAACATACCGTGTTATTAGGAACTAAGAAACATAACATGTTGCATTTGAAAAATTGAGTAAATTGAACTTAAATTTAGCCATATTTAAGACATGTTTCGCAACAATCTGTATAAAATAAACCAGTCCTATAACTACTATTTGTTAGCTTAGTAGCTTATAAGTCTGTACGTTAAACAATTGTGAAATCAATGTAAACCTGCCCAAATTATGATAATTCAATTTGGGGTTCTGCATTATTCTCTAATTTAAAAAAAATTAATTGCTTGGCAATTTTAGGGTTAAATACAATATTACTAAATTATTCTAAAAATAAAATAAAATACAGGGTGTTCTATTTAAAAAACAAATTTTTATTTGCCAGGAAAAAACAGAACACCCTGTATATCCAAAATTATTTTTAAAATATGTATCTTTTAAATCCATATTACTTTTAATTAAAACTTTTTTACGTGTCTATAACACAAATTGAAATAATTAACAATTACGTACTAATAAGACACCTTTTATATTTGTTAATAAATTATCATTAAAAGGGTATTGCATAAAACGTATGTATTTCGGGCGTAAACAGCATTTATGGACCTTACGTGTTAATACCCCTCGCCTAGCGGCTCGGGCTCTTACAAGTTGCGATCCATAAACACCTGTTTTATGCCCATACATAACTATTATGCACGACCGGGCATAATGTCCAGAATGTAAATACGTTTAGCGGGCATAAAGTGCCATTTTATCGCCCGCGGACTACTTTACCGCTCTATAACTACTTTAGCGCCCGCCGGGCGTTCTTATTTACACGTTGCGGTCCATAAACGCTTATTTTACGCTCTTTACACATAAACATTATTTTACCCCTATCTTTATTCATTTTTAATTATTGTTCTTCTTCCCTCGATATTTCAAAGATTACGATTTTTTTTACTCCTATTTACTAAAGGGAATGGTACATTTTAAACGCATTTAATAAAAATAAAGAAAACTCGGGTTCTTTCGTATTTACAAATCCGTCATCGTGGTATTTTTAAAAAGAGTGAACAATGAATTTAAAATTTAATAATTTTAAAAAAATACATGATTTACGTCCGGTAAATAAATCTACACAAAAAAAGTTAAATAATGCAAATAGTCGAACAACGTAAATCAACGATTAGACCAACATTGTTATTAGTAATGCAAGACCATACTTTTAAATTACATTAAATTTATCCATTACGTTTGAATAATTTTAATTTAACAAAACTATTTGTCGTTGTAAGCAAATGACAAGTGACAGATTTAGTTGGGGCTTATAAACTTCTTTAAATCTATTTTTGTATTCCAAATCACGAATTTCAGGTCGCAGCGACAGTTTCAAACTATTTTCGAGTAATACAACAATTTTAGCGTAGTATTCATAGAAACACATCAGTTGTTTTAATTTCAATGACACACCATTGCATAAAATATTTTTTTCATAAAAATCACCTGATGAAGTACACTCATGTCATGCTTACAATTTTTATCAATGAAAGTGAATGATTCAGAAGGGTCAGACATGTACTCAACATAAGCAAGATGCCGACCTAGAGATCAAGTGGTTGCTCATTAAGAAATCTCCTGATCCAGAGGCGTAACGAAGATGTTTGTACGTTTATAAGTCTAGTTTAAAAATTATATTGGTTTAATTTAATAAATAATATTATTAAATACAGTGATTAATCCTAAAACAACTTAAAAAAAAACAGAAAAAAACAACAAAAAAATGTAAAATGAATTTTCTTTAAATAGAAATATTTCCATATAACTTGGCTAATTGTAAATTGAACTAGAGTATTACCATCTACATCTAAAGAAGCTGACCAGTACCTTTATTATACATATTACCATTTAGCTAAAATATCACTTTTTTATGTATGGGAAATTGTAATAATTTGGCACACAAGGATAAAACGGCACACTTAAATATCTTTCTAATAATATATAAGGTAGGTAGAATATTAAACTTCATTTTTCAATTTTTTTTTGCTCAAACGTTGTTTTATTAATTTTAGTTTGCAAATTTTCTTCGATAAACCGGCATAAGGCCATTTGGTTTAAAATGGTGTCCTTTTATCTAAATTCATATTAATTCGGTGATTTATTTATTTTTTCTAAAACGACAATACGAAGAAGAAGTGAAAATAAAAACAATCGGATTAAAGGTTCAGAAATGCTTGAGGCACTAGTTTACTATTTTTTCGCCTGAACGGTACAACAATTGGTGACATATGTAAGAGATATGGAAGAAAGGTTTTAGGATATTACCACTATAGAATTCATCCAATAGGTTACGAATTTGCCAAAATAAATAAATTGAAACATCGGTTTAATTATTCAGAAAAAATTGCATTCATCGGTTTAATTATTCAGAAAAAATTGCATGAAGGGATTAGCTATGCGGTTTTCGTGAAAGAAACTCTGACATTTCATCAGCCAAAACCTACTTCTCTAGCCCAGAACTGGGCCTTTAAATAAACCACAAGTAGCATTTTTTGTTATTCTAGAGGACTATTCACAAATATAATTTTTCACCTGAGAGAATTTTTAACCAGAGAATTTTTATCCTGAAAATTTTTAACACTGTTTTGCCAAAGATTTTTGCTACAAGGTGCAAAAACAAGTAAATGCAATAACAAGTGCTGAACGGAGAGCAACTAAGTTGGGCCAACTACCTGTTATAATCCCCGATAACCGCTTGGCTATTTCAATCCTTTAAACTCATTAACGGGCTATGTTGAGTTAAGCCAGGAACATTAAAGGTACCATTTCGGTAGGTGCGACAGACGACAACAGACGCGACAGACGACAACAGACAACAACAGACGTCTAAAGCATATACAATTATATGAAACACATTTCGCACGGAGAGACAGATCTCGACGACACTTTGGATCAGTCTCCGGGCAAAGCGTTTGCTGCGTGTCGCACTCGATCCTCACTGTCCTTAGACATTGCTTGTATTTGGAGGTGATTAGTTGATATTTTATAGAATTGGTAGTTGGAAAGTTCTGTCGATCCAGGCAATGTTGCCAGATGCTGGAACAACATGGGTAAAAAAAACCGTAGATCCAAACAGTAGATTTTATTACAGGGGGAAATAATTATAATTTGTAGTGTAGTAAATAAAAAAACAAGTATTTAAGAAACGAAAAATAAACATTTTTCTACCCAAATTAGAAAGTAAAGAAAGAATAAAAACAAATAATAACATTTTTAATATATACTTAACGTACGGAAACAAAAAAAAAACAATGAAAATTAATAGGTACCTACTTCTTTCAGATCAGTCTTAATCAGATAATTTAAAATCGTTGTGTTTGGCATGCATGTTCTTTTTAGGATAATAATAATAATAATAATAATAATAATATTAATACTCTACCTAATTCACCTGCTTACGAGTGAATTTTAACCCCAATAGCTAAGCTTGTCCGAGGAAAGGGACGGCTATTATTATTATTATTTGCCGTGGCGCTCCGGGGCGACTTGAAGATGATTGATGGTGCCATTTGACTTACAGGTGAGGAAAACCCGGAAAAATCTGCCCACCATCATCGAAAACATTAACGCATGATGATTTTTAATAATCTGGATGTCATATAGAGAACCATGCAAATAAAGTCACACAGTCTTCTGTAGGATCCGAAACCATGTTAGTTTTACCAGAAAATTGGCTCGCAAATGAATGCGACGCCGTAGACACCTGCGTTACCGTAGTCGATCGATAGGATGCCCTATTAATTCTTTGTTACATTTTAAATAAAAACAACGATTATCTTGATTTTTTTTTTATGGTGCCAACCTATAGTAGTGGATGCTTATTACGCTGCTTTTACTTCAGCAGATTTACTAGAGAAAATATTCTTTGGGAATTTGCTGAAGAATGAGGCAAACTTAATAAATAAAAAACAAAATTTGCCAGAGACAAAAACAGTTGATCTACGTAAAAACAGTAGGTCTGGCAACGCTGATCGTTCCCTCCAATGGTTGTCTGCGGGTGTCGCGTCCCGGTCTCAAATGTATGGAGCGTAACATTATTGTATCTGTCGTCCTTGGGGTCTCCTCGGTGGTCTCCTGTCTCCTGTCGCGCCTACCGAAATGGTACCTTTAAAAATAAAAATTATTGTCTGTAAATAATGTTTATTTCATAAAGGTTCAAAACATAATAAAATACAGCTTATATTATAATATTTCGTGCATATTTAAAATTAATACATTGAACAAGATTGAATCTACTTGACTCACTACATTCCAATTGTCGAAGTTTTTCCGATATATTTTTTTTTTAAGTGATGCCGTATTTTTTTTTAAATACTTGTTACCTCTTAAATTTTTACAAATGTTTCTGTTTGAAAGTTAAGTATAATTTCCACAAACTGAAAAATATACGTTACGTGGTGCGTGTCATTGAATCTGAGTCTGAAGCCCATACAAACGGCGAAAATGTAGTATTTTCCCCAACATAGTTATCTACTAAATAGTCGCAAAATTCAATTTCTTTTTGTATACCTACTAAATCACGGTTTTCAAACAAATCAAATGCAAAACAGTCACCAACTTCTTCTGGTTTTAGAAATGGAAGACCAAAGAAATATTTCAAATATTTTCCTACTTCATTTTCAGCCAAGATAGAATTTTTCGATACCATCAGATCTGGTTTGGGATAAATGGAAGCGACAGCCTATTATTTTTACGATTTACCACATAACTTTAACTGCATTATCAATCGCTAACTCAAAATCAATTACAACAAATGAAGGTTTAAAGTAAAGACATAATGTTTGAAATTTTGCATTCAATAACTTAAGAATGTGATTTTGAAGGCGATAAGCATAAAACTAAAAGTACATAGTGTCCATCTTTATAACTGTGAATTGTAAAACACTGTACTATATATTTGGCATAATATTGAAAGTACCGTACGTAACAACTGAACATAAAAAAATTAAAGTTGCCTCTGCAACCAAACCCAATTATCTCTGAAGGCATATCACAAATAGCAAGAAACTCTTCGTTTTTATTTGCAATAGGATTCATCTTACCTAAACAAATAAAAAATTCTTGATTTTTGGAAAGCGTAGGCATAACAGAACTTCTTCTTCTAAGAATGTCGTACGAGGCAACATCGCCACAAAACTCGTTCTTCCTTCTTGATGGATGAATTTTGAGGTCTTTTCTGACAGGTCCTACAAAGCTTTCCTTTTAATGCCATTGCTGAGGGCCTGTCGTTGAAGAGTGTCGTCTTCCTCATTGTTGTAATTGACATCACTCTATTTTTTGGTCACGAAGAATATAAACCTTGACTGAATACATCGCCATTAGCAAGAGTATTTACCTCACAAAATTTAAAATTGTCAACTAAGAAGTTTTTCCCTTTTTTGCTAAAAATATATTTGACTTCCATGATCGTAATGTATACTCGGTGACAACAAAAATAGTACTTTTCTATTTTCCTTACATCCGTAATGTAACTACCCATCATTTGCCTAATTATTATTACTCCCAATTAATAATTGACAAGAGATTAAAGAAGGTCGCTGGCCACCTGCGGCGCTGGCCTAATTCAGCTTCCACGGCTGAACGAAGTGGTTTGCTGCATAAATCCGATAGACCATTTTATTCCCCCAGTCCTAATCTTTGTCCTGACATATGATGCTCCAACTGGTTCACTACAACTTTGCCAAGAATCTGGACCGCTAATCGAGAAGTGATTGGCATATTTTTTTAAATATACGGATTGCATCACGGAGAAAAAAATGTTGCCATATAAGTCACAATTATCTACATGCTTTGGAATCTGCTAAGGCTAATGGCGTCATTATTTTTTGTACCCAAGCAAATTTTACTCACCGAGTTCAGCCACTCAATGTGGCATTTTTGGATCTTTATCAACTTATTATGATTAAGCGGTCTCTAATTGATTAAAAAGCAATCCAGCATATAAAATTGGCAGGTTATTTGCGGAAACCTACGAAAAACCGGCGGTAATGAAGAACACAATTAGTTAGTTTAAGAGTACATGTATGCATCTCTTAAATCCTAGTATATTCCTTAAGTGAATTTTTGCTCCTACAGAGGTAACCGACGTCGACAAGCCAACAGACTTACCTGAAAATCAACCAGGTCTATCAAATATGAGTTCAAAAATGTCTCTAATGCAAACTGAAACACATTAACTCTTGTACAGCCTTCAAAAACGTTTTGATGTTGACAAGCCAAGAGACTTACTTGAAAATCAAACAGGTCTATTAAATACAAGTCTAAAAACACATCCAATGCATCTGAAATATAACAACCATTGTCTAGTTTTGAAGAAACCCCCTCGTCCAAACTTAATGAAAACTCCGTGACAAAAAATGTCACACATCACAAAGAAAAGCAAATTCCATTACAAAGATTGCAGTATTGCCAAAAATATTACAATTGGGCAACAAAAAAATGCGGAGTCATTGCCTGAAATTCCACTACCAACTTGGACGAAATAAAGAACAGCTGAAGAAAAGAAAAAATAAAAGAAGATCGAAGAGAAAAATCAAAGTAAAATTGAACTTACAGAATAGTTGTCTAAACCTCAAGTTCCATTTGGTGAGCAGGATGATGAAGACGAAACAGTTTGCATTTATTGCAATGAAGTTTATTCATCTCTAAACCTAGGGAAGGTCCGATTAGTTGTCAAGTCGGTAAAAAATGGTGCCTTACGAAATTTCCAGAAGTTGGTCCAAAAACAAAAATATTGTTTTTGGTTTGTTTCGTAAGTTTAATTATTTTTATTGTTTGATGTTTTATTATTAGTTTTAATAATAGTTTGATGTTTTTAATATAGCTTGCGCAATTACCTATGCCTATGCCAATCCAGTTGGATAAAATGAAACATTTGCACTTGTGCAGTGAAAAACGTTTTTTTTTTATATTTTGTGCTTTTATTTTTGCGGTTTTTGTATACTTTTGCCAAAGTGTAATATTCAAAGAATAGTAGTAATATATACTTTTAGACTTTTGTACATGCTTATTTAAAAAACAGATTTCCCTTTTTATAAAAAATAAACCATTTCATATCAATTTTCCCCATAATACCTAGCATTATAATTGCTAATATTGTATTAATAAAATATTCTATATTTATAAAATGACACTATACTTATTAAACTAATTTATTATCTCTAAATAAAGAAATTTCTGTCGATACTAGGCTATTAAGTCATTAATTACCCAGTGACGTAGCAAGACTAGAATAGGTTTTATACATATTTGTAATGCAAAATACAGTTATCTTTGAAAACTGTCCAACCCACGTGTCCGTTTGTTCACAGCTGAGTGTTTCCCACTCAATTGTACAAAAAAGGATTCGCCAAATTTTTTTATAAAGAAAAATAAGGAAAAGGACAATTGCACAAGAGCTGTGAAATTTAAAAAATAGCTCATAGTAACTTAAAAATTAAAAAATAATGTAGTATTAGTTATAATGAAAATTTTGTTAAAAATATAACATTACTTTTAAGAATAAAGAATGGGGTAGAAACAGATATAATATTTAAGACATTTATCCTAGTTTCACTATCCTATAGACTTGGAAACTGTGGGCATTGTGAACATCTTATTATTAATGAATTGGTAAAATTTGTCTTTTGAGGAAACGCATGTTCCTATTATTTCCGTAAAATAATCTGATTCAGATTCAAATAAGGTCGACCCTGACACTGAAATTATAAAAGAAACTTAAGCACAGATCTGGTTTTGAAGGATAATTTCATTTTAGAAAGGATTAAATTTTCAATAGCGAGATTCTATACTTATTGGAAAAGATTTTTTATTCGGTAGACAGGGTAATCTGGCAACACCAAATCATATTTGTTACATAAAAGAATCTATTCTACATTGCATATGCGCAAATCTCTTTTCGTGTACAAATGTCACTATTTTTTACAATTCTAACTCTAAATAATTAAGTAATATCAAAGGCGCTTAATTGTTTAAAAATATTGTATGGAAATGTGTTAATTTTATTATAAAAAAATATTTTTTTTTTATTTTCTTATTGTAGAAAAGGTGTGGTCGGAGAATAATTAGTTTGCCTGACAGCTTGTATTCAAACTTCTGTTCTGTTGAAAAAAGAAAAACATTGCGTACTACTATCTCATATTAATATAGATACCTATTACATGCTAGCTGTCGCATTATTTTTTGTTTGTAAAATTAATTAAAATATATTTTTATCCATTTCATTGTGCCTTTCTCTTAATTTATCTCATAATAAAAAAATGGAAAGAAATATTGTGAGATCGTTGATTAGTGAAGAAAAATTTAGAAGACAAAACATATGCCTAATTTTGAGTTTTTATTTTAAGCCCTACGATTTTTAAAAATTATAAGAAACTGGCAACACCGTTTTACTTACATATAAATGTCAAAGGTGGATTTTCATATACTTGATTTTTAGATCTTTAATGAAAAATAAATAACTATTAATTATTTGTTCATATTCTATAGCTTATAAAAAATTTAATCATATTACATTGTGTATTGATTATTTATTGTTCAAATAGTGCAATTGGTGCTATCCTCAAAAAGATAGTAAGAATTCATGTTCGATATGAATCACACCCATCGAAATTGTTGCAAAATGGCTAAAATGTTCTATACATGGAAATCTTGACTTAATAAGTTGTATTATTATTATCATCATCATCATTATGTAAATAAAGAGGAACTTACACAAATAAACAGGGTGTTAAAGAAATTATGTAGATTAAATCTAAAAACATTAAAAAGGCTCGAAATAATTTGATAACTATATACTTTGGCTGTCCTCTTATCAGGACAAATTTTCATTGCATGAAAATAAAAAAAATATCTTAGAGACCTATGTTCATAACAACTTTGTGTTAGTCGTAAGTGAAGTTATGTTTTTTAAAACACTCTGTGCTTTTTCTTGTTTCTTTTTATTTAAGTTGTCGGGATTTCTGATTTAATAATTGTTTATCCATTTCTTCCATTATTTAGATCTGTATTTAGTTCTCTCATTTAATATTTTATTTCCTCGGCATTCCTATTGAACAATGTGTACTGTAAAAGCTGCAACAACTTAAGCCACGGTTTGTTAGGACGTGCGCAACGCTCGACGTACGCGTACGGCAGAATCTGTCTCGTGACGTCAGTATAAGTAATAGTGGTTTGTTACAATATAAATCAACTTGTTCTGATGATACATGCAGGTGAAAATGAATTCTCATCAATTAAATAATGTATTAGTAGTAACAACTTTTTAGGTTTTAGGTTTAAGTAGTAATAACCAAAATAAAGTATTATTTTTAACTTCTGCCTTTGATGTGATAAAGTGCAGGATGTTCCTTTACCATATAAGTTTATATTTCAACCTCTTCAGAAGACAATGTCGACGACATTTTGTTATTAATTCGACGTAAGCAGTCGACATACACTGCTATCTGCCTAACTGTGCTGACTGTAACAAACCATTTTCATAGTTATACTCTTTACACAGTACTCTGTGAAGAGTATTATGCATTCGCTTCATCCGTCCGTCCGTCCGTCCTTCCGTTTTTTGTCCGCAAGATAAGTCAAAAATGAAAAACACTATCAATTTGAAAATTTTAGGAAAAATCAAGCTCTATAAGGGGACGAAGTCCATTGATTTTGAAAAAAAATCTGACCAACAAGTATTAGAAATTAAAAATTAAAAAAAACCGACTTCAGAAACATGCAGATGCCGTCACCACATCTTAACCAAATTTATATGAGACCACCCCTGAGGTACCCCCTTACTAATAAAAAAAAGAATCATATAAATCGGACAAGGTGGTAAAGCATTATCGCTAAACATACATAAAAAATGAAGAGTTTGAGGATTTTCTCATAGACCCAATTATTATATTTTGACCAAATTTATATGGGACCACCCCTGAAGTACCCCCTTTCTAACAAAAAAAGAATCATTGAAATCGGATACCGTGTTAAAGAATAATCGCTGAACATACATAAAAAAAAATATCGCGACGAATTGATAACCTCCTCCTTTTTTGAAGTCGGTTAATATTCGATAACTCGAAAATAATCAATTAATCGAAAATATTCGATAAATCGAAAATAATCGATTAATTGAAAGTAATCAATATTAATCGAAAATAATCGACTAATCTAAAGTAATTGAATAATCGAAAGTAATCAATTAATCGAACATAATCGATAAAATAAAAATAATCGATTAATCGATAAAATAAAAATAATCGATTAATCGAAAATAATCGATTAATCGAAGAGAATGGATTATTCGAAAATATTCGATTAATTGAAAAATCCAATGATCTAAAATAATCGATTATTAGAAAAAAGTCGATAATCGAAAATAATCGATAAAATAAAATTATTCGATTAACAGAAAATAATCGATTAATAGAAAATAATCGATTATTAAAAAATAATCGATTATTTGAAAATAATCGATACATCGAAAATAATCGATTAATCGAAAATCATCTATTCATCGAAAATAATCCATTAATCGAAAATAATCGAATAATAAAAAAAATGAATTAATCAAAAATAATCGATTAATATATTATGATCGATTAATCAAAAATAATCGATTAATCGATTAAAAAATATGTTAATCGATTAATCGTTTATTTTGCCCACCCCTAGTTAAAATATTGCAAAAATCCAAATTCAGAAACAGAAAACGACATCAAATTGAAAGCCTTAGGAAAAATTGAGACTTGGAAATAAATACAACAGTATGTTCTGTGCTTTATTTAGCTATAAACAAGTTTATTTTTATTATTTTGACAAAGTTATGTATAATTCCCATAAGAAGCCATGTATTTTGGAACACTGTAAGCAGTACCAGCGCCCATGCGGTAAATTATAAAAACTCAGACGGTATTTTGAGTATGCCGATTCGCCTCCTTATCTCTAGTCTTCATACTGTAGACCTATATCAATCTATTGATATGAATATGAGAATTTGGATGTATAATTTATTTGTAATACCCAGTATAGCTAGATCAGCAATTATATATTTTATAATGAAAACTTATATTTGAATTAGAATTTTGGGTTGGGTTCACTCACTTATATTTCTTACTATCAATGATTTAGATAATCAAAAGAAAGTAAAAATAAAAAAAAAATAAACTCACCTATAAAATTTTCAATTCTAAATATTAATTTACCTCTATCCTCTCTATGTTTGGTTTGATCACACTGTATTGTAATTTAGATTCTAAAATTTAATAAAAAAATTAATTTAGAAATTATATTATTTTTATTTTCGACTTCTTATTCTTCTTCTGCTGCTGCTGCTGCTTCAGTCGTGTTAATGCTTTTTCTTTTATCCTACCGCCGCTTTTCCGCCTTTCCCTGTCTTTGTCTGTCTCCGTGTCTCTACCTGTATGTTATAATATCTCTACCTGTATGCTTTCCTTTAACTGCCTTTGCTTATTTGCTATCTCGCCTTACTAGTTTTCGTTTATTCTTTTATTTAAATAAAAATTTTCTTTTACCTTATTTTTAATATTCTTTATTCAATTCTCCATCTTATTACAATCTTTAACATTCCATATTTCTATTTATCTCTCATCTTTACATAAAACCATCATTTAACATCTTACAAAAAAAAATCCCTTGACAATTCTCCCCTGACAATCCTTAATTAATTTCTCAAAACTTCCCAATTGACTTTTCCCCGAAACATTGATTTTCATTTCTATTTTCAAAACCAAACATAGAGTGTTTCTTTTTTGTTAACCAAATTCCGTCATACTATATTATCCAGTATTTCCAAAATACTACAACATGATCGACAACATGGTAGACTTCGCTTCGAAATATAAGCTATTGCATGATAGTCATTATGCCGTTATCAACTTTGTCAATAATCTCTATAATAATTTGAATAAAAGTATAGTATTTTTATGGATTTAAGCAAAGCTTGTAAGAACGGTTTGTGAGTAGTGGAGTCTGTACCTGATGGCCGTTAACTATCCTTTAACAGAAAGACGTTTAATTTGTTTGGCATACCCCAGAGCTCTGTTCTTGGGCCACTTTTATTTTTGTTTTTTATTAACGACTTATCTCTGCCATTAATAATGGTAGTATTGAATTATTTGCAGATTATACTTCCTACCTATATTATATTAATGATATCTTGCGATTAGTTGTTAAATTTCAATTTAAAATAAAAAAGTTGGCCAGATGGTTGGACCGTGTTTATTTATTTTACTCCCTGGTCGAATAATATTCATGAGAGATCATCTATTAAGAATAGGTGGTAAATCAACTCATCAAATTCAGTCTATAAAATTTGTAGGAATTCACATTATTTCATTAAAACTATTTTTCCTTTTTTTAGACTATTTGCTATTAATAAATCTGTCTAATTAGCTAGTTATTGAGCACATTGTTATTCTTTTGTCAGATTTGGCTAAATTTTTTAGTATTATTTACTCATTTGCTAAGGGTTTTTAGACTAAACAAAAGCTGTAAGAAATGTAGCATCGTTAAGTTATAAATAATTGGAAGCAAACTCCTCAAAATGCAATTCCATATCTCAAATGGGATTCAACTAGAGCATAATATACACTTTTGCTGGTTGAAAACCTAATTCTTTTGCTGTAGTTTTAACTACAAAACATCCAGTAAGTTTTTTTGTTTAGAAATTCTATTTAATTATTAAATTTTAAATTATTATCAAGGCTAATATACCAAGACCTTGATAATAGTCGACTATTTTGTTGAATCTAAATCTCGAGAATATTTTAATATCAATTTGATAAGACATAATTTTTGGCATTAATCAATTGATTATTAATATCAAAATGATTTAGAATCAAATTGTAAAATGTCGAACGCCTTCGTATTATTATCTTTCCAACAGGAAAACCAGATTAAATTAAAATATCGTTTATATACAAATACCTACTGTTAATTTAATATCCTTTACAGTACCTATAAATAAAAAATTGGACAGTTAAATTTAAAAAACCTCTAAACAACCACTTAAAGGACAAATTTATCGACTCTGCCAATACGTATCGGTGGGTATAGGGACAAAAAATAAGGTTATAATTTTATTTGATATTTACGACCATTTTTATGATCCTAATTATGTTGTTGGAATTACAAATATTTATTATACGTCACAATTTTAGTGTTTATGGGAAGATAAATTATGTGCTATTCATTAATTGACTACCACTGTATTTACTCTGGATGCAGCAATAAAATTACGATTGTGAATCTTGCCGTTGGAGATATAAAAGCGTTTCGAACATTTGAAAAGTAAAATGAATACTTTTCAAATCAAATTGCGAATAGAGAAGAATAATTATTATAGGTATTTGCTTTTTGTTCGCGTGGTCTACATTTAACATATTTACTTGTGACTTCATATCAGCCAATTATCGAATTAATTATTATTCTTTAAAAATGAGTTTCTTTTGGTTCATCAACTAACTTTTCATCAACGGGCAATTTTAATATTAGATCTATGGCGAAGATTCACATTATGTGCATCAATCCTTAATAAGATAAACGGGTTCTTTATTAATCAAAACATTATGCAAGAGACAGAGGCCATAAAGTTTCTTTTGTTTATATTTATCAATTTTAGTAAACGAAATGTATGTGATATTCGATCGAATTTCCAAATACCAAAAATTAATCTTAGACGCGAATTCTGCAGTATTAGAATTTAATGGTCACGTTGAGTTAGATGCGGTCCATGAACATAATTATAGTGGTTAGAATGAATTAAGACAAGACTATATCATAATGGAGTTTTCAAATTCCTACTTAAAATTTCTTGGTTGGCGTAAAGGATTCTTAGTTTGGCGTAACCCATTTGTAAGATATGGGACACTTGGTCGGTAAAACTTAGATTTTTATCCATGATTTAATCCACATTCATGACTTGTCAATTTGGTTGTCGCTAATTATATAATTTATTAATATCATCTATTTTTAAAGAACCAAATAGCATAACGAAAGATATCGAGGAATTTATTATTAAATTATGTTTGTTTCGAAAGTCAACTAGTCATTCCAAATCTTGGTCATTTTTTTTCTAAGTTTGCGCTATTTTATTAGGATCGAAGAAATGGTATAACTGAGAATAATTCGCGTATTATGTATAAAGTGGCCAAAAAAATTCCTCTAGTGGGGCTAAGCCGCTGTTCGCACTCCTGCCTTGCGTAGATCTTCTATTACTTCCTTTAGCAAATCTGATCTGGGTCTTTCACGTCTCCTTCTCTCTCCGGGGTCCCATTGTAATGAACCAATGTTCCATTTCCTGTTCTCCAAACGTGTTTTAACCATCTAACTCTGGATTATTTTTTTGTTATTATATCTTCTTCTAGCTCTTGTTGAATTTCCTCATTCGTTCTAATTCTATATTCTTCTTCTGTGTTTTTATTGATCCTAATATTGCTCTCATAATTTTTCTTTCCATAATTCTTAGATCTTATTCCTCTTCTTTTGTCTTTCTGCTGCATACAGTAGTATTGGTCTGATTATTGTATTGTATATTTTTATTTTTGTTTTTACTTGCGTAAAAGGCTTTATTTGTAGTGATTATTTTTGCTGATATTTCCAGTTTTCTGTCTCCAGTTTTAGCTATTGTGATTCCCAAGTATTTAAATTTTTGAACTTCTTCGAATTCATGTTTTCCTATTTTATTGCTTTTTGATGCTGCTTTGTTAACTAATCTCATGATTTTTGTTTTTTCTTGGTTTAGCTCTAGTCCCATAATTTTCCTTCTTTTGCAATTTCGTTCAAGACCTTTATCATGATCTTTCTTGCTTTTGAAATTATTACTATATCATCTGCATATGCGATGACTTGTCCTCCCCTGTTCTCAGTGTTCCTTTGTTAATTTACTTCGTCACATACTCTAATGAGAGGTTAAACAGAGTGGCTGATAGCGAATTTTTATAATCGAAGGGATTAGTTTATTGTTTACCATTAAATATAACCAAAAGGAACACTTGAAATAGTTGTATTAAGAAGTGGTCCAAGGCTTGGTGTTGGAGGCGTTGTTATTTGTAAAATTACATTTATTTATTCCTACAGGATATTATCGGTAATACTATCAGCTTCGCAGATGATCTGATAATATATTATACAAGTGGTACAATTTCAAATTGGGCATTGAAAATTATCTTAATAAATTAAAAGACTGGTTTGACATTAATTACTCTCAATCAATTAAAAAAAAAACTCTTTACTTACCACTCAGTAACTATGATGCATCTTTGCCAGAATACAGCTTTAATATTCAACAAAACTTGCAAAAAATATCTATATAGAATCATCTTAGATGGGACATAGATTATTAAAAAAAATTTCATAGTACTTTATTTAGATTCAAACAAGTTGTAGGATTTTTGGACAAAATTTTCTAAACGATTTCTTAGAATAATACTAGGGTGTGAGCAATGTAAAAATAAAAATGAACTTACATTAAGCCTTCAATTTTCAATAAGAACAAACAAATATACTTTGTGTCAATAACTTTCAAATCTATAGGACAATGTATATGTAGGTCCAAAATTATTTACTTATCACAAGGAGCAAACAGGAAACTTATTTTAATTGTTTAAAAAGCAACTTGTAAAAAAAACAGATGTTCAGAAAATAATTCAAAAAATGTCCCTACATTTTTTAATGTTCCTTTCTACTTAATGATTTGTGTACTATTAGTAAAATTAAACTTAAAATAATATTATTAAAATTAAATAAAGTACCTATAAATTGTTTCTTTTATTATTTATCTTAAGTAATACTTTCTTCGATATTTTAATATTTATTTATCCCATTGCATTGCCTGTATTTACCAGGATTTTAATTTTTCTTCTATTTATTTATTTATTTTTTCTTTGAAAAACCACTTAACATTGATATCTCTCAACTTATCTTCAAAAGTAACGCTCAGAAAAATCTGAATAAAATTACGAAAATTTTGAATAAGATGTATATTGAACAAAAATTATCAATATTTCATTCCGTTAGTATTTTATGCAAAAAATATCTACTATACTGATACTTTGTATCAGCAGCTGACCTAAATCTATCGACATAATTATCAAGTCTAATTATTTAAAAACAATTACGGCCAAATTCTTTTCAGAATATATTATAAAATCTTCGGCAAAAATGTAAGAATAACATTTAATGAGAAATGGTTAAATAGTGGGCCTCAAGTTGGAACCCTGAAGAACTCTTCATACTCGACAAACTACTTCTGTTGTGTATATGTTTTCAATTAAATTTTGTTTTTGGTATGTATGTATATCAGTTATACGAATTTCTTATAGTTCATTACGAAATAATGTATCTACGAGTAATTGCTGTTTTTGTGTAATACGATAAATATTTTGTATTTTACTTCATTTATATATTTCACAATATTAATATTATAATCCTTTTTTACTGACTATAAAAAAGAAAATAAGACCATGCATCACGGTCTGATATGTATTTAGATTGATACACAATGACAAAGGTAGAACAGTAGCCACAACAAAATGACACATTCGTTTCCATCTTGTCTGTATCGGATTTAGGCATCGATGGTTGTTCAATGCGTTCTATGGCCTTTGATTGACAGCGAAGATAGTCGAAGCTTACTCAGTATATTTTTCACTTCAGAGATTGTTTACTCTTTCCATTTATTTTTTTTAAAAGGTAATTATGTTATTGGGTCAGAAGATTTAATTTGCTCTTGGTTACGGGCATCTTATAAATTACCATAATAGCTATGTTTTAGATGTTTTAAAATAGATATTTTTAAGTATAATATCACGATTTGGCTTTAAATGTTACACTTCTTTATATTCATTGATTGGTTACAGTGAGAAAATCAGTTAAACTGGAATAAATATAATCTACTTATCCATGGTATATAATCGTTGTTGCTAACATATTTTTATAATCTTCTTTTTTAGACATGTTTTTTGTCTATTAAGAGCAGAAAGTGGTTCATTGACGCTTGAGACAAAAAATAGATAATTCGTCGAAACCGGAAATTGACTTTCTGCTTATAATACACTCAATTTTTTTCTACGATTATACACTTTTCTCAAAATATACTTTCAGGCAAACTAATTGACGGTTTATTTAAATTTGAAAAATTACATCCTAGATTTCGAAATTAAGGGAGCATTAAAATGACAGCTTTTCTGTTCTAACGAGTGTAAAATGTTAACGGTCAGGTAATTTTCCCTGGGCTCGTCTGACTTAGGCCCGGTTGTACAATTCGTAATACCTAAAAGAAAGGACATTATTAGTAAACGATTATATTTAGATATATTACCCTTAGTATTAGTATCTACCTTTTATTTGATATACTTACATTCACCTCACTGTAAACAATTAGTACTAATTGGATATCGCAGGGCAACTTGATAGGTTTAGCCCCTTTTTGTTATTATTGCTCACATTACAAAACTGGAAACTAACCTGCACTGATCCTGGACTGAAATTAAATTATATGGGTAACATAAGTGTAGTTTAAATCATATAACCCTCACCCACTCTCCGGTAGTTCCTAAAACTACTTGAGCTATTTGTCTTTTTTATTTAAGCAAACTGTGGTAATTTCATTATTAATATGCAGTATGCACCCCCCTGATAAAGGGGCGGTAGTAGCACAGTTCTTGATTCACAGGATTTTCCTAGGGATATATATGAAAGAATATGTTTATTCCGTGGATATAACTAGTAAACATTAATTAGGAAATTGAATTTTAGAAGTTGCTAAAGCATTTGAACAAAAAAAAAATTTAAAAAAATCGATTTTCTTTGTTAAAACGATGCAGAATGTGTATACAGAAAAGAGGAGGTTGTATTTTGAGGTTAATAGTTGTAATTTAATAATAAACCAGATTTAGATATTTTTGCAAACGTAAAATTTACATTTAAACAAGTAAGTGGGTGTGTCATTTCAATCATTTTACAAACGAATATTAAGAGATAGAAAAAGTTTTAAATTAGGTGATAACTTCCAGTAGCGTTCCATTTTTGACTAAATTGTATACCATAAAAAAAATTGGGTAGTCAAAAGGGCTATGACCATTTCGAAAAATCTACAAAAATTGAGAAAAAAATATTGCCTCTTCCTTAGCTTTATTAGTCATTGTATTCTAACACGGCATATAAAATTTCATTAAAAAATCTTGAACGGTTAAACAGCAACCTTAAAAAAATTCATTTAGATTTTTTACTTCAACACCCTGTAACTTTTTGTGTGTGCACTTTTGTACATTGGTAAGTCAGTCAATCGACCTAATTTTGACCAAGAAAGATGTATAATTTATGACTAATGATTTTGATACACCCTGTATAGAAGCATGTATTTACTTGTTCGTGTTTTATGGCAGACAAATAGGGTATCATACTAGAAAGAGCGAGACGTCCACCTAATTGAGTGAGGATGGTGTTTTCGAGAACGCGTTTTATTAATGAACCAACACTTATGACTACGCGCTTGCTTTATATTGTTGTCAAACTTCAAAATAAATGGCGTACTTTCCTGGAAATCACCTTCAACTACTATAGTTACAACCAGAAAAAGACAATAAATTAATATTAACTGGCATTAAGAATACAAAAATAGGTACTTCCTGTAACATTCTAGACGATAATATTGGTTATAACACAAATTAAACACATCTAATTTCATATTATATTTCTTTATTCATTTTTAAGTCCCAACTGACAAAACTTCATTTGTGTATTCTGCCGGCTTATCAAGGCATCTTTTATAAAGAATTACACCGTGGCCCAAACAAACTGGCTTACAAAATAAATTAATAGAGCACACTTCTCCTTAAAAAAAGTTTATCAATAACAATGGTATTATAAAAAAAAAAGTGTGGCACTACAGAACCCAAATTTTGTTGTTCCATTCTAATTTTTTTTCTACTAAATTGTAATTTGCCTTATCTATACTTTTGTCATATATGTTTCATAAATTATTGTTTAACCTCAACCAAATGTCTTGAACAAGTAAGCACCGCTTATGTTAATGAAGATTCCAAGGCATGTCATCGATTCGAAGAGGTAGCTCCTATTGCCGCATTTCTCTTGAATTCTGTTGAAATTCCGTGATGTTGATGCGATATCTACAAATGAATAATTACTCACGGTTACCGGCCAGCGCGGCTGTTGTTTATATCATTTTGTTTACTTTTTTCACATGTATAATCATTAAGATAAAATAGGAAATAGTTTCAAATCAAATGTGACCAAGACGTAACATAAAATAGACATAAATCTCAAAGACAGTGTCACATAATACGAGCGAAAACAACTACTCCTTTGGCTAACACCGCAACAGGCATTGACTTATATCCAAAGGAAAACAACAGAGATAGAAAATAATTTTCTATACTCTACTGTTAATTTTGCTTTCTAAGGGAGTGTCATTCTTGAATTGGTTTCGTCTTATGGAATCTGCAAATACGTTCAATTCTTTCGGCTATATGAAGAGGTTAAGAGAAAACAAAAGGTCACAAAGTAAAAAAAAATAACGCTATCTGCTCTTAGTAAACAAAATCAAAACTCGCTCGCAGTACCCAGTTTAAAATGTAACTGGGATAAAAATCCGGACAAATATGACTAGTGTTACATAATACGAGCAACCGTTTTCATCAGAAAAACTACTTTTTTGGCTAACACTAATTTTCTTTTAAGACTATTCAATATATTATCCTTTAAATATTTTTATAAACTTCCTTGTACTTATTCATAATAATTTTTTAAAATGTTTATTTATTTATTTACGGACAAGCAGCCCATTTGAGAAATAAATTACAATTTTAAAATTATAATTAAAATGTAGTGAAATATATATGGTGCTGAAATACAATCGTGGTATAATTCATTACATACAGACTAAAATAGATAAATAATTTAAAAGATTTAAAAAGACAAAAGACGATAAGGTTGAATAAAATATTTACATTAAACATTAAAAATTAAAGATCAAAAATTAAAGCTCAGTACTAAGTAATTGGTTTATAAATTTATGAAAGGGGGTATTAAATAACTCAAGATCATTATGGTAATAAAAATACTCTTGTGAGATCCTAAGGACCACCCTCGTTTGATTTACCTTTTCTGAACTTATAACTCACACGTGGCTACCACCTTCAACTTTAATCATTATGAGTGTTGGCTAGTCTTTACATTCTTGGAATACAGCTGCTAAAAGTATGGTTTAAACGATAAAAAGGTACATCAAATATTTGTTGCTGTTGAGTTGAGCGCGTTCGAACAAAAAGATTTATTTTTCTTAGAAGTTCAGTATAGCTGCATCTACCATTGATAATTTTGAAAAGTAATATCAGGTCTCTCTGTTTCCTCCTAGTTAACAAAGAGGGGATGTTTAGAAAATTCTCTATCAAATCATACTCGCAAAGAACACCCAATTTATAGGCTACGTATCTAAGAAATTTATGTTGCGCAGTTTCCATGTTTCTGCTGTGCGTTATGTAATGTGGAGACCAGACAGAAGAGCAACAGTGAAAAATAAAGGACTTTAATTGCAGTTGTGTCAGTAAAATCATGTGTTAGCCTTTTTATAAAACCTAACATTTTTATGGATTTATGCATAGCCTTAGGTATGTGTTGATTGAAGCTTAAAATGGGATTAAGAATAACTCCAAGGTCTTTTTGATTAACAAACTCCAAGATATGACCATTTAAGTTATAATCCAAAGTAGTAGTTGGTACATGAGATCGATAAAAGCGCTTGACATGGCACTTTATAGCATTCAAGTCCATGCCATTTAAGGAACACCAGTTTGATAGATTATCAAGGTCAGACTGAATCCAGAGGGCATCATTAATGGTTTTAATAATTTGGAAAACTTTTAAATCATCTACAAACAATAGTGCTTTGCCATACTGAAAACAATGAATGATGTCATTTATAAATAACTTGAATAATAAGGGACCAAGGTGTGATCCTTGAGGAACACCTGAGGTAACTTGAAATGAGTTAGAATAGTGATGGTTTACTCTAACTATTTGAGTACTGTTCGTAAGATAGCTACTAATCCATTGCAGTACGACCCCCATTTATGTCATATTTATCGAGCTTTTGAAGTAAGAGAGAATGGTTGACCCTGTCAAAAGCCTTAGAAAAGTCAGTGTACACAGAATCAATCTCGCAACTCTTCTCCAACGCTTCCCAGCACAAAAACCATATTGATGATTCGTTATGATGCCAGAGCAGTCATAGATAACGGTGTCTGTTATAATGTTCTCAAAAACCTTAGGTTTATTACTGAGAATAGCTATAGGTCGGTAATTTTTGACGTCTGACTTGCTATCCGATTTGTATATTGGGGTGACATAAGATAGTTTCCAATAATCTGTAAACTCACCCGTAGCGATAGATTTATTGAAAATGTAGAAGAGGGCGAGACAATACGAAATTGCAATTTCTGAGTAGGATGGGAGGAATAATGTCAGGACCTGGACCTTTCTTTATGTCAAGATTAGAAAATTGCTCGTAAATGGTCGAAATCGGAATGTGGTAAGAAGAAATATTAAGTTTTGATTAAATATCGTTAAAATTTTGATTTAGATTTTAATTAGTGTAAACTGATAAAAAATGCTTGGCAAAGAGATTTAATACTTCACTGCCACAAGAAGCAAAAGAGTCATCAAGGTTCATATTATCAGGTATGGTGTCTTTAGATCTTTTGGTACTTACAAAGTTCCAAAAGGCTTTAACATTACTTTTAACAGAAGTTTCAACAGAATGTATGTAATTTGAATAGCATTCTCTGGATATAATCCTGCATTGTGATCTTAACTGAAGGAATATTTCATAATTTTGGGGAGTCCGGTTTAGCTTGTAAATCTTATGTGCAACCTTATTATCGTTGACCAAGCTTCTGAGTTGAAAAGAATACCAATGTGGAAATGTGTTTATAACAAATTTCTTTAAGGGAACAAATAACTCAATTACCGAGTACAAAGCCTCATAAAAAGTAAGAATCACTTTTAAAAGTTCCTTTCCTTGGATGGATGACATGTAAGATCGTATAGCTGTTTTTAAAAAATGTTTTCATTTTCTACTACGCATCAATGTTAAAATTATTATTAATAATTATTCATGTTTCATTATCATTGTATTCTTAATTGTGTGTTAAACTCTGTAGATGAGAGGCTTGAAGTTTTTCTTCGGGGTGTGCTACCCTCTTTTTTCCAGGTACCATTTTCTTTTTATCAAATTATACTTCTCATTCTCCTTGACTTTGCATCATGATGATGCCTGGTCATCAGCCAAGTTAACTAATCCTTTTGGTAGTTATCCATAAGGATATCATTGGACTAATATGTACATTGGGATTGGACTGATCCACATTTACTTTTTTAAACGACTTCAAAAAAAGGAGGAGGATCTCAATGCGTCGTAATATTTTTATAAATATATGTTCAGCGATAATTCTTTAACACGGTGTCCGATTTCAATAATTCTTTTTTTGTTTTGTTTTGTTAGAAAGGGGGTACTTCAGGAGTGGTCTCATATAAATTTTATCAAAATATAATAATTGGGTCCATTAGAAAATCCTCAAACTTTTCATTTTTATGTATGTTTAGCGCTAATTCTTTAACACTGTGTCCGATTTCTATGATTCTTTTTTGTTAGTAAGGGGATACCTCAGGAAGGGGGTACCTCAGTTGTGCCCCTATAAATTTGTTTAAGATGTGGTGATGGCATCTGCACGATTTTGAAGTCGATTTTTTGTAAATTACTTTTATAACTTGTTCCTATTATCACTATCTTATCAAAGTTGTTTGATCATCGAGGCAATTTTCTTTAAAGTAAAGTAATTTCAAAATTGTCAGTAATAGACTGTTTTACCGTTTACTTATAATTACATCATGGTTGAAGCAATAAATGAAATCATGAATAAATATTTAAATTGATATAGTTCTAATTTTAATAATGTCATTACATTTAATTTATAGCATTGTTAAATAATCCTTATTATTAATCATCCTAACAATAATTATCGAGACGATGGGAGAATTTTGACTGGATTATATTTGTGTTTAACCGAAATTACGGATCTATTCTTGTCTCAATTAAACAAAAATAATGAATATTTTTCAACTATTTGAAATCAGTTTTATACTTTGTCACCTTTGAAGAATTCTAACTTGATCCAGTTTTTCCAACATAAATCTCTCTCTTGTTCATTTTCTTGTTAATTTATCATTTTGTTTTAAATCTGTTCAGTACATTTATTACATGATAGCGCGTTGCAAAATAGATTTTTCAAATTAAATTTGAAACAATTAAATCTTATTAAATAGACATAAAAAAAGGAGTTAAATTTTCTCAACTTTAAAACGTATTATTCAATTTAATGGCTTCCATTCAAGTCTATTATATTACCTACATCCTTTGCAGATATTTATAAAGTTATAGGAATCGACACTAACTATGCTGGAATCAAGAAATTATAGGTCTTAAGCACAATTAATTTATAACCATACTGCTACTGCTTTGCACCAATAAAAAAGTAGATTTATACACAGTAGGTTTCGCTAAACAAGCGATGTGGAACATAAATGCCCACGCATGGGTTCTTTTCTTCTTTCGCACTGCTACCGTCTTCCAACCTTCGCCTATTTCAACCTTTCAAAGTATCTAATATTTTAACTATCGTCGGTACATTATATTTTACAGATAAACTAGTATTCACTTTGTGTATTAGATTTACTATTAAAGCCTCTTTAGAAATTTATTGAACATTCAAAGGCGTAAAACTTTTTTCAATATATTTTAAATTACACAATAGAAGAATCAAAAGCAGTTGTACAAACAGAGGAGAGAGCAACAAAAAATAAAGATAAGACACGGAGACAAGATTATTTAAAATAGCTGTAGATGGAATAATACAAGCGTATGAATACTAAGGATCTATCATACCCAAAATGGTACAACAGCACATTCAGACGCCATGGAGCAAGAAGAGCTTAGAGGAGGTTGTCAACGATATAAATTATTATTATTATTCACTGACATGAGCTGAGAACCAAAGTCCTATAAAGCTTATATTATTCAAAAAAATTTAGTTAAAAATAAACATTTTTTTTTAATCTATAAACTATAAAATAAAAATGAAAGTATAAAGGCAATAAATTACGTTAAGTTAAATTACTAATTTGTTGTGATTATAATTTATTGTCTATACAGATATATACATACTTAGCCTAAGGAATGAAATTTGTTTTTAAACGAGTTAACTGAAAGTGCGCATACAACGTTATCAGGTAAATTGTTCCATACAGAGAAAACTCAGTTTGAGTTAAAATTTTCGTACATGTGGCCACGTAGGCGCAGGTCATTATTTAATACAAATAAATCCGAAATATCGACATCGAACATATGCCTAATTACGCGAAAACAAACGATTAAATCACCACGCAGTCGATGCTCACTAAAAAGAGTCAGATTAGCGGTGGATTAGCGGTAGACAGACGCTGTTCATACGATGGCCTTCTTATACCATACGGAAGCCTTGTTGCAAGTCACTGCACATTTTCCAACCTCTTTTGATCCGAGATTAATACGGGACACCAAACAGGACAGTACTCCAGGCGAGGACGAACATATGTTGTATATATTTTCAAAAATGTTGAGGGAGAAACATTGCCAAAAGGCTTTTTTAATAAGAATAGTTGAGAGTTTAATTGTTTGCTCTAAACACGTTAGGTCTTTAGTAATGATAACGCCGAGATCATTTTGGGACGATACTGTCTTTAAGGCATTATTATTAATAATATACACTAATTTAGGATTGTTTTTACCGATATAAGGAAAAACACATTTATCAACGTTTAGCGGTAATAACCAGTCCAAACTCCAGTTTGATACCGCACTTAGATCAGATTGAAGAGACTGATAGTCCACAATCGGATTAGTGTAAATTTTTGTATCATCTGCGTAGAAGGAGCAACAGCTTTTTATGTGCACAGAAATATCGGCAGTATATATAAAAAAAAAAGTAGGGAACCAAGGGCTGATCCTTGAGGCACTTCACTGACAACAGGTTTGGTTTGAGACAAACTATTACCAACTCTTACGCGAAATTGTCTGGAGGTTAAGAAGTCCGTTACCCAAGCTAATAAGTTGCCTCGGATTCAAGAAGTCCGTTACCCAAGCTATTAAGTTGCCTCGGATTCCTAGGTGTTCAGTCTTTTTGAGAAGTCGGTGCTTTGGAACTCTATCAAAGGCTTTAGAAAAATCCATGTATATAACATCTGTAGGAAAACCAGCATCTAAGGCTTCTGTCTAGTCATTAACAGAATGCAGAAGATTAGTTAAGGTAGATCGTCCTCTAATAAATCCATGTTGTTGGGAGGGAAGTACACGTTCGTTTACAAGAAAGTCAGTTACCTTATGACATATTATGGACTCCATTACTTTACAAACTATTGGTACAAGGCTTATCGGTCTATAGTTATTTGGGTCAAGCTTATTGCCCTTTTTGAATATGGCGGTCACTGACGCAGTCTTCCATATAGATTGCAAGATGTGAGAATTAAAGGAGGAAGTCATTATACGGGAAATAGGATAACAGAGAATGCCATTACAAGATTTTAAGAGAAAATAGGAGATACCATCTAAGCCTAGCGAAGCATTTTAAGTTTGTTTTTTATTATGTCTGGGTCAAACGATACGTTGGAAATAGAGGCCTGTATTCTATTTAATAAAATATCCAGAAGTGGTGTTGTCATATCATCAAGGGTGAAGACATTACAAAAGGTGTCAGAAAGAAGTTGAGCAGATTCAGTATTGTTGGCACACTTATCTCCGTTTTCTTTTTATAGAAGAGGTAGGAACACATTAGATGTCAGATTTGTTTTAACATATTTATAGAACTTTTTGCTATCAGCACAGTTGGCGATGTACTCCTGATAGTTATACTTTGCTTCAATAACTGCGGCCTTTAGTTGATTGGAGAATAGTCGATGAGCAGAGAAATCGTTCATATTGGTGGTTCGCTTCAATTTTTTCCATAGGCGTTTCTTATGTTTTACCATAGACAGCAGTTGATTATTTATCCAGGGTTTCAGATTTGTTCTTCTGTTTATTTTGTTTTTAGTATGAGATTTTACACAATCAATAACTGTATTTTGAAAGATATTCCACATGTACCTCGGATTATTGTTTCCAGTTTTCAGTCTAGTTGGTCTAGATAGGAAAAAATAGCATCAAAGTTTGTGAGTGAGAAGATAGTGTGATTGGATGTGCAAGAAGAGAATGATTGAAATTGTAAACGACACATTATGACTGCATACAGCAGGAAGAAGACAAACTACACGAGAAATAAAAATGGGAAAACATAAATTTAAAACTATAAAACTTTAGATAACTGGGAATAATAATAAACAATAAAAACGACAAGAATAAAGATATAAAACAAAAAATCCCTTCAGGCCATAAAGCATATTATAAATATGAAAACAAGGACATAAAGAAGATAATTAAAAAGACAAAATTGAGAGTCTATAAGACCAGTAACTAATAAAAACGAAGAGATACTGAAAGTGTTCAAGAAAACAATAATTAGGAGAATAATAGAGTGCACGGATTACAAAAAGCTTATTAACACGTACTTAAAAGAAATATTTGAATGATTAGATAAAGTGAGGCAAAGAGGATACGATGGTACGGGCACGTTGGCACAATGAAAATGAAATTGCCACCGCAGAAATAGGGTATATTGGGAAGAATAAATAATACGTAAATAAAATCTGAATTGACATTTGACGAGCGAATATAAGGGACAGTAAAGAATGGAAAAGAAATAACTGAAGCAGCGACAAAACATAAAAACTTGTAAATGAAGTAAAAGTGACTCACTGCTACGTCTAACCAAATAGCCAAGAGGCCATTCCCAGCACAGTCAATAGGTACCTACCAGTAGCAGCCATGTATAGTAGCAAGCCAGGGAAGCAGTCCAAAGCCAAAGTCTCTTGGAAAATGGATAGACTACTGCAGCAGAAAGAACCCGTAAAGGGTTACCAGGTTCAGCAGCCCAAGGACCAAACCAGATCGGGAAGGGACCATTCCAGGAAGGTCAAGGACCAGGGGATGATGAGAGGTGACAGCCAGAGAGCAAAAGGTAGTTACGGCCGACCAACCAAGAAGACTAAAGAAGACGCTACTTGTGCAGTGAAGCAAGCGTAAGGTTACCATATTATTGTAGATTGTGTTTGAAATTTTTTTGTAAATTATTTACATTAAGGGTTTTAAAAAGAATTGAACAAGTAGTTCAATTTTTTTTCTGTCGAGGGAATAATGTAATAATTGGCATTATTATTAGTTGGAAATATAAAGAATTTACCAAAAATTCTAAATAAGTATTTTAATGTTTTAAATTAAAAATTAAAAAGGAAGACACGTATGAAAATGAAACAAACAATCAAGTTATGAATCTAGTCAATGGCTACATTGGGCGTGACATTTTTAAAAAATACAACCATCACGTAAATTTTGGTTTATATAGAGAGGAGACAGAAAGAAAGGCTCAATCAAGTGCGGACTCTCAATCGAGTTCGGACTAAAGTCCAGACCTTTCGCCTAAGGCGAAAGCTCTCGTTTTTTTCTGGGACTCTTCAAGTCCCAAAACAATGTGATGTGTAGAGTAAAGTTTTGTGTACGATTTGTAAATTATGGGTAAATATTTTTAACTTATTTTAAAGTGTTTTGTTTAATAATAATTGATTGATTTACATATAAATGCCAATTTTACATTTTCGACCCGAATTATCTTATTTATCTTATTCATATTTTTATATTATTATGCAGTTATAGTGCTTTATTCCCTAAATGGAATTTTATTCATTTTTTGCTTAAGACTATTAGTCAAATTTTATACTTATTGTTAATATACATTTGTTAATGTTTTAAAACTTATTATTAATCTCTCCCCCCTTTCCAAACCAGTAAAATATTCCAAGCATTTGAGAAGCCTCGGCGTTTCTATTCCCCTAGGACTAAAAGAGTCTAAAACTAGTTGCCAAGAACCGCTTGACTATACTAGTAAGGGATAATTTTTATTCTTTTAATTTAATTTTTTTATTATTTTTTATTTGCCACTGGTGAATGGATGTTCCTTCTGGACTCCAGGACCCTTTGGCTGGTGACGGCGCTGCTCTAATCCCTTAATAGTATATTAACAACAGTAGCTAAAGACCTATCAGTAGTTACAAATGGTCTTTAGGCTAGTTGGTTGTTACATTTGGTGACATTTAGTGACAAGTAGTGGTCTTTAGGCTTCCCGGTTGTTACACTTGAAGAGCGGTTAAACTTCCGCAACAAATTTACATCCACATATATGTATACATATAATGGACAATGGGACGAAGTTATAAGAAAACTAAAAAAAAAGATAAACAAATAATGACAAAGATAAAAAAGAATCAATTAAACTGGTATGGTTACCTACTAAGAATGAAACCAGACAGAATAGCGAGACTACTAAAGGAGATGGAATGGAATAAAAAAAAGTGGAAATGTATTAACCAGATTAAAGAGGAAAAAACTTGAATAGAGGTGAAGGCACCAGCTAGGAATAAAAAAGAAATTTAAGGAATGGTTGCAGGAAGAGAATAAATCTCAATTATGAGAAGTTTAAAATGGTTTTATAGGTTAAATGGTTACTTTTAATTAAATATAATCAAAATTTAATTAAAATTTAAATCATATGGCTGGAAAGATCGAAGGATATGAGATATAGAGAGAAATTATCCAATGGTCCTAAAAATTGCGCTGGAAAAAGTTGTCAATCAAATGTTCCATAACCACCATTAAATTTTAACAATTTTTATCCCTTCCGTACTCAGTGTTATGCAGTTTTAGTGGCACACTAATAGTTCGCATCATGCCATGTGTGAAGACGAAACTCTACCTCTACGGAATTCAATGTTCTTGTTTGTGGTATGTGTTTCAGTGAATTTTGAAGTATTAAAATAACGATTTATATGGAATGACTAAAAGAATTAGTGATTGGAAAATGTAACGGTTGGAACCGTTATTTCGTTATTTCAGACACAATCACCTCTTACTAAAATGTCATTTGTCGTCTATGCTTTGTGTCAGAGGAAGTGACATTTCTATTTGATTTAACATACAGTGATGAATTACTTCTATTTGGGTCATCCGAAATATTAATTCATATTTATTTATGTTAATGACCGTCTGATTTTATGAGGTATGTTTTTTTAATAATATGTTATTAAATATATTTTTTCGTTTAATGATTTCTCCAGCAAATTGTCAAATTTTATACATAACCTCTACATCAATAAATGACACATGTTAGCTCTATATTAAATTATATATAATTTTTTGGAATAAGATATTATGCTTTACTATATTTAAATATATTAAATAAGATTTTTTCTTTTCATATTAATTTTGGTCTCCTTGAAATTATTCATTTAATAGTTAAAGCATTTTATCTACATCCTTTACAATTTTATCTCTTTTTAGCCCATGGTAATCTCTAGATGGTTTACGGTTTTGGGTTCGAATACAATAAGAATCATTTATCTTAAAGATCGTTTGGGTTCGAATACAATAAGAATCAATTATCTTGAAGATCGTTCAGGTTCGAATACAAATAAGAATCATATTCCTGGGGTTGTGCCAGCTACAGTAATATTCTAATAATCGAGAGATTCCAGAACAAAGTATTGAGGAACATTGTCGATGCTCCTTGGTACATTAGAAACAGCGACCTTCATCGAAACCTTCAGATGGACACTGTTGACCAGACTATCACCAGATTCGCTAGGAGTCACGAACAACGGCTTCACCAACATGTGAACGTTGAGGCGATCCAGTTTCTTGACAACACGAACCTGACAAGAAGACTCAAGAGAGTGAAACCTTTTGAGTTAGCCAAGTGATTGTGTTAATAACATAAGCAAAGCATTGTGCGGTTTAGTGTTACACGTTAGTTTAGTGTAATTAAATTATCAGACCCTGAGGTATACTAGCGAGTAGAACTTTAGTTTTTAAGATTGAAACTCTAGTTAAGTTAGGTTATAACAAAATTACTCATTGATCAACTCTTGATCAGATTGTAATATCAATAAACGCCCCTTCTGGAGTGTTTTTTCACAAAACAAAAATATATATCCTAAAGATCATTCACGGTTCAGTCTCGAATGAGGGTTATGAATAAGAATCCCAAATCACTTGGTGGAAGTTGTCTGACCGGTATATAATGTTTAGCAATTGATGCAGTTTGGAGCGAAGGATGAAATACCTGATTTTAACTTAAACTTACCATATCGAATATTACCTTATTTACCACACAGATAAGTGCAATTGATCTAATCAATAAAATGTTTTAAATTTGAATTATGTGCAAACTTATGTGAATTAGAATTTGATACCTACCTTATCTTAAGCATTTTTTTAAGTATAATTTGTTAGTGGTTAGTGATTTTCTATATTTTTATCACTAATCTAGAGTTAAGTGTTTAAGCTTTAAATATAGTGGTGCCCAACTTATTTTTCAAAGTTATTAGAGTTATTTCAAAACCCACGCCCTATAAATTGAGCTCAAACACATAAAGTAGATGAAATAACCAGCTATTCATGTTACAAAAAGTAACAAGTAAAGGTTAACATTTCCAAAAATTGAGATAATATCCGAGAATACTCTCGGATAATATTAAAAAAATGACATTTTACAAATTTGCGTTGGGCCAAATTTCGTAGTACATACAGACTTTTGTTTGGAAACAATTATTTTCAACACCATTCATTTTAGCTCCATAAAAGGCTTTTACTTTTTAATCCAAAAATAAAAAAAATGTTTTCCCGTGGCGTAAAGAATAGGGGGAAAATTGTCCCTAACCTTGATAGCACGGTTAAATTTTTCAAATGTTAGTTGATAATAAAATATTACAACATATTGGTCACTGAATTAAAAAAAAAAACAATATTTCCCACAAATTCTAGATAAATATGATTTTATGATATTGGATTATTGACCTACGTCTAAGTATTTGTTTTATTTATAACCACCTTGTAATGTTGTATTTTGTAATCCACATTTTTAGGTCTGTGCTGCCACATAGAGGCCGAAACTAGTAACCGCCCATTCCCATTGTAATGAACAACATTAAGAATATGTGGTAAATGACTTTGAGTTTTCTTTCCATAAAAAAACTTTATTGTTTGATTGTGCAGTATTAAATTTTTAATACCCACTAGCAGTTATTCTCGCTGTATTATATTTTTATAATTAATGCCACAAACAATGTGCGTCGTTTGTTATTTAGCACTCGTAGATACATGTAAGTATTACAATTATTTTCAGTGTAGATTCCATAACTTTGAAGAAAGCAGGCAAGAATTCATATCGGATGTACCGTTTAATGTTTAATGTACCCACCGGTATTACCTTTGCACACTTGCACACACCAATTAGTTAGATATAAGACGCAAGTCGTATGTACCTAAGTAAGATCGCATGAAATTGCATGGCTACCTTACTACCTAGAACGCCTCCGACGTGACCTTCTATGATCCTTTCAGTGAACCGTGTCGTTTCATTTCATACCATACGAAGATATTTTCCGTGAAGCATAGTAGAAACAAATTTCTTTTAGGGTAAACCCGGGTATGGGTACTATTTTAGTAGAAATAATAAAAAACTATAGTAGAATCGCAATCGCCAAGTAGTAATAAAGAATGTTACCTGTACCGCCCGGTTTTAATCCCTTTTAAGACTCTGATGAGCGCACGGTTGGATAATTTATAGGTCTTGAAAAGTATTTGTTATATAGAGGAGGTGGTGGTAATATGGAACCCTGCTGGTAATATGGAACCCTTGGTTAATTATGAACCGGTAGTGACATCAACTTTTAAAATAGCTAAATTTCAATTGTCAGTTCGTTTCAAGGTAAAAGTGATTTACGAGCAATTTTTTGTTATTTGGTTTGGTTTTGTCAACGTAATAGGTAAGTTTTCATTTCGTATGCTTCAGAAAATTTTGCTAAGCTATTTATTGTCACATGTGATTTGATAATATGCAAGCGCCAGGGTGATTGTAATATGGAACTGGGTTCCATATTATATACAAGGGTTCCATATTAAAAACAAAATTTAAGGATTTGTTAAATTGCAGATGCTGAGATGCCCGCAGGTTACTTTCACCAAAAACCAAATACAAAAGGAAAACCTGGTACAAGAATGCTTTGACGGAAGCTGTTAAATTGGTTCGTGCTAAAACAATTGGGCTCAAGAAAGCTGTGAAAAGGTTTAACGTACCGAAAACAACACTCCAGCGACTTGTACACGTTGAAGCATATACACCAGAGAAATTTGTCGAAAAAAGCTTAGTAGGAAACCAGTCCTTCCCATACACTGTAATGCCGGCCTTAGTTATTGAGTTTAAAATAGGCTTAAGTATAATTTTAATATTTGTAAATATAAATCATAATATTGTAACTAATTATTGTTAACGAAGAACTATGCAGTTAAGTAGGTTACCTGTATTGACACCTAAGCAATATGAGGTAATTAGTTTAATTAGATGGTTTTTCCAATATAGACTGCAAGGTTCAATGAGAGAACGAATGCAGTAATTCTTTGTAATGCAACACATATTCAAGATAAAAATAAATGATGATATATATTCGATTCGACTTTGGTTTCATTAAACAAATAGAAGTACTGTCCTAACATTACAACACATTGAAAATGATTTAGTGAAATATTTGCTTTTGATGGAGAGCAAATATTACAAACTTACTCGCCGTGATGTTAAAAAATGACTTATTAGCTAGCTGTAAGAAACGGAATCAATCATCCATTTGGTGACAAATCAGAGGCTGGTCGTGCTTGGCTGAATCATTTCTTACTGCGTCATGAAGATACACTGTCTCTTCGTAAGCCTTCTGGAACTTCTTACGCCAGAGCCAACAGCTTCAATAAAGAATCCGTCAGTAATTTTTTGATATTCTTGGGATGACCGGAAAAAATATGAGCCAGACCATATTTTTAAAGTGAATGAGACGGGTTTTACAATAGTACAAAGCATAGGGTTAAAAGGCAAACGACAAATCGGTGCGCTGACAGCCGCTGAAAGAGGTTCATTGGTAACCGTTATTTGCTGTATGAGCGCATGGGGTACATTCATACCTCCTATGATGATTTTTCCCCGGAAAAATGTAACTGAAACCCTTATGCGTAGGGCACCTGCTGAAACTTTGGGTAGATATCATCCTTGGGGCTGGGTACAAACCAACTTGATCACTGATGTTTAAGCACTTCATAAAATATACTAAACCTTCGGAAGAGTCTCCAGTATTACTAATTTTGAACGTACATTACTCGCATACGCGAAATATTGAAATTATAAACCTGGCAAGAGAAAACTAACTATATTACCATAGTCTGTCTTCCTCCTCACGCCACACATGGACTGCCCTTGGATAAAACCTTTGAAGACTATTGAAGAGTCATTACAGTGAAGCAATTCGAATATGGCAGCGTCACAGTGAACGTCATCTGGGATCTTATGATATTGCTGAACTTCTTGGGAAAGCCTATGTAAACTGTCAAGCAGCAAGCATAGCAATAAATGATTTTTCGAGGACAAGAATATACCCTCGCAATAGAGGAGTTTTCACGGAAGCTGCTGAGCATGACGCCTTAACTGAGACTCCCAGTGAATGGTCTTTAAATAATAATGCAGCTAATCCTGTTTCCTCTAGAACTGCAGTTAGAAATTCTCTTCAAACGGGTACACACAACAACGAAATTTATCTGACAGAAGCAGGATGCAGTTCAACTTCAGATGTGAGACCAACTACGCCACATACCCTCGTTTCACCTGCATACATTTTACCAGTTCCATAACCGAAGAAAAAATATAAAACAGAGGACGAGAAGCTTCTTCTGCTGCAGTTTTAACCAGGTCTTCTTACAAAACAGAATTGGAGACATGAACCACTAAATCTGATGGGCGAAAAAAGATTTCTAGTCTTCGCATAGGGAGCGGTAATATTGCTAGAAAAGGTCGCGGGAGTCACCAAAATTCCAACTGTGGGCTTAATAGATCAAAAAACTGAACAGATATTGGAAGTTGCCGTAAAACATCAAAGAAACAACCTGCTGAATCGTCCGACACTGATCAAAATGGTCTTAGCAGTGTTTCCTCAGGTTCTTTCAATGACAAGAGCATTCCACCTGGAGAAATTCCATCCGCAGAGAATGACGCTGTGTGCATATTTTGTGACCAGATATTTTTTAAAGACGTACGAGGTGAATGTTACAGAAAAAATGTAAAGTAGGCCATGACGATAAAGAGAGTTACGATTGAAGTCCTTATAGCTACATACGTTTGAATAAAATTCAGTGTCATATAGAAAAGAAGAAAAATTGTACGCTTCGACATGCGTTAAGTTTTGCATGGCGTACTTTACAAACATCTTTTGTTTATCACTTTATGTTATAAGTTAGGTCTTCCGAAATAAACACATTCATGGTTGTTAAACTGGGAGAATAATTCTGTTGTTAATACATCATTCCACATATCAGAACACAAATTATTTACATATTTACACGACAACGTATCTGTGCTTGTACCAAGATCGATCTCACGCTCTTTGGACGATAATAAAAAGTATTTAATTTTTAAGTTAATAGATCGACCCCAAAACATGTCACCCTTTATAGGGTTGACAATGGAAGGTCTAGCGAGATGTATGCAGAGGCATCTTTACTGGTCGAAGGTTAAAACTGGAGTTACGATAAGCGAGAAATGAAACTATGTGTGTTGTTTGTTCGAGGTTTGAAATCGGAGTGTGTTTGTGAGAAAACGGAATTATATCACCTGCTGGCAATGACGGGAGAACTACTCAGTTCTTGTATGTTGAGGGCGTGTTCAACTGGTGAAATTTTGCTAAAATTATTTTAGCTTCGTCGAGTGGGAAACAGCTAAATATTGTGATGTAAGCGAAATGCAATTTGGTTTTGGGTCATACTTGTGCCTACGTAACATTCCTCACGCCTCTACAGAAAATATATTTAGCTTATATTTTATCTGCGATATGAGATTTTTATTTGTAGGATAGATAATATGCATTTTTCGAATGTTAGGGTTTAATTTGCTTCCGATTTCTAGATGCTAAACAATATCCTTTGATTCTGACTCTGATGCCAATAACTTTTTTCTTTCTGTACTTTTTGTTATTTCTTAGACTCCTTTGTGTTAGTTTTTTGTACTGTGTCACTACTTGTTTTATTTTTTTCAATTTATTCGTATTTTCCTTCCCCAGTTTTTCTGTTTCTTCTTTCCTTTATTTATTAGATGTTGAGTATGGTCAGGAGATGTCAAAATAGCTCCAAGGTTTTTAGATGCTTTTTTATTTTAAAAATAAAAGTGAGCTTTGATTTTGCTTATTAAGTATAGATGGCGCGCTACATACTTCATTCAATGGACATCCAGGTATAGAAGTGAATTTATCGCTTTTGCAGATCCCATTAGAGACTAGAATGAAGAATGTATATTTCTTGCTGATGAGTCTTAACAAGGTCAAAACCGATCCAAGAATGGACGTTAAACTATACTGTTAAAAATAATTTTATATCTATGCTGTTGTGGTATTATCCAAAGGAGTAGTTAAGATAATCGTAAATTTCTCCGGGATGAAGTTCAATATTGATATTGGTAAGAAGAAAGGACCAATCATAAATTTATTTCAAAAATTTAAAGCTTATAGACGGACAAACTCGTAGCATAAAATAAACGTGACATGATTTGATTTTGAACGAAAGACGATGCAAAATATTAAGAAGTTGAATTTTCAGTTTTGTAAAACATTAGCGTTACTAAGGCTAAATCACGTAGAGGTTCTTTACCTAGCCCTGGTTTTTAAAAAGTATTAATTGTCGCCTTTTAAATAGGGTTTTCAAATTTTTTGAACAAGTTATGTAAAAATATGTAGGCTCTTTATCTCTCAAGCTTGTCCATGGGCCCCTCACTCTTTAAGTTTGTCTATGTAAAAGTATTTGTTCTTTAAGCCTGCAAATATTTGGATCATTTACCGCTTAAGTCTGATCATGTAATAAAATTTCGCCCCTTTATCGCTTAAGCCTCATATATCAAAATGTTTCATTCATTTACCTTTTACGCCTGTTTATATAAAAATATTTGAGTCATTTATCTCTTAAGCCTGTAAAAAAAATAAAATCTATTATCCATTAAGCTCATAAATATATAAATATATGGACCCATTAGCCCTTAAGTTTATTTAGTTCAAAATATTTGGCCCATGCAAAAATATTCGACCCTTTACCCCTTAAGTTCGTCTGTATAAATACATTTGGAATTTTTATCCCTGTAAAAATATTTTGCCCATGTAAAATATTGGAATTAATTTTTTAATCCTAATATCAATGTCCTATTATGTTATTCGCATAAGATACACATTCATTTCATCTTAAAACTATTATTTTCACCTACGATAAATATCTACTAAAATAAAATATTGTAAAAAACGTATAGAAACCAATTAATATATTGGACATTTAAGAGTGACAGCAATAAACAAAAATCTAGTTTTACAGTTGACAAGCATGGCCACCCACATAGTTTAATTGATACCCTTGTTGCAATGCATAAAATAAGATGCACAAGAAATGCATTTTAAAACATCAAAACTTCAAGTCGATCGAAGCTTCCGTTCTAGAGTTATACCGGGTCATTCCATATGGGCGGAACACTTAATTTATGGCTTAACTATGATAAAAATTTTTGTACATTTTATGTACTATTTATTGACGTTTACAGATTTCCCGCATACGTAATGATTTTTAAGATATGGGCAATATTTTAAATGGATCACCCTGTATTTATATTTTTTTCGAGTTCGTATGATCTGTCTGATTTCATCAATGGTAGATTAAATGGGTCCCAGACTTATTTAAAATATTGCCCGATGACGTCATATGTTGAAAAACATTACGTATGCGGGAAATCTGTAAACGTCAATAAATAGTACATAAAATGTACAAAAACTTTTATCCAAGTCAAATTATCGTACAAGTCATATTTAAGCCATAAATCAAGTGTTCCGCCCATATAGAATGACCCGTTCCGCCCATATAGAATGACCCGGTATAGACACAGACATACAGACGAATTTTCTTGCGTTTTCTGATTTTGAATGATCGGAAACGTGAAGAAAAATATTAAAAAGTGAGGGTAAGAAAAGTTTTCATCGGCATGAATGCTATACTGGCGACGCCCCATAGGTACGAGTCTCCTCAGTAATAAAAATATACTTGGTTTTAGTAACTAAAAAATCTACATTCTATTGTTTAATAACTCAGGATCCACAACTACACGTATATCTAAATTAACTAAATTTTCAACAATTTTTAATACTACAATTGTATGTAAATTTAATAAATATGTCTAACTTTAATATACTATTATTTTAACCCAGCATTAAAAGTAATTAATACTGCATTAAAATATCATTTTTAAATGTGGCTACATCAAAATGAAAGTGTAATTAAATGAACTATTTCTATTGGTTTAGAAAACGCTTACATTTTATTGGTGTGATAAAATAACCGACCTTATCTTTGTTTGGTTTACATAAGAAACCATTGTATTTATTCATTTATAAGTTTAAGCGAGTAGATGCTCCACAAAGATTATGATAACAGAAATTGTTTTTTTTTTTAATTTTGATAATGAATTTGTACTTTACAGTTAGAAATACCACAATGGTTTTAGATAGATAAGTGTAGTTACATTAAATTATTATTTATCCATGGACGGTAAATTATTAATAAAGGTGTCATGAGACTATTATTTCCCATAAAGTAAGTGTTGTTAAAATTGACACCACTGGGCGGGGCATAATAAGTAGTCTAAGCAGGGTCACATTCAGGTTACAGTAGCGTGTGCAGAATAATTTCAAATAAGTTGCATATCTAAGATTTGTTATAAATGTAATAATAAATAATCTATGACCGGATCCCAAATTAATCTGATTTATTTATTGGCCAAGCGTAATGACTCCTACACTATTTGTTTTTCTGACTAAATTCTTGTTTGAACGCATTTCTAACTACCCGGCTTGGAACATTGTATTTACAATCAGGTATTTTCTTTGAAGATTGTTGAAACTTTCAAAGTAAAACTGCGTTTGAGACTGATAATCCCGTACGGATTTGGACTCTTGTTATAATAAACCAAACAGGTTTCTCTAGCAGAACACTTATGAGTCATAAGATTTTCAAAGATGGTTCTTAGGTTAACAATTTTATTTCCTATATGGTTTTTAAATCAGGTTTTAATATGGTTTTTAAATTAGGTTCCAATATGGTTTTCAAACCACGTTCCAATATGGTTTTTTAAATCAAGTTACAAGTTTGGTTCAAAAGTTACAAAAATATATTTGTAAATTAGCAAGAAAAAAGAGAGAAAAAAGTCTAAAAGGCAAACCGTAGACACGTGTTTCTGACTATTGGTCTTCATCAGTACGGTGCAGCCAAGTTCAAGATAGAAAGGAACTAGCGATGAAATACAAACAGGAGATTACTCAAGTAGCCAACCACACATTTTTGGCCTCGACCAAAAATCCCTGTGTTCACAGGGAAGTTATCAGCGTCGCCACGGCAGCAGCTATAGCCATCATGGTGATGCATCCCAGACCAAGGAAACTAACCAGGAGAAGGTTTAGTACGGTGCAAATTTACAAGAAAAAAGGTTATTGGGCAAATACAGCAAAAAAGAGACAAATGTGTGGTTGACCACATGAGTGATATCCTGTTTGTTTATATTTCATCGCTAGTTCCTTGGCTGCACCGTACTGATGAAGACCAATAGCCTGAAACACGTGTCTAAAAAGAGGGACACAGATTTTCTAATTTCCGGTGGTTTCTCGAAATCTTCGCCGTATAGCATCTGGAATTAAAAAAAAGTTAGATTATATTTAATTAGACAAAACAGTAAGTATCAAACTTTTTTGCTAATAATTTAGATATAGGTATATATCAGTCAGAACCATATAGAAAACTTTTTTTATTATTAGTTTATGAAACTTTTTTTACTCATGTACGGAGTTTGTAAAAAATTAGGAACTTTATGCAAAAGTAAATTGCCTTTATTTTTAACAATATAATTTCTGCGCTCTTGCGAATTACTGAAATGGCACTAAAGTCAAATAGGGTAGGTACCTTTCAATATTATGAATAAAATAATAGAATAATATTACAGGCAGCTGATGAACAAATGAACCAATTAAAATCCTTAATCACTGAAGATAATTTACTTACGGAAAACGCGTTAGATCAAGGCTTTGTAACTGAATCAGAAGTTGACTTAGTCGTGAAAAGTTCAGGACTTGTGCCTCCGACAGAACACATATTAGCCGATTCCGATATAGAAAATTCTGAACCTAATAAAGAACGCGATGACGATTACAAACCAGGCGCAAGTGAGGATCACACGAATCACAACTTAGTAAGTAATGCCGAAGGTACCCTTGAAGAAATTTCAGTAAGAAAACGCAAAAAAAGACAGCATGTAAACCCAGATGGTTGGAAGAAAATAAAAAACAAATTAAATAAACAATGTGGAAAAACTTACTTTGGTAAGAAAAAAAAGAGCAAAAATGGACCTACACTATTCCTAAAGAAAAGAAAGCTTTAAAACCTAGATGCGACTGTAACGCAATGTCAGCATTTAAATGTACCACTATTTTAAATGCACAAATAAATAAAAATTTTGAACATTTCTGGAGTCTAACATGGAATGAGAAAAAAATATTCCTAACAACGTTAGATCAGAAAGAATTTACTGCAAGAGCAAGGGATAGAAAAGTAGAAGGAGAATCAAGACGAGCATTTTCTTATATTTACTATTTAGAAACAGATAAGAGAATAAAAGTTTGCAAGACCGTGTTTTCAAACACATTAGGTCTCCCTGCGAGAACGATAGGACGTTGGTTGCTTGAAAAAAATGCTAGTGGTAATTTTGAGCAAAAGGTTATTGATAATCAAGAAAAACAATTAGACACAAGACGATTAAAAATAGTTGATTAAAAAACTAACCTCACAAACTTTTTCAACACTTTCCCAAAGCTAGAATCCCGCTATTATAGGAAATCAACAAAAAAATGTACCTTGAACCAAACTGGAAATAAAAAGCAGATCTCTACAGGTTTTGCACCGTTGATTGGTGTCAGAAAACTAATACCCAGCCATTATCAATTGCATCTTTTCTGAGTGTATTTAAAGACATGAATATTTTCCTATTTAGTCCCAAAAAAGATGAATAAGATACCTGCGTAGGTTATAAAACAAAAAATGTTTCTGAAACTACTTATCAAACTCATATATTTATGAAAGAGAAAGCCCGAAAAGAAAAGGAATAATAAAGAATAATATAAAAGTTTTTACCGTGGATTTACAATCTGTTCTTCTTTCTCCTAAATCAAATATTAGCGCTGCATATTATAAAACCAATCTTATAGTGCATAACTTTACTATATTCGATATACAAACTAAAGATGGTTTTTGATTCTTATGGCATGAGGGACACGCTGGTCTAACAGCTAATACATTTATTTCTATTATTTATAACTTTTTAGAATCTAACATAAAAAAGGAATCGGTAGAAAAAATCAACATTTACAGCGACGGTTGCACCTGTCAGAATTGAAATGCTGCATTGACCAGTGCTCTTTATAACTTGTCAATCCAGTTAAATATAAAAATTGAACAAAAGTATTTGGAAAAAGGACATACGCAGATGGAGTGCGACTCAATGCACTCCACGATAGAAAGAAAATTAAGAAATAAAAAAAAATAATGTTCCTGCCGATAGAAGTATGAAACAGCCCGATTAAAGCCCAAACCCTATGTTGTGCGTTATTTAGATCACACATTTTTTAAAAATTTTCAACAAACTCAATTTTTTTCCTCTATCAGTCTAGGAAGAAAATCAGGAGAACCAACTGTCACTGACATTAGGGCGCTGTAATATGGCAAGGAAGGAATAACGTATAAGATTCGTCATACTGAAGAATGGCAACCACTACCGTTCATAAGAGTACCTAGAGATATGCCGATATGGAAGTATAATGAGCTTCCAATGATGTATTTAGCTCCGATACCAATAAAAGCTGAAAAATATCAACATCTTATGGCTCTCAAGACTTCTATTGGAAAAGATTACCACCCATTTTATGACGCTTTAAAGCATTTATAGTTCATGTTTACAATTTCAAATAAGTAATATTGTTTCAGCTAGATAAACAGTTATAAACATTACAGATTCCGTTTTCTAAAAGTTATTTAAGCCCAACTATGTTTTCATACGCAAAAACCACAAATTACTAAAATTTATAAACAATTTAGAGAGTTTTTTGCGTCTCCTGTAAAATTTTCTTTTTTTGGAGGTATGCCATTTGCACCTTAAGCCGACGAAATGCAATTTAGGAAATATGAAAATGAAAAATCCCCAATTGTCCCTACGAAATCATGAGCAATATCCCCAAAGTGAAAACTGAAAAAGCTGAGAATTAAAGAAAATAAAAAATGAATGATTTGGATCAAATTTTATGCGGAATTTATTTAGATAAAATGAATTTTATGTGGGATTAGTTTTGTGTATCATTTTCTTACTACACTATTATTGCATTTTGTTCTCCCATCATGAGTGACACATATCACTGTGACATTTCAATTAAACTATCGCCCCAAAGAAGCTAATAACATGAGTTTTTGATGCCGAATAAACCAATGAAAAAAACATTAAAAAATTCAAATAAGTGTTATTTATTTTATTCAGTACTAGCAACAAAATAAATTATGCTTTTAAAATGTTCCATTACTTTTGATATTTTAAGTACTAGTTTGGATAAATTAGTAACATAGACTTAAATCATCTTTTGGTTTATACCACTTTAATATTTTTTCATATTGACTATAAATGATATTTTTGTTTCATATAAATGCAACTAGGGTTAGATAAGGAATTGTCTAGATTGACTAGACTATTCTCCTAGATCAGTTACACTTCTAGATTCTACCGTTAACATTTCAACAAATTTTCTCCACTTAAAACCGTGAAATTTGCGATTATTTCAACGGATTCCGATTCAGAAGTACCTTCCAACCAACAATGCAGTGTTGCACCAACGGTCACAATCTGACTTGCAAAATACTTTTCTGCTATTAACCGTCATAAATTTAAATTCTGGACGAAATGGCGAAAAAAGACATATCTAAAATGGTAATAGTAACGGAAACTTTTTTTTAAAACTAGATAGAGGGGAGTTTCCTGAATAAATATATCATACAATATGTTAACTTTTCAATTCTGACTTCAGGAAAATGGTATAGAAACACAATGCTATTAAATAGATAGAAATATATTGATAAGTCGCCGAGTACGGACCGCAATATTCTATGCTTTTTATCAAATGGGAGTGGTTATGTTAATTATTCTCTTTATACCTCTTGCGTCTAAATATGAAGCGTCTCATATTTATTTTGCCTGTAACGTCGGTTAACGTACTGTAATGCTAAATTTACACATCCATAAAAATAACCCTTAATTCGTCGCCTATATGAATTTTTTTTATTTATCATGTCTAAAGTTGAAAATAGCAAAATTGAGACTCTATTTTCGGAAATCAAACTTGCCGCACAGGTGCCACGTGTCCAGTTTTAAGAAAATTAGCTAACTAGCTTATTATAATCAGTAGTAATACTATAACTACTTCAAAATAATCAGGTTATACATCGATAACTTGTTGCATAATTATAAAGAGTGTCAGTTTGACAGTTTAAATAATCCGACCGCGAAGCGGGAGGATTATTCTGTCAAACTGACACGATTTGTAATTATGCAGGAAGTTTGAGATGTATAACCGTATTTATTTTGAAGTACGTATTGTATTTGATACGATTATTTTTTGAGTAAATTAAGTAAATATCAACAATTTATTAATTTAAATACATATTGGTACAATGAAAATTACAATTATTAATGATTGATAAACGTCAAAATTTGACGGTCCTGTTAGTTGTCGATGTGGTTACTACGGAAATGAAATTATTGTAAATATTTTTGATTGGTGGAGCTACTCTATGTATAATCAGGTATTATCGAAATTATACGAGGTAACTTAACTAAATTGAACGTTCTAATTGGTTAAAAGTTATACGAAAAAAATAATCAGTAAAATGTTGTGTCCTAGTAAATGTATAGAAAACCCTCTAAGACGCAACAAATAATAATAACCAAAATTGTTAACATTTAGTGAAATTTTACGAAGTGAGTAGGAACATGAGAAGTAACAAACCATCGAGTTTAAACTAAAAAATTGGCGAATATTTTATTATTTACGCTAAAATGCGTTTGTAAGGAAGGCCATAGAGAACAACAGATAAATGTAATTAGTAATGCCGCGAGACGTGAGATTCTCGATTCTCGTCTCGTCTTGTCTCGTCTCAAACGAGACGAGAGAGACATTTTCCCTCGAAAACAGATTCGAGACGAGATAGTATCATCTCTCGACGAGAATTTCTCGTTTTTCTCGAACTCTCTCGAGCTCTTTCGAACAATTTTCTCTTTGCTTATTTGAAATTTTCAATTGCTTATCGTAACTTAAAATTTTAACATATTAGATTTCGAGATAGTCAAAAAGTTAACTATAACACACCTATTCTATATACAGTGAGAATCTTAAGTCTTACCCCCCCCCCCCCGTAACTAACTCGTTACTGGGGTCTTGTTAGGAAAATCGCCGAGACAGGTCGATTTTTGTTTTCTACAATGTACATTTTTGTATGATTGGTTTACCCTTAATTTCATCCCTTACTCGAGGGGAACAACCCTTTCGAAAAATTTAAATGGCATGGGGTGGTTTTATTTTCTATTCAACTGTGAAAAAAAAATTTAAATTTGCTTCATTACGTGTTGATTTATTAATGTTTAAAAATAACAAAATCTCACAAAATAGGAAAGCAACTAAACTAATAGTGACCTTCTAATGGCAAAAAGTCTTACTTCACGTCTGAACCAAAACCGAAATCATGCAGGGCCGAATTTTAATTCTAAGGATGAATGTGCTACGTTAATTTCCGTTATTCTGAAACAAACATTAGTCGAGAATTAATGAAGCAAATTTCAAAATTTTTTACATGGTTGAATAGAGAATAAAACCCTCTTTTAAATGAGCTATCACTCACCACCCCATGCCATTTAAATTTTTCGAAAGGGTTGCTCCCCTCGAGTAAGGGATGAAATTAAGGGTAAAATAATCATACAAAAATGTACATTGTAGAAAACAAAAATCGACCTGTCTCGGCGATTTTCCTAACAAGACTCCAGTAACGAGTTAGTTAGGGGGAGGGGGGTAAGACTTAAGATTCTCACTGTATATTAAATGGTAACAAATGATACTTGTATTATTAGGATTTTATAAATAGTGATTTATAAGAAAAAATATTTCTCATTTAATTTATTTAAAATTTATGCAATCATTGCTTATATTTAATCAATTCTGCTTTTCTGATGTTACTTTTGAAGATAAGTTAAAAATTTTTAAGCGTTTTTTCAAAAAACTGTCAAAGAAATGGTAATACACACGAATGTATTATATACAGTAAAGACAAAAATAGTACCTTCCTCTATTTAAACTTCTAAATTTAAAAAGATAATGACAAAACAAAAACGAGGTAAAACTCAAGAAATATATGATGATATATTCCGTATTTCAAAACGCTTTGTACTGTTTTACATGTCGACTTTTTGCTGCACAATCTAGCTTGAGCGCTCTTGGCAATCGGGGATTTAAAGACTGAAAGCATTTAAGAGACTCTTTAGCACATCATGAAAATGCTAAAACTCATATAGATTGTTTGAAATCATGGCTTGAATTGAAGTAAAGATTAAAAATAGATGAAAAAATAGATGCAATTTCTCAGAGACTCATTGATTCTGAGATAAATCACTGGTGTGAAGTTCTTCTACGCATTATATTAGTCGTTAAAATGCTTAGGTGAGAGCTCTCTAGCTTTTCGAGGAACAAGCAATAAACTGTATGAACACAATAATGGAAACTTTTTGAAGTTAATTCAGTTATTGGCTGAGTTTAATCCAAAAATGGAGGAACAAGTTCACAGAGTCTTCAATAAAGAAGAAATCAAGCTTCATATCTGGGGAAAACTATACAAAATGAAATAATTGAATTATTGCATGACAATATAAAGCACCACATCATTGAGCAAGTTCAAAAGGCCAAGTATTATTCTGTGATTCTTGACTGTACTGCCGATGCAAGTAAAGTAGAACAGATGACGTTTGTGGTAAGATTTGTCTCCATGCAGGAATCAGAGTCTAAAGTTCAAGTTAATATCAACGAACATTTTCTGGGTTTTATACCCATTAAGAGATCAACAGCTAAGGAATTTTCGAAGGTTTTACTAGAAGAGCTAGAGAAAAATAGGCTTAAAATAGAAAACATTCGCTGTCAAGGGTATGACAATGGTTCCAATATGAGAGGAGAAAAATCGGAAGTACAAACAAGAATCAGAAATATAAACCCCAGAGCATTTAATGTTCCATGCAGCAGCCATTCGCTAAATTTGGTTGTAAACGATATGGCAAAATCCTCGTTTGAGGCAGCCAACTTCTTCAATATTGTTCAAAAGTTATATACATTTTTTTCTTCCTCTTCTTTTCGTTGGGCAATATTACTGAAATATATTGATACTTACACCCTAAAACCATTGAGTGATACGCGATGGGAAAGTCGAGTCGACTCATTAAAAGCTCTGCGGTTTCAAATTGGACCAATTCACGATGCTTTGTACAGCATATATGAAGATTCAGAAATCGATAATATGATCAGAGACGAGGCTAGCGGATTATTAACTAATTTGAAGCAGTTCAAATTTATATACTCTGTTGTGATGTGGTACAAAATTTTGAGTCATATTAACCCCATCAGCAAATTTTTGCAAACTGTACATTTTAATATGTCACAAGCTATTGATATGCTTAGCAACTGCAAACTCTTCTTTGAAAACCTGAGATCAGATGAAGCTTTTGAAAGCATCATTTTAGAAGCAACCGAGCTTGCTTCAGAGATTGACGTGGAAGCTAACTTCGAAACCACTACACCACGTCATCATGTCAGAAGCAAAACAAGAACGTTTTTGTATGAGGGCCCGGATGAACCCGTTCAAGACCTCAAACAAAAATAAAAAATAGATTTTTGTTTCACACTATAGATCAAGCAATAAATGCCTTGGAAATCAGATATAATTTGCTAAATATTCACAGTAATTATTTCAGCTTTTTGTATAATATTTTTGGTCTAAAAGACATACTCAGAAATGAGCTACTGGCTCATTCAAATATTTGGAAGTAGTTTTAACTGATGGAAATTCAAGCGATCTTAACGCTCTAGAACTAGCCGATGAAATAAGCATTGTTTCGTGATTATTAACAAAAAAGGAAACCCCTGTTGAAGTTCTCAAGTTTATCGCTACACTTAAATTCGCACCAAACCTCAGCATAGCATTAAGAATCCTACTTACGTGCCCAGTCACTGTGGCTTCAGGGGACAGAAGCTTTTCAAAACTAAAAATAATAAAAAATTATCTCAAAACGATGTAGACGCAAAATCGTCTCAATGGATTGGCAATGATAGCTATAGTGTTACTACCATTCCTCTAGGAGAAAACGAGGACTAGTGGGTTCATAATATTCGATAAATATTGGTAGAATGTTGTATTTTTAGGTAAATATAAAAGTAATATAATTTGTTTATATATCGCTAGGATCCGAAGAATATATAATATTGTGACGTTTTTCTTTCATATATTTTCTATTTCCTGATTCAGCATGTTTCAAAATATGTATCCCTTAGCGACAATAATTTAAACAATGGAAAGTTCTTACTTTTATTATGATTGAGTCCAGTAGCGTCTCTGGAAGTATTATTCTTTATTACCAATTTTTTGTCTTCCTATTAAAGTGGTTCCAGGTATTTTCTAACAATCCCAAGCTTCGCAGGTATATTGGGAGGCAAGCTATTTGGCTATGAGGCTAAGCAGAAAGGTCAGAAGCCACGGAGGGAGCTAAGAAGCAAATCAATAAACTACTAAGCAATAAGGTACTCCAAATAAATCCATAAGAATAAGTACTACCTGTACAGAAAAGCCTAAAACAATAGATCATAATTATTTACTTCCTTTATTAATGATCATGAATTTTGGTTGAGGAAACTTACCATGCGTGGTGAGTGGCTTAGAAGTAGATTAGTTTTAGAAAAAAAAAGTATATTTTATCCACCAAGTGTATTAGCAACTCTGCTTATTACTTTTTTTTAAAACTAATGAAGTAATCTTTCTTTTAGGGCTAATTTAATCCGAAAATTCATCGAGAAATAGGGAAGCACATGTTCCAATTCAGTAGCCAAAAAAAAAAAAAAGAAAGAGGTAGTGAAAAGAGACAGTTAATCTTAAGACAAAATGGAGTAATTCATGACCAATAGGAAAGTAGATATTGACCTTTACTTTAGGACGAGGCCTGAAGGAGAAAGAAGAAACGAAAATGAAGAAGAATCTCGAAAGACTGTATTATTGTACAGAGACTAGGTTATGGTAATAATAACAAAAATTAAATAAATGTTGAAATTAAGTTTAATAAGTTTTATTTATTAAGGCAAGTACCAGAAGATTTTCTCTTTTAAAATTAAATTGAATAGTTAGTTAAAATTGCACAAAATCATAACAAACATTACTTAAATGTACTTTTAAATTTAAATTACTTTCAACCCGTAACAATAGAACACCAAATTAGTGACAAACTAGACTTGAAATCACTGGTTCGTGAGTTTGCCGAAAGAAAAGTGAGAAAAGGGGCATTTTAATTACTTTGGTTAGTTAGAATTTATTTATAATATGGGATATTAGTTTAGTTAGCACACTACATTTTAATTTTTGTTATTTTGCCTTAAGTGCTAAATTGCTTATCTTGT